>CM061526.1:89423852-90661123 GCA_030068015.2 Neoceratitis asiatica
AAAATAGTGCGTACAATAAGAAAAAAATTCAAAAATCCCTTTCGAGGTTCCCAACTTTTTTAATGTAAAAAAACAGAAGATTCAAGTTTAGTGGGGAATGTTTATTATCACTCGAAAGGACATTCTTTGGCATTTATTTTTGAAAATTATCTCTTTCAAATGTTTGCCGCGGCTACGTCTCAGATGGTCCATCCGTTGAGTCCACTTTTCAATGACTCGTTCGAGCACTTCGACTGGTAACTGGCAAATGACATGCGTGATATTTTGCTCCAAGGCCTGAATCGAAGCGGTATTGCCCGCATAGACTTTGGACTTTACATATCCCCCCAGGAGAAAGTCTAAGGATCTTGGTGGCCAATCGACCGGCCCATAAAGTGAAATTATCTGCTCACCGAAGTGTTCTCAATAAATCCATTGAATATCTTCATGTTTCTTCGTCTCAAATGCGACAATTTTGCTTGTTTACATGCCCATTGAGCCGGAAATGGGCCTCATCGCTGAAAAAAATTTGTCTCGTAAACGTCGGACCTTCTTGGAAATTTTCAAGAGTCCATAGAACGAAGCGATATCTCTTGGGAAGGTCGAGCGGCTTCAATTCTTGCACAAGCGGAATTTTGTATGCTTTCAATTTCAGATCTCGACGTAAAATGCGCCAAGTCGTTCCGTACGTCAGTCCGAGTTACTGCGAACGGCGCCGAATCGACTCTCTGAATATAAAGAACTTATACCAAAACATGTTCTATATGTAAGACACTGCTTTTTGTTATACTGACAACCTTCGCCCAAGAAAATAAGGAAATTAAGACAGATCTTTGAGAGAAACTGAGCCACAAAGACTGACGATGCAGATGGATCTACTTGGCCAGTAGATCAAATCATAATTTAATTTTGTCTTACTCACTTATACTTTCAATTCTCTTTTGTCAATTGCGGGATCTGCTTTCCCTGAAGGTGAAACTAATTGCACAGCAAAAAGGCTGCACTCATGCTAACTCCCGGATATGCTGGAGCGCTGCTATCACGGCTTTTCTGCGCGGTTTCGTGAAGAAACGGAAGAAAATATGGTTCGATGAATAAAAGGGTATTATCCTAATGGACTATATGATCCATAGGGGATCTATTAAAAAAAAACTCCTCTGTAATGCGTTTCAACTCGTGACTCGCAAACAGCTTGTTGTTAGCCGCTCGTTGCTCGTGTTATAACAATCGCAATCACTACACGAAGTTGCAAGGCGACCTGCCTCACTCTCAAAAGATGACCGCGAAATAAATAGTTTTCCTATGCACTAAGTTTCTACAGATTTTTTAACGGAAATGTCATTTCGATCAAGTATGTTAAGAGGTAGTTTTGAATTGATGATTGAATATGGATAGTAGCGTGTACTGTTATTCGGTAGGACAGGGTTCAAAGCATGGTTCAACCAACATCTAAAATTATAAAAATAATAATTTCTAACTGCATTCAACTTTCGGCTGGGAAGATTAAGCCCTCCGAGTGAGTTCCTGACATGGGGTAAAAAAAGCTACTCATAAACATCCCTCAGTCATTCCGAGGTGGAATAAATAAATTGCAGGACCCTTCATTTGTTGGAAAAGCATCAAGATGCACACCACAAATTATTGTGCACCGCCGAAAATGGATTCCTCGGTTACAAAGTACCAATCGTATAACATACTTATATATATTTATATATTTGTACACAGCAAAGTTCTAACGAGTGTTATGTGCGTAGTAGCGCTACACTGTATACATAACTATTCTCACGAAGAACGAACTTCCATCGCCCAAAAGCATTATGTCGTGTCAAAGTCTCCAACTGTCTATCAATCAGCCAACTAATCAGTCAGTCAGTCAGTCGGTCGATCGGTCAGTCAATAATGAAGGCGCATGCGTGCAAATGTACTTGCGAATATTTAAGATTAATTTGAAATGTGTCCACCAGGCCAGTGGTAAGCGAGAGGTGGAAGCGAGCGGTGGCATGATAAGCGGTTAGAAGGCATGTTTGTTTTGCTTTTAACAATTTAATTGATTTAAATGCAGTACAACTTAATTAAAGTGATATTTTTCACTCGCACACACGTACATACATCTACATATACCGTTCATTTTTTTACGAGCACGAATTTGTATTCTTGTACGAAAAATGCTCGTATTATCTATGGAGCATCAGTGCAAAATAGTGGACACAGCAACATTCACATATTTAGAAATTCACTCAGCATAAGTTAGAGGACCCTGTAGAAAAATTCTTTCATCGCTTGGTTGATTGAATAGGTGAGATTGATTGGGTGGCCTCATTCTGCTCCCCGGCTTAACCAAGCCATGTGTTTTCGAACAATTTGCTCGGTTCAAGAAATTTTCTTATTTTCTTCTATCGTCACTCGCAAAGGTAGGGCTCTAGGCTGTTGCCGAATTTTTGAATATGCTATCTCAGAGTTAGACGCACGTCAATACACCTACAAGTATATTTTGTAATTTCCTGTTGGCTTAGTGCTAGTAACAGTTTGGCCTGTCTACAATCTGCGCTACCCAAAGCAGCTTAATGGTACTCAGTAAGTTGGCAATGTTCCAGCATCTTAAGTGTTCTTCCAACGTTCACTGCTTTTTACAAAATCGGAGTGCACTGAAAGATCTGAAACAGACTTGTGTCAGTTCGTGCATTATTATACTTTCTACAGCCGTGTGGCTCGTGAAGACCCTGTATCCACCTCACATTGAGACCCATCTGTGTAGATGTAAATATCTTCACAATTATTAATAGCCTTGTTTTCCGCCCAATCTTCGCTGCTCGGGTAAAAGTACGGGACAAAAGATATCCGTTTCTCGGTCGCATTGTAAACCCGAGTTCTATTAAGCTCCTTCATAGGGCACTTGTATTTTAATGTGCCTGATATCAAGCATAACTTCCAGTGCCCTTGATGAGGGAGTCCTTTGCACCTGCTCCAAAGGTTTACCACCCACCATATGCACCAGTGCTACGTATGTTAGTATGGGTCTTTCGACACTACACCAATATACCACTTTGTGTACTAGTCCAAAATTTTGGCGTGAAAGCCCTTCTGCAAAGTTTCCAAATTCTACATGTGTTCAACGAAAGTGAGTTAAGTTGGTGAGCATTCATCTCTCTCATAAAGAAGCAGACCACAGATTTTATCGGGTTTACTGAGAGTCCTTGTCTCTCAGCCAGATCAATGGCGATGTTAAGTGACATTTCTATTACCCGTGATAGATGATTAGTATGCCCGAATATAGGGTGAGAAGGTTTAATTTTCCTTATAATTTAGGCTGCCCACAGCTAGAGTTGTTGGTTTTTCCTCGAAGCGTATTTTTCATAGACGTTGAAGGCTCCGCATAGGGAGGGATTTTCTTACGAAAAGATATATGTCACAGAT
This sequence comes from Neoceratitis asiatica, assembly GCA_030068015.2. Lineage (NCBI taxonomy): Eukaryota > Metazoa > Arthropoda > Insecta > Diptera > Tephritidae > Neoceratitis > Neoceratitis asiatica. The sequence continues at coordinate 89,427,246 of CM061526.1, forward strand.
ATAGTTAGAGGTTCTAGAGCTTTGTGGATCGAAATATCTTAGACATATTTCTTGGTCGAACTTGGTCCGCGGAACCTCTGTCTCTCAGCTACCATGTCTGCTGCTACGTAAAACTTTTCCTACAGGAAAGTTAGTTATGAAGTGAATATAACAGCAAGTATATTAGCGCAGCAGCCAGTCAAAGCAATTATAACAAAATGAAAGCAATCACAACAACAAAAACATTAAAAGCGTACAGCAGCTGCAGTCAAGCACCGCAACTCGAGTAATTTATCAAATGCAAGTAGAAAATTTGAATTTCAATCAATGCGATCAATTTTTCGGTGGTGGTGATTGGCAACTGGCGGAGTGGTGAGCTAGCATCGAGCAACGGGGCGACGAGTAAGCGAGCAATCGAGAAAAATCAACGTTGGCAGCTAACGGGCTATCTAGCCTGGGTAGCTCGTGGTGGCTGACTGGTGGCATTCAGCGAGTGGCTGCCTAACTGACTGTTGGTGATTGCGGCAGGTGCAACAGCGAACACACAAGCGCCCCACTGGCACTAACAGATCAGTTCATATAGGATCGATGCAAAGCTAATCGGTCTAGGTTATGAATGTATGTCTGTATGTGCGTGTGTGCTCAAAATGTAAATTAAAAAAACGTAAATAGCTCAACTAACAATTGTAAGTATGTACGCAAGTGCATCTATTCAACTACAAACAACACTTTAAAGTGCGTGCCACGCAGTGTGGCAGCTGCCGCCTGGCTCGACCCGGTCGACTTTCAATTTTCGCTTCAAAGCAACCAATAAATTAGAAATACATAAATGTATGTAAATATGTATATACATATAAATATAAAAAAAAAACTAAAGCGAACAGCGACAACAAAAACAAAGTCTAAAACTGCTACAGAAACAGTCTCACAAAATACATTTCGCTTGCCCCCATGTAGCAGGCATATGCTGGTGGGTGGCATGCCACATACAACTTGGCGTAAAATGATGACTTGCAGCTGCAGCGAGCTAACTGCTGGCAAGAAGTCGCCAAACACGAGCAATTACAATTACAAATGGAAAATGCGGACAGACTGAAACGTGGTGGCAAAGTCAAGCAACCGGATGGGGCGGCAGAACTTTTTTGTGGCATACAAGTGAAAATGCTGATAGATGGTTTCAAAGCAAATATAACTAAAAACATACAAACATATCTGTACTTACACATGTATGTATGTATGTATGTATGTATGTATGCTTTTCGACGAACAGCCGGACTTTTTCCATCTAAATGTTGATGAGGCGAGTGAAAGATCACCTTTGAGGTTGAAAGCGAAAAACAATAACAGCAAACAAGCACAACACATACATATATACATACACATATATATGGATATCTATAATTGCATAGCCTAATGGGCTTTCAGTGTTCACTCAGTCAATTGAAGAACACCTAGCAGGTGTGTTTACGTATGTATATGTGTATGTGCGTGAAAACGGTGCTTGCAGCTGTGGCTATGTCAACGGAAGTCGCTACAAATTGACATCTGAAATGACAAATTCACTTTAATCATTAGCAAAATAAAATGCGATTTACATAACTATATACATACACATGCATAGCTCGGTTTGTTGTACACCTACATGTATGTTTGTATTTACATGCATGATGCAAATTTAAGCGGAAATTTCACTACTGATAAAATACTAACGGTGTTGCACTCTCTGTCACTCTCTCATTAAGCCGGCATATGCCATTATATATTTTGCCGTTATGCATACATGCGTACATGACTACGAGGGTTGCTTTTTACATATCTGGTCTTGAATAGTTTTACTAAGGACCTAGTAAAAATTTGCCATGTAATGAGGTAGAGTTTTATTCCACGGTATGCAGTCACTTGGCATGCACGCTGGGATCAATCTATGTTCAGCCTTCGGTACAGCTAAACGAGAGCAAGTTTAAGTGACTCCGAGATATTCGGTTTATGGTGGATTTTGAAATAAGCAACGCACCTTATAAAAGGATCCTAATTAGGTTGTACGCAGTGTTCGTTACCCGTCAAGTAAGAAATTTTTTCAATGAAAGAGAAACGAAAGCCTCGGGAATCGTAAACCCGATCACCTTGATCATCATTAAACAAGTATTCTCAATATCGAAAGAATATAATTCGACCTGGAAAGTCTGGAATATACTACTACACTATACAAATCCTAGTAAGGACATGTAAGCATGGGTTCATCACTCACCACCTCTTCGTTGATTTCAAAGCTGTGTTCAACATCACAAAAAGGAGCTATCTCTTCGTCATCCAGTCACAACTTGCTATCCCCGCAAAACTAATATGAACCGAACAACCAAAAACTAGGCCAGAAATTGGAGGGACTCTTTCGACTCACTTGGAACGTGCCTCCCTTTTGCGCATTTGGAGAAAATAAAACAAGTTGCAGAACAAAATGGAGATTATATATAGCTTCACTTGATATCACCAGATATGCTATTGATGACTATAAACAGCGCTACTTCAAGATGAACCCGATTGGGACCAGTGCTCTCTTTGTTAGTAAGATGAAACCAATTTTATTAATAAAAAAACGTAGGAAATGTTACTCAGCGGAAGGGACAATGAATTTTCGTTGGGATGGGTAGAATAGGTTAGATTAAACTGGTTGACCCAGCGGGTCTCGCTTAGACAACACTACGTCCAGAGTGCTACCAAATACACTACATACGAACACGCTGTACTGCTACATTCTTTATTGTTTCTCTCTAGTTTCAAAAACTTTACTGCTCTCTTCACAAATTGAAGTAGTCATTTTGGCCCTTTGCCCATTTCCGTTTGAAGGTTCTGGAATCTGGACACTCACAGATTACGTGATGCGCTCTCTCTACACATTCTCAACATTTCCTGCATTTGCTGGCTTCTATCAGATCTAAATCAAAGGAATGTTAGCTAGTTCGTCAGCTATCTCATTACCCCCGATGCCCATATGTCCTGCCACCCAGTAAATGTAAATCCATCTTTTTTCAGACAGTATCTTTAACAACTCTTTACACAGTGCGACCACAGCCGACTTCGTGTTGTATGAAATTAAGGCCTTAATGGCCGCTAGGCTATCCACATAAATGTTTATTATCTTCCTTTGAAGGCCTGCACCCTGCAGTAGCTCTGTTGCCATTTTTATACAAAATATTTTGGCTTGAAAGATATTACAATGGTTTGGCTGCTTAAAATGCTTTCTTATTTCTAGTTGATCTAAGTAATATGATGGGTAGAGGCTGAAATCGAAATTTCCTCAGTGGAGACTCCCTTCGAAAGCAGACTAGTAATACTTCTTTAACAATCCACTGACAACTTTGGTTGATATGCCTCCTTCTCATGACTTATTTGGTATCCCAATGACTCCTTTTTGGTTGCTTTAATAAGGAAAGTGCTGACCAATTTCGAAGTAGAGATATACAAGGACAAAGTGCTTCCAAAATCGAAAATGGGTTCCAAACGAAAAAGAATACACTGATCACAAGGAATGATATTGAAAAAAAAAATTATTTCACAACAAAAAATTTGGACATTTCTCTTGCCAGGCCATAAACATAAACAGCAAACCACGTAAATATACACACACACACACGCACAAAGGCGAGCATTTCATTTTTAACAATAAAATGTTGACAACACTCCTCATGGGCTCATGTAAAATCACAACAGCCGGTAGAATTTTTCATTAACTCGCTTAAATGAGATCTCAAACTCTGTTATGCGCGTTCAACCCTTTTTTATTGCTATAATTTTATTAAGTGCTAAAAAATATTCATAATTATGTCCAGGGTTGACATTATGACGTCACATAAATCATAATAAATTTCAACTCCAGTTCAAATAATAACAGCTGGTCCGATCTCAAATCTTACATAAGGTGAAGTGTCATCAATCATTGATTGCTAAATTTCGTTTTGAATCAAAATGGGCATAATTCTAAATTGGAATTTTTTAACAACGAAATATTTAATTTTAGATTTAAGATATTAGAATTAAGGAAAGTATTTTAAAGACTTTCGTAACTGTATGCAATTCGGCTTAAGATTATGTACATTTCCATTGAGTTTGTCTTTGTATTCTGTTTTTTACTGAAATTGGAGAGTTCATTAGAAAAAACTCTCGGAGGAAAACCAAGTGTTGTTAATTCGCAAATATATCCGGCGAGCACACCGTAGATAGGACTCTCTGTTCCAAGCTGTATTTAATAGTTATTATGGCTTCCAAAAAAAATGAGAAAATGAGCTATAAGCTGCACGCATACTAGACTACTGAGGCGGCCGGATATGATAATTACAATAGTTAGTAAGATAGGTAAGTAGGTAGGTAGGAGTGCTGATTGAAGGGTCTGAACTTCGGTCCCAATTAGCTTTGGGTTACCTTCAAACCATTTAGTGTTCTCAATGAAACTTTTGGTATGGTTTTTGTGAACAGCGAATCAAGATTTGGTATCTAACGTATTCTAAGTGTTTCGTGTCGAATTTATGAAAGAGCTGGACATCGCAGAGAAAGTGGATTATTGTTTCCTTATTCCTTTCTATTTTACAGCTTCGGCGATGGCTGCTATAGTGTAGGCCCATTTTCCAGGCATACCCTATATGCTTTTCCTCTTTAATAGGTCCTTTGATCTATACAGGTAATACTTGGGCTAGATCTGTTTCGCTTATCTTTATCAGTTGGATGCGGAATTCCATCTGTTCAGTACTATTTGTTGAAATTACAACCGAAGCTTTCTCTTGATCGAACATCGCATTATCTCCGCTTCAGATTCACCACATCGTCAGTCTTTTCGTTGCCGAAAATGTTTCTATGGCCGGGAGCCCAGATAATGGAGCTGGCAAGTAGACTTGTAGCTTAGAGCTTTTTTTTGCAATTTTTGAAAACGCTTGAATTTGTAGTAGGCGACGATAAGGCCAGCAATTGTAAAATCAGTCCCGATTACAGAGACATATCCTCAGAATCACCACTGCTGGGGTTTAAAGCCGTGCAACCAATGGATCTTCTCGTCACATTTCAGCTACACTATTGAAAACACCAGCCAATAAGTTGTTGTCATCGTTACTTTCAAGCTAGAATTTTTGAAAACCAAATAAAAATATTTGGTAATCAAGCAAACAAACAAAAAAAAAGTCACGTAAAGCGTTTCACGCCGCAATATGCTTGCTGCAGCGCCCAACTTGTAGCTATGCTCATCGAAAATTTCAAAAAAGGGTGTGTCCTCGCCGTGGCCACATTGTGACATTTGCCGCAACAATTTTTCGGTATCGCTTTCCTATCATTTTTTACAATGTCGCTTGTAGTTGTTGTTGCTACTGCATCACTGCGCCCCTTAACTTGCATTAGTTCAAGAGGGTTGAATGGTTGGTTGGTCGGTTGGTTTGTGGCTGATGGCGATTGCCCCTTATGAAAGCGAAGGCTGACTCTAAAGCCTAACAAAGTCAAGAGGCTTTGAATAAATTGAACATTTTCACATCTAATAAAGCAATATGACGCTACAAAATTACACCTTATTATTATTGTTGTTGTTGTTGTTGCAGTTATTATTATATTGTTGTTATGCTGCACTAGTGTACTTATGATAACATGATTTTGTTGTTGCAATATGAGAACGCGGTTCGGTTTTTATTAAAGCACTGACACACGCTCACACATACATACATATGTATATGTACGTACACACACAAATTGATGATAAATGTTTATATAACTAAGAGTGATATCACATCATACGGTCAATGCCTGGGGTAAGCTGAGAGCTTAATTTGTTAACACGCACACACACACACACAGATATAGGGTGTTAGTCTGCAAATTGAATGACTTGCAAGCGAATTTTATGTCATCATTTTGTTTGCTTAATGTTGCTTAAGCATTACGCAGAGAGTGGGGTGTAGAGAGTGAGGTATTCACCATACCACCCCCTTATCAAGTCATTTATATTTCTCACTCTATATACATATGTATGTATGTATGTATGTATGTGAGTGTGCATATATTTTATTGTATTGTATGTTTGTGCTCATTTCCACGCCTTTCATTTCATTTCGTAACGTTTTTGTTTTGGTTGAACCGTTAAAAATGCTGTCAGTTGTTTGGATTTGCACAGATTGTCTCTCGATGTAATATTACGGATATTAATGAGCCATATTTTTATATGTATTTGTACATTGTTATTGTTTTTTTTTTTTTTTGCTTGTACATCTGACTACTATTCTGTTCCAATGGCTAGCCAAGTGATGACATGCTTGTACATACATACATATGCATATTTGCTATATGATTTGTGTTTATGTCTGCGCTGAGTGGTAATGTAACTGTCAACGAGGGCGAGTACCGTTTTAATTCGCTGATATTATGAATAATTTATACGTTTTTAATTATCTTAAAGTGCAGACAAACGCGAATAATGTCGACATAATGGAAGGAACCGAAGATAAGTGTTTCGGGATCTATTTATACATACATACGTATATGTATGTGCATAATTTTGTACGTAAATATGAAATAATAGAATCACTTTCCTTCAAGCAATCAAAAAGCATCTCTCATAAAATTATTACTGACTTAAAAACTTCAACTCCGACAAGGCAAAAATGTTTATGAAACTGATTACCCAGAGCTTATACCGTAAAATAGCACTTCTTGCTTAAGATCGTTCTTTGTTTCATGTACAGAGTTTATTCCGTTCCTTCCTCAACTGCTCAACTTCATTTTCATTCCATCCTGCTCGATTTATCAACTTGAGATGAAGCAGTCATCTATAGTAGCAAATACAAGTAGATCCGAGGTCTCTCCATTTCCTTTCCGTGTTTCTAGTCCGCCATCGCACTCAAACTACTCAGCCTCGCAAATCTCTGGTGTCAAGTGGCACCTTCTATTGTATTCGAAATATGCATATATTTATTTGTTTATACATGCATACATATATACTCGTACAAAGTGATCTTATCTATGAAATCACTACTAATTTGTACTTGTTCGTAAGTAACTAAGCGTTGTAATATTAAGGTTATGCAATTAAATGTCTGACAACTGCAGGTGTTTACACTTAATTTTGAAATATACATATGTACATATATATGTTTCAATGCAAGCATATTTGATATTGAAATATTTTAATCTGGCATTTCAAAAGTTTTTTTTTCATTCCTATGCCTTAAAATAGTGATTTGCTATGAATAAATATGAGTGTGAAAATATTAAACGATTATAGTTCTGCATTATCTATGTATAAAAACGAAATAGATAAGAATTTAATGGTTAAATCTCTCGACAAGATCTCTACCAAATGTCTAGACTTTCTTTCTATATCTTTCATGAATATGAAATGGTAAACTAAACTTTGGTCGAAGCAAGAAGAAGAGATAAGCCCAACAAATCAATACCGATCGGATCAGAATGGCGAGCTAAGCTGAATTAACGGAAGCTAGTTTCTCATTGATGACCGATGAGGCCCATTTCTAGCTCAATGGTTATGTAAACAAGCAAAATTGTCCCATTTAGGACGAAGAGCTTCAAGAGCATTTCATTTCCGGACCAGTGTAATCATCGGTCCATATTTCTTCAAAAAAGATGCCAATGAGAACGCACCCGTCAGCGGCGACTATTTGATTGAATCTCATGATCTCCGCGACATTTGGTTCCAACAAGACAGCACCACTTCCCACAGATCGCATCAATTAATGGATTTATTGAGAGAACACTTCTTTGAGCAGATAATTTCACGTCGATTAACCACCAAGATCGTGTGATATCACATCGTTAGACTTTTCCTGTGGGGATATGTAAAGTCTAAAGTCTATGCGGACAATCCCGCTTCGATTCAAGCTTTGGAGCAAAACATCACGCGTGTCATTCGCCAGTTACCAGCCGAAATGCTCGAACCAGTCATCGAAAATTGGACTCAATGGATGAACGATCTAAGACGTAGCCGCGGCCAACATTTGAAAGAGAAAATCTTAAAAAAATAAATGCCAAAAAATGTTCTTTCCAATTATAATAAACATTCCCCATTAAATTTAATTTTTCTGTGTTTTTTCTTTAAAAAAGTAGAGAACATCGAAATGGAGCACCCGTTAATTTTATTTCATTTATGCCTATTTTATTTTTATTACTTTCCTGATTTTATTATATTTGATTCCATTTTATTTATTTTTTCTATTTTTTTTATTGTATTACTTCTGCTTCTATTTTTTAATTTTAATTTTAATTTATTTCATATACTTTTTATTTTATTTAATTTAGTTTTATTTTATTATTATTTTATTTGTTTTTTTTTGTTGATTTCAATTTCTTTCTTATTTTATTTTATATCATTTTATTTTTTTTTTTTATTTTTTTTTTTTTATTTTTTTTTTTCATAGTATGTTTTTAATTTTTCTTATTTAAATCAGTTTTGCTTTATGTTTATATTATATATTATTATTTTTTAATTTAGTTTTTTATTTTATGTTTAATTTTTTTATTTTATTTAATATTTAATTATTTGAAAAATTGTTACATTTTATTTGAATTTATATTATTTTTCTTTTTTCATTATTTGATTTCATTTTATTTTATATTTTTTATTTAAATTTTTTTAGTTTTTTTTCTTTATTTTGGTTTATTTGAGTTTTTCTTTTGTTGATTTTTTCATTTTACATATTATTCTAAATTTTTTCCTCTGTTTCTGTACTGTTGACGCTTGGTCGCTCATGTGCGTGGCGAAAACAATAAATTTCCACTAATTTGTTTAATATTTACGGTGTGCAGGTGTGCTAGCGACATACATAGCGAGATGAGATGAGAACTTGTGGGCTGTTGTTTTTGTAGGTAGATATTTTAATTGCACGCACATGCGGTAAATTAGTTTGAATTTTTATTGAAAACGAAAGATTTTTAGCATTTTTTTCAGTTTTTTGTTATAAATCATTGAATGTGCGCGTGTTGAATAAATCTTTTGAAGAAATATTATTTCACGCTATGCTTCGACCACATACACGTGTGCACATACATATTTCTTTGACAGTGAAATTATTAAATTTCTGCTTGAGAGAATTCTTCTGATTGCTCTTCTATTATAGTCTTGCTTTCTCACGGCCTATTTTATTCCGCAATGCTTTTCAGTGTAAAAAGAATATTGACAGCCGATTGCCTTTACAATAATCGTTGGCAGTTGGGAAAATGTAGACGGTTAAAAACAATATGGATATACATACATATGTATGTATTAACATAATAACAATTATACGCTGTTGCTCCAGTTTCACTTGTTAAATGATTTTCTTCCACTTTCAACACTTCCGGTACTAAACCAAATTGTATGGATTTATGGTTAATATAATTAAAATTATTTACATTAGGGTAGGCAGAAAATTAGAGAAGAAGAAAAATATTGAAAATACAAAATACAGAAATTTTTGGGTCATGGACACGACAATGAATAAAATAAAATTAAAATTAAATTTGTAACCAAAAGCATTTTTAGTATTTTTTTATTTTGTTTCAAAATAATTGTATTTTCGAAGCGCCTGCACAGTTTCTGGCAAAGTTATAAATAAAAGGATATATCATACTTACAGGAAATTTATTCATGTTGAGCAATATTTAGATAATACCTTTCGAAAAAAATTTGCGCTACCCTAATGTAAATAGCTGAAAAAAGCCATCAGCTGCCGTCAACCGTAGCGCCACCATTTGTGATCTAAGCCACCTGAGCGGCTTCACTTTCCGAGTCATTGTGCCAGTTGCAACATCCTCTACATAATTGCTGTGGAAAAGTGTTTTATACATATACATATGTATATACATGTATGTATGTATATTTTTCCATGAATGAATGAAACATTTTTTCTCATTTGCGGAAATTAAACTTTCTATACAAACTTGAGGAAAAGCGACCAACTTCACTCTACTTTACGATGTTTAAAAGCAACATTTATGTGCCTAAGTGTATATAAGTATCGATGTAAATATGTATTTGTATGTATGTATATATGTATGTACGAACAAATCACTTGAATTACAAGATGCTTCATCACTTGTTGGTCGCTTAATAATGTAATTTCAACATTAGTGTTTGTTGTTGTTGTTGTTGTTGTTGTTGTTGCATTGTGTTGTTGTTGATACGCTATTTTATTATTGCTGCTGTTAGTGGCGACACAGCAGTTAGACAGCAGTTCATCAGTTGTACGCAGACTACTTGCATACATACATACATACGTACATTAATAGCGTAGTGTTGTTGTTATTGTTATTGTTGCTATTTTTTTATTCAATTTTTTTACGAACTTTAGTGCTGCTGTTAGTTGCATAAATGCGTCACGGCTGCGCCAAATACAAAGTGAGAAAAATAACGCGATACAATGCTGCAGACAAACAGCAACAACAACAACAACTATATAAAATATGATTGCAACAATGTGCAAAACAGTTGCAACAGCAATCTCAGTTACAATGAGTTGCTGTTTAGCGTTTTTCTTACAACTTCTTTATATATGTGTGTGCGTGTGTGTGTGGGTATTGAGATTTTTTTTTTGCTAGTTATTGTTTCATTGCATTGTTGTTATCGAGCTCTTTTTTCCTTCGTCTGTCTAGCTAGCTACTGCTGCTGCAACAGGTGTTAGTTGGCTGTTAGCTGGTTCGCGCTGCTTGGCTGCTTGCGGTTTTTTACTCAGATTTACAGACACATAATGAATTCATAGATTCGTTAGCGCGATTTTGTTGTTGTTATTTTTATTTGTATATTGCTTATATTGTACATTATCCATACTTACGTACATACATATGTATGTATATTGCATGGTTGTTATGTTTATTTCCATTAATTGTTGTTGCCGCTAATTTTTATTATTCCACAGCTCAGCTACTTACTACTACTACTACACACATACATACATACAGCTGTGTACAGCTGCGTGCATTAATATAGAGCAGAAAAGAACTTTTTTTGTAATATTTATGTGAAGTCAGGTAAAAATTTTTTTTAGAAAATGGAGCATTTTTCGTTAAGGTTTAAAAAAAAAATTATACAGAATTTTTTTTAATTTTTCTACATGCAAACCAATTTCAAGAAACTTTTTTTCCCAAAAATTAATCCAAATTCATAATTTATACGTTCACTATTTCTAATTCAATTCAATTAATTCAAAACTGTATCAAGCAATTCCGAAAAAAACTACCCTAAAATTTATTCCCTATGATATCCATGTAATGTGGTGATCCATTTCCAGGTTCCCTACTTTAAAAAAAAAAAAACGCAGATAATTCAAATTTAATGGGGAATGTTTATTATCATTCGAAGAACATCCTTTGGAATTTATTTTTTTAAGATTATCTCTTTCAAATGTTGACCGCGGCTACGTCTCAGATGGTCCATTCGCTGAGTTCAAATTTCGATGACCAAACCGTTGTTTTTTCTTCGTCAAAATGCGGCAATTTCGCTTGTTTATATATCCATTGAGCCAGAAAGGGGCCTCATCGCTGAACAAAATTTGGCTCTTAAACGTCAGATCTTCTTGGAACATTTCAAGAGCCCATATAACGAAGCGATGTCGCTTGGGAAGATCGAGTGGCTTCAGTTCTTACACAAGCTGTATTTTGTACGCTTTCAATTTAAGATCTCGACGTAAAATGCGCCAAGTCATTCCATACGTCAGTCCGAGTGGCTGCGAACGGCCACACTCTCAGCTACGTCTGGGTCTCAAGATGGGTAATGGTGTTGCGAATAGTACGCTCAGTAGGCCGATCATGTTGGCCATAAGTTGAGCGAAGCGCGCGAAACATATTCTTTACAGAACGTGAATTTCCGTAACAAAATTAAATGATTTGTAAACGTTGTTCAGGCGTAAGACTTTCCATGATGGTATGCCAAACAATATTGAACAAAAATAACGTGACATCTTGACGTGACTCACGTGTGATCTGTCGAAGAAAGGCTATTGAAAAAGGCACATCTATTTGGATCACCCTTTATTCCCATAGCAGCAGTATTCTAATCCATTAAATTTTGATATTTATTAATATTAAATCGCTCAAATCTTGATCCAATTTATTCGATTTTTTTCTCTCTAAAATCTATTTTAATTTTTTAATTTTTGATGTTACTTTTTTCACACTCGCAACTGTAAGTATGTGCTGGTACTGTCGCTGCTGTTGCTGCTGTAATGCACCGTTTTGTTTTAATTTTGTTTCCTCATACTCAGCTGCAGGCAGCTGATTTAGTTGTCTATAAAAAAATCAACATATACTCGGCGTGTTGTTGCTGTTGTTGTATTTTTTTTTAACCCATTGCCTGGTTCGGTGATTTTCTGCCTCTCTCATCGACAGGTGGATTTTTAATTACCATTGTATATTGCCAGTTTGCCAAGTTTCCGAGTTATTGTAGTACTTTTATTATTTAGTCGCTGCTCTAACACATACATAAGCAGTGTATGTATGTATGTATATACATAGAAACGTTTCATTTTAGTGTAAATTTTACTATTTTATGTTATTTCTATTACTACTTCTGCATCTGCTTCTTGTTTTTCTTCTTCGCTTCTACATAAAGCTCAGTCCGTTTCGCGTTTTTTTCTTTCTTCGTCTCCTTCTTCTTCTCTGTTTTACCGTTACTTGACATTTGACCTCGTTTTGCTGTTTCTTTTAGGTGTTTCATTCGCGATGCTAAATTAGATTTGTTTATTGCTGTTGTAAAAATCTTATGCATGATTATTGCCAGTATTGGCCAAGCAACACTTTTATTTTTCCATATTTTTTCCATTTGAAAAGCAGCAGCAGCGCCGCAACTCATTGCATTGGATTTGCGATTGAAGTGTAGAAAATTGAGCAATACAAAGGCATAACGGTAATTCAAATATGCAAATCAACAATATATATATTTTTTATACAGTAGAAATAACGGTATTAGTTAGAGTTGCTTTTATGAGATAAAAATGAGAATTAAAGCGGAAAAATGATTGATTCCCAAATCCGACGAATAACCCCACCATTCCAGAGGGAAATGGATGAGTAGGTCGGCTGTATGGTCATCGCGAACATCGTTTGCTATCGAGCGGCTCGTAGAGGTCCTTCCCATTTCTGACTGCTCTTATGGTGTTGTCCAACGTCACTTTAAATAGCCATATAAGTTTTGCAGAAGTACCAAATTCAGAGGTAACTCTTGTTCGTTCTATCGAAGGCAGCTTTTAAATCGATGAAAAGGTGGTGTGTATCGTTTTTTTCTCCAAGATTTAACGTTTGGAATGTCTATTCCGTCATCTTCAATTGGAGATTCGAGCTTACCATCTCCGGGTGTCGCACTTTCACTACCATTCACCAAATTGGAAAAGTGTTCCCTCTATAAACTCAATAGAGCCGTGGCCAGACTACCTCCTCAGTTAATACATGAGTAGCACTACGAGAGTGCTTTTGGTAAAATGTATACTTTGTTTTTTGATCAGCACTAAAAGCTTTGTAGTCTAATTTGGAATCTGAACTTTTCGCTTTCATCCTTCTATGGGCACTAAGGCATAGAAACATATTGGGTAACGACACCGCGGACGAGGTTGCCAGGAAAGGTACTTCCATTAGACTTCTTTCGTTATTATGGAAGAGGTAGTAGAGGTAGTGGCCGTGGCTGAGAGTGTACACGAAGACCGTGGAGAGTCGATTCAGCGCCGTTCGCTGCAACCCGGACTGACGTATGGAACGACTTGGCGCATTTTACGTCGAGATCTTAAATTGAAGGCGTATAAAATACAGCTTGAGCAAGAACTGAAGCCGCTCGACCTTCTTTAGCGACATCGCTTCGCTCTATGGGCTCTTCGAGCCAAATTTTGTTCAGCGATGAGGCCCATTTCTGGTTCAATGGGTATGTAAACAAGCAAAATTGCCGCATTGGGGACGAACAGCAACCTGAACAGATTCAAGAGCTGCCATTTCATCCAGAAAAAACAACGGGTTGGTGTGGTTTGTGCGTCGGTGGAATTATTGGACCAAATTTCTTCACAAATGATGCCAGTGAGAACGAAACCGTCAAACCGCGCAATGATAACCGACTATTTGAAGCCTGAAATTGAAGCTCGTGATCTCCGCGACATGTGGTTTCAACATCTTCCACACATCGTATCTGTCAAAGGATTTATTGAGAGAACACTTCGGTGAGCAGATAATTTCACATTTTGGACGGTCGATTGACCACCAAGAGCGTGTGATGTCACACCGTTAGACTTTTTCCTGTGGGGATATGTAAAGTCTAAAATCTATGCGAACAATCCCTCTTCGATTCAGACCTTGGAGCAAAACATCACTCGTGTCATTCGCCAGACTCAACGGATGGACCATCTGAGACGCAGCCGCGGCCAAGATTTAAAAGAGATAATCTTCAAGAAATAAATGCCCCCCCCCCCCCATTAAATTTAAATTTTCTGTGTTTTTGCTTTAAAAAAGTAGACATGCAACATGTCTAGGGATTAAAGAAGGTCCCAACCGGGCAAAGGTTTAAAGAATTTCCCAGCAAATATCCTATTTACGGTTAACTGCGTAAATTTCAGAATTGAAAAATAAAGTTTCAAAGTTGTTTTTTATTTTCTAAATAGGTCAAATTATGGGTTATTATTAATTTTTCTGCTTTGGGAAGGTGAATAATTTTTATGGTACATTTTCGTAGAGCACAGTGTCAAAAGCTAAAATTAGCAAAAAAATATATTTGTTCGAACCGTACAATTTCGTAGATCAATACATAGTAATAAATGGAACAAATACAAATAGTTTACGTTTAAATATTATTTCAAAACTAAACATTTCAGACTCCGATAATATGTTCGACTGATGAAAATCTGAGAAAATTTATTCTGCAGGCTCTTCAAGATGTGCCTTTTTTTAAAAAAAATTTTACTTCAGTTTTTCATTGTAAAGATTAAAATACATATGTACATACATACATACATTTGTGTTAGATTACTATAAATTGAGAAAGGAAATATTTTGTTCAAAGTGCACGTTCGTAATATTAAAATTTCATCTCTTTTCATTTCGCTGTTATTACAACATTATTGTACCATTTTGAATATTATTTATGTTCATGCAATGTGACACTCGGCACATGCCAACCAATAAAGTTTCAAAATAAATGCATGCAACAAATCTCTTAATACGTCTGATGCTGTATTTACATGCAACGGAACAATAACAATAAGAATAACAATAATTTAGTATCATAAAATGTCAAAGATGACAACTGAAAACGAATCGAGGCAAATGAGCCGCAAAGCAAAGAGCAAACAGTTAGCAAGAAAATTTGACATTTAACAAGAAAACACAAATGCATGAGCCTTGGCGGTGAGTGTGAGTGCGGTTAAGTGTGGCTGAGATGGAGAAATTGAGATGGAGGCTGTGGCTGACGACTGATGGCCGGGCGCACATGTGACATGTCAATTTTCCAAAATATGCGCCACAGACACAAAAGCGCTAATTCTGTTGAGGCGCACTTCACAGCCAGCCCAAGGCAAAGCGAATCAAAGCATAAATGAAAGCGATGCCATCCATCCATCGTCAACATACGAGTACAGATCGACAAAGACAGCCGGTGCGAAGATGGTCGGTCGGTGGGGCTCAGTTGTTGCTGCCAAATTGGGAGTCCAGACATTAAAATCCAATCAAAAATTAAGTGAAACGTACGCATGGCTGACTTAGCCGCCTCGTCGCTGCGCCGCCTCTCTGACTGCCTGACTGAGTGCCTGAGTGCCTGAGTGGCTGGCTGGCTGGCTCGCAGTCGTTTGTGGCATGTGGCATGCAATAGTTGCTGGCTGTCGTTGTGGCATTGCTTGCAGTTGTCATTGCATGAGCTTTTTACATACATCCAAACACACACACATATATATCAGTACAAACAATGAGTGCCATAAATAGAAATAGAAACAGATTTAGTAGCGGAATGTCAAAATTGTTGTTTGCATTCGATATTTCCATTTTTCCAACTTTTAAATAAATTTTGAAAAATGAGTTCAATAACAGAGTCACAAAGACAACAACGACGGAGAGACGGCCGGCATAATGCTATGTGGTTATTGTTGTTGCATTGACATTTCGCTGGTAAGGTGAGCCAGTTGCGATGAGTCGAGACAAGATGAGACTAGCCGTCCGTCTGTCGCAGATTGTCAGGGACACTCACACAACGGCAACTACATACATATGTACTCATAGTATGTGTATGCGGTACAAATAGACGCACGTCAGCGACGTCTGACATTCGTAAAGTTGAAGAATTTAAAGTTGAACACATAAAAATGTACAACAATTGTCACTGGCAATGGCAACAGAAAAGCAGCAGCAACAGCTAACAGCCAACATTTGTTGTAATAAATCATTGTCGGTGGTGGTGTGTGTGTGTTTGCAGGGCCCTGAGTAGTCGATTGCATATGATGGCAATTATTCACAAATAATGAAGAAATTATAAAATTTGGAACATTTTTCAGAAAAGCTTTTTTAGGCGGCTCAAATTTCAATTGTCAGCGTCGGAGTGATAGAACATAATTTTAATTCTACGATCTTAGGCGATTGAAGTTTGTTTTTCGGTTAGTCATAGTAAAACCATTGAGTAGGTTCATTGCGCTTGTGCTCGCCGGGCTAACACTACTATCGAATATTTCGCTTAATAAATGTTCTTATTTTTTTGGACAAGAGAGGTATTAAGCAGGTGGCAGTGGTCGCCGCACCGCAATGAAGCTTAGTTTGGTTCTGAGCTTATCCATTTTAACCATAGGTCGGCCGTAGTAGGCAATTGGTTAGCAGTGCGTAATGTTGCTCGGAAGGCCAGGGTTCGAGTGCTGGTCAGAACAACATACAAAATTATGGAAAATTATTGACCGTTCGAAGGCATTCAGAGACGCCTTAGAATAATCTGTTGGTTACACCAAAATTTGGAGGAGAAGCTCGGCTAAAAATTGCTGGAGCGGTCACAATGCGTCGTATTTAACGCTCCATCGCTAATCTACAAATTATTCAATACGTTTATTACTTTCATGACCATGAAGTAGTATATGAAATTTGTTCCGAAGTATGTAAGTACTATGAGGAGAAGAGATAGACCCACCAAAATGTGTGCCGATCGGAGCAGAACGACAATATAAGTTGATTTAGCCATGTCCGTCTGTCTGTCTATCCATCCATGTGTTTGAGATATTTCAATGATACTTAGTACGTGCGTGTATTTTTGTATGTACAGGAACCGGCTAGACGAGTTGACTATGTAATATAGCTCCCATTCCTCCGATTTGTCCGGCCACTCCACCGCCCCATCGCTTTCCATTGCTCTTGAGTAATCTGTTCCAGGGGATATCTCCGGCCAATGAGCGCCATAATAAAGTGCCCATTGGAAATCTTGCTGGCCATTGCCGCCCCCTAGACGTGAGATGCTTTCCCGAGCAAGCCGAGCAAGCCTAAGCCTGATAAGCGGTCCCACTGTTTCGCTTTCTGCGGAAACCTGCCTTTCCGTGGCCGTGTCGTATGTACGCCGCCCGGCCTTCCTCCTTTTACCCGTTGGCCCAACTTTCACTCCTTTTCTTTCATTCGCTTAGACTTGCAGCTCAGTCTTTCAATGACTTAGGGCGCCGCTTTATAAATTGCTTTCCCCTTCAAAATAGTAGCATCTCAACCTCTGGGAACTGCTCTTTTTACAAGAAGAAAACTCGGTGTACCCGTCGGTGGTAGTAGCCTCTTCTTTCCTCGATATTTCAGCTGATTCCCTTTCTAGTGAGCCTCCATGTTTTATACCAACTGCCAAGACCAGCTCCCAGAGATACCTCCTCGTATTATCAAAGTATACGTTTTCGCGCCCTCGGCAATATGTCTTACTATTCTTCTTGGGCGTAGGCACCGCTTAAGCGATTATAGTCGCATCAACAATAGCACGCCATTCGTTCATTCTCTTCGCTCTTTGGCGTCAGTTGGAAATACCAAGAGAAACCAGGTTGTTCTCCCCCTTATCCTTCCAATAGAGTGGTGGGCTTCCTCTTCTTCTGCTTCCACTAGCGGGTACTTCATTCAATACTCTCAAAGCTGAAACGCTTTCAGCCATTCGGACGACATGATCTAACCACCGTAACCGCTGTCTCTTGCTTGGCTGAACTATGTCAATTTCGTCATATAGCTCGTACAATTCATCGTTACACCGTCTACGATTTTCGCAGTTACCAACGCGCAAATGACCATAAATCTTTTCGAAAACTCCTAAAGCCAACTCGTCGGATGTTGACATCGTCCAGGCTTCTGCAAAATATATCAGGACGGTAAATATGAGCGACTTGTAGAGTTTGGTTTTGGGTTCGTCGAGAGACGACTTTACTTTTCAATTGCCTACTCAGTCCAAGGTAGCATCTATTGGCAAGAGTGATTCTGATCTTACGAGTAATATTCATATAGCCACGATATGCGAGTTGTTAGAGCTTGTCGTTGTCATGCATGAGATTCACGTCTCTATTCTGTTGGTATATTTATTTTAATTTTTTTCTGAGAAGAAGCATTTCATCGTGCGTAACAGAACTAGTATTTACCTAGTAATAAGCTGGCGCAAAATCGGACAGTTCACATTTCGTAGGATAAAAATTCCACTCAATTAGTGTAAAAAATGCAAGCCGCCAGCAATCTACCCCAAAACTAGTAACTTTTCCTGCCGAATGTTGTTGCAACTCAATCGCGCTGTCAAAACTGTAACTGTCAACAAAAGCGGCAAAAACATTGCCAACAAATCTGTGAACAATTGTCTGTGGATGTCTAATTTAAGGCAAAAAATTCAAATTCATTTGGAACGCATAACAGACGCGGCAATTGTCATGGCACAAGGAAAAAAGAAAAGAAGAAAAATTTAAATGAGAATCGAAATTAGAAAAAAAAAATTTTTTAAACGAAATTGAAATTTTTTCACTTGCAACTTTAGTGGCATGCTACACATGTAGCTGTGAACGCAGGCGTGCGTGTATCTCCATATGCGCATGCATGGGTGTGTCTGTGTGTGTATGTGAAAATAGTAAAACCAAAACGCCAGCAGAAAATGTCATTCAACGTTGAATGCCGCGCAATTGAGCCGTCAATCAATTTGTTGTTGCCACTTACATATGGACTATGGCTTGTTGCAAGCGCTGGCGATACATTGATCATACATACATACATACATACACAGGAGTATAGTTAGCGACGAACTGTCGATCGATGATCAAATCGCGATTGCAAAGCGTCGAACGACACACCGATTGCCAACAATCAATTATGTTGTTGTACTTTCAGTTGCTTTTATTCTATTTTCATGTTACTGTTGTTACTGTTGTTGCTGAAGCGACACTTGCAAGCGACAATCATGCTGCCAGCCAATACGCGCATGTCGGCAACTCATTAGTTTGGCAACGCTGTTTGATTTTTGGATATGTCATGACATTGTTGTTGTTATTGTTGTTGTTAATTTTATTGTTGTTGTTTCTCTAGGTATGTGCTAGTGGCAAAAATTGGCTTTGCGTGGCATACCAACGGCACGGCATGGCATGGCAGCCGAGCAAATTGCATGCACATATGTTGCACATGTTGCACCACCGACGCGACAGAAAGCAAAAACAAAGAGAGAGAAAAAAAATCAGAAAAATCCCAAACGAACTATTGTTGCATTTGTAGCAACATATTGATGCACTCGCTCGAGCAACACACAGTCCTCGCAGTTAACATATATGCTAGCCTCTCGCCTTCTCCCCCTCCCCCTCCACCACCTCACCCACCAGCTTTTATTAATAGACTTTTGTCAGGCGGCGGCGGCTGCCGACGGCTCCTGATTGTTGGCTGTTTGTTGTTGAGACTGTTGGCAATGCCAAAACGGCCGACAGCTGCGACAGCCGGCAATTGTTGCTGTCGCGACTGTCGTTGTTACACTTAAAATCGCTTCATTTATTTAGCAGCGCGTAATTTTTGCTGCTTTTGCTGTTGTTGTTGTTATTGGGTTTAACTAAATGCATACATACATACACATAGACACAGCCACTTGCAATTTTCTCGCTGTATCGGCCACTGTATGCCGGATTAGTCTAGCGGTTTGCCTAAAAGTTAAGCAGGCAGCTGCAGTCAAAAGCCAAAGCCAATGGCCGCTCATCCATCTGCATACCAAAGAGTCTGAGTCTGCACTTGACAATTCTTTTTTGATTTATTTTTTTGTTTTTCCTTTTTCTTTTAATCTTTTGCCTTGCTCTACTGTTGTTTTGGCCGTCTTTTGTTGTCAAACTTTGTTAGGCGCATTGAATAGAAGAGGCGGCTGCGTTCTTCTCATCGTGTGACATGCAGACACCTATTAATACATATATGTATATATGTGCTTTGTAAATTTGTCGCGTCTACCAGCTGCACTTAATTATTCATAAAATTCACCAGCATTAGTTGCAGCTACTATGCGCGTACATACATACATACAAACGCACAAAGAGACTACAATAGTGTGTGCAACGAACGGTACTAATGACAACAAAAGATCATTAAATTGCATAAATCCATGTCGCAGACGCTTAGATGATTCCAAGTGTTGTTCTTGTTTCCTGATGGTGAATTGGTACTTTTGGTAGCACATCAAAGCACACAGAAGAATTTCAGAATTTTCCGCTAATTTTTGAGTTTCGAATTAGTGCGAGCTACGCCAGGCCTTTCGAGACAATGAGAACCATAAAATCAGGAAATTTGCAGAGCCATTTAAGCAAATTGAAGTTCCGGTCCTCTATTTTCCGAATTAATCCTCTAATGAAGCTTCTAAATAGTCACGCGCAAAGGCGGAAAGGTCTTCTTTTCTATATACTTACTCAGAGTAGTCTCCATTATCAGGTGCTACAACCAAGTCTATAATAGCAAGTGTTGGCAACCCTAGAATATTATAAATGTCAAATACACAAATGCACATGACTGGTCATTCGATTGACAGCTGCTAACTAAGTAAAATCACGAACTTTTGTATCTTAGTAATAATCATCTATTTTTGCACTTAATGCGTTTATATTTGTATATATTTGAATTTAAATAAACTCTTTGAATTGAAGATACGTCTTAATAATCAGGGACGTAATAGCAAGCTTCTTCGATTGTGTTTTCAGCTTAGAAATACAGAGCTAAGCCAAATTCCTCTGATCTCTCCATCGCTTTGAAGGTCTTTTTCTCTCGTCTTCTTCAGCTAACATTAAAGTGTCTAAAGCATACGTCCATGCACCAGTGTCTATAATTATTAAATCATTGTTTGTTATGACATATTGTTTTCGAATATATGGTCGATGGATTGGACATTCATTTTCCAATCGTCAAGACGATTTGTCAGACCTTATCCCGATTCACTTATGTATTACACTCGCTCTACAGGTAAATCAAAAACTTTAAAAGACGTCTATAGCTGAATAATGGCAGCCCTTTTCTTTTTTGTTGCTGTTCTGTGCCGATGGCAGGTCCCCAATTGATCTTTCCCCCGAAGAGAAGGTCACCTTTTTTCCCTGTTATCCCCATATATCTCGATTAGTATTTTAAGCGAAGGGCCGCTGAGCGACCGATGGTTTCTTATGGGCTGTTTTTTATATCTTGTTAGAAATAAGCTGGAAGAAGTTGACTTCTGCTGGGGGGCGACCGTGTTTGGAAAAATATTTTCTTTTCTTTTTTTGGGGGTAATGGGATGCAGTCATATTTTTGTTAAGTCCACGTCGCGCACCCAGAAAATATGAGCAAGCTTTACGGAAGATGCGGTAACTAGCACGTGTGAAGCCTTGCGTCACGGCTAAAAAAGTGGATGCTTCAGTGGATTCAATTCCGACATATACGGTTTAAGGGTTCGCTGAAGTCTAATTAGGAGAGGTGCGACTGTGAGCTGGCGTCGGTCTTAAAGCGAGCTATTCAAACCTATCCAAAATGCAATCCCATTCAACTATCGAAGTTGTGCACTGGGTTTGGGTGCTACCATGCAGAAAACAGCTACAATGAATAAGGTTTTTTTTTAATTTAAATCCATTTTCTTCTATATTTTTGGATGTTGTTCTGGCCATGATTCGAAACCATTACCTTATATACATAAGCACGTACTGCAAACAACTCGACTACTGCAGTACTGAATGGCTCGAAGAGATCCCTCCAATCCTGCTGTACGTCTGCTGCTTATCCGAATCAGTTTCAAAAGCATACAAAATTTTGCGTAAATAAAGGGTGACCCAAGTCGAGGTACTTTTTTCAATAGCCTTTTTTTCTGACAGACCACATGTGAATCGTGTCGAGTTGTCATGTTATTTTAGTTCATTATTGTTTGGCATTTCATCATGGAAAGACTTACACCTGAACAACGTTTACAAATCATTCAACTTTATTACGAAAAGTCAGGTTCTGTAAAGAATGTGTTTCGAACGCTTCGCTCAACTTAAATATAGCGGCCGTAGGTGAGAGTGTACGCGAAGACATCGAGAGTCGATTCGGTGCCGTTCGCAGCAACTCAGACTGACGTATAGAACGGCTTGGCGCATTTTACGTAGAGATCTTAAATTGAAAGCGTACAAAATACAGCTTGTGTAAGAACTGAAGCCACTCGACCTTCCCAAGCGACATCACTTCGCTTTATGGGCTCTTGAGAACTTCCAAGAAGATCCGAAGTTTTCGAGCCAAAGTTTGTTCAGTGATAAGGCCCATTTCTGGCTCAATGCTCACAAGAAATATTTCCGCATGTGGGAAGAAGAGCAACCTGAAGAGATTCAAGTTCTGCCATTTCATCCAGAAAAAACAACGGTTTGGTGCGGTGTGGTTTGTGGGCCGGTGGAATCATTGATCCATATTTCTTCAAAAATGATACCGGTGAGAACTTAACCGTCAATGACGACCATTATCACGCCATGATAACCGACTATTTAATGATTGAGACATTTGGTTTCAACAAGACGGCGCCACTTCCCACACATCGCATCAATCAGTAGATTTATTGAGAGACACTTCGGTGAGCAGATAATTTCACGTTTTGGACGGTCGATTGACCACCAAGATTGTGTAATATCACACCGTTAGACTCTTTTCTGTGTGGATATGTTAAGTTTGAAGTCTATGCGGATAATTCCGCTTCGATTCAGGCTTTTTAGCAAAACATCACGCGTGTCATTCGCCAGGTACCAGCCGAAATGTTCGAACGAGTCATCGAAAATTGGACTCAACGGATGGACCATCTGAGACGTAGCCGCGGCCAACATTTGAAAAAGATAATCTTAAAAAAATAAATGCCAAAGAATGTTCCTTCGAATGATAATAAACATTCCCCACTAAATTAGAATATTCTGTGTTTTTTTCTTTAAAAAAGTAAGGAACCTCGAAATGGATCACCCGTTAATATTGGAAAGAATTATTTTACTTTTAATTGGCGTACACTCTGGAGTCTCTCTTCCTATGGATAGCAGTACAAAAGAATCTCTAAGTTCAGCTGAAGCATCCAAATATCACAAGCATGAGGACATCAACCATTGAAGATGAACCGAGAGACGGCCGTACGAGAGATCAGTTGCTGCTACCTTTTTGGTTCACCTCTAACTAAATTGCAATTGGTTAGTTATTTTTAAACCGCTTCGGGTCTTAAAGTCAAATTTTATATTTTTCGCCTAATTTGGATTATCTACTCCAGGATTCTACTTACCTACGGAGCAATGACGGAGTTGAACCATCCCCTGACGCTACTCTATCCTTCTGTGACATTCAAAAGTATATTAAAAATGCCTAATTGGATTTTTTTCCTCATTTGCATTCAACAGATAGAGATCTTCAATCCGATACCGAAAATATTGTTTAAAGCAACAAAGCGATGAACACTTGACATTGATTAAAATTATTATAGAATTTGACAACTGAAATAAAGAAATATATGTGTGTGTATGTCGCATAAATTTCAATACGGCCATATTTCATAAATATTTCGACAGACACTGGTGTATACTTAAGCACTTTAGAGAGGAATAAATTAACGCTGCCATACACACCTTCACAGACTTCACAAAGAGTGTGACAGAGGGTGCTAGAGAGTGCGAAGTGTGCCCACCACTTAGTGCTTTTTAGCTCCAGAAGGCAGTACAAAGTGCACATTATCTGGCGTTAAATGCAAAATTTGTAACTTTATACGCACATACTTATGTACGGGTGCAAATGTATGTGTTTCTATTATTTATTATACACACATATTTGTATATTCATGCATTTTGCCTCATTAAAAATAAAAATTTGTTGGCAACTGCAAGCTCATTTGCATTAATTCGGTAGCCATTTGTGAGGTATTTGTGCCGAGCGCGCACTGGAATTAACCAGCGAAAGAGACAACAAAAACAAATGCCACCTTATGGCACATCCGATTTCACGGCGAGTATGCGAATGAGTGGGTGAGACTCGCTTGCAGCACTCGCACGCTAAACAGCACCAGAATGCGACCAGGCGGCACTTTAATCCCATCGATGAGCGAACATAAGGACCAAATGCGTTTAAGCTATGTGGACGGACGCTTAAGTTACGTTATGGAACATATGGAATGCCTGTTAAGGGGCGAGTGCAGGGCGAGCGCTGAAGTACTGGTTGAAGGGATAACATGCACCAGCAGGGCAAAGTGGCAGAGTGGGTGGCGCAGATTCATACACGACCGCTTTTGGAGTCAAAACGCAATAAAGCGGTTGAGAAAGAGGGACGGTGTAGAGAGCGAAAACTCTATTGAAATGCATTTTGTGGCATGTGTCGTTTAATTTTACTAAAAGCAAAAAGCCAATGCTCACGTTAATACAAAGCATTAGAAAGAATGCCAGCGTTTAAGTGTAAAAAGTGCTTCAGGTCTAGCTGGGCACAAAATGCACTTGGCTTTAATAGAATGCCACAACAGCACATATGGACATAGAACAGATGGACAAACAGGATGGTTGGTTACAAATGAACAAAAGGTAGAGTTAGAGGAAGTCCTATGAAGAGTGGCGTGCCAACAAAGCACAAGCGAAATATATCGAAAACACCAACAACATTGACACCCTCGATATTAACTTGGCGAATCGCCATGAAAGGGTGAGTATGCGCGCAAGAAGCGTGAAGAGGTTGAAGAGCCAGCGAATAAAAAGAGGTACACATACAATTACAACAACAACAACAAAACACCCTTCACAATTCATCATTTCAGTGAAACCCCTGGGAAATATGAGTAAATTAGTGCAGAGCTCTTGAAGCAGAGGAGTTGAAGGCTTTCCACCACATGACAGCGTAAGTAAGAGGGGTGTTGAGGTATATATACCAGCTGTTTAGCTGGTGGTCACCATAATACACAACTGTTCGAATGGTGCGGGATTTCCTACGTTTATTTCAGTATTTATAAGTATGTAAGCTCCCGTGTACAACAGTTATCAGCTCATTTGTTTCTTTTGTGTGTGTCTTTTTTGTCTTCTTTTTTTTTTTTTGGTTGTTGGTTGTTGGTTGTTGTCAGTAAGTCATTTCAGCGGTTATTGAAGCTGAATTGAAACCGTTATTAATGGAAGGATTGTGTAACAAATTTACGAAGGCGATGCGATGGCAAAGGAAGAGTAGTTGTCAGTTATTGACATTTGTATGTCTGCGCTTGCATGAGCTAAAGTAAGTGAAGTTTGGAAGCGAGTTCAGACAAGCGTGGTGGGCATGTGCGCAGGCAAATTGAAACCTTATGTTATTATTTCGTAGACAATTAATTGGTTAAAAGCGTGTCTTTGCAGCAGCGAACTAATTAGGCCAATAGGGAGCAAGAGATAAGCATACCACGCTCTCTCTCACACACACACACACAGAGTATACGAAAGAAATGTAAGAAAGCGTAATAAGAATCTGATGAAATTTGATATGCATTAATTAAATATGCATTTTGAAGATAAATTAGCTGATATGCAGTACGAAGAGCTTTGGCTTGGTTGAAGTTTTGGGCAAAATGACGAGGGATATAAATAAAATTAAGTGCTGCTCAAAATAATTGACCTCTCACTGTTTCTCTGTCTCTACAGCCTCCACCACATTTAAATCCTTAAGCTTATCCTTTATGATAACGGTTTGAAGTGAAATGCAGTAACCCAAGAAGCAGCGCAAGAACTTTCTAAGCAGTTGAAGTCTCCCCTTGTGTCCTTTAAAAGGTGGCCATGCATATTCGTGGGGGAAGTGTTTGTTTCTATTTTTTTAAAGATTTAAAAGTTCTTCGTATAAAGGTTTTGTCTAAAGAAATCTATTAGTGAAACTTTCCGAAGAATATTTTTCTAGAACATTTTAAACCCCTATCGACTTTTCGAATTTGTTGTTTGCGGTAATTTTTGAAGTAAGTGTGAAATGGACACTTTCAGGTGGCAGCTAAAGGGTTAAAATATTCCAAGAAATTATTTTTCCTGGAATCTCATACAATAGCTCTTGGCTAATTGCACTCAGATATGTATTTTAACCAAATTTTCCA
Source organism: Neoceratitis asiatica (assembly GCA_030068015.2). Taxonomy (NCBI): domain Eukaryota; kingdom Metazoa; phylum Arthropoda; class Insecta; order Diptera; family Tephritidae; genus Neoceratitis; species Neoceratitis asiatica. The sequence goes on from CM061526.1 coordinate 89,453,665, forward strand.
CTTTTTATCGAAACTACTTTCGCCAGGACATTAAATCTTCAGTAAGCATACAAAAAAATTCCAGCTTATTTTTGAAAATCTATTGAGCGTTTTCTCAAAGAAAACAATAATCAGGTCCGAGCTAAATTTTTGTGTAAGTTAGTGTTCGAAACCTTTCAAGACAGACTTTCTCGATGGCATACAGGAATGCTTAAGCAGGCAGAACGGATATTTCGATCAGAATCCTACCTTAATTATACCATGAACATGAAATGGTGTATAAAGTTTAGTTCGAAGTATGTATGTATGAAGTATCAAAAGGAGACAGCAGAGGTTTACTGATCGCATGGGAACGAGGAGCTGCGTTGATTTAGCAATGCCCGTCTGTTTATCTGTTTGTTTGAACGCCAGCTAGTCCCATTTTTTTTCATTTATACCATAATTTTTCGGAACGAGCCGTATCGAACCACTATAACATTGGCCGCCCACACAACCGATTTGTTCAGAAATAGGGTTGTGGATCAAAGATCCGCCAGAAATGCAGCTCAGAGCGTGGAATTCGGTATTCTACATATGTATATGTACAAATAAATATTGATACAGAAATCATCAAAATCGGAAGACTATATCATACAGTCCCCATATAACCGAATTGTTCAGATATGAGCATTACTATTTATCTATCTTAAAATGCAATAAAATAAATTTGATATTTTCATGAAAGGCGTAAAGACGTCGGTATGACCGAAGACAACACATCTTTCTACCCCCTTCAGATTAGCGGTTCAAGAATTTACCAACGGTAAGGAATGCCTGTCGTAAGGGACGACTAAAATTCAACCGTTTCTGCGGCAGTAGGGTCTTTATAACGGAATGACACGAGTTTTTTTATCCGGCCAAAGACTTTCACTCCCGCAATATTCTCCAAAGTCCAATTTGGAATATTTTTCTGCGGTTACAATAACTACAACAGCACATCTTTATTGTTTTTATTGAACATGACAGACTTTTTTTTATACGAAATCCATTGATAAAGTCCAAATTAAGTAACCTTACCCCCAAATCATATTTTTTATAATGCTTGGGACCTTCGAGCTTCTTAGCTGAAAGACGAAGAAAGTTCACTTTCATACGAGTAGAAAGAAAGTTATATAATGATTCTTTAAATTTCAATTTTCAATTTTAATTTAACAACAGAGCATCAACAAACCGAATTTTGCGTTCTACTAGAGATTCCTCTCCCACAGGCGTGATCTTGGAGCATTGCATCAATATGTTCCACCTTTTATACATATATTTATGAAGTAGTCATCTATAAAGCATACACTCGTATATATGTTTGTATATATTGTACCTCCAATCAAAGTCCGTGCATAAGCTCAGCTCCCATTATAGCCATGGTGCTCAAATTCGTGTTACCTTCGACGTAATTATTGTGGTTTCCGCACACAGCTACCGTAATGCCAGTGAGTCCAAACGGGCATGTATATGTGTATACACTTAGGTAACTAATGCTCATGTTTGCAACACATGTGCGATTCTTATCTGCAACATGATTAAGTCTTAATTAAAACTGATCTCTGAAATCTCAGCTACCTTAGCGCCTTAGCGCCTTAGCGTAATGCAATGTGCAAAACTTTTTATACAGAGATATAAGAAAAACAACAACAACGCTAACATGAGCATATGTCAAATAAAATAAAAAGAATTGAAAGAAAATAATGCAGCAACACAACCATGTTGCAACGCTCATATTACCGGACAACGAAGGTAAAAAATATATACTTTTATATATACATAGATACATACATATGTATGTTGCGTGTATATGCATACTCACTCTTGTTGCTTAGCATCTGCTCGATAGCCCAACTGTTGGTGTTGTTAGGCAGCAGTGTTTAAATCTCATGTAGTTGGTATTGTTGTTGTTGCTATTTTATAGTTGTTGCCAACAATGCAGCATCTGAAACTTTAATTATGCCACCATATGGCATTCGGCTACTGGCCTTTAGCGACTAAATCACTGGAAAGCTACTGCTCTACCGCCGCTCTTCTACCGATTGGTTGCTGCATTAAGAGCACTGATTTTCAGTTTTTTTTTAGTAAAATTGTTGCTGTTCAAAGACATAAAAATGGCGAGAATTCGATTGCTCCGCATATATGAAATAAATATTTAAAATTGAATAAACTGATTGTGGAAAGGGTGTACATCAAGGTAGCCATCTTGATGCATTATTGCTCCATATATTCGTAACTGATCTTCAAAACGTGCGCTCCTTTCCATAGCACACACTATGAAACACCGAGTGGTAAATTGGAATTTTATGTCTTTTTATTTTTCTTGCGGGGATTGAGGCGAGAACGGGGGTCATGGAATATGCCGATCCTCAAAAGAGCAATACCGCAAAAGCTAAAAAAAGATAAATGAGAAGAAAAATAGGAAAAAAAGAAAATGCTAACACCTTGAACGGCGTTACTTGGAATTCTAAGAATGAAAAGAGAGAATTCGACCGGTAAAAAATTCCAAAGAAGGTAGAAATACAAAAAAAAAATGTACGAACTGAAAATGATGAATCATTTTTTGGATTTGCAGCAGCGACATCTCTTGGTGCGGGTTTTAGGTGGTAACAGGTATATACTGGGAAGCGAATACGAATCTGTCCCCTAACATTTTTCGTTTATGGCTTATTCACCTGCCTATGCTCCAAAGAGAGATGTAGGTTAAGTTGATCTAAGGTGTTTTCAATAGACCCTTTCTCCTTAGTGAGCTTAACTTTACATTATTTTAAGATCATCTAGATATTGGAGTGCCCTACTATTGTGTGAAACAAACTTTGATTTATGTTATGATTTTAATACTCGTTCCACCATATATATATATATATATATATATATATATATATATATATATATATATATATATATATATATATATATATATATATGCCATCGACTCAATTTCCTCTTTTACTGAAGGTCTTAAACATTTTTTTTATTCTCCAACACTCCTTAATTTCCATCTAGCTTGTAACTGTTCCGCTTAGGATGCAAATGTAACCGCGACCTTTCACGGTGAGTCCTGGGTACAGGATTGTACTTATGGGTGATCCATTTTGAGGTTTCCTACTTTTTAAAGAAAAAAACCCAGAAAATTCAAATTTAATGGCAAATGTTTATTGTTATTCGAATGAACATTCTTCGGCATTTATTTTTTGAAAATTATCTCTTTCAAATGTTGGTCGCAGCTACGTTTCAGATGGTCCATCCGTTGAGTGCAATTTTCGATGACTCGTTCGAGCATTTCGACTGGTAACTAGCGAATGACACGCATGATGTTTTGCTCCAAGGTCTGAATCGAAGAGAGGTTGTCCGCATATACTTTAGATTTTACATATCCCCACAGGAAAAAGTCTTAGGGTGTGATATCACACCGTAAAATGCGCCAAGTCGTTCCATTCGTCAGTCCGAGTTGCAGCGAACTGCGCCGAATCGACTCTCCACGGTCTTCGTGTACACTCTCAGCTGCAGCCGCTATATTTTCCTCATTTCGTGCTGTACGTGGTCTATTTTGTCGAATATTATACAATAATGAATGCTGAGTCTCAGTACGGGTGATGGTGTTGCGAATAGTACGCTCAGACCATAAGTTGAGCGAAACGCGCGAAACACATTCTTCACAGAACGTAAATTTTCGTAATAAAGTTGAATGATTTGTTCAGGCGTAAGTCTTTCCATGATAAAATGCCAAACAATACTAAAAAAAATAGCATGACAGCTTGACACGACTCACGCGTGATCTGTCAAAAAAAGGCCATTGAAAAAACTAGGTCTACTTGGATCCCCTCTGGTTTAAAAAAAATACTGATGGTACGTTTTTTGTGCTTTAAAACAAAACAAAGGGCTTAGTAAAGTGTCTCAGATATCTCTTTATAGTCTTCTATCAAAATAGTAATTAATTAATTAATAGTGCACTCTTTTTAACCTACAAAGTCAGTGCTGTGGGAAACGAAGTTGCTCGAATGTTGTTTTTTTTCGCTAGCCTCGTGCCTCGTGAAAGGCCTAAACTTCATTAACTTAGAAACAACTGAGTATTCGCCCCGAAAATGAGACCTTTGTTTCAAAACTTGCAAATCAACTTGCCCTACTCATCTGGCTTAGCTTTTGGACGATTTTCTCTGTTCTATTCAGAGGCCTTTAACAAATTTTGAACATTTTTTTTCCGTATAAAAGACCGTAAGTCGGTACCTGTAATCGAAAATCTGAAATCACATATTTTTATATACATATTGTATTCCTTAATATTTAAATTAATTTATTTATAAACCTTCAAAACTTCCTCCCTTCCATCTTTATTTACCACCAACAACGACGCACAGCCTTCAAAGCTGGGTAAAAAAAGCGAAAAACAAACGAAACAAAATACCCACATCGCTTCGGGTATTTAACCATAAAGTACCTTCTCAATATATTTTATTACCAACAGCATTTTTATTTGTTTACGATTATGTTCAACAGCCGACAGCATCTCATGAATTTCGGTCCAATGCCGAGCCGAGCTCGCAACGGATCGAACTGGTTGCGGCTAAGCCTAGCACAGCGTAGCATATCAGCACGCGCTGGCCACAATTTGACAGCGATAATGACAGCTTGAGTGGCGCGTTGAGCCTGGTTCAACAAACACCAACACAAATGCGCTGGGGCATGTGGCCAAAGTCAGAGAGTTATAAAAATAGGCTTACACCAAAACATTGTTTCAATGCATTGCGTGCATATGATGATTGTTGTTGTTGTTAGTGGTGTTGGTGTTGGTTTTGGTGTTGCTGGGCGTACGTTTGTTCGCAGGCGCCGGAGGTTTAGTTTTTCACATTCGTTGCAAGTGAAAATTATTATAAATTTTGTGGCAGCATTTACGAGTCGGTTGTTGGTGGAAAATTGGCTTATGAGAGTACATGCATACATACATATGTACAAGTGTGTGAACTTTGATAGAAAAAAAAACAGCAGAAAAATGCATTGCAATGTTACATGCTGCACATGCGCTGTGGTTGCTGTCAATTTCAAGCGGTTTTCAGCCACTACCAAATAATCTATGTATGTATGTACAATAGATATACTTATGCATATACAAGTATGTATGTATGCATTTTCTCAACGCCTTTTGCTATTGTTGTTGTGCGCATGCTTTGGAGGGATTTATTGTTTATTGAAATTGCCACAAAACGGTGCAAAGTAACACGAAATTATGAAGGGGCAAGTCGACATTTTTATGTTTTCATTCATGTTCGTTGAGTTGCAATGTTTTGTGGATTTTATTTGAATCAAATGCACATATGCATGCAAGCATACACTTGTACATATGTATAGCTGAGCATACATCTGAGCATATGAGCGTATTTATTTGAAAATCGATTTTTATATTTTTTATTCGAAAAAATTTACCTAAAGTTTACGACTTTTTGCTTTTGGCCAAATTATTTGCCCATTTTGGTTGTACAACTGATTGGTTGTACATAAAAACAAAAAGAAAAAAATTATAGAAAAATAACTGTTTTTGGTTTCTGTTGGTTTTTGTTTTTTGGCAATCACTCGATTTGGGGAGAAGTGAAATATTTATGACTCAAGCAGTTAGTTAGACCATAGATTTGCTGGTGAAATCGGAGCGGCCGTAAAAATTTACGTTTTATTTTCACCATAAATTTTGGTATGCAAATAAATTCCAATATGAAATTGTTATTTTGAAAGTATTCTGACGTGCTGAGTCAATGCATTCGGTATTTAGGTTGGGCTAGACTCGCTGTTGAATATTCAAAATAGGATAATTAAGTCCTTATTGATGTCTCTTGGTCGTTGTTAGTAGAAACTTTTCCAAACAGTCTTACCTTCGTCTTCCTCAAATCCATAGCATTTACATTTTCGCCATTTGGTAGTGTGTAATACCGCTCTTCACATACATAACTTTATGATCGAGTTATTCATCGAAGATGCTAGCTAAATATGTAAGAGTCCCTATTGTTGCAATGTGGCAAGAATAATGTCGCCCACGTGGTATAAAAAGAGCTCAAGAGCTTGTATAGCTAGGTAAGTAGGTGGAGAGGATATTTTGCGACGCACGTAGACCTTTAGGAGGCCCATTGGGTTACCACTGGAATTGAAATTCACGCACACTACCATGCCCTCTCTGAACCACTCTGTGGTCTTAATAAAACTAAATAAGTAAGATGGATTAGCTGTTTCATGGTGGTGTTTTCAGAGAAACTTGGCTATATATGTAGACATAAATATTTTTGGAAAAATAAAAATTTCTGGAAAACACTACAGTGATTTGGTAGACGAAAGTCGATTCTGGTATCTAGTTTTGCCGAAAAGGCGCTGCCTTCTACTCCATTATCTAATTTGGATCCGCCCGTATACATAGTAATCCTTGTGTCTTTGTCCGCTTCCCCTTTATCCCATTCTTCTCTGGAGGAAATCCTGCAAACCCGTAATATTGAGAAGAAAAAGTAATTTACTAAGTATACTAGAATGCCCCTCATGACAGGTAACTAATAGAGAAGATTCCCTCAGCCTGAGTGCCGGCTATACAGTCAATGCCTTGTAGTATGAATCTACGGGCAGTAAATGTCTTCTAAATTAGGTTTCCATAAGAACTTTCTCTCTGGAAATCTGGTATCCTGTACTTCCTAGGGAACGATTATATCATATAGAATGATTAGCCTACGATAGGTAAGAGTATCCGGGAATTTATAACTGAAACTGGCACATCGTCAGCATTAGTCACAACATGAACTCCTTTCAAGGTCCAAAAAACATTTCATTTATTGTTAAGATGCAAAGAAGAGGAGAGAGCACGGCATCCTGAGAAGTACCTCTTTGAACCGAAATGAGCATCGTTGAAGCTCTCAGCGTTGAAATAATGAACCTGTCCAAGAGCACCAGTTCAATTCAAGGCATTCTTAGCCGCCCAGTTTTATAAGCGCGTTCATTAGGTTTTCGCCACCTTCTATGTCAAAGAAGGTTACTTTTACTCCTATAGATTTTTCAATCTCCATGCCCAACGAGTTTTTTTCTGTTCCGTGAATTTTCCCTTAGAGTACGAATGTTGTGATATTACCAGCTGTTCTCGGTTTTTATTTCAATTAATCGTTCTAACGAGAAAAGAAGATAGACGCGTTGGTCTCAAGTCTTTGGGGCTAGTAGGCTAACTTTCTTTGGGTTTTATATTACCTTGGGGTATATATATTACCTTGACTTTCCTCCATAACGAAGGAATATAGTCTAATTGCAGCATTCATTTGAAGATGGTTTCTACTGATATGTAACCCCAGAATATTCCGTCGAGCCCTGGGATATAAAGCGCTTGAAAAGATCTATTGCCCAGAGAACATTAGTCTCTGATACTATTTCTAAAATATTGGGATCAATCTTAACTCACGTACCTGGCGAATAGTCAACAGTGAGTATCCATTAATGAAGATGAGAGCTCTTCACATGACAACGTTCAACTACAATCCAACTTCTGAAGGTATCCAATGTTATGTACAGACTTTGCGAGTACTTTATAAAGCTCAGGGGACCAATTAATTCTTCTTCTTCTTTTTTCTGGCTCCTGCATGGATATTTGTCACTTCGTTTTCCTATGATTTCTGTTCAGCATGTATAGTTTATAATTCGGTGTCCTCAGTCTGCAAAAACACCTTTCATTAACCCATTGTTCCTGAATGAAGACGAAGTCAGTTTAGTCTGCTGTCATGGGGTTAATTAAGTACAAATCCAGATCTGATATCGTAAGAGTGTAATTGTCAAAGAGTGTATGTAATGGTTTGAAACACACTATCGTTTTACTATGTCATGACCCATTTTCAGAAATATCATGAAAATTTCATTTCACGGTCAGAGGTCGCATCTTATTATAACCCTGTAAATTGTTTAGCGGCCTCCGATATATTTGACACTTGTCTTCAGCTGAGGGAATACCTCTTTCATTTTCGCTTCACTTCGAACATAAAAAATTACGCAACCAATCTTATCGCTTTACAAACTGTAAAAATTTCAACAAAAAATCGCACAGCTGCATTAATATACTAAATGTAAGAATCTCTTCCCATCGAGCAGATGTGCGAAACAACCTGTCAAAGCAGCAATGAAAAGAATTAAAATTCTCCGCCCATCATTTTTACACTTTCTTTTACTCACACTCGCGAGATCGCAGACAAAAGTCGAAAGCACTTTGCCAAAAAGCCAAATCTTTTGACCCAACATCCGTCCAGCCGAACGTGCCATCATTACTACTATCCACCCACTCATCAACCAAGAGCAATACAACTCAGCAACGCGCCGTCAGCCACCCTAATCATTCAGACACACACACACTCACTCACAGAATGCATGAAAATTCCTGCCACTTGCGCACAATGGACACGTGTTCACAAATGAGCAACGTACAAGCATGACATAAGGCACGACCGATGGGAAGGATATCCACGACTTCCCACGCCATGCAAGCGAATTATTATACGAGTGTGTATGTACGTATGTGGGTGACGCGTTGCTACCCTCTTTTAATTTTAGTTAAAAGCAAAAATCACCGAAAATCACAACATTCTAATCAAGATTGATAATGCGTAACATAATTTGCACGAACACACGCAGGGAAAATTCTCCAAATATCTCATTGCTTCCTGACTCGTTTCGTTCCCCTTTTCCACACTCTGCCTTTACATTTGTGAATGTTTACCAAATTTAATGGTATTATTCATTCATCGTTTTGACCGAAATTCAACGCCCATCAATGAGTATTTCTCTTCTTTTTCTTATTTTTCCTACTCCTCTTCAGTTCGCTTGTGTCCTCAGTGGCCCACGCAATTCTTATTGCGTTCACGACCCCTCCTTTTGGGTATGTGTATACAAATATTTTGACTTTTTTTTTTTTTTGCACTGGATACAGAATCATAAGAATAAATTCATCTTAGTCATTAGGGGAGATAGAGAAAGTCTTGACCGCAAGTTGGTCAGCGCTAAATGCCATTAAGTTCCAAGCTCATAGCAATGTCATTCTCTGCAAGAGCTCCAATTGTTATGAATGAAGCGAGTTTGCTAATAAAGACACAAAGAGTTTCTTCGACTGTGAAAGGGATACTGTATTTCGTTAGTTGCGTTAGGCCAGGGCCCTAATCTCATACCGTGCAACTTTCATTCTTGCTAAACGGGAATATCCTCTTACTGCAATTGAGCAATTTGCATGTTCAAGATCGGTAAGAAAGTAATTGGGAGCGTTTTCATGTCCGTAGAATGAGTGGTTTGTATGGAGTGATTAGCCTCATTGAGATCGTAAATAAATACGAGATGTCGTTGTTATTAGATAATTAGTCTTTGAGCTTACGTCAGCCAAGCAACATAATCTGGGGTGAAAAGTGAAGTAATGAAATAATCAAATATCGTGCCGTTATAAAGTAAGGAAAATCAGTTGCGACCATAATAAATGAGATGTCTCATTGGTTTACGACGATTATTGTTCCAGAAAAACTATGATGGAAAACGAAGTGGCACAGTTTATTTAAAAATGGAACGGAGTTTCTTGAAGACGACCCGAGGTCGGGAAACTCATGGTAACGGTCTTTTGGGATTCAGAAGGAATATTATTAATCGATTATAAAGATAAGGGTGTTTCGATAAATGGGCATGAAAAGGTTAAATAATATGGTTTCTTTATTTATTCCCCTCCTCTCCCATTTCGCGAACATAAAAACGCTACCCAGTACATCCTCAACTCTATCTCTTCTTTTCTATAAAACCTATATGATTCACAAATGTCCATAACAATGTAGATGAAAGGTCCTTTCGCCTAACAAAAAGGATGTTTTTATCCTTTGTCCACAGTAAAGTTACCATTCCTGGTCACTCTATGCTTTTCTGAAAAAATAAGAGAAAAAGATTGAGTAATCTCTGACCTCGTGATTATTACCAAAAATATGCTCGACTATTTCCCATAACCATAGGCAGACGTAAGAAAATAAAGGATCAGATCAGGAAGATATGAGATATGCAAAAGGTCTTCAGCGATCGGGAAGAGAGTATTGAAATGTCATGCACTTCCTAAAATAATGTTATGAGACTAGTAATACAAGTAAGTACCGAGAAGAAGACAGGTACATGCATATCTCGTACTGAGCGCTTCAATGTTTCGAACATATGTACCTCGATGGAGCGTTCGGCATGAAATATTTAGTAAAGTTGTGGGGTAAAAGATTGCAGATTATCTGTTTTTAACATAAAATATTACATACATAAAGCTGAGATGAGTAAGCTCAATAGCCTTCACTTTCATTGGTACCGCAGGGAGACTATTCCATATTATCCGTTTAAAATGTGAATATATATCGATAGAAGGCTGCATATCATTAATACCTTCCAAACACAGATGAAAGAACATTATTTCGGTTGAGAGAGATTGAAAATATCTAATAGTGTAACACCTTCTATGACGGTTGAGTTAAATAAAAATTTTCAGGGGTTCTGTTCTGATGCTCTCCCAAAATAAGGCTGCGCCTTAGTTTTGATGCCGTAGATTTGGAGAGTTTAACATAAAGTTGGTTCCAATGGGACTTTTCTGTACTGCAACTTCTTTCATGGCTTCATTTGAAGCACGGCATTGTGCTCCTTTTGTTTCAAGTTCACCCTATAATACCCGCAATTTCCAGTAGTTTAATTGAGCGTAGTCTTTAGTCAGCGCAGGTAGTAGCTATGGAAGAGAATATATGCGTACACCTCGAAATGTCGAATGCCAATCAAAATTTTGTGGCTTTGAAATATGGAACTCCCTTTTCTGTTTAGTTTAATTGGAACATAACTGTTGTGTCTTGGATTTGCAAGTGTGTGAAGGATGTATTCATGTAGTTTCTCATTGTCTACCATTGCCGTGTACTTGTACTTCTGGTTGTTGTTGTTGTAGTTCGCAGTTTGTAAACAATCAAACAGCTGCCCGAAAAACTGTACGAATGTTGAAAAGCACTAAAATGAAAATTGAAATTGAAATATTTAAACACGCTTGCATACAGGACGACACACAAACAAACACACACACATATATATACATTCATACGTACATATTTATGTACATTTATGTGTTAACAAGTACAACTGTCTGCATTTTTACAATTGTGCATTTTTATGAAGCAGCAGCAAGCACGCATTTACTTTATATGTATGCACATACACACATGTACATATGTACATACGTATGTATGAATACGTAAAAGTTCGCTTTGCTTGCTGAACACTCTCCGCACACATTCACTTAAGAATTTCAATGCAAATTCTTCATTAAAATAGTAAATATTTGCTATTGTGTGACGTGAATTGGCGTCGAGCCGAGCCGAGAGAAGGTTGGCGAGAGCACGCTAGCCACGGCGGGGGATGTGGAGGTGCGTGAAAGATTGCAAACAAGGCGACACAATCGAAACAATGCAGCTGGCGGAATAATACCATATAATGTGTGCAAACAACAACAACAACCACACAACCACACAACAACAATAAATACAAAAACCAGACAAACAGTTGCCGCAGACGTTGAAGCGCCGCAGCCAATGGGTATCGCATCATTTGCAAATGTGCGCCAAAAAACTTCACGCAACAAATGTGCGGAAAATATTTCGACAGTTTGATGAGAAATTCGTTGAATTTGCACACAACATTTATGAGCTATTTGCAATGAATTAGACGCGTCGCGCTGATTGAATATTCGGCCACAAACATGTATTCGCACTAGTGTGTGCATATGGTGTGTGTGTGCTTGTATGTAGGTAGAGATTGAGACAAAAAAGGGATGAAATGTGAGGTGAATCCGTTTAAGGGTATATCGGCGGCAACGGTATATCCTAGTGATGCTGCGAATGGGTTCTTATCCTAACCGGAAGCAGAACTGTAGCTTTTATATATGATTGATCAGTATCGAAACTTACACCGAGATCTGAAATTGATTAAAATGAAGTTTCTGAAATCAAAGAAGAACTGAAAGTTCTTTTCGGACTCGGTCTCTGCGGTTAAAAAAAAATTTAAAACTTTGACCTTACAGAACCGAAGTCAACTCCATCTCTTCAAGCCAAGGAGTTTCAGTTCATGAACCCTACGGAAGTCAGCTTTTCTTCAGTTCTTCTAATTGTGACGATCTAACTACTAGACGTGCTATAAAGATCGACTTTCTGGAACCGAGACTGCAACCGGATGTTTTTAAATTCGCTCCATCCCTAATGTAGACCATTGTCAGGAGTTGCATTGTACTGAGTTTCCATAATGGCAAAAAACGCAAGTGCCAAGTGCACTAAAACAATTGGTGTACTCACACAGTTGGCGTTGGTCTCGAGTCGTGTCGCACCGCGTCGACCGCTAAGAAGTAGGTAAACATGGCACAAATGTCACTTACACCGAACAACTGTCGGGAATTATTAAATTCGCTGGAAACTTATAGTTGTTTTTGTTCTCATTCCGAAAGGTGTGAGGAGTGGCAGTCAGTGGCAGAGAGGAGAAGGAGGTGGTGCTTGCTCATTAATAATTGATATTTTCTCATTTGAATGAGCAATTACAAAAACAAAGCAAATATTTATCAATTACAATGACAAAAACAACAACGACAGCAAATACAGAGAGCGATTTAAAGTACTTTTTGTGTACAAAGTACACACGAATACATACATACCCGGCAGTATAGCGAACTTAAATTAGTAAACAACATTGACGGGTTTGTGTACTCAGCCGCTGAGCGAACAACTGTTCGAAATAATCAATGCGGCTGCCAGAATATCAATTTTTTTTTTGGTCACACAACAAGTGCATTGGTAATGTTGGCTCAATATGTGTGAACAGCTGTCAGCGAGTCACAGTGGTAGGACAATCATCAGTAGAGGAAGAATAACCAAATGCACCAAATTCATCTTCTTCTTTACTGGCGTAGACCCAGCTTACGCGATTAGAGTACTGCATAGTACTTTTAAAGTCAGAGAGCTCGGACTGGGCATATGTCATTAGATCACCTCTTTGGGTTCACGAGTATGCTAACATCTTGAAACTTTCTGTTAATCGCTGTATCCTTTCGTAGATTTTACGAGCATTATTTCTGTCAGCCAGCTTCTTAAATTCTTCATACTCGGCCTCTTTCTTTTTTGTCAGCAATTCGAACTCGATGCGTGGTGGACGTATTGTGGTCGATCGCAACGATCGAGACGCTTTCTATCCACTGCGACACGAAGATCCTCATCAAACCAGGTATTCTTATGAGCATTCCGAAAGCCAATAATATCGTTCGTAAGCTTTCAGAGAGTTTGAGTACAAGTCGATTAGAAATCTTTTCAGCTTTTGTTGAGATTGCAGTTTCTTGACGTTGGACCTTCCTTGTGTTTGTCGACGGGTGTTCCGTTCTGATAAAGATGATAATATGGGTCGATGATACGACCTCGTAGCGCACTCAAGTCAAAAACACTGGAACCTTTTCAAACCACGATCGATTTGGTTTCCCGATCAGGAAACAGCCAAGTAGCTTAAGGATTTTTTTGTGCTAGAATCTAGTAACACAGACAACCGCATTTCGAGCTCCGGCGTAATCTATCGACCTCAACCCATTTGAGAATGCTTCGTCATAGATGCTGAACTTTCCGACAGTTATACCGAATGTATCTTCTTGGCTCACCTGGCGTTACAGCCGCCAAGCACATTCATTTTTATGTGGATTGTGGCGAGATGTGTATCCACCGGGTTTAGTGACAAGACTCAGCGACTAAGTCTTTCTCCAATCACCATTCCGACGGCACCACATTATTTTCACTTCTTTATATTGCCGGATTTTTACTGCACCACATTTATCCGCCTTGTACCTTCCATACCAATTCTTGGTCGGCGAATATCTCTATAGTCTTACGAGGACAACAACCAGCTGGGCAACGTCGTTATCAAAAGTGGTTTCTCTCAACCGAGGCGTTATTCAAATTTCCATTGGAGCTGGTTTCGACGTGGCGGGTTCCAAACCCAGGGGACAACCACGATAGGAGAGTATATTTAGATTTTGCACATATTTATGTAGCGAGCCGCTTGATTCAGACGCCCGCTAATAACTACACCTCTGGTGAACAGATGCTGCAATTAGACTTCAGCAAAACCTTAAACCGAATATATCGGAGTGGCTCGGCTGAATCTTTCTCTTCTTTAGCCGAGACCCGAGACTCTACATTCCTTTCCTGGCTCCTTTGCCGACTCTCTGACTGTTACTTTTTTGAAAACCATAATACGTTAAAACCACGCTCTCAAACCCAAAAAAAAATCATTTCAAACTTAATTTTGGTGCAAGCCCAAATGCTTACATAGCAAGGAGAGTATAAAGATTTTTTATGTTTTTGTTAAATTCTGAATAGAGGAAATGGTTTCCCATCTCAAAATTTTGACTGTCGATATACATATATATATGACGTGGAAGCTCAAATGTCAGGCGCTGACTGTTTTTTCAATGAGAGGAGACATTTCATCATGTTCTCTCTCACAACCAGACCATTCATGCTTATTAAATCATTTAATTCATGATATTAGTAGGTGGAAGTCACTAACTGAATTTATTCTACACGACTTGAATTACTACGAATCGCACCTTAGTACCATTCTTTAATGGGCACAATTGTAGTGAGTAATAAATCAACCTGCAACTCAGGGAAAAATCTTACCAATTAACTTAATTAAAATGGAATAACAATTGTTCAGTCGAGCGGTAAATAGGAATGTCCAATACACGAATATGCATATCCCACACCCCCTTCCTTCCTTCCTTTTCTAAGCAACAAACCTACGCATAAATAAATAAAAGCATTGAAGTGTGAGTGATGGGACTTGTCGTTGAAGTAATTTGCGTGTGTAAGCCGAAACTCATCAAACTAAGCAAACAAAAATGTTGAGGGCGGCAACGTGAGACACACCACACACACAAACATAACTGTCGTGACTAGGTAGCAAGCACCACTTCAATTGATCACCGAGCTCATATATTCATTTGCTTGCCTACGGCTAGTAAATAAGCCTTGTTGTCTGAAGGATTGCCAACAAATGTCGCCTGACATTGAGTAAACAAATTGTCATTGTGGGCAAATAGAACTCCTTTCCACTCCTTTCATTTAATTGCTAAACAAATTTCAATATATACAGCATTAGGAAAAACAAATATCAAAACATGTACGAGCAAATGAATTTTTTAAAGCCAAAGTGGTTGAAAGCCGATGACAGAGAGATATGTGACTTATGTTAAGTCCTCAATGGGCTTACTATGCTAACTAGGATAGCTAGCTCGCTGGACTTATATAAAAATTGCGAAGTTTCAAGCTTGTAGTTTCTAGTTTCCACTTTCCTGCGGTCATTTTCATCAAAAAGTTGGAAATATTAACTCCAGAATTTTTTTTTTGTTTTTCACATTTAGATGACTTCCCCTGAGAATTATGGAAATAATATGATAAAACAGCACCAGCTTTGGACCATTGTCTGGTCTAACATAAAGAGTGTCATATATATCCATTGCGATGTCTCGTTAGTGTAATTTCTCAAGGCCAAACTTCTTTTCCAGACAATTTCAACAATAAATAAAGTAGGAGGCAAGAGTTTGATTTTGGATCGTCCTGAGAGCACTTTACTTGCATCAGTTTTCAAAATTGACTTTCATGTTGGTGTTGATATAGGTTTCTTCTTCTTCTTCTTCTTTGGCCTAGTCACTGCTTACGCAATTATAGCCTTCGCTGTTTGGCACCAGTTGTAAATGCCAAGTGAAACCAGCTCGCTCTCCACCTCATCCTACCAACGTTGTGGAGGTCTTCTTCTTCCTCTGCTTCTACCACGAGTACTCCAACGAAAACTTTCAACGCTGGAGTGCTTTCCACGACATGACTTAAACACCGCACCCGCAGTCTATTCACTGAATGTCGCCATATATCTCGTACAGCTCATCATTCCATTGTCCGCCATATACATCAGATATTGTTATCACCCATACCATTGCACCATATAGCAGGACGGGAATAAGGAGCAAATTATAAAATTTGTTTTTAGTTCGTCGAGAGAGGACTTCCCTCTTCTATTTCCTACTCAGTCAAAAGCAGCATCTGTTGGCAAGAGTGATTCAGCGTTGGATTTCAAGGCTGACATTGTTGGTCTTGCAGAAGCTGGTTCCAATATAGACGAAATTATCAACGACTTCGCAGTTATGACTACCAATAGTTAAGTGAGAGCAGAGTCACGAATGCGATTATTACTTATATGATGACAGGACATAACATCTTTCGCCTTGCATTCGTTCACTACCAGATCCATTTACTTCGCTGCTTTTACTAACCTGGAGAAAGCAGATCTTACGGTGCGGTTGATATAGCCAAATGATATCAATATCATAGCTCTGCAGCTCGTATTATCTTCTCCAGCATCAAATTGAAGAAATCATACTATAAAGAGTCACCTTGTCTGAAACCTCGTTGCGTATCGAACAGCTTGAAAAGATACTTCCCAATTCTGACTGCGCTTCTGGTATAATCCAGGGTCAGTTTGCATAGCCCTATGATTTTTCAGGATATTAAAATCAGAAACAGCGGTTATGGGACATCCCCTTATTGTGCTGTCGACGGCACATGAAAAGGCATCGATTCCTTTATCTTGGGTCTTCCCGAAAAATTTGGCGTATGATGAATATCTGGTCATTTGTAGGTTTTCCACGTCTAAAGCCACACTGATAAGGCCCAATCAGTTTGTTGAATAGGCTTTAATCTTTCTCATAATATGCTCGCTAGGACCTTGCCTGCGATACTGAGAAGTTTTATGAGACAATAGATAATTGCTGCTGACCATGAGGTCTGGATTGGGCAGAGCACGCTTAATTTCCATTCATCGGATATGCTTTCGTCTCATCCACAAAGAAGCTGATGCATGCTCCTTGTCATTTCTACGGGAAGTCTCTACTGGAACTTCATCATAGTTGGGTGCCATCGAGTGTCTCCTCCATTTAGGTAGTAATACCTCGAGGTAGCTGAAAAAAATGTAAATTTTTGGTGGAGTAATAAAAAGTTAATCTATAAAAATCCGCTTGTACTTATGGCTGAAGCTAAGATTTTACTCATCAACAAACCAAGCACGAATGCCTCTCATTTGTTTAACTCGCAGTAAAAATATATCAGAATTACTACAAAACTACTTTAAATTGCTACGTGAAACCTCTTAAAAGTCAAGTAATTTATTACTTTTTCATTGCGCGTCACAACTTCACCCTCACCTCAAAAGCTTACAATTCCGCAATGAATACATCATACAGCTATTCCCTCTGCATGCAACAAAACACAGCAACAATGCGCTCCAAAAAGGCAGACAAACTAAATATAAGGTTATAACGTGGGTGTACTTATATATGTACATATATAGTGTATATGTATGTTTGTGATGAGTGGTGTAAGCGCCCGAAGCTGAATAGAAATCCTAATAAATGTCGAAAGTGCCACAAAAATAGTAGTAATAGTAGGAGGCATTTAAACATACATACGATTTCATTATACAGCAGAGGAAGCCCCCCAATAGCGCACACTACTGCATTTCCTATTACTACAATATGTGAAGGCTAGAGAGACGAAGGACGATGCACAGATAACGCATTCCGATTTGATGATCTCAAAAATGTTGCACGTGCAAAGTTAAAACAGTGGCGCGGCTAGTGAAATGTGGTGAAACTCTAAGGGATTGCATGAAAATGTGACGCCACTGGTTGTTGGGTGTATGAATTGTGCGACAGGAAGCCGCCTAACAACCCCACAAAGTATGCTACAAACACCAATTCACATAAATATACATACATACATATATATAATATGGGGGAATATAAATGTGGGTGTTGCGCGCTGCTGGGGTGCGCCAAAGTTAACGAGCCCGCATGTATTCATAAGCTTGTACGAAACACCAGCACAAATAACAGTAATAAAAGTTAAAACAACAACTACAGCAGCAACACATAACATTTTGTGTGCGGGTGGGTGAGAACCCTCAGCGTCAGTCAGTCAGGCAGTCGTGCTTGGCGTTATTTGCCGCCAAATAACGTACTACTACAGAGGGTTGAAAAGTCCACAAATAACTGTACAATGAAAGGTATGAACAGCTGTGTGCGGGTGTGGGAGTTGGGCCAAAAAGCTTTTGTTGTTCTCTTTGCACGCACATTTGCCGTCGGTTGTCGGATTCGGTTTTATGCACATAACCGCCGGCTAAGCACGCCAAGGATATACATTACATATTCATCTCATCTCGTGTTTGTGTGCGTGTGTCACTTGCCCGGCTGTCATTCCGCGTATTTCTACTTCCATATTGAGTAAAAGTCAGTACAACAATTCATTATTTGACGGGTTGACGGCGTTCGCTATTGTTCAATTTGCATATATACATATATACATACATATGTTCGAAATTGTTCTGCAGGTGTTCGGCGTTTTTTTTTTTTTGCGTGAAGTTAAGTGACACACCACAATGATGGGAGAATATTTTTAAAAGCTTTAAAAAATTGTAAACTTAATTTAACAAGAGAAATCGTCAAGAATATTTAAGGTTCAAAAAGATTTTTTTTTTCAATGCCTTAAAATTTCATTCAATGTTCAATATTTTCAATATTTGCTCGTTTTCGGTAAATTTTTATTGCTTTTTGTATGAAGCTATTAAAAAATATTTGTTTACTCGCATTAAAAACTTCCAATTCGATTTTCTTGTAAACAAGTTTTCAATATGATATTTCAGATCGATCAAAACTTCATTCAAATAGTTGTTTCTCATACATAACATATAAAAAACGTCACTCGCTTCTTCTTCGTAACTACTTCCTATCTCTTTGAAGTATCTCTGTTATTGGAGAAACCATTTAACCTTCAACAAGGTTACATAGCCGCTCCAAATATTTAATTATTATATATTTAAATACCTTAACCTCAGTCCATATCTTGACATCTCTACAGTCTAAATTCTATATTTTTACGATTTTTCGAAAATGACAATTGCATATTCAATTCATATCAGAATTTCCTCTCGAGTGTAGCATTATCTAGAATAAACGCCTTTAGAACTTGTACTCGCTGAGCATGCTGTTAAAGTGATTCATGCAAAGAATGAAGAATTCGATTTGAAATCAATCCATGCTTTAATTGTTTTTATTATATGTATATATATACATATATTTTTTTTTAATTATAATTTTTTTTTATTAGTTTATCCATCAAATTTTTATTGAGTTATTCTTCAAATTACACCATTTTCCTACAATTGTTGTTGTTCAAAAAGAATTCAATAAAAAAGGTTAGGAAGACTGAGTTCAAATTTTGCTTCAGTCTTGTTAATTAATGTCTCAAATATTCGATATCGAGCCAAGCGAAATGTGGAAAGTAGGAAGTCCGCTCTACGACGGATGCCTTATATATTTCGGGATTGGAGAACAAAAACAAAATATTAATCATCGAAAATCGCTGTCTTGGTTTTCAAAATATTCTCCATTCAGATCTATACACGTTCGCATGCGTTTGAACCAATTGTCGAAGCACTTTTGCCACTCTGATTGAGTTATCTCCAAAACATGCGTTCTGAACGCATCAACCGTCTCTTCAGGTGTCGAAAAACGTTGACCTCTAGAAAGCAGTCATTGGGTGCCAACTCAGCACTATACGGTGGATGACTCATTAAATCGATGTTTTGAGTGCTCATAAATGCAGTGGTTTCAGTCGATCCGTCTTTGGCGGTTGGTTTTCCTGATTTATTGAAAGACAACTGGCAAATGGTTGTGTGTCTCTCAGAATTAACTGTTTTATGTTGTTCTAATGGCATGGTTGCGACATACCCATTTTTTTTTTAAATAATAAGGCAACCATTCGCTTGGAAGTGCTGGAAGTGTGCGAAAAACTTTTGTTGTATGCGGCTCATCTTAAAACACTCATACAGTCAATTACTGTTTACTTTCGTACTCATATACGTAAATTCACGTTTCATCACCTGTCAGGACGTGTTTCGAAGTACCGCTGCCGTATTCTTTTTAACATTTCTGTCGACCAAGCGACATTCATTACATGATGGTTACATATATTGTAAGGTCGACGTTCTCTAGAGCTAGGAGTTTTTTACGGCCTACATCCATACAAAGACCAGTTCACATAACATCTGAAGCCAGCTGACCATTCACAACATCGTTTTTACGTCGATTTGGTCGTCGAACAAGAAGTAGTGGACCGCGACTCTTCCAACAAAACTTTTTTCAGCGACGAATCACATTTCATATTCGGTGGATATGTTAATAACCAAAATTGTAGCATTTGTGGATCCGAGAATCGTCAAGTAAGTGAAGACAGGACATTACACACAAGCAAATTAATGTTTCGGTGGATTTTTTTTTGTGGTCCACGCGAAAGATCATGTTTATGCGGATAAACCTTTAATTCTTGATCACTTGAAAATCAATATTCATCCAGTTATGGCTGAAATACCGTCCAATATGTACCAAAAAGTTATCGAAAATTACCTCAAACGGATGGAAGTTTGCAAGAATTCACGAGGCGGTCATTTGAATGACGTGGTATTTCGAACTTTATAATAAAAAAAAAAGAATTTCATGAAAAAAATATTTTAAATTCATTTCATTTACGTTTATTTTGGAAACCGCGTAATGGAGAGCCCTGTAAGTTCATATCTATCGTGATTATTTTATAACCTTACATAAATACAACCGTTAGCTGAACAAACCTAAAATGCTGCATGTACATACATAGTACAACCGAGTATAATAAATAAATTTTAAATTTCAAGAAACTCATACAACAACAACCACATATAAAGCGAAAAAAAATGAATTTTATGTTTGTTTGTGCAATTTTTAGTACTTGTGAAAATTGAATACATAATTTTGAATAGCTAAATACTTAAAATATTTATTTGGCGTAAAGAAAATTTTTTTTGTTGTTTATTTATTTTTGGTTATTTGAAAATATTCGAATATTTGCCAAAATTTAGAAATTTGCGAAAATGATTTCCGAAACATTTTAAAGAAGCAAATCAATATTTTGGCACACACATACACACACTAGCGGATATGGCAGGCAGTTAAATGGTCAATTGATATAGTGTTTATGGACAAATATTTCACAATTTCAATGTAACTATCTCTCTCTCTCTCTAAATGAGCAAACGAGTATGTATGTATATAGCCATTTTGCCCCAAGTGTATTTTGAAAACTATTAAAACATTTAAAAAGTCTCCGGCTGATGAAGCATAAATCGCTCGTAAAATTTTGCATCGCTTATACGCAAATACAATATTTTCACACACACATACACACACACACACACACCCATATGTCCCCCGTGGCGTATACGTGTTATTGCAATTCGCGGTATTGGTCATTGAGTTGATGGAATGGCCATTTGAAAACCAATTGAATTGCGCGCGCGTTGTTGATGTGTTGCTGAGCGTTATTTTTTGCTGCTAATCAACACCGTCAATTTCACATTTAAGAGACTGCTGATGTGCTTCATTAGCGTCATTAGCGGGTGTGGGCAATGTGGTATGCTTTCCAACACAAAACGCCGCAATGGGAATTGAAAGAAAAGTATGTGGGAAAACTTATTTTCCGGGATAAAATGCTGAAATAAAGCCAGTTACAATATTTTCTGCAAATAAATGCTGGTTGACACAAAAAGTTTCAATGTATTGCATTTTACTAGACATTAATAATTGAAATACTTAAAAAAATAACAAATTTAAGTTTCTGTTTTTTTGTTTTTTTTTTTTTAATCAAAATACATCACCTTCTTTGCTGCTGTTTCATATCAAAAACCCATACTCACAGTCAGCATAATTCTTATTTTATATTAACTTTTTGTATATAAATATTCTCATTTTTTACAGCACCTTTCTTCAACATCATTTGCAATATAGTAAATGAAAATTGGGTTTTAAATTAAAAAATCATACCAAAGTTTGCAAACACAACATGAAATTATCGCTCACAACTCATTCGCTGTACGTCATTGCCAAGTAATTTAAGTTGTTACCAGGTGATAAGCCGGCAAGTGGCTAACGAAACGTGGCGTATGGGGGATTTTGACGCTGCACATGTCTAAATTGAAAAGCTTCAAAAATAAAAATAAAAAAATAAAAATAAAAATAAAAAGATGAGAAGCAATAAATTTTGTGGTCATAAATTGCATTTTCATTTCATTTTTTCTACAAAAATCGCTTTTTTGTTTTTTAGCGCCGAATACGCAAAAGGAAAGGGCGAAAGAATCTCTGCATGTTTGTGGCATTTTCTCTAAATTTTGATTCATTTTTATTTCCATCATTGTTATTGCTAGCTGGGGTGTAGGTTTTTTTTTTTTTTTTTTTTTTGCTGTGCTGTTTTCTTTCCGTCGTCAACATTTTGTATTTGTTTATTTCAAGAAACCCAAAATGAAAACATACAAATTGCAACAGCTCAACAATTCATGTTCCTGGATTTTGTGAGTTAATCTTATCGAATTTATGTTACCACTTGTTCAAATATATATTAAAAATCCATGCTCACTTACATATATATATTTGTATATTATGCACTGGCTCGCATTTAGCTTAACACATTTGCAACAGCTGTAATAAATTGATGATTTCGCTCATAATTCCATGTAGCGCCCACCAGATTTATTTGTAGCAGACACATTTAGATAGTATATACGAGGTGTGTTCAAAGGAAAAGGTGAATTTTAATTTTTTTTTGTTAAGTACTAGTATTTATTCATCAATATCTATTTTGTCCGCTTCAAAGTAATACCCCTCGGATATAATACAATTGTGTCAACGCTTTTTCCAATCCTCGAAGCACTTCTGAAGTGCGCATTGATGTGTGACCTGATGCATCATCGCGATGCAGAATCTACGATTTGTTTTTCCACAATTCCGTTCGTTTGAACCATATTGCTTCACGCAAACGTTGCAGAACTTCCTTGTAGTATACCTTATTAACTATACGACCTTTTGGAATGGAACTCATGATGCACCACACCATTGTAACCAAAGAAAACAGTGAACAAAACCTTAAAATTTGATCGAATTTGGCGTTCTTTTTTTCGGTTTTAGCTCATCTGGTAGCTTCCATTGGGATGATTGGTCCTTGGTTTCGACGTCATAACCATATGCCCAGGTTTCGTCAACAGTTATGACCCGTTTGAGCAAACTCGGATCGTTTTTTACGTCATTCAACAACTCCTGAGCGATACTAATGCGACATTCCTTTTGCTCAAAATTTTAGAATTTTGGAACAAAGTTCGCTGCCACACTATTCGTGCCCAAAATATTCGAGAAAATTACATGGCATCAGCCGATTGATATGCCAACATCCTCTGCAACTTCCCTAATAGTGATTCGACGATTTTCAAGAACAATTATTTTCAATGTTTCGATGTTTTCTTCGCTTGTTGACCCGGCCGCCGCACCTCCAGGACGCTCGTCGTCATCAACATCTTCTCGGCCTTCTGTAAAGCGCTTGTACCACTTGTAATTACTTTATTAAGACAAATTCGGACTCACCGAATACCACAGTCAATATTTCAAATGCCTTGGAGCAGTATATTCCATTTTTAACGCATTTAATACAGATTCTTGATCCATTTCTTTCAAAAGTCAAAAATCGAAAGGCACACAAAAACGTGACTAACCTCGTCTGTTGTCAAAAACAAACTAGGTACTAATCGAAATTGGCTCCTAATGCAAGCACATATGATAAACATATGGGTCCGATTATAACAAAAACAAACTATCGATAATCGAATGTGCACAGCCCACGAAAAATTAAAATTCACCTTTTCCCTGGAATATACTTCGGATATCTGTTGGTTTTTAAAGGGTGTACATAGAAGGTGGACATTTTACTTTTTATACTCCGCTGACTATATTTGGTTTATTTAACTAACGGTTGTTTAACTAATGGAATAACGAGACAGCTCGATCTAGCGATGTCTGTCTGTCCTTCCATCCCTCTACCAATTATTTTCGGCTTAAGATATTTTCCTGAAACATGGTTCACATATTCCCTGGGTCACAAGTACGGTCGCTATTGCAAATGGTTGAAATCGGGCCAATTGTTGCATAAAGCAAATCAGTTGCAGATCAAAATTTTGAATTGAATTTGTTAAAAATCTTTTAGCATTTCGATTGATATCTTTTAGAAAAAATTTAATATGTTTCTCCGAAATTCTGGTAAAAGCTCTAAATTCTCGAGTCTGTGCACGAAAATTTTCGAGTAATGAGCAGTGAACAAGTGTACGAGTTCTCGTGCTACAAAAGCTCGAACTGTTAAAAAATGTACGAACATAATCTTGGACTCTTGAGTTTGTATTGAGCCAGTTCGTATCACTTGGGGTGCATTTCAAGTCAATCAGACTAAAAAATTGGTATTATTGGTTTATCTAGTGTCTGATCGAGGATTTTTCATAAATAAGCAAAATAGCGATCACAGAAAGAATGGAAAAAATATGTGCAAATTTCGTTGAATACTACTGAGCTGTTTTCGAGTTGCTATGCTCACCAATAATAAAAAAACACATAGTTTTCAGAAAAACTCTTTAAGAGTTTTCCAGTTTAGTCAAGAGAAATCTAATTAGGAAATGCAACTGGAAATATCTTAGAGCTTTTAATTTTTCTTTCGAGTATTTAAAATGTCTACTAACAACACCCTTTATTTGCTCGTAGTAAAGTATTAGAAATACGTTTTGTGATGTTTCTAAATATCATTATTTCCATTGTCTGCTTTCTTAGGGTATGTTGGCCGTTAGTTATAGTCTTTGCCAATCACAAAATTGCTAAATATATGTATATACAGCAGGCGAAAATTTTGAAAATTCTGCAAAAAGTGAACTCATTTCCGCCTTTAGCACTGCTCATATAATATAAAAATTTGAACATTCCATAACCCAAAAGTGCTGTCTTCGGCCGTGCCATGTCTTTATGCCTTTTAGGAAGATATAAATTTTATTGCGAAATTCGAAATTCAATTTCAATGATTTTCGGAGGTAGTGTTTATTAGAATCTGGAAATATATTCGCTCTAACAAGGGTTGTTCTAATATTCCCTCTTACATGTCTTTCTGCTTGTGGCGATCTAGCAATTTCGCAGTCTCTAGACTTAGGTCATATGTTAGCCACAAAATTAGATATTTCTGCTCCCTTAAAATATATTTTTGATCTTTTATTGTTGTTCAGTTTTTGTATTAATCATTGGTAAATTGCCTCTACCTCCCCATTCTTCCAAGTCCAAGTAATAAAGATTATGTAAAAAATGGTAGGCCCATATCTAAACTATCGATTTGTTGGAAACTTGTTGAGAGAGTAATCAAAGAAAGGCCGTTTTTTGCTGTTAAACTTAAATCAGCCCTCATCAGCATGGTTTATTCCTTTAATAGATTCTCTCTTACTAAAATAGAGCATACGTTATCATATATCTTTGAGGCTACCTCTGGGCTATCTCAAAGTATCATTCTTGATAATAGGTTCTCTTCTGTTAATGAATTTTTGACTTGGGCATATTGTTTGATGCGCGCTTTGCTTTCATTAAGCATATCAAGTGGACCATCCCTAAAATGTGTTCCAACCTTGCTTTCTTACGGCGATATGGTGATGATTTCAAAGATCCCTACACACGTTAAGCTCTATATAATTCCCAGACACGTTCAAAGTGGGAATTTGGAATTCAATGTATTCAATTATGATCCTATTTCTATAGCACTCTCTGAATTTGATAGAACCTCAAGAAACCTTGATCATAGTTTCACATTCCCAAGAACTCTTCCTTACACATCTAGTCTGTAAGGTTTAATAAATCATAAATTCAATAAATGAAATGAAATATTGGTGTGTAGAATACCAAGTTTCACACTCTTCGATGCTTTTGCGAGGAATTTTAACCCAAAACCTCATATTTGAACGAAACGAGTGTATTGGAGCTGTGTGATGTAGTAGACTGGTTCTGGCTGTTCCCAAAATAAGTTTATTAATGTAAAAAATACATCTGCGTACTAAGTTTTGTTGAAATTTCTCAAAAACTGAGAGACTCGCTTCAGACGGATATGGCTAAATCAACTCAGCTCGTAGTTCTGAACCGAGCGGTATATATTTTTTTGGGTCTATCTTCTATCTTTCTGCTTCTGGTACTTACATACTTCAGAGCAATTTTAATATAAAAACTCTCAAGTTTTCTAACCAGCCCACGAATAACTGCACATTCGCAATATAAAGATTTTCCAAAAATTCAGTTCTTTTCAAATACAGACAAGAAGCAAAAACTTAATTTTTTCTGCTTCAAATTTTCCTTAATCTCCGATAAATGCAACGCAATTAAATTTTTTTCGTTTTACATAAATCAAAAACTATTTATTTTCGCTTAAATATTCATGAAGATGAGACACGACATGAACGTTTAAGTGCCAACAGTCATTATTGAGCTAAATTGGCTAAATTTATGACATTCGGACATTAATCAAACAAACACCCAACTGTTTGCTCATATTTCTCGCTAAATACACAGTGAGGCAAGAATGTTGAAAAAAAAATTACAAAATTAATGTGAAATTATGAATTTTTAATTTGAAGTAGAGAAAGTTAGTGCTATGGAGCCAAAAGATGGAGATTCCACATATGTAGCTATGTCTGAATATGGGATCTGGCCAACAACAGAGATACGGAAATTATCTTTCTATGGTCTTCTAGTCAGCATTTCGCACACACTAAAATTTAAGTGATAGTACGTTTAAATAAAAATTTTAATTAAATTTAGAAAAAATTGCAATTTTATTGCCTACATTTTGGCGCATAGCTTATTCATATAATTACAAATTTTTATAGAAAACTTTTATAAAATTTTCTTCATACATAAATCTTTCGTAATTAAATTTGTTTAAATCCTCCTAATTCACAACTAATGTGAGTTGTATGTTTCACTTAACATTATAATCACATATAAGGCACACCTAAATGTATGCATTTCTAGGTTTTGTTTGTTTCGCATTTCACTCAGCTGTTCCGTCTGACTCAACTGCCTGTCTGCAACTGTTCAAATGTCTGCGCCGCGACAGATTAATGATTCGAATTAATTTTTTTTTTTTTTAATTTACCTAAATACATACGAGTAGTTATAGTCATTCTCCCTCTGGTAAGAGTATATATTGCACGTACATACACATACGTTATAAATTCCAAATGCTAAAACAAACGACAACTGCCAATTTTTCAGCAATTAGCCAAGTGGCGCACAGGCTCATCATCACCAGGCGTGTATCACAATGAGTAGTCTGAAGATTTTCTCGTATCTATGTAAGCTTGTTCGTATGCATACATATGTGTCAGACGGAACGCAGTTGAGCGTAATTAATAAAGCCACGCCAGTCAGCGAATCTGCGCAACACCGCTGAAGAGTCGCAACACATGTAGCAGCGGACGATTTGTAGGCGGACACAATGATATTGTTGCAACAAAGTATGCAATACGCACATAGAGTACTATTATTTGAGGTGGTCATAGGGGACATGCGGTGGGTGGGTGAGAAGCAGGCTAGACGCCACATGAAGCAGCAATGGAGATAAATGTTGAGTCTTTCGTTGTGGCGAGTATTTTATAAAAAGTGTAATAAGCCCCACACTATGTCCAACGTCTATAGTGGAAGTGATCAATTTATACATATTAAAATAATGCAAAATAATTTTTTTTTATGTAGCCTCAGTGGTTTTTTTCGAGACAATTAGTACGATTGAAGGTCTTAAGGGCGGTAAATACTTACTTAATTCATTTGTTTGGGCGTTACGCCATGAAAGCAGCCCTTATCCTAGAAAGTCTAATCGAACCCCTCTAAAGATACCTCAGGAAGAGTCTCTACGTCAGCCGTAGGTTACCAAAAAGACTGTCAGATGAAAAAAGTGAGTATGAAGTTCAATAGACCAAAGGAACTCTAGTAATGACACCTCTCTTGATGGAAGGTCTAAATTCATCCAAGAGGCATAAGTTACCCCTCGTGTTTTACTTCTTCCTGTGAATCTTAATTCGCTGTACTAGTTTATATCAATGTTAGATTGCCAACGATTGTTTAACCGGGACTGCCAATAGTCAACAGTGGCTTTGGTGCAAAGACGCTGTAATATATTTTTGATTTGAAACCCTATACTATACTTGATTTTCGCCTTTTTTTTCTAGAATTTTAATTGAAAAGAAAAACATGATATTTACACCAAAGCCATATTTATCAAATTCTTATGTACATGAAAACTTTCTTTTATGCGATTTTCGTAAATGGCGTGTATCGGGATGATCACGGTTCATCTTGCAGCAGTAGTCAGTCTCTCAGCAGTACTCAGTCGTCATATGCTTATCCCATTGGCCTTGGTACCTCTCTTCAATAATTCTTCTTTTCGTAGCCATAGGAATCAAGATCCTCTAGAAACTGATCCGGTTAACTGTGGAAATATTGTATTTTGATTGAGTGTAGCTTTCCGAGCTTATTTCTGATATGAAATAAAAGCTTCTCATAAAAATCCATTGGCCGTTCGGAGGCGCCTTGGGAATAAAATGTAAGGTCGCTCCATATGTTGGTAAAAATATCAAGACGCAAAACCACAAATTGGAGGAGGGGCTCGGCCAAAAATCCCTTCAGTGATTGCAAAGCGCACCAAATATATATGGTTTTGAACACTATATTCTACACCACTATCCCTAGACGCTTCACTAAAGGATTCTTCAAATGATAGTTCACTGATAGACCAAAACTTTGGAATATGTAACTCCCTCCCTAATAAAGTAAAGGTCTTCTATCCCTTCATAAGTCTGAAGAAATTATTTTTAGCATTTTAGCAGAAGTAAGAGTCATTGATATGTATTTTTGGTCACACCTCGAATCCCATGCGGCTTCTTTTACAACTGACCCACTATCTCAAGTATTCAAAGCATATTTTACAAGTAATTTGAGATTTTTACGCTGGTTTTCGTCTACAATTTGCCACATCATGTGCGAAGAGCAAACAATTTTTATATGAAATCTGTTAGATGTAGATTTTCTGAAATTTTTGACTGATAATTCCTCACAAATGTAATAAAACACATTTCAATTATCGAAACAACATTTTTGTGTTGAAACATGATAACAAAATCGATATTTATGTATCTGAAGGTACCAATAGTACTTGAAGCCATGTTCCCGAAACTACTAATTAAAGCAAATTTAATAAAGGGTTGCCAGAAAAATTTATGTAGGAAAAGAAATTTAAAATATTTTTAATGTTTGAATGACACAAAACCACTAACCAGCTGTTGTCGTCAAAAAAATTTTTTTTAAGTTTATTGAGGTGCATATTCACTGAAGATCGCGTCAGTTCCTTAACGGTAGGTATCAATCTTTTACATACACATATAACTGATTGAAGGTATTTTTCACCGTTTGGGGCAACTTTATGCTGTGATCCGAATCCGTGATGTAAAATTGCAAATTCTTAGCCGCATTCTCTGAAATAAATAGAAATCCTCAGCAGAGTTTCATTTCCTGCGCTCATCTAACGACAGAAGATGTTACTTCCAGCTTGAAAACCATCAAGAAAAGAACTGTTCCGTAAGAAAATACAGTTAAAAGTCAAAAAAGGTGTTCACCGTAAAAAAAAAAATTTATTCGCCGAAAATTACAATTATTTTCCTTGCTTGAATGGGCATAAAACTCTATTGATCAATAGCACTTTCTAGCTCATAAAAAATCGTTTAATAATTTTTTTTTTTTTTTTTGTACTTCAAGGTTCTCATACATATTTACAATAAAATCACGTACAACTCACTTTATATGATTTTTATGAACAAAACAATTATATATTATTGCCAAACTCCTTACGAATCAATTGAGCTCGCCATTCAGACATGCATAAATACAATGAGCACCGTTATACATATCAGCCGGCGCTTCCGGAACACGTGTACGATGGAGTCGCGATGCTAAAAATGTGGCGGCTGAAAACAATGAAGCAAACGGTTCAAACACTTGAGCACGTACAGACAAACATACATACAGACGAGTAAATGGGGTATTGAGAGCTGAGAATCGCCTAACTATTGTTATTGTTGCATTCACTGAGCAATCAATATTACTACGCTTTAAACATATTTACCATATACATATGTATGTACATATGTAGACGAGATTTATATCCGTACAAATGCATATTCATGTATTCTCTGTGGCAAGGATTGTGGCAGCTGCGTAAGAAGCAAACATTTTCGATAAGGAAGTGTTGAGGGAAGTAAAAGTAGACACACATATATACATACATATATACATATGTATTGTGGTAATTCGGAAGTGATTGATAAGGTAAGGGGTAATGTGTATTAAATTCCATGCATTTGGAGGGGAATGATACGTAATGAGAATTCATAAAATTTTTAACACGTGTTTTATTTATTTGTGGTATTTTGTGAAAGAAAAAAAACATTTAAAACCTCCAGCTGGTGTTGATAGTGGAAGTTTAAATTAATATTTTTTGTATAACTTTCCATGATAATTTTCCTAAAAGAATTTAATTAAAATAAATTACTGCTTATGTACATATTTTTCTTAGCTGGTTATGTTCGAAAATTTCCCTTATTTTATAGTCAACAGACTTCGGTCAGAGCTAACCTAATTTCCCCTTTAATAATGCAAGCGTTCGGTCGGAGGCAAATATCAGGTCAAAATCCTCAGTGGGATTTCCATTTAAGTCCATCGTTTCAGAGAAGCTCTCTCTCTCTCTAACTTCTTCTGTAAAAAATAATGACACGGAGTCTAAAAAGCACTTCAACTATATTATACGAATACAAATAAAGGGTTCTCCAATAGGGATGATATGATTTCTGAGTGTCGTTTAGGCCATTTTTAATATATCATGATCTGCCATTTTCTTTTCATTGTATTCAATAATATTTACAATTTCATCATGGAAAGATATACGCAAGAACAATTACTATTATCGAAATTATCGTTGTGCAATTGCAACTTCTCGTGCGCTTTTGTCATTTTATGGTCGTAAAAATCGTCCAACTGTGCTCGCTAATCGTCGAATTTTTGAAAATTTCGAGCGCACTTTTTCTTTGCATAATGTTAAAGTGCCAATAAGATGAAGAACCGGTCGAAGTAATAAAAATATTGCTACCATTCAGGCAAGTGTTGGCGAAGACCGCAGTTTGTCAATTCCAAGACGTTATCAAGAATTGGGACTGTCCCAAACCACAACCTGGCGGATTTTGAGAAAGGATTTAGTCTTGCAAGAAGTGAAGCGCTTTTTTAAGAAAATCATCTTCCCCGATGAAGCTCACTTTCATTTGATTGTTGCGGTAAATAAACAAAACTGTCGGTTCTGGTGCGAAGAAAATCCAAAAAAAAAAATATTTACGTAAAACCATTACATTCACCTAAATTGACAGTTTGGTGTGGTTTTTGGTCTGGTGGAATCATCGAACCATACTTCTTTCGAAATGAATCTATCAATGGAAACCATTACTATCAATGGAAAGCGGTTTAGATCGATGATAGCCAACTTTTTATGGCCACAATAGGAGGAAGTTGATCTTAACAACATCTGGTTCCAACAAGCACGCACGTGCAACAACCGAATTATTCCGAAAAAGGTTTTGAGATTCGATTATTTCAAGAAATTGTGACATTGGCCTCCGAGAAGTTGTGATTTAACACCATTAGACTACTTCCTGTGAGGTTATTTGAAGTCATTGCTATTTAGCAATAAACCAGACTCTCTTCAAGCTTTAAAAGTCAATATTGAAAGTGCTATTCATGACATACGAATTGATTTAGTGGAAAAAGTGCTCAAAAATTGGGTTCATCGAATTCGTTCCTGCAAAACAACTTAAAAAGGGAATATTTATTGCTTTCTGCTTATCATTTTGGCACTCCTTTAATCGAGAAATTCTTGAGCTTAGTGTAACGACAAATTTTTTGAAAAAAAAGTTACAGTAAAATATCAAAATATTTATTATGGCTATGTTCTCGTAAACTCATAAATTATTTTTGCAACATCTGGCATGTGCCACAAATACCAAAATCTATTTTCATTTCACATTTGTCAATTAAAATAGAATTAATCTGCTATCAAAGACTACCGTTGTATGTGCATTAAATACAAACTCACATACTCGTATAGCAGAATCTTTGCGCCAACAAATTGTGGCAGAAAATTATTTATGTTGCAACATAATTGGACCAAAATATTACACAATTTATGTAAAATTAATGAAACACACCGAAGAAATTCAAATTTCAATATTTTCTCAATCGAAACGTAGGAAAAATAAACAAAAGTAACAACAACAGCAGTACAGCTACAGCAGAAAGATTGAAACTGAAAAGCCTTCGGCTAAGCGGTGGCGATGGCGACAAACAATCGAGTGGCCCTAAATTTGTCAAATTAAAAGTCAATTGCGCCAATCGATTACAATTTGCCAACAGACACAGCAAAAACAAAAAATACAACAGCAACAACAATGAAAAGAGTGCAACAACTGCGTGCAACATTAAATCGGACACATGAAATTGGGGCAATAAACATTTACAACGCTGAAAGCCAAAATAAATTTCGATCGGCTGAATAAGAAAGCGAAAAAATGACTAACAAGAGGAGGAAGAAGATGAAGAAGAAATGAAATAAAATGTACCGCACGGGACGTCCAAGTGCTACAAAGAGCATAATCGAGAATGATAATTGCTAGTGAAATAAATTACAAGCGAATACTTGGGTTATAGTATGCGGTTGCATTTAACTGCGTGCAGTCTAAATAAGTTGCGTTTCCAACGGTACATAAAAGAGGATGAGTTTTGGTGTGCTGGCAGCTCGTATCTTAATCTTCTCTTCCTTTATCGCGGACCAAAAAAAAACTTTACTTCGATCATAGTGATTGGAAACACAGTGGATGATGCCAATGCAATCATATTCTATACCTATAAGCCAACCTAATCCTCTGCTTATCTTCCGAACTGGTCACCGATATAAGTTTTGATCCGTATTTTGGTCTACCGCATTAACAGAAAGCTAAAGGATGATCCATTTCGAGGTTCCCTACTTTTTTAAATAAATAATAACACAGAAATTTCAAATTTAATGGGGAAGGTTTATTATCATTCGAAGGAAAATTCATTCTTTGGCATTTATTTTTTGAAAATTATCTCTTTCAAATGTTTGCCGCGGCTACGTCTCAGATGGCCCATCCGTTGAGTCCAATTTTCGATGACTCATTCGAGTATTTCGACTGGTAACTGGCGAATGACACGCGTGATGTTTTGCTCCAAGGCCTGATTCGAAGTGGGATTGTTCGCATAGACTTCAGACTTTACATATCCCCGCCGAAGTGTTCTCTCAATAAATCCATTGATTGATGCGATGTGTGGGAAGTGGCGCCGCCTTGCTGAAACCAAGTTTCGCAGAGATCACGAGATTCAATTCCAGGCATCAAACGGTCGTCATTGACGGTTACGTTCTCACCGGCATCATTTTTGAAGAAATATGGACCGATGATTCCACCGGCCCACAAACCGCACCAACCCGTTGTTTTTTCTGGATGAAATGGCAGCTCTTGAATCTCTTCAGGTTGCTCTTCGTCCCAAATGTGGCAAATTTGGCTCGAAAACATCAGATGTTCTTGAAACTTTTCAAGAGCCGAATATGTTGACCATAAGTTGAGCGAAGCGCGCGAAACATATTCTTTACAGAACGTGAATTTTCGTAATAAAATTGAATGATTTGTAAACGTTGTTCAGGCGTAAGTCTTTCCATGATGAAATGCCAAACAATACTGGACAAAAATAACACGACAGCTTGATCTGTCAAAAAAAGGTTACTTGGATCACCCTTTATAAAGTACAGTCCCATTACTCGTAATGGCTAAGGATTCAAAAGCGCGTGATACAAATTTACTAAATATTTGAGCTGAAGATCTTGTTTAAACGTTTTTGAGTAGTTCAAGCATTTGGGCAACGAATACTTGCACACTTTTTCAGTGCTCATTAGTCAAAATTTTAATACAAATTTCGACTTTTGCTACAATTTGAAATTAATTAATGCCAAGTTTAAAAATTATTGAAAGGTAACAAAAGTTTAGCAAAACCAACTTTTAATTTTTGTTCTTCTGTTCGAATAAGTCAAAAATTTGAAACAAAATTTCTAGTAACTGAGCAATACTCGTATTTTTTCATACCCGGCTATGCATATTTCCGATGTACTTCGTAGACGAAGCTATGATATATAACTGCAGATTATAAACAAGAAACTCTGCAGATTACTAATCACATTCATTTAATAATATACTCGATTTGAATGACATACAAGCTATTCTCTGTACCAGTCAGGAATGCCATGAAAACGAGTTGGACCGATACTTCAGAGAGGTGAGTCTATCACTGCCTCTCGAATAACTTCCTTCTACCATTCCCACCTTTTCAGGAGCCAGATGACATACTCGATATCATATTATATAGGAATTTATAATAAAAGAAAAAACGCGTCTATTCTCTCAAATAAAAAACGAAGCGATTAAAAATAATTTAAAATAAAACAAAAGTTTATTGGCGCCCGAGTCCAATCAGGTGTTCGGCATTCCATTCAAAAATAACACAATTCATATTTCATATTATTTTTACGCAATTGCGTTGCTCTGGAATTCGATCCCTTAGGGAATTTCATATCGACTATCAGAAAGAAAAAATGAAAAAAATATATAATATGAAAAAAAGGACAAAGTTCAATATAAAATCGCCTGGCAAGCCCACCTCGCCACAGCTCCAACATCACCAACACGCCCTTGTAACACTACAGTCACTCTGCTTGCCTCTTGCTTCTCTGCTCTTCAAAATGTAACTCAAACTTCGCAACGCATTAGCGACTGCGTGAGTTTGGTATCCCCCGCAGGCTTGCACGTGTTCATTTGGTGCTAGAGCACACGCCGTAACGTCGTTGAGTCAGCAAATATAAATAAGGACATGCGTTAGTACGTCGTTGTTCGTGAGTTACAGCGATAGTCCGGAGCCGTCGTTCGTCATCGTCTTGGCTTAATTGTGTTCACTTTTGTGTATATCGTCGTTGCCGTCGCTCTCTTCCCATTATCACTTACCGAGTTATTGCTTGTGTTATATCAGTTTATTTGCGTATGTATAAGTATACATACATCAGTATGTATGTATGTATTTCTGTATCCTTTATGCCATGTGTCCGTATTTACTCTGATTACAAGCGTAATCCCAAGTCGCGTCGGGCCACAACTCGCCACAATTCAACATTCTTTTATGTACTCATACATATGTACATTTGAATATTAATACCAGCACATACATGCATACATATTTATTCGTTCATCATCGCCCTTTAATGTATTTATTGACCAGCGGGAGTGAATGTTTACCAAGTCATTCAAAATGAATCACAATGTAATGAAGTTAGAATGTATTGAATGGATTAATTTGTTTTATGGCGATGTTTAAATTTCATGCAATATTTATGTGCAACACGCACATACATACTTATTGTGTACTCTCAGCAACGAAGTTGATTAAACGAAATTAAATTTTCTTCCTCAAATTTCGCTATGACTTTGGAAAGATTATACATACGAGCAGACATACGATGGCACAGGTATATGGACGAAACATGACATGTGGTAATCAAGTATTACGAAAACCGAGAAGCGTACATTGGGAGTCTCTAATTTCAACACATCAATAAAGTCTCTACTCTCTATTCTCTGATACTTGATGCTGGAGAAAATAATACGAGCTGCAGAGCTAAACAGACCCCAGGCACAATATTCTACAAGAGTGTGCAATTATGATTGGTCTTAACAACCGCGTCGTGAGTTCTACTTTCTCCAGGTTAGACAAAGAATGGGTCCCGTGGTGACCGAGGACGAGACGAAATATCTCCTGTCATTAAAAGAACAGTCAGCGCATTTGCGCTTTGGCTTTCACGTCACTGTTGACAGTCACTAACTTTGAAGTCGTAGATAATTGCATCTATCTAGAAAACGGCATTAACAACACCAACCATGTCAGGCCTGAAATCTGACGCAGAATCACTTTTGTCAACAGTGGCTGCTTTGTACTGAGTACAGGCCTCTCTTTGCGAACTAAAACCAAAGTCTACAGGTAACTCATCATTCCCGTCTTGATATATGATGATGACCCGTATTGTAGCTTGGATGATGTTGACATCGGAAGAGTCGACTTTAGGAGTTTTCGAGAGAAAAGTTTTGCAGGAGATTTATGGTTCTTTGCGCGTTGACAACGGCGAATACCGCAGACGGAGAAACTAGTTATACGGTAATATTGGCATAATTCACCGAAAAACGAGGCAGCGGCTACGCTGGCGAGGTCATGCTGTCCGAATGGATGAAAGCACTTCAGCTTCAGAAAGTATTCGATGCGCTATCCGCTAGTGAAAGGAGCCATCATTTTGGAAGGATCAGTTGGAGAGCGATCTGATTTCTTTGGCATTTCCAACTGGCTCCAAACAGCGAATAGAAGGAACAAGTGGCGCGCTATTGTTGATTCGGCTATAATCGTGTAAGCGGTGTCTGCGCCAAAGCAGAAGAGGAAGAAATAAATTCCTGTAAAAATTCAATGCTTAATTGGCTATGAATCTATTGAAAGGTGCTCGTAGCCATATTTCGCCTATTCATAACCAAAAATATCATCATGGACAAAGATCTGCATTCTCGCAAGCTTTCCACCAACTCCACAGTATTGCTGTCTATCGGTGTATTGAGACTTGACCTTGACCTGACAAGTATTATCTTAGCAAATGTGAGCGTCCCTTTACCTAGTTTCGGAGCAATGTTCAGTTATTAGTTATCTTCCAAACTACAAGTCACCTCTCCATGATCTTCCAATCAATCGTACTCCCTATAAACTCTAAGCGAATTCATGTATAACTTCACTGTTATTTCCTCTAGCAAACCTCTTCAGTCTAGCCAACGCCTAATAAAATAGAGCTAGAGTTCAGCCAAAACGTGCACGTATTGCCCTGCTATTTTTGCATGAAATCGTTACTTCAAGTATTCCCGTTTATCACTTTCCAATGATATTTTGTTATAAATCACAGAGAATTAGGTGAATTGAGGTGTTTGGCATAGCTTTTTATATCAGTTTAAAGATATCGAAGACCTTTCCCACCAAACTTTCCAATTACTCATCTACATTGAGCTAAAGAAAGTGTAACCGCGCTATACCTTGATCGGCCTCCGGCTTAGGGCTGTCCTGCCTGTCACTGGTTTTCACTCACCGGTCTGTTTTAGTTTATTTTTAGTTTATTTTTCTGGTCGGTTGGCCGTGGGATTAGTAATGCTGAGTTCGTCGTCAAAAATTGTAAATAATACCTTCCTCATACTGTTCTCCAAAATTATCTTGGAAAGTCCTTAGCTTACGTCCGTCATCACATAGAGGCAACTAATTTCGGCACTCTAAAAACTCCCGTCACTCACTCCCGAACTGTGATGAAACGTTGGTCGAAACTTCTGACCAGTGCTGTGTTGATACCAATGTTGTCTCAGAACGAACTTCATGTGTAATTTTAGCTTCGAGGGAAAGAAGCAATATGAACTCTATTGGCAAGTGGTGTGGAACTGCTATGAACACCAAGCAAACAGGCGAAATCTAATAAATGTCCTTGAGCACGTGCACAAATAACGCATAAAGCACGACCTGAAGCCGAACAAAAACAAAACACGAAAAATCTACTGAAAAGATGAGTGTATTTTCTTTTCAGCTCCAAAATCGCTCGAAAAACGGTCAAAGTAATTTCGACACCTTCAATGAGAACAACCAAGCTCGGACGTTGGTTCAGCGCTATTAGCAAGAGATACACAAGGCAACAACAAATGCATTAATCGGCAAAATGTCAACATTGATTGTTCTTTTCTACTTCAAACACAAAGCGGAGACTGATGAGCGTGCATTATCCCAGCGGAAGCACCACAACTACACACACCCACTCCTTCCACTGACACACTCGCATTGTCCACAAAAATGAATGAATATTTGTCTTTCATTAGAATTTCCCATACCCCTAAGGTATAACAAGAAGCTTTGAGGGGCTTCCATATTAAATTTATATTAAACTCGATTGTCCTCCTGCAGACTAGCGTCATTTATTTGATTCTGCCACGTGTCGTGTCGTGTCTCCCTCACAAAGGATAGAGTTGCTTACTTTCTCACCAACTTACTCACTTGCCGCTTGTCGACTCGCCTGATATCCTTTGACAGCGTAACCAATAACAGCGGATTTAATGCATGCACGTGTTGCAGCTGTGAGTACAAAGCATAGAATTCGCTTCCTGCTCACAGCCCAGAGTAAATGAGTAAATGTAAATGTATGAAATTGAAATGCCGGAACTTAGAACGGATATGTGCAGCCATTAAAATGCTGCTGAGCTGAAGGGGAGTACAGAGTGGGCTGAAAGAGTAGTAAGGAAGCCTTATCAGGTTGTAAAAATCGATTGCGGCGGCAACGACCCTTGGACAAGTCGCAATATACATATGTAAATATTTCTCACACATGCGCATCTCGCAGCGACCATTTTGTTTTCCGACGAACTCTGCGTTTCTAATGGCTTGAGGAGGTGCTTCCTTACTCGTCGTTCGGTGCCGTGGCTGCCATTGCTGCGCGTAGTATTGCTGAGAGGTACTATAAATCCTCACATATTATATGAAAACTCTCAGAACCTCTCTCGCGCGACTTACCTATTGAGCTCTAACGGTATTTTTGGAGACTTTTGCTTCTTTTTTGTTTTATTGTATTTGTGATGCTTTGCTTTGCTGTATTTCTCTTTAGATCTCTATCCATCATAGCTAATAAACATAAATACGTGTGGACATGCAACATGCCACAAATCACTATGGCGTCTAACATGCCATGTTAAATAGTCAGAACACCGAACGATTGTTGGTTGCATAGTACACATACATACATACATACTAACTAACTATGTAGCACGTGTTCCTGGCGTTGTTGTCCAAATCGCGATGCCATCTAAGTTCACGAGTCCGCACAGAGACTTCCTGCAAACGCGTTGCAACTAAAAAATGCACCAGAGGCAATGCACAGTGGGCTCTTTTCATGTTATTCACTTCTGGTTGGTTGAGGAGTGCAGGGGAGAACGCACATAGTTTCGATCCCCTCGCTGCCATCATGAAAGTCAAGTTAAACTGGGCCCTTCCCTTCCTCGAAAGGCAATCAATGAGCAGTTTCTTAGAACCCCCAGAGAGAAACCAACTAGAAATGAAAACAAAACAATTGGTAAACCTCTTAATACTACTTTGAGCCAAAACGCTTTGACGAACTGCTCGAGTGAGCTTTTCGCTAAATTCAAGACGTGTAAGTATGAAGAGTTCCAGCAGAGCAACATATCGACAGGAGTAGTGCTCGAAAACTCTACGAATATATGCGACGACTTACAGAAGTTTTCAAAACCACACCATACTCTTGTAGGACCCAAAGCGGTGCTCTAGCG
Source organism: Neoceratitis asiatica (assembly GCA_030068015.2). Lineage (NCBI taxonomy): Eukaryota > Metazoa > Arthropoda > Insecta > Diptera > Tephritidae > Neoceratitis > Neoceratitis asiatica. The sequence goes on from CM061526.1 coordinate 89,493,187, forward strand.
ACTGAAGCCAGAGTAAACTAAATTTTTGGTGGTTGGAGAAGCGAGCCCTCTGAAAGGCAGTGAAAATTAAACACCAGGATGGAGCCCAATCGATTGGGAATTGATGGATGTTCCATTGCCCAACAATGAAGACGTTTGAATGGCAATGAACCGCCTGAAAAACAACAAAGCGGTGGGAGCCAATGGCTTGACAAGATACATGCATCAGCTTCTTTGCTAAATATGGCCGGAAGAAGGCATATCCTACGATTGAAACTTAAGTGTGCTCTGCCAAAGACAAAGAAAGAGAGACCTCACGATCTACGCCAATTACCTTTGGCTAAGCCTCTTCAATATCGCATATAAGGTCCTATCGAGCGTATTTTGTAAAAGCTTAAAGCCCACCGTCAACAAACTGAGTGGACCTTATCAGTGTGGCCGTAGGCCTGGAAAATCTACAATTGATCAGATATTCACAAACCGTCAAATGGAGCTTGGAAAAGACCCGTGAAAAGTGGATCGACTCAAATCATCTCTTCATCAGTAAGCTTCGATAGTACGAAAAGGAGCTGAGTTTACTCCGCTATGTCTGACTTTGGTATTTCCCAAAACTTATACGGCTGTGTAAACTGTTTGATCGATATAGTCCGGATGGATGAAAATACTTAAAATTTTAAAGTCTTTGATGCAGTGCTCTCTAGTGGAAGTAGAAGACCTCCAATTTGTTGGAAAGATCAGGTGGAGAAAATCTGACTGCACTTGGCATCTCCCATTGGTGCCGAATAGCGAAAAGAAAGAACGAATGGGAAAAGATATTGTTAACTCGGCTATAATCTCGTAAGAGGTGTAAAGTAGAGAAGGAAGAATACCCCAAATTTTTTGGTAGATCGTAAATAGTTCTTCCTCTGGTCTTTTTAGAGAGCGCATAGCTCACTCCATTTGTGAAATGTCATCGCCAGAGCACCAGACTCAACTTTTGCATGAACAATCATCTCATCCGGCCCATTGTGACATCATAAATTCATACCCATTCGCCCAATACGCCAACAAATAGTTATACGCCAGCATTACACCTCAACTCTCGTCATAACCGACAACATCTCTCTCTCTTACTAGCGTTTTGAATACCACTAAAGTGTCTCGCTTTGCCACAGCTGACCACATGCTGTGCGCCTGCACTCCATTTAACGCTTTTTTGCCAATATTTTGAATGCACATAAGTATTTTTCCAGAGTTTATGCCACTCGCTATCCACAGCTCAAATCTCCACTATGGAATGTCAACGTGTTAGCCGATCGTTGTTCCTGTCGGGACGTAGAGGAGGTAGAATGTTGCAGAGGGTAGTACAATGCAGTTGCAGAATATGCAAATTATCTTTTAGTCACCGCATGGTCAATCCTTCATACGAATAGAAGTGGCAGGCTGGGAAGTAAGTGGGGGCTCAGCAGATTTACAGCCATTCTTGTTAACAATTGTAGGAGCTTAGAGTGTGTTGTCGGCTGCAAACTCCCCCGCGTACAACGAAGGCAGTTTCAATGTCTCTTTAATTCTAAAGTAGTCTGGCAATTTTTTAGTTAAGCGCAAAGCAATTCGGAGTTCAAGCCTCCGTACCTTTTTACGGAAGGCTTGAGGAGGGAGTAGCGAGCAACGCAGTCAAAACAAACAATCATATACAAGTGACACCCGTTGCAGGATCAAAAGATCAAATCTGGAACTTGTGTTGTAAGACACATGCAAAAAAGACTCTATAGCTTTTTCCGGGAATTAATGTTCGAAGGAGACCAATACAATGGCAAGCCGCAGAAGCCAAACAGAGTTACAACGTGTGCTCGTGTTGGCCAAAGGCACCTTGTTGCCTTTGGAATGGCCAATGTGGGAGCAACGGCAGCCGACGGGTTGAGGTGTTGTGGTATATGTTTGTTTGTGTATTTGTAGTCCTCAGCAAAATTTATACAACATTTGTAGTAATGTTTTGCCGTTGTGATTGTTATTGTTGTTGTTATGGTAGTAGTACTAGCAACATTCATGCCATTCCGTGTGTGGGGACGGCTTTGTTAGCTGTTGCAAGTTGACTATTGCCAGTTGTAAGTTGCCACAGCTGGTAGTTGGCAGTCCGAAGATGAGATACTTGCATCCTGATTAGAGTTGAGACATACCTTTGTGGGTATGTATGTACTTGTATGTAACAACAGTTTGCCTTCGTGCCAATCTCTGTGGTTGTTGCTGCAATAATTGCAAAAATCCAATGAGGACTGTGATATTTGCTCTTGTGCAGTTGTTGTTGTCGCTGTTGCTTTTTGTACTTACAAACACGCAGCTGCAAAGAAATATTACAACAGCCGGCAAGCAACAGTCGCTTGCACTTACATACATATGTACATGTGGCAAAAAAGTTGCAGCCGCCAAGCAACGTCGCTTCAGTTTAGGGAAACATTTTGACTTAATATTTTCACCATAAGACCAAAGAAAGAAGGCTTACAGTTTCCCAGCCATCTTTCCAACCAGCTGCAAACACTCCTCCTCAAACACCTTTGTCCACCCACTGCCATTTCCACATGCCGAAATCTACGCTGGCAGCTGCTGACTAACTAACTTTAGCCAAACCAGCCGACAGGACGGACTAAATGTCTACCAATCTCTATGTATTGCTATTGCCTAGACAAAAGCAACAAATACAAATCAGCCAGCTCGTAAGTCGCTTACTCACCGCGGCACATAGTCAAGTCACAGACATCTCCAGTGTCTGCAGCTCCTGAGGCATTTTTTTGATATTTTCCTTAAAATTTTTTTATTTTTTCTACTCGGTTTCTTCATTGACTCAGTCGTGTTGGCAGCGCGTGATTTGCGATTTTATCATACCGAATTGAAATGAAATAATTTAAAAAGTTATCATGACATTAAATGTGGCCATTAAGCCTGGATTAAGCACATTTTCACAGCGAGATTGCATTTCTCTCGGTCTCGATTTGCACGAAAAAGGGTAAGTTGGGCAATGAGGAAATATAATTGCTGTATGTGTTTGTGTGTGAGTCTTTCGTGGGTGACTCAGGCCAAAGGTTTTGCTAATAACTATTGAGTTCAGTAATCGCAGTTCGTGGATTTGATATTTGTGGAAATTTTAAAAATTAATAGTTTATACATTCCTATGCCTCTTTATAAGAATATTCCACCAAATCAGCCTAGGACGGAACATAAATCAATATATGATTCCAAACAGAAACGCTTAGCTTGAGCAGTTTCGGGGAATTATTGCACTCACTTCTCTCTCTGTCTCTCGATGCTCCGAACGAATGAGAGCCTAATCCTCATCGTCTTTCAAAAACTCAGAGTACTCAAGCAAACCTTAAACGGAAAATTTGAAGTGGTGATTCGTAGTATTGCCAAAAAAGATCAGCTTCTCTAGAAGCAGATTAGCTTCGGAACTGTTATACTTCCCATTTTCCTAATGCATGTCAGGCCTGCCGAATTTAGTTACCTTAAAAATTTTACAGTAAAGGCCAAATTATTACTCTACCAGCGAGTCGGAATTCCTACCTCATGATCCGAACATATGACACCTCCACTAAAATATCTGGTCTCCTTTTTAACTACCAAATACAGCTAGTATCTTCTAATCGGGAGAATAAGGCTTCTAAGACATTAATAAATAACTATAGGAGCGCAAAGGCTGAGTGGTTAGCAGTATGTATAACTATTTGTGAAACCAGGCCACGAATCTTAATCCGATTAACATCCAAAATTATGGAAAATTTATCTTTCTTATTGCGTTCGCCACTCGGCTGTGAATTTCAAGCCCTCTGGCTTAGAATAAACTGTAGGTCACATCATTTGTTGGAAAAACATAAAGACACACCCCACAAATTGTGGAAGGAGTTCGACCGAAAATAGCTTCAAAGCACCAATCATATATATGGGAGGACTGAAATCAACCATTTACTCAGGGAGCAGGTGGCTTTGTGTCGTCAGTGAGAAAAACTCAGCATTGCAAACGATCCGACTTATCCATTATCAGCGTTCATTAATCGGTAATGACAATGTTGACGAGTACAGATAATATCACACTCGTTAGGAACTATTATTAGCAATTCGGGGAGCTCGCATCATATAAATGGGTCTCCCTTTCAATAGCCATTGCTATAGCTACGAACTTGAGAGGAATAACAAAGCAGTTGTCCATTTACTCTGCGAGTGCCCAACTCTCTCTCTCTCTCTCAACAGGTACCAAGAATTGAATGGCTATGCAATATATCCATATCGAATTTCACCGAAAAGAAAAGATGGTTTTAAGCCAGCGAAGAAAAGCTTGAGGAAAAGATTAATGTTTACCGATAGTGTATCAAAATGGTGCATCTGACAGTACTTGGTCATGAGGTCAATATTTTTTAAATATATATACCTAAAAGACAACTTAAGTGAGAGTGAACTCTAATTCTGAATTGAAAAACGGTTTCTGTCATCACAAATGCATTCATTGCATTGAATTCCTCTCTAATGAAATTGAATCTCAACACAGGCAGCTTTAGAAAACAAGGGAACAGACTGCTTTTATTATTATTTCATTTTTTATGTTTTATAAAAATATGAATAAAACCATAAATTCCATTAACATTAAATTAAAAAAGAAATTTAAATTAAATCTACATTTTCTCATGCCCAAGATTTGAAATGAATACAATAAAAAAAGTTATATTAAATTTAAAATTTTCCAATTTCACGCTCTGCTTCACTTCCAATGCAAACGCGCGTAAAGCTTTAAATCATAACGTTTCTGCAATTTCTCATTTTTCGACCAAAACTATCCTCAACTCCAGAAACTGAGTCACTAAACGCTGGCGGGCATGACAAAAATTTATATGAATTTGTATTTACAGGTCAGACGGGCAGACAACACGTCAAAGCGAATTGGCGCAAACATACTTATACATACATACATATACGAGTATAGGTACAATGGTCGCGCAGCTAGCGAGACAGTGCGATTAAACGAAACTAAATGAAAACGGCGTTATGCAAATTCGAAAATTTATGAGCGACGTTGCAACATTAAGTCATTTCTGTGGTTGACACACGCACGCCGCAATCTCCATATTGAAATTTATATGGGAGCACAGCAAATGCGCTTACTTACTTGCATATATATATATATATATATGTCTGTGTATAGGCTGTGAACTGGAGATATTAAGCTGCACTCCCAACTCATTCCCGAAAAACCGAAAAGCCAATTGACAATGTAATCTTGACTTGGCCAAGTGCCTTTTAGCAGTTAAAGTTAGCTTTTGGATCGCCTTCATTTTCCCTTTTTTTCGCATAATATGGGACTCAACAATCGACAAGCGTGTGCATGGCGGTGGTGGTGATGATGTTGATGGCAGCGGCAGTGGAGGATGTGGTGGTTTGGCGGTTGACGATAGTTGAAATGTCGTTTATTGAGCCTAGTCATTTTTTCTTTTATGTTAAGTAAGCCAAATCTCAGGCCAATGCTTTTGGCTTGATTGTTTGTCTGTCTCTGTCTGTTTGTCGGTTTGTCTGTTTGTCGATCGGGCTTCTGGTGGTTGGCTGCGCCTGTCTTGACAGCGGAGTTTAAATCGTGTGCTGTGATATTAATCGCTTTGCTGGGAAATGTCATGTCAATGAATGTCGCAACATGGTTACGTGGAATTTTTGCGCGTGACAACAACAATGTTAATACATTTCAACCCAAAAAAAATCATTTTTGCAAGATTTTTTTTTTTGGCGTCTTCTGTTGCTGCTTATACCACTTACGAACACGAAAACATGAAATGATATTATATTTTTGCCTTGAAGGTTGTTAAGTGCCAGAAGAAGAAGAGTAAGAGTTGCTGTCATGCCAAATTTTATGCCGCTGTGAGCCGGATGCCGAGCTGAATTTATTTAGTCATGTTTGTTTCTGAGATACTTGAAGGAAAAAGGCGGAACCGATCTCGATTTTTTTAAATATTATTTTGGACCTTTTGCGTAGTAGGTTTTCTTAGAAAATTTTTAATTTCCTATAGTTTCTGTCAAAAGTGAAGAAAGCTCACATTAACCGATTTTATAATTTACTAAAGCGGAAGGCATCAGATGTTCGATAGAACGCTACAAGTAGGCGTCCTCTCTTTTGTGCTGTGAAATCTGTTAGTTAACTCGTATCTGAAACGAACTACTATGGAGGAAGTTAAAATCGTCGCCTACTAAGTCTTCTTGACAATAAAACAGCCAACTCTGAATGAAATATTTAAAATTTTCTGGACGTAATTCCACACAAGAGACTGAACTAGAAAGTCTTTCATAGCATCTAGCAGTAAGCTCACCCTCTATACAAGTATAAGATCTATTGATAAGAAATGTTATTTAAGTCTCAAAAGTTATTACTGGATCCACACATCTGTTGTGGGACCAGTACTTCTGCATTATAGTTGGTTAATATAAGGGGAGCACTAAAGACCCCACCGAATGAGACTTAAAATGTAGTTTTCAATATCTTGCCACTGGACTTAAAAGTTTATCAAACTCAGATCAGGCACTAGCCATTTTTCATCTAAGGAAGTTAAATCACTGTAGTAAGCAACTATTTGGACACTTGGAAATCTTTGAAAGGTACAATAATTTTATACCAAGCAGCACAGATCGCTGCTGCTCAACAACAATTATATGATGGAAATCCCAGAAGGCGTACCGCCCGATCAATAACTTCGACACTCCAGTCTAAATTTTTAATATACTTGTATAAGCTGTTGGCCGAAATTCTATGAAAGATTTGGGCGATGCATTTTCCACATACACATTTCAACTCTCCTTCAAGCTAGCCGATTATTGCAGTATATTTTAATGCTGTTTCCACAGATTTCAGGGGGGCGGAGCCCACGAGCAAGGAAATCTTTATTTTCAACGATAATCAGGAAGCGTCTGAGTCGCCTGACTCACTTACAATAAACTTACAAAATTTGCTGAACTGCTGTCGATCTTTACCCTCATCTCTCACTTGGGTACTGAGAGGGAAATTATTAGGCGTTCGAGACACAACCAAGCAGACTCTTTTCGACATAGAACGCATTGGTATGCCTTTTGCTAAATGCAAGCTGCTCCTTGAAGAATTCATTTATGAGCAGGCCGAATGAAACGCCTTGCGATATTTAGACAAACTTATACAAATTGGGAGAAGTTGCAAAAGCTGCAAGAACGATGATCAGGGCGAAAAAGTCTCTCATCTTTCATGTAACTATCTTGCCTCGAGCAAAGTTAAGCTTCCATACCTGGTAAGTGTTTCCTTGATAATTTCGCTAAAAAAGCAGGTATCTAGATAAATTACTGAATTAAATTTACAAAGGATTGAAATGAATGAATAGTGAAGCTTTAGAATCGAGTCAACAAGTTAATTGAACTATTGTAATATGAGCCAGCTCTTTGAATTAATATCCATTCACGAATGATATAGAGCCCTTGAAAAGCCGAAAATAAAGCTTCCTTCTTGTTTTCTGTGTTATTTCTTGCTGTTTTACTACTGTTGTGACTCCTATGTGTTCGAAAATACTTTGCTTTCACACAACACAGCTTAAAAACTGGAAATCGCCAACCTTTGTTGCATGACACATTAATCCCTTTGCTTGTATACATAGCTGGACTTTAACCATATATTGGCCTTTGTTAAATAATGACTTTTTTCAACAATAATCTCCAGAGATTTAAAAAAAAAGCTACGAAGAAAATATGCTCATGAGTGTTCTCCTTATTGTGTTATTGTTTTTTTTTCCTGTGATGCTTTTTCATAACATAATCTTTCAAACAAAGAATCATAAAACACTAAAACCATGAAATACAAATGCCAAACGCCTGTTTATATGCAATAAACCGTGATTTTTATCCCACTAATGAGACGTACTTTTTCTAGTTTTTGCTTCAAGGACAATAAGTCGTTAGTATTATCAGCAAGCGCGTGTTAGCCACGTGCACTGATTAAGTTGCCAACAGCGGCAGGCATATGCCAGAGTCATAAATCCATAAACTAGACAACCAATAGACGCCTCAGTGCATCCAACAAGGGTTACTTCATGTAAATCTATTTTAATGATCGAAGATTTTGCCACAAATTTCATTTGCTGAAAACCGTGAAGCAACCCTATTTGGCTGAAATAACCGAAAAACATCCATAAAACACATTTTTAAAGCCAACCAAACAGAAAGCTTACATCTGTGGCCTCGGTGAACAGCCAACAGCAGATCTTGCATCTGGTACCCAGGAAAATTTTTCCCAGCATTTCGTAAGCACTGTTGTTTGACATACTAAAGTTGTTTTACAAAAGGAACTCTGAAAAATTTCCCCTCAACGAATGTGAAAATAATTTGTCTCAAACAATCACGCCTTTTATGAGCGCACTCCATACGTCCTCTAGTATGTGTACAGGCAGCGGTCTCTCTTTTCTCTATAGCTACGTCCTGCGCAGTCTACACTCTCAATAAACTACGAAAGCTCCACTTTTTGTAGCTGTTGCTATGGCAATATGGCGTTTGTCAAATGCAGGTGCGTACACCTGTTTCCACATTATTTGCTCAAAATGTGGATACACATTATGTGGCTGAGTTACTTTGGGGAGCATTTACCGAAGCAATTCGTATGTGTATTTATTTGCATTCCTTCGTTTATGTCGCGGCCATTTTGAATATGCAATCGTCGCCTTTGGACAAAAATACAAAAATAAGAGGATACAAGAACCGAGTTAGTAACGATGTCAATATCGATTTTTCTTACATTAGATGGATACAGAAAAATTTGGGTGGAGCCCAATATTTGCTCTAAAATTGTGGTCAAACAAAATTTAAAAGCCTTATGTAAACGTATTGACGCCTCAAACCATTTTATGCTGGAATTCATTTTTTTTCTTCAAAATTAAGATTGTTATTAAAAAGTTTAAAAATATCTTTATTTATATAATTTTTGCTGTTCGCTTTACTGTTGAGAAGTTCCTCGTCTGAAGAAACCTTGCTTTTAGGACTAATCTAACTATCGCAATCCAGGGTTTTATTATTAAAATGGATTAGAAAGGAGCGAAAAAATGGTAGGTTAGGTTTGTAGGATGGTCAGTTTCCAATTAAACTCTGTTAACTTTTGACGGATAATTATGGAGACGTAGGGCTATATGCGCTATGATAATATCCCATCGCAATTTCTTCGATTAACTAACCATAGAAATTCGAATCAATAATTGGGTTTTGGACAACGTTATCGAAATTAATCGCTTTTTTTACGATTCATCGTTCAATATTTCAATGCCTTAAGGCTCAGGCCGAATGCACACTGTATGTACACGCTTTCTTTGACTTGTATAGGATTTTCCAATAAGACTTATATGATTTCTTTAAAAAAACAACACAGCAATTGTTAGGGAAATTCAAATGTTTTTTATTTAATATGAAATATAATCGATACAATTAAGTTCTGAATATAACATCATTCTAATTTTGCAGGAACAAATTCGGTGAACCCAATTTTTTAGCACTTTCTCCACTAAATCAAGTCGTATGTTATGAATAGCACTTTCAATATTGACTTTTAAAGCTTGAAGAGAGTCTGGTTTATTGCTAAATACCACTGACTTCAAATAACCCCACAAGAAGTAGTCTAATAGTGTTAAATCACAACTTCTTGGAAGCCATTTAATGTCACAATTTCTTGAAATAATCGAATCTCCAAACCTTTCTCGCAATAATTCGGTTATTGCACGTGCTGTGTGACACGTAGCCCCGTCTTGTGGCCATAAAAAGTTGGTTATCATCGATCTATACTGCTCTGCATTGACAGTAACGGTGCTACCAGCTTAATTTCGAAAGAAGTACGAGCCGATGATTCCACCAGACCAAAAACCACACCAAACTGTCAATTTAGGTGAATGTAATGGTTGCTCATGAATAATTTGTATATTTTCTTCCCACCAGAATCGACAGTTTTGTTTATTTACCGCACCACTCAGATGCATTTCAGCCTCATCGGAGATCGTTATCGTTTTCAAGTTGTTCCAAGGCAAAATCAGCAAAGTTGTTCTTGCGTATATCTTGCCATGATGAAATTGTAAACATTACTGAATACAATGAAAAAAAGACAGATCATGTCATATTAAAAATGGGCAAAACGACACTTGGAAATCACATCATTCCAGTATAATTCTATTGTGTTTTGAGAGCGGCACAGGAGAGCAAGCTAAAGGCAGCCGGAATTCGGTCATGACCTTTCGGTGAGGTAATACCTACTCGACGGCCGCAATAGTCGAGTGGCTAGCACTGCTTACTACCATTTGGAAGGTCAGGGTTCGAGTCCTGGTTCGACCAACATCTAAAATTATAGAAAATTAATTTAATTTTTATAATTGCGGCCGCTCCTCTGCAGGGAATGTCAAGTCCTTCGAGTGTATTTCCGACGTGAAATAAAAACTCCTCTTAAAAATTTCTCGGCCGTTCGGAGGCGGCTTAAAATAAACATTAGGTCCCTCTATTTGTTGGTAAAAAAAAAATTAAAACGCAAAACTCACAAATTAGTGGAGGAGTGCGGCCGAAATTCGCTTCAGCGGTTGCAAAGTGCCAAATATATATAGATGCTTTTTAACGATTTTTTAACCACATATCTGAATAAATCGGTTGTAAGGGGGCTATATTATATAAGCTATAGATCTGGCCAGTTGCGGCAAGTGGTTAATGCATTACACAAATATATCCGCAGAGTAAATTTCGTGTAGATGTATCTGAAAGTTTGCATTCCGACAAACGGACGAGCGGACAGATAGGCATACAGACAGGCGGCCATGACTTAATGAACTCAGCTCGTCCTTTTGATTATATTGGTATGATATTTGGTAGATATCTTTCTTCTCCTTCTGGTACTTACATACTTCGAATTAAAGAATTAATATTCATGAAATGTATAGAAATCGTTTTCGATTAAAATTTTCCTTCAAAGAATAGTAACTTTTCTTTATCTATTATTCTTTGTTACGGAAAAATTGTATCAGGGAGGAGCGAATAAAAATTTTAAGCCAAACGGTTAATCTTTGTTTGACAAATCGACATTCATGGCTTTGAAAACACTGTTTTGAAAAAAAAAACGTTTCAAGTAAAATTAAGTCAAAAGTAGTTTATAAATAGTTAATATTTTTACCTAAAGCAAGTACATAACCGAAAATATTTATCGGATTCGACTTCAAATGTTCTAGGAAAATCTTAAATAAAAGTATATTTTGGAAATTTTCAATTTCCAACTCATTCCAACTTATAGCCTCTTAATTCGTGAGCAACACAAAATTGGCAACCAAAATGAAATCGCTTTGATCTTTGAGCTGTATACTTGTACATGCGTACATATCTCCAATGCTAAGTAATTCTGAATAAATATTTATGTACTCACTTTCCACAAATAAATTGTAATGAAGTCGTGATTTGTGAAAAAAAAAGATTTAAAAAAATCAATAAAAAAATTAAAAATGAATTACCTTTGTGTGTGTGTGTGTATGTGTATTTGGTTGTTTAACAAATGCAATACTTTAAAGTTGAACAATCAAAAGCGTTGACAGATTTTGATTTCTATGCAAATTTCAATTGAACGAGTGCCCAATTTGATATGCAAATTTTCGGTAACAAAAACAAAAGGCAAACATATATACTTACAAATACACATGTGCATACATATGTATATATGACCGTGCTCATACATATTAATGCAGATTGTACAATAAATAAGCCATTCCTAAATAAGTCACCGAGAAACGCCTTAAAAATCACTCAACATCGAATATTTTTTGATGAAAATGTACAAAATTCAAATTGATTGCTCGTCGACGCGATTGTGTGTATAATTTGTTGACCAAAAAAAGTGAAAATAAATTTTAAAAAGAAAAACAAAAAAATTGTTCGAGAGCGATAAGGATATCGAAAAGGTGTATTGTGGCAAATGAAAGGTTAAATGACTTCTATGTAATGTTTGCGCGTTTAGGGTGTGTCAATTGGTTGGTTTACATAGTTAGATTGAGTAAAATTTTCCCAAAATGGAATGAATAAATCTATGAGAAATAAAGATAAATGAAATGCAGTCATGATACAAAGCAAAAAATAGCGAAGTGGAAAGTTCTCTGTTCGTCGAGATCATTCATTTATGTATGTACTTATAGTATAACTTAAGGAAGATTAAGCAAAATCCCCTCGACATATAGGATCTCCTACATACAAATTTCGAACTATTCCTAATAGTCATCAGTTCTTTAGATTATAAACCAAATTCCTTATCTCTCAGTGATTAAAATTAAACTTCGCAGAATTCGGCAACGGATATTTCATACAGAAATATCAGTGTTGTAGCATTCCGCTACTGATCTGTTCGAACACAATGTAAACCTGCTGATTCTAAGCTATAAAGGATAAGATGCTTCAAAGTACTCGTTGTGAAAATGCTTTAAGCCTTCTCTTTCATTTATCAAAGTATTTAAAATTGTGAAGATTTCAACAATAACTTCAAGTTGGAGAACATATTCCTTCAATAGTCATTTCCGAAGTCATTTAAACCTCGCAATCGTAAGGGTTTCCTACTCGTCTCTCACCATTGCATCTAATCCATTGAACTAATCCGATTACTTCAGGTTAAGAAAATATGCACAAAGTTCTTCCTAACAGATCTTTCAAATGATCTCTCGTCAGGGTGAGTGCATTTCTAACGAAGAATAAAAGGTTATGTTGTTACTTTTGTAGCGGCATGCCTAACCCCGTCTTGGAGTATGCAAAGTTCCCAAGATCATTTATCGTAAAGGGAGTGAGCTGTTTTGAGGTAAGAGGGGTTTGTTATATGAGTGGATGCTAATAGGCATGCAAAGAGATTGTTAGTGCCTTACGGGGACTCATTATTTACGGGGTATACGTTAAGATGTCATGGTCAAGTCTGGGTAGATAGGTGTAGAGTCTACTAAAGTCTTGCTAGACAGCTCGAGTTCTTCATCTGCTAAAGGCAGTGATTGGATTTCGAGTACATCATTCACAGGAAATGAGCGCCCTCTCTAAAGTGGAAATAGGTTGTTTATACTTCCTGCCCAATGTTTCTATAATGTAGCGCTGTCTCACCATCTCTCTTCCAAAAAGGGCTTAATACACTTTTCATTCGTCATTCATAGTTCTCATCTGCTTTTCTAGTTCTAAACCTCTTTAAACTCCAAAGCCGTCTCAGTACCTCGCACATTACTGAGTTGTTTGAAACGATGGCCCGAACCTATTTTGCAGGATTTCCATATCCACTAACCTCTTGAAGCGTAAACCTAAGGAACTTTTACCTTACTTTCTCACTGGACGTGATATATCGGAGAATTTCTTGTAAGCTCCTCAGGTCTCAGAGAAATGCTAAAAAAAGTGAAGGGGGTTCAGTTTGAAGAACCTCCTACATTTGATGAGAGCAGAAAAGCTCCCAATCGAGCCCCATACCAAAAAGTGCTCTCTGGTGAGATTCAAATTGGCACTTATGTATATACAATTGAGTGCAAACAACGGCACACACTCGCAGATGTGTACATAAATTAAAATTTGAACCCACGAATGTGTACTTTGTTTATACACAAAAATTTCAATTGAAACAAATAACAATTTTTACTATTGTAGAAAGCCACGTGCAACATTACGAATCGTTAAGTGGCACAAATCAAATTCAAACCGAAATCAAATCGAAACTCACGACTTGGACATTGACGACAACTGTGGTGACAATGACGACAATGACGGCAATAATTTATATCGGTACGTATAGATGTGTGTATGAATGAGTATACAGAGATATTTTGGGGTGACAATGGCTTGTGGGCTGTTGTCGATGGCACGACTTGTAGGCGCAGCGTTTCCAAAAACAGAACAGAAAAAAATCAGAAAATGAAAAATCCAAAAAAAAAGCTTCCGTGAATCAGTGAACCTCAATGCTGGCCCTATGCGCAGTATGCACAGTAAACCATATGCCGATTAGCGGGACAATTCGATGGATTGTCAACAGACTTTGACTTTGTTTCGCTTGCAGCTGCTGTCACTCGTGCAGCTGTCGAATGTGAAATGTTTTATTATTGTTGTTGCTTCGCCTACTATTCGGAGTTACTTTCGCACGTGAACGCGTTGACGCGTTGGCGATTACCGCTTCGCTGGTCCTTGCGGCAGTGACCGCACCAAAAGCATAAAAAATCAAAAACGTTTGTAAGGAAACTGTCGGGGAATCGTAAATTCAATGCTCCCGCCTCAAAGTAGAGTTCAAAATACCGCTGGCGCATACGTAGGTGCATGCACAGTACAGTACGTGAACATATGTATGTATGAAAGCATGGAATTCTCGGCTGCACACACCAGACGACCCACCGCTGCGATATGTCCACCGGGCCGGTGTGCGCGCTGCATAATGAAGCCACAAAAGGTTGACATTCTGCGGTGCCGCTAACAACAGTGACGGTGTCTTAACGACACGTGGCTGCCGATCACGATTATTACTCCTCGTACATTTGTACAATACAAACATGCATAGATATGGAAATCGAAAGCTTGTAATAGCACGCGGTCAGCGGTCCGCCACGCTTACCTCTACATTTTTGTTTAGGCCAAAGAGCGGAAAATATTTTTATGAATTTATTACTTTGCTACGGCGAAATCACGCCGCCGCGCCGTTGAAATGCGTCCACCAGCTGTTAGCGGGAGTTTGCTGCACCCGCGCTCCATACTTACCATGAGGGAGCCAAGCCAAATCGAACTCAGCGTAAGTGAATTGTGAAGGGGTTGAATTTAAATACTTGACTTATGTGCGTTTGTGTGTAGTTTTGTAGTAGAAGCCTTAAAATCTGAAAGGGTTACAGTTGCGCTCCCACTACTTCAATGCCATAATGTTTGTATTTTTGATCCTGTAAAAAATTATTTTGCATTACAGCATTCCCCGCCGACCTGAAACTTCAATCGGTATATTTATGTTACGCAGAGAACTTTCGCTTTTTCTTCTCAACATACATACTCCTGCGTATCTTCAATATTAAATAAAATCAGGTACTAATTGAAATTATTGTCTTTAGCGAGTTTACTTCCTGTTTTAATATTCATTCAAAAGCACATCAAGTCTACTGAATCTTCAACGCATTGTTTTGTGCAAAGTGTTCTTTCAAACTATCAGAAAGGCAGTTTTATACATACATATAACCGAACTTAGTTATAGAAATAGATTAGCAAGGATGTAAGATCTTCCTATGGGTCTGTAACTTTCTTAGTTCTCATACTTCAGTTGCAGAACACCTGTTCTAAGTCCAAATCCCTCTCTCCGCATGGTCTTCTGTTTGCAATTTTTGCCTTTTCCAGGACACGACTCTTAACCAGATTTCAATTTTTGGGTCTCCTAATAACTCGTCGTATATCGCTGCATTAAATAGGCTCGGTGTTTGATCTTAAAGACACTCTTTACACGCATGCAACTATCATTTTACTCGTTCTCTCTCACACTAATACACCTAATGTCTACGAATTCGCCGAAAGATATCCGTTTCTATGGTTCCCTTTTTAGCACTGTTGCCGTTTTTCACTGTGGCTCTTTAATTTAATCGCTTAGCGCAGCTATCGCCACGTGTCCGTTGCAATAGTTCCACCCAAAAATTCAAGTTCATAAAGAAATTTTTTGGGCGCGTGCATATTTCCCAATTTAAAATGTTTTTTTCTTTATTTCCATTTTATTTTCAATATCTTTAGTATTTGTTGCTTTTTTTTGTTCGATTTATAATTCACAATAGTGCATGTCTCGCTTTCATGTTACCTCTCCATGCCAACAACACTAATTGACAGTTTGCCATGTCATGCGGTTGTTCGTTCGGCTGACGCGTGCCATGACCGTCGCTCGTTCATTTGTTCGTTCGTTCATATATTCCGTTTAATTGGTTGTATTCCCAGCTCAATTCTGCAATACATATTCTAGGTTTTGGTAAAGTTCTATGCATTCACAATGCAATTAGGTTGATTATTGTCATCTCATGGGAATGCAAATTGATTGCATTTTTTTTGTTAATTTTGGCTTTTTATTACTACAATACATTAAGGACATTCATTTTTCTTTAGAGAAAATATTATTGTCATATTTCAATAGTGTAACCGCCAGCGTTTTCCAAGCGAACAAAAGGGACTATCTAGTCAGTGATTTGGGTCCGCAGAAGAAAATTACTCTGGAGATACTGACAGTTTAGTGAGAGTTCTCGACAGAGTTGCTAGAACCAAGGAGTCCAAAAAATCTGCAACAACCACAGCAAAGTCGACCAGAGTGGACCCAAATCTACACAGGTCCACTTACAGAACAGTAACGCAGCTTCGAAAAAGTTGCTGCTCCAAAGTAGAAGCGTAAGCGATAGTCCAACCCGGCAGGGTATGCCACATACCCATAGAGGAATTTAACGGCTTCTGATTTTGTAAGAATATAAGCCTTTTACTCGTGGAATGAAAAGGAAGCAAGCCAAGGAAAAGAGAAACGGGGCTGAAACAACCTTAGATATGTTCTCTATACTCAGCTGGTGGTGGATTCTTATGTCTATCAGACTATAACATAATATCCAACCTGGTGGCCGAAATGGTCGAGCAATTAGTCGTGCGCACTACCATTCGGAAGACTATGGTTCGATTCCTGGTTCAACCAACATCCAAATTTTTAGAAAATTTATTTTTTCACGGCAGGGAATTTCAAGTTATCCGAGCTCATTTCTAACATGAAATAAAAGCTCCTCATTAAAAAAAACCATCAGCCGTTAGAAGGCCGCTGAAATTAAACTGGAAGTGCACCATGTTTTTGAAAAAACATCAAAATGAAACTGAAGCATGACCAAAAAACGCATCAGTGATTATTAAACGCCAATAATACTCATTCGCATGCAGTACATAATCTTCTTCTTAGCTAGAGTAAGCCTTTTGTGCAATTATACCCGAGTGAAATGGAGATGGACCGGGCCACTTAATCTTCCCACCAAGATGGTGGGAAGCGGATCTTGCACTGCAAATTTTTAGATCGTTCTCATGTATTTTCGCCGTCAGCGACACAATAAAATTCTTCCCCAAATCCTTACTGATACTGTCAACTTCCAATACAGACCATGTTTAAGGTTTTTAAAATTGTAAGGGACGGTATTGAAATTTCATAAGTAGGGTTAGAGAGAATTTTTTTTACTTTCGAGGGTTTTTGGATTCCAAACTTTTTCGATCGCTTTTTTATTGGACTCTAACTGCACAGGGAGCCATATATTTAGTTCTCTTAAACACTAAATAGATCCCCCATAATGCGCTTTTAGTCACATTAAATCTCCAACGTGGCAGATTACAACATCTGAGACATTCTTCCTCTTTAATCATTCTTTCAACTTCAACTTACCTTCACTTCTCCTGCAACCCATGGAGCAGCTACTCCAATCAACTGCAATATTTGTTTATTCATCCCACTTAAAGTGTCACCGAAGTGTCAAAATTATAACGCCCACTTACATAAATGTTGCTACAAATGTCTAAATGTATCTTAGTTCGTTTGCATGTTTGTGTGAACGAGTGTGTGGCATAGAATAATGTAAATCTTTATACATACGAGTATATGCCGACCACCTCATTGCGGAGTTGACAGGCAAACGAGCTGCATTAACACGCCCGCGCCATATATCAGAATATATATACATATATACAAGTATATATACATGTCTGTGTGTGTGTTGCATGAATGCACGCTTGTCAAAATGCCACATCAGCAACACTAAAATGCAACAACAACAACAACAACTATGTGAGCAACATGAGTAGCAGTTAGAAGAACTTTAACACCATCACTGTCTCCTACATACACCCAATCACCACAAACCAGTCACGCGGCCTCCGGTAGTTCCAGTTCTGAAGCGTAGCTCAGCTGCGAGTGACGGATTAATTAAGAAAGGCAATAAGTGAATGCATTTTCTCCGACTTACTACAACAAGCGCTGGAAAAGTAAACAAGTAATGTGTTTTTCTTGATAGAAAATTTCTACTTTGCCACATGACATTCCGATCTGAGTAAGTGAGTAAATAGTTGAGTTCGCTGACTGAGTGAATGGCTGATGGATGGACGAGTCGAGTTGATGAGCTGTGGTCATGGCGGTGTGAAGGCTGTGGAGGCCGTGGAGGCGATAGCGGTCTGTTGCGTCTATGCGTGCAGCATGTGGCATGCGGCTGGTGACGCCTCTGCGAAAAGTGTCTTTCAAATGTGCAGTCTTCAAACACACACTCACACACACACACATAGCATCTTACACGGAGCAACTCCAAAAACAAAACAGTCGTGGAAAATTATTCGAAACACAGTGGCAATGAGTTGAGCTACCACATGCTTGCAGCAAATGGCAAAACGGCATGTGGCAAGCGGCACTCATCAGCCGCCATAAACAGCTGCAAACTGCAACTGTGCAATTGCCTGCGACTATTCTCCTACGTATGAGTGTATGTGTGTGTGTGTGTGTGTTCAACAGCAGTTTGCCACATGCGAGCAGTCACATTCCGTTGACTTTGCGTTCCTCCGTTTGATTTAAATTCAAATTCAAATTTAATTAGCCTTCAAGTAAGATGCTAATATCGTATGATTTCTACTTCTATGTATGTATGTATATGTACATACATACATATATTTTTATATAAAAAAAGGCATGCATATGCTCACAAGTGGCATGCAGCTGCAAGTTGCAAGCACAGTTGTCATTGCGATTGCTCGTTGGCTCGCCGTCTGACTAGAAGAGTTCTGTTTAGCGTTTCGCTTCTCTCACCGTTTTCTTGTTGTTGTTATTATTACAAAATTGCACATCAAGTGGGCCGCATTCACATCTGCATTCCATGCACACTTAGCCAATGTGCGAGTATTCCTCACCGCCGACTATTAGTAAGTAGTAAGAGCTGTTCTTACGTCAAAAGTGGAAAACAGGGTTTGATTTAGATTATTTCTGTGCCGAAGTCTATATACATGAACATATCATGAAATAAATTTTAGAATTAAATATTAATTCTCATATCTGAACAAATCGGTTTTAGGGGGAAATATGATGTAGTCTATATCAGATATAGAAATCAAATTTCACGCTTTTGGATGCTTTTTTGAAAGATTCATTACCCAAACTCTCCAATCTGAGAAATCAGTCGTATATATGCTATGGAGGTCCCATCTGTTTACGCCAAATTTATGTATAAATGTACCAGCGTATCTGCCTACCAAGTTTAGTTGAAATATATTCAAACCTGAGGGATTAGTTTGCATTCAAACAGATGGACAGACGGACAGACAGACTTTCAAGGCGAAATCAACATAGCTCGTCATTCTGCTCACACATATAATCGAGGATCTTCTTAACCTATAGCAGACACCCCTGTAACATTTTAATATAATCTGTAATCCTTTGCGCTCAAACAACAAAAGAACACCAAGTTGCTTATCGAACCACATGGAAAGCAAAAACAATAATAAACAAGTTGAGTTACAGTTAAACAAGTGAAGAAGCTTGAACGAAGTCCGAAAACAAGGATATGAGCGACTTATCATTCGACATCGATTCGGAGCACCCTACTTAAACTTTTCAATAAACTGCAAGCGTCTCGCTTCCTCCACTTCAATCAAATAGTCGAAATGCTTAAACCAAAATATATTTTATTCATACTTAATTGAAGACTATACTGAAGAACCCTATATATATCTTATTAGTAGATTTACAAAAGTTGGTTTATAGTTCGAATTGAACGAGCTAAAAAAAAAAAAAAGGTATTTAAGTCAAATTATGAACTGAAATCGTAAATGACATTTAGATTAGCTACTTCGTGCTCCAGCGAAGCTGTTGCTTGTACGCAATGGACTACTCTTATTCTACGCACAACCAACTAATTCAACAACTTTTCAACGGCTTTGACTAGTGACTAGTGACTGGTGACAGTTGACTGCTGACGACAGCAACTTCGCAATTTCACACTTGCCACAACTATGATTGCGTTCGCACTTCCATTCGCGATAGAAATATATTACATAGGAGTACATATGGGTGGATGTGTGTAATGAATTTAAAATATTCCACTGCTGATGAATTACAATGAAATCCTATAACCACGAGGTGATTTCTGACAGTCAACTGTGCTGATGCGTCTGCCTCGTCTCGCTTTTTAACCCATCAAGTATCAGCAGGGTAGCTTCAGACATCATCAAATACTGGGCATCAGACAGTAAGTAGTAACAGATTTAATTGCTACTGATTATGTATGAGTCTTTTTTTCACAAGTCTGCGTTTTAACGCTGGAACTGGCAAATAAACTTTTCAAGTGTCTGAGAGTAAGTTTTTCTAGTAGCTTATCATTTGTGCTTCATATTGAGTTGCTATCTGCAATCTACATTATATTGATCTTTAAAATGGCTTTACATACCGTTGGTGAATGGAAAATTTCAACTTCCTTGAAAATAAGCCAGCTCTTCTGCATATCTGGTGCAAAAGAAATCCCTAAAGTCGATATTCCTTTTAGTGGTCATACCAGCGCGATAATTATTCGGGGTGAGTGGTTTTTTTTAACGATGATTCCCTTGAAGATTCAGCTTTTAAGAGTGTGTTTAACTCTCAAACTCACAGTTGCATCCACGAATTTAACACCTCCCTATTAAAAGCCCTTCTCTTTGCGGAACTAGCAATAAGATAATACCTTTAGAGGCTACATACATATATTAAAACTTTCTTTAAAAATAACCATTTCTCCAAGTGCACGATCCTGCATTAATTCGATAGCTGGCGAGTCTGAGTCTTTGCTCTTTCCTTTTACACACACCGGTGGTCAAATATTGCTCTTTACTATGGTCTAATGGGACTCACGTCTGCTCAATAAATGTTGAAGAGAAGTGTACAGTTACAATGATCCTAGCCTCTTTAAACCATATGAAGAAGAATAAGTAAGGTTGAGAGCATAAGGTCGTGAGTCTAAAATAAAACTCTACGGAATATGTACTCCAAAACTACGTCGAACTCAGAAATTAGCGTATACCGAACGTTGTACCTAAGGTTAGAGTCACCGTAACGAATAGCGTACTACTCAATTGCTGTAGGGATAGCAGACAGGCCAAGCTTTGGCCTTGGCCTTGGTATTCTTGAAGGTGTTGTGATGGCGCATCTATCCCTGAGATATCGTCCCCATTAACAAGATAAAGAAAGAGAAGAAAAGGACAAAATACGTGAGCATTACCTTTCCAGTTGCCGCGCCTTCAATCGAGACGTCACATCATCCAGAATCTTCAACCTATGTACTTATGGAGATGAACGCGATGGGATGGAAAATCGTTCAAACTGCTAGCCAAGGACTCAATTCACTTTTATAAGGATGTATAAAAAGTAATCAACAGGGTCGATAGTGAAAACTACTCGAAAGAGTAATGTTTTCAAGTTTAACCGCCAGTTTATCATGATACTCTCAGAGAATTGAATCTACATATATCTTTTCGGATAGCCAAGCAACAAAATTGCGCCAAATAGCTAAACGTGATGGCTAACCACTTCTCTCTGAACCTAGTAAGGATATCAGGACACAGTAGCATAACAGGTAATTAGATGACCCACAGCGAATAAACCAAGGTCGTAAAGGAGATGTGTCTTCTTGCGGGACAACTTCTATAAGGCAAGCACGCAGTGAGGTTGCACGTATCATCAAGATATTGTAGAGAAGAGGAAGAATTTGAACTTTTAGCCAGTACCCCGCACTTTGGATGAGTAGGTTAAAGTCTTTAGAGGCGGCAACCTTTAGAGACTTCAATGAAATAGCGAGTGCAAAGACACACCGATTACTCTGAACTTCAAAGTCCACGCATTGATTTGACTGGTGGGTAGCGGCTAATAGAATCTTCAGGTAGTATCCGGTGGTATCACAATAGATAAGTTCGGTGGCTTAAGTCCGCAGATATTCAGTTAATGACATTAACTTGGTATGCTGCATCAGTCGCCGTCCGATACTTTCTTGATTGCATTATCTACATTCCTAAACCACGAGAGTATGCACAACGCTTGGACGTATCCACATTAGATCAAGGTCTTTTCTAGAGGTCCAAAAAACCTCGAGGAACCCTAATCTAGCTTAACGAAATTCCTCCCTGTACACCAATCGTAACTAAATTTGATAATTTGGCTATGAAACTCATTCCAGTCAGCCAAATTAACTGAGCTTCGTTTGCTAAGTAGCTCCTTTGAGCTGTCACCTGCCGCAGTTATTATCAGTTGTCACTGTCAGTTGTTGAATGTCGGCAATTTGTTAAGTAATTTCGAAACGAAAAAAATGAAAATGCTTAAACTGCCAGTAGCAATACCCAACGCCCAAATTAAGTCGATGTGACATATGTGCAATCACAATAACACCAACACTAACAAAGACAAAAGGCAAAAGACAAACGACAAAAGGCAAAAGACTTGCCACAAGTGCAGACGAAAATTCCAACAAAAAGAAAACAAAACGATCTTGTACAAATGAGACACACGTACATACATACATATGTACATACACTTGTAAGCATGTTAGCAAATGCTAATTTTAACAACAAAATTTCACACCTTATTGTTGTTGTCTTTAACCAATTGCATGTGTGCGACTGCGCGCAAACAACAACAATAATAATAATAATAATATTAATAAAATTACAAAAACAATACCAAAATGGTGATAAATGCCACACAGTCAAATGTGTATTGTCCAGCGCGTTCACCAAACTGCAGTCGACAATAACAAAAGCAACAACAAACATTCGCTACCAACTTGCACAATCTAATCAGGCGTCCGACTAGATGGTCGCCCCGACTCCCCAGGGTTGGCGTGAAAAATATTGTACAACAGAAAAAAGCATTCAAATGAATGGATTCAAAAATAAAACAACAACAACTGTGCATACGAGTACAAATGAAATTAAGAAATAAAGAAACGGCAAATTGTGAGTGAGTGCGAGGCCAAAGAGAGCCAAGAAGGTACATGTACCCGTATACATATCTATACTTGGTTGGCATGAAGGAAAATTAATATATATTTTTGTATATCTGCTTTGTAACACATACATATCTATGTACGTATGTATGTGACGTCCATAGTCGAGACCACTTGCGGTGCGCGACCTCACAAACGCTTCAACTGCTGAGTGAGTTATAAAAATAGAACTTGACAAACTATCAACGATTAGATAAAACCGAAAATGTAAACAAAACCGCATGTCTGCGTGTGTGTGTGTGTATGTGTGCGTGCAACAACGTTAGACTGCGTGCAGCAGCAAATGCCAACGATAGTCAAGTCAAGTGGCCCCTCTGCGCATGTGCAACACTACTTCTGTTGCTTGCTTGGTGTTGTTATTCTTGTTGTTGTTGTTGTTGTTGTTGTTGCTGCTGCTGTTATTGTTTTTGATGCTCAGCGAGTGTCAAACGCACTTAGCGCATACAAAACATTTGTAAGCTTGCGCACACCACACATGCGCCAAGACTCCCGCTTCTAATTTCTAATGCTTTCTTACTCCACCCCAACTGAGTTTTTTTTTGTCGTTTTCTATGTACATATATGCACGTGTGTTTCTCTGTGTATGTGTGTGTGGCCGATTGGTGGCTAA
Source organism: Neoceratitis asiatica (assembly GCA_030068015.2). Classification (NCBI taxonomy): domain Eukaryota; kingdom Metazoa; phylum Arthropoda; class Insecta; order Diptera; family Tephritidae; genus Neoceratitis; species Neoceratitis asiatica. Next base: position 89,516,767 of record CM061526.1, read on the forward strand.
TTAAAGCGACATAACCTAAACGCATGTTTTATGCTTGTTTTTGTCGTCGCGTTTACGGTGTTAGACGCATCGGTCAGCCAGCTACTGTGTGGGCCAGCTTGGGTAAGCGTTGTTGTTATTGTCATTTATGCTTTTTTCAGAGTAGTGACGACAAGCGATTACAAATTGTTTGCATTTGAAGCGCATCTATTGCTCGTTGCTGACTGAAGTTGTTGTACGTTCATAAACACTCCTATTTTTTGTTGTGGTAGCTTTTGTTTTTGTTATTGTACTCAACTTTTTGGAGGAGGATGCGCATGTGTTACATACAAAGTGAAAATTTGTAGCGGCTCAGAGTGGCTAAATCGTTTGCGCTTTGGTTGGTGGCTTCAATGAAATTTAAGAGAGAGAGAAAATAAAAATAAAATACAACAACTACTCATACTAATGAGTGCTAAAAATTTGCGGCCGAGCAGAAATCGCCTAACGCAATACAAATATCTGTTGTTGTTGTTGTTGTTGTTGTTGTTGTTTGTGTTTGTTTTTGTTGTTGCTGTTGTTGCTGCTGCTCGTGTTGTTGTTGTTGTTTTCGCAAGACTGTCAACTGTTTGTAGTTGTTGTTGTATCTAATTGGCATGCGCACCCAGCCACCGGATATGTGTTGTCCAACGCTTGTTGCTATTTTCATTGCTGTGCATTTGTTTATACACACACACATATGTACATAAGTGTACATAAATGAACAAGTATCTCATAAAGTTATGTATGTACATTTTTATTATTTTTTATTATAATTATTTTTGTTGTTGTTGTATGTTATTGCATTGTGATTGGCAAGTGGCGATTGAATTGAATTTGAATTGGAATTTTTTTTTTGTTTTTCAATTGATTTTTAAATTTCAATTCCATTTTCAAACGTGTAATACACACTTACAAATGTACGTATGTTTTTATAATACATATATGTATGTATTTGTGTATATTTGTGCTCACATTTATTTTTAGTCAACCAATCAACTCAATTCTATTAATTTTTTTTTTATTATTATTTATTATTGGCCATGCAATTGTGTAGAGTTATTGTCGCTTGATGCGTGTTGCACGTACAAACACATGCCCTTTTATATGTACATGCATATATGTTATGGCATGAAAATAGAATTCCTTGCCCATCGGTCAATTTAATAAAGTTCTTTCTTTGTTGTTGCAATTAAATCTATTTTTAACCGTCACGCTTGTGGCAGGAAATTTGTGCCACATTTTCAATTGACCTCTAATGTTTGTGGTCGGCGCTGCCATTTTTGCTTGTTGCGTGGAAGGAAGCGAATGCAAATGAAGTATTATTTATTTATGGCAGAGTTTTGTGCTTTTCTTTCTATTTTTATAGCGTGCTTATAGCCTTCCTGGACAGACAACATGTTTGTATAAAAACTTTTAGAGAAAAGTGTAGTGGCATTTTAGCACTTCTGGTTGAATGGCTACGTCAACAAACAAAACTGCCGCATTTTGAGTGAAGATAATCCTCAAGTGTATGTTGAAACACCGTTACATCCAGAAAAACTGACTGTTTGGTGCGCTTTATGGGCCGGTGGAATCATTGGTCCGTATCATTGGACGTAGTGCGCGATACGTTTTCCGCACAGAACCATTATTTTCGAAATAAAATTGCACTATTTGCAAGCGTTGTTCAGGCGTGAGTCTATTCATAATAAATTGCCAAACCAAACTGAGAATAAATCACTTGACAGCTGTTAAATCGGTCGCCATCTTGAAAAGTAATGCCAACTTAAAGTTCTATACCTCTATAAAAAACACCCATAGAAAGCTCACCTGGATCTTGAACACGGTAAAATGCGGCGATCAGACAACGGATTCTACAGGAGAGCTGCCTTCTTCTCCGAAAACCTTTGAAATTCTGCTTAATTTTCTCCCGGCAGACCTTTATGGAAAACTTCATGTGAGCTGCAACACCATAAGACTTCATGCAACTCAACCATGGAGAAGCCGCCCTGGACACGCCCAAATATTAAATTCTATATATTTCTCAACAAAAATCCCAGAGTGGAATGAATAGGAAAATTTAAAGGTTCAGTTGGTTCAAAACTTGGTGGCAGGTTACGGAGTTTACTCTGAATCTATTGTAATCGACATTACCAATAGGCTTCCCGACCACTGCAACGTCTTTCAAGTGAAACTAACCGCTGTCACGCAATAAGTCTCAATGCAATCCCGCCACCTCAAAGGTGGCAATAAAATGCAGGGAAATCTTAAGCAAACTTTCGACTGTATGCGAAAAGTCCGTGGTTTGGCTCCCTGGTCATAGGTACATTCCAGAGAACTGCGAGGTCGAAGGAATACATCTTTCCTCGGCACTGTCCAGCCCTCAGAGCGACCCACTATCGCTTTCTCGGTATTTTCTACTTCGATGAGCTTCATAAAGTTCACCAGTTGTTTTGAGCATCTGAAAAAGTAAGAGGAAACTCCTTCACACAGCGCCAACATAGGTATCTCAACTGTCCAGCAGGCCTAAAATAATAACAAATATTGTGCAATCATTTTGTCTCACTTACGTGCTCGTTTGTCAGCTCCGCCGGCGCTTAGAGCCGCTTCGACCATTTTGCCATTGAAATTTGCTGTTTTGAACGAAATACTAAAAATTTTATTATAAATCTATATATATTGCCTAGCAACAAATGGTGCAACATGCTGCTCAATTTCACAGCCATCACGAGCTAATCGAAAAATGATCCCCTTGCTAATTAAGTAACTAGCTTTCGAACCAAAAACTAAAAAGAAAAAAAAATAAGAAAAACTCACAACACGCGTCAGCAGCAACATGTCAACGATGTTGCTAACACAAATTGCCACTACAGCAACACCAAATAAGTTGCTGCCGCACACAATAGTGACAACTCAGAATTGGCGGCGAAAAATGTGCGCGTTGAATTGACACGAAATTGACATTTTACAAACTTGGCTACCAAAATATTTGCTAAACTAAGAAAAAAAATTGTAAATCAAAATGGAAAAGCGGCATATAGGCGCAGCTTGGAAACAAGTGCATAGGCAAGACAACAACAATTTTAGCGCTTAACAAATTTTTTTCGGTATAAAAAGCTGCAGCGTTTACACCACATTCACGAAGCAGTTGGAAGTTTTTCAATTTTATAGCCAGATTCGGGCAGTTGGTCCATTGCTGAGCGGTGGTTGAGTGTATCAGTGACGCTGCCACATGTTGTACAGCGACCAAATCAACTAAATGGTTGCGTAGCAGCTGACCACAGTGTGCGAGTATATACAAACATGACTGCTGTCAATGAAGGACCCGAAATTGGGCAATGGGCAGTTGTCGCCCGCCACTTGTGGCAGGCAACAGCCGGCAATCGGCAGTTGGTTGCACGACAGCTACAGTGATTTGGTAATGGGTTGACAGTAGTTAGTCAAAAAGCAGAGTAAAGGAAGTGGCAGGAGGAGGTGTGTTGTGTGTGGTGCGTGTGTGCAATCGCTTGCTTGTAACTTATTTAATGAAAACAAGGCAAGAAACCAACCAAAAAGAGACTTGCAACACAATGAGTGAATGAGTGAAAAATGTCACCTCACCATTAATGGCAACTTGTTGCACGCAGCAGATGCAATGAACGTCATCAGCAGCGTAGTTACGCTACATAGCACAGCATAGCATAGGCTGGTCACTTCGGCATTTGGCAAGATATTGCTTGCGACAACACCGTTTAAATGCACTACCAACCATATGTGGCCGCATGGAATGTTGCTTGAGAGGTTAAAAAAAAAGTAAAAAATAAAATAAAAATTATTTAAACCCCACCAAACCGCCATACATGTCAATGTTTAAAGATCTATAGAAGTAACAACAACAAAACACCCAAGCCTACAATGTAAAATGTGACCGATATATGCCACATTCGTAGGCGAGTGATCACATAGATGCATATGTATATACATATGAATAATACTAGATATGTAACGGAACATGGAATTCGTTTTCCAAAGACGACACTACGATTGTCCATAGAGCGGCTGGAGCTGTCTTTCATTTCAAAAGCCCAGATAAAGCTTACTCTTTCGAACTCGGTTCCGCCTACGCATAAAAGTAAAAGGTTGCTGGGCTGCACTTGGAGTCTATCATTGTCCCTCCCACACTGGATCTTCGTAGCGGTTATGAAACCAATACTTTTCTACGGAGCTTAAGTATGGTGTAAAGCTACAGGAAAAATCAACGTATATGGAAAGACAACGCTTTAGGCGATTTTGAATATACCACCCGCAAGCCTAGTAGCTAAAATAGGGTTTTCATTGAAAAGTCATCAGCAGTATAACATTGTATCTAGGAAGACGAAGATACTGCATTATTTCGCACTTGACTTTCGGGAAATCTGTGACGGGCTACAATAGAAACAGATGAATGGAGCAAAGGACCATAATTTGCAGACAGAGCTCGGTATATCTCTACATATGGATCTATAATGAACTCGGGAGTGGGGACTGCAGTTTACAAGCCGAGATATTTGGAATGGAAGGCTTTACTTTCGTGCAATATGTTGTGTTGTTGTTGTTGTAACCGCTGGCCGGATAAAAATCCAGGTCGTTCCGCTATAAAAACCCCACTGTCGCGAGAATTATTAGATTTTAGTCGCCTCCTACGACAGGCATGCCTTACCGCGGGAAAATTCCTGAACCACTAACCCGCAGGGTAGGGTAAGCGATACGTAGTCGGCAGTGGTTGCACTTTGCAAAGAGGTGATCAAAAGAGTTGCAGAGGAAAGGAATATCCACATTTACCATGGACGTATCATCGTCTATATGAGGCTCCCCAAGGTGGCAACCAGTTAAACTTAACCTAACCTAACCTAAGCATACTTTCACGTATCTTTTAGATGTCGGTACAAGCAGTAGGTAAATAATGACCTATTCTTTCTCCGGATCTAACTACCAAATAATGGCTCCTCTGATGTCTTCTATAGTATAAAGAACAGATAGGCCGAATCTTCTGAATATTTTATATCCACCTCCGATACCGGTGAAGCTTACCTCCTTTGAGACACCGAACCTGGTAAATTCATTACCGTAAGATATCTAACACATACACACAAACACAAATTTATTCATTGGTATTTATGCACATAAATGGCAATACTCGTAGCAACAATATGTTGCATATTTAAACATAATGTTGCCAAAGCGCTGGCGTCATGACACAGATGAGCGCAGCATAGCGGCAAATAGGCTGTAAGGCTTTGAGTGCAGCTTTTTGCCTGTCGATTGGTCGGTCGGTCGTTTTGCTGATCAGCAGCTCAGCATTCAAAAAAAGAAAAAAATTGGAAGTAAGGAAGCGGTCACAGCCAATAAACACCAGATGGCTTGCCATCGCCTGCAATATACCACACAGTCACATACACACACACAAAGAAACTTGCATATAAATAAGCTAGTAGTCATTGCCCATAATTTTCCTGTACTATTTAAGATGATGTACGATCCTCTTGTAATCGAATATGCTTCCCCTTTGAACACACACACACATACAAATGCAAGCGGTTGTATACTCTCGTATATGCAGCGATCACACTGCTAAATGCAACCCTGTTCGTGTTGCAGGTGTTGTCTTTACCAGATATGTCACCTCATTGTTGCGCCTCTGATGCTGTAAATGTACACTTACATACATGCATACATATGTACATCAATGCAAGCGGGGAAACATTGTTGGAAACATATGCTTCGCATTCTTATGCTTATTTGCTTTCCATTTTTGTTTATGAGCGAGTATTTTGCAGCATTTTTATGCACTTATTGTCGTCATATGGCGGCAATGTTGCCAACATCCAATCGCCAGCTGTCGGCGTTCATGCAGCCCACATATCTTTGCCATGGCATCATCATCGGCGATACGTTTAGTTGCAGCAGCAACTACAGCAACAACAATATTAACAGCGGCAACAGTCGCTTGTGTAGTGCAATCATGATCCATGTGATTTTCTTTTTGAATTTTTCTTTTTAAAAAGCCTAAAATGGCAAATAAAATGCCAATGACAAGGTGTCGCCTTCAATTCCATTTAAATTCTATGTAAGTTTGCTTATTTTAAATGCTATGATTAAACAGTTGTAACAAGAAATAGTATACATTGGACTTTGCATAAATTAATTTTTCCTCTCAGACGAGCTGAGGCGGAATTTGTGCCTCATCAATTAATACCGTCTGGTCAATAGCCATCGCAGTGTAACTCCTGCAACCTAATGTCTCCGCAGCACACCGGTACCTGGCTGACCTTACTTTGGCGATAATGTTAATATAATTTCAAGAAGCCCAAAAGAAGTTTTAATTAATATGTTTCTATCACAATGCCCTCTATCGTTCAAAAAAGTGCTAAGGAATATATTTCATTTACAACAGAAACAGATTAAAACAATTTGAAAGTCCAAGACCCCTCACCCAAACAGACCAAACATAAATTTTTCGTTTCAATTCGACATATCTTTCGGCTCATAAATTTTTTTGAATCTCTCAGCAGATCTATTAAATAATTTTCAGTAATTAAGTGTTTTCTCTTGCACCCGACCTGCAAAAGAACGTTAAGTAGATTATCGAATAACATGAAAAAAGCAACATAAATTAAGCAACATAATTTAACCGGTTAGAGTTGAAATCGCTTAAACAATACTCGAACTTAGTAATAGTGTTGAAAAGTAAAAAAGAAGTGCTATTGTGAATGGACCACTGAAAAATGGACCACTGAAAAAATCCCAATGGAAATTCTAGATAAACGTCAACTGGCGGAAAATTTCAGTCAAAGTTCAAAATTTAGTTACACCTCAAAATAGAACAGTAAATAAAATACCTAATAGGTTATTTAAAAAAATACCAAATAAAATCTGTACAAAAAGTACACAATCTGTTTATATTCAGTTCAAGGATTCTGCAGAATAACTAATTTGTGTAACAAACTTGATTTGGCATGAATTCAATATTTGTTATTACAAAAAGAAAATTGAATGAAATGGTCAAAGTGGCAGCTGTTTCGGAGATCAACACATCTCCTCATCAGATTTTTTTTCCAGGAATCGAATATTTATTTAATGTAAATTATAAGCCAACTGAGCGTTCTTTTACAGGTCTGGTACAAAATAGAACACCTCCTCATATTATATTAAGTCATGCACCTCAAAAGTAGTCATTGGAAATAAAATGATGATGATATTTGTTGAACCAATGATTTGCTAACATAGAAGCTGGACAATTTGTTAGTTTCGTTACAATTCTAATTGGAGAGTTCATTTGCATTAACTCTTGAATTTTTCTTTTCTAAATGAAGATATGTATGTATATGTACACGCAATAAAATTGTGTATATTCCTCAAAAAACAGCGCAAAATACACAAATACTGCTGCAATCCTATAATGAATAGTGCATATTTATTGTATTAATGAAAATTAATTGTATTAATTTAAATTAAATTGGCAATCTCACAGCTGCATGAGAAAATTTGCAACAATCCCAGCATTAAATATCGTGTTTCGCCCTATGCTTGCAAATGGATTAATTATTTTGGTATTGTTTAATAATTTTAGGAGAAGAAATTTTAAATATTTTTGAAATAAGTAATTGTTTTCTTGCCTTTAAACTAGCAGTTAGTTTATCGTTTTAAATATCTCTTTTCCATTTACAGTTCAAAGTTTTTGTCAAATAAGCTGATAACTAAATGCGCATAAGTACTTGTCAGGGATAAACATTGAATTTGCATTTCTTCCACTTAATGCAACTTAACTCAGCCAAGTCTGTCTCCCTATTAGTTAAGCAAAACTGGATTGGTAAGGTGGTCCGCATCATACTATTTTTTATTGATTATTTTTTATTTATTAAAAAACTGAATTAGATCAATACCCTGCACGACGGGTAACTTTTACCTAACATGTTACCTTTCTGTTACTCTTCATTTATGCATATGTTATTCCATCTGTTTCCTTTGGTTTAGACGTGGGAAAAAAGAGACCAATTTTCAAAACTTTTTCCACGTTCATTATGTTCATAGGCATGCAATATTTATTCGTCTCTTCAAATTTTTGGATATTTCGACTACCGACCGACCGACCTGTTACCTTTTAGCTATGGGAAACAAATTTATCTCTTATCCGAACTCTTACCCTTTAGTTATTGGAAACCAAGGTATCACTTACGGACGTAAGTTACTCTTTAGTTATTGAAAACAAAGGTATCTCTTAGCCGAGGTGTTACCCTATAGTTATTGAAAACAAAGGTATCTCTTATTTGATGGTTTACCCTTTAGTTATTGTGAACAATTTGATTTGTTAGCCGACCCGTTGTCACCTTTTTATTTGAAATGAAAAATAGCAATTTTTAAGTATTTTTTCTTTGTTTATTAACGAAAGAAATTTGTATGCTTTTTTAAATACAATATTAAAAACTTATATTTATTTAATATACAATATATAAATACTTATAAAAGCGGTATAGCTAGATTTGAATATTGCGACGTGTTTATTTCCAACTTAATCCCAAGTAGACTATAAGACATCTGAAATATACTATAAGAAGAAAAATTGTTATTAACGTATATGATATATAATATTGAATATTTATCTATTAAAATGTTATCATTGCTTAAATTTAACACGGGTTGCCTTAGCTTGTTTTATTTTAAAATAGGTCGTTAGAAAAGTTCAAAATTTTCAGAAAAATTAACAATTTATTTTAAATAAATTTCTATGAACTTAAAGATACCTCTGTTATCATGGCTGTGTTTCTGTTTCTATAGAAAAACGAAAAAATTAGTAAGAATTTTGATAAAAATTTAGCAACAAATTTTTCTACCTGCTTACACGAAAATTTCTTTTGGAAAGACAGCGTCTTGACAGCCATCACTGATTTTCGGTTTTATTTTTTTTGTATATTTGTCCGTCTCTCTCCAAATACTGATATTAAAGACTCCTCTAGCTTTAGGAGTTGTCCTTTGAGTCTAATTGGGATTGTGGTAATAAACAGCTGAAAAAGTTGAAGATATATTTGTGTATCCGTTACCACCGTCTTACAGGGTATATTTCTTTCCTAAATGTTTTATGTATTTAAGTATATAAATAAATATACACATAAATGATTCCATATTTTTTTAAGGTATTTATATATACATTTCACATAAAAATTAAAAGTGATTTGATATTGTAACTGCTACACCTCATAATAGTACCTCATCCATTATATAGTTTTTGATATATTAGACCATATTTTCGACTGTGATCGAGCGGGACAAATTGATGTAATGATGCGCTTTCGATTATTTCTCCAGCTGAGTAAAGTTCTATATAATTTGCTAAAAATTTATACCATAAAATTAACTTAATAAAGGAAATGAATTAAAATGTGTTAGGGAAACAAACAAGGAGTAGTTCAACGATTCACTAAAAACACCCTTGAAGTTCCTGCTTTCTCTCTCTCTCTCTTAATTTTTTTCTTGTCGCCTGAATTTTGGCACAAATTATGTTTGTAACTACAGATTTTTTCATCAATGCAGCAAATTTTTTTTGTTTTTTTTTTTGTAATCACGATAAGTTAAGGGCAATTTGTATGAAATTTTGAAAAGTTTGAGTCACTCTAATGTTCCTTTATATTTATTACAAAATTTCTTTTTTCTAAACAACCAAATTGGAAAATTTGTACAGTTTTTTATCTCGCTGTCTCCTCTCTGTTTTGTTTTTTAAGTTCGTGCACAAATTATAAAAATATAAAATAATCAAAATTACTATTGTGATTCTCCGACATATGTATGTATTATGATTTTTTTTTAAATTTCTACGCTACAAATTTTCAAATTCTGACAGCCCTAATATGATATGGTGGGCAAAGCTGCCTATATTTGATACGTGAAAACAATAAACTTTGCCTCAGAGGGAGTGGCTTATAAATACAAAATGGAATTACTGTACCTAACATACAAATATATATGTATGTATGTATGTATGCGTGTAGGTATATGTTTGCATATTTCGCTTTTATTGACAATACCATATCTATTTGCATTTAATTTTGCAATTTACGAAGATGCGCCACTAATGCTCCGCAAATTATCCGCACCCCATTGCAATCAATCGATATTTCTTACTCCCCCGCACTGCTTTTCCGCCTGTCAAGCATATCGTCTGAGTGTCTGTGTATCGCAATAGCAATTTTCCAATTAAAGCTATAAATACACACAAATAAATATTTACATATATTCGTATATGCATTAAATGCATTTAGTGCTTTGTTGCTGTAATTTTACTTCATACGAAAAAAAAATAAAAAAATATTGTAAATAAAATAAAAGGAGAATGAGCAATGCCAATGCGTTGTAATGATGCGCACCTGCTTGGAAAGCGTTAATTTTTCAATAATTAATTTTAATAAATCGCAATTGAAATTCCACACACAGAAGTCGTCTAGCCAAAGCGAATGCATTAAAAATCGATGTTTATAATTAAGTATGAGGAAATCGATTTGTAAATATTCACTACTGATTATTGTATGCATTTGTTGATGGTGATGATAATTATGATGCCGATGATGATGATGATGATGATGATGATGATAGTGCTTGAGCTTCTGAGCAGTTGAGTGAGTGGGTGTATCGAGTCGCTGACGTGCGTAAATGACGCATAGCTATGCGGTTATTTGATCATTATTGGCAATAAAATTGTGCAAAAATTTCCAAATTTGCTTACGAGATGAAAAAAAAAACGTTTCGGCAATATGCCTGCAGTAGAAGCAGATGTTGGTTTTCAAGATAAAATTGTATATTTGATTCCGTAGCGTCGACATAGATAGAGACTTAGGTAGTTATTCCTCAGGTGTTAGCCTAAATTGTGATTTATAATCATTGGGTCTCTTTCATCATAGTATTTTCAATTCTTTTCCTGGCAGCAAGCATCACGAAACTTTTCCTCCCTCTCCATTTGGAGCCATTTTCTCGTTTCAACATTAGCTGGTATCATGATGACTCATGAGTATCTTGGCTAAAGAGGTTTTAAGGCGCCCCGGTTTTTAGTTTTTGGAAGCATCCAACTCAGCGTGGGTATAAAGAATCTTAAGTCAAACTACTACTCGGTGATAGAACTTTTCAACTTCATTAAACTCAAAAGCAAATTGACTACCCCGCATGGACCTCACAAGGTCTCATAGATATTCTGCTTTGGCCTTTCGTTTTTCTTGGATAGCTATGATAAAAACCTACTTTATTGTTCTTTTACAGAATGTTGCTCCCAATTCTTTCTGGTTACGTCATGGCTCTCCATGTACTGCTGAATAATTCCTTCCATGATTCGTGAACTGAGTGTGTTCTGGCTGCCATAAAACCTGATCTTTCAAATGTTCGCCGTGGCTACGTCTCAGATGGTCCATCCGTTGAATACAATTTTCGATGACTCGTTCGAGCATTTCGACTTTTAACTGGCGAATGACACGCGTGATGCTTTGCTCCAAGGCCTGAATCGAAGCGGGATTGTCCGCATAGACTTTAGACTTTACATGTCCCCATAGCAAAAAGTCTAACGGTGTGATATCTCACGATCTTGGTGGCCAATCGACCGGCCCAAAACATGAAATTATCTGCTAACCGAAGTGTTCTCTCAATAAATCCATTGATTGTTGCGATGTGTGGGAAGTGGCGTCGTCTTGTTGGAACCAAATGTCGCGGAGATCATGAGCTTCAATTTCAGTCATTAAATAGTCCGTTATCATGGCGCGATAACGCTCGCTATTGACGGTTACGTTCTCAACGGCATCATTTTTTAAGAAATATGGGCCGATGATTCCACCGGCCCACAAACCACACCAAACCGTTGTTTTTCTGGATAAAATGGCAGCTCTTGAATCTCTTCAGGTCGCTTTTTGTCCCAAATTCGACAATTTTGGTTGTTTACATACCCATTGGGCCAGAAATTGGCCTCATCGCTGAACAAAATTTGGCTCGAAAACGTCGGATCTTCTTGGAACTTTTCAAGAGCAAATAGAGCGAAGTGATGTCGCTTGTGAAGGTCGAGCGGCTCCAGTTCTTGCACAAGCTATACGCTTTTAATTTAAGATCTCGACTTGAAATATGCCAAGTATTGCGAATAGTACGCTCAGTAGACCGATTATGTTGAACAGAAGTTGAGCGAAGCGCGCGAAACACATTCTTTACAGAAAGTTGAAAGTTGAATGATTTCTAAACGTTGTTCGGGCGTAAGACTTTCCATGATGAAATGCCAAATAATACTGAACAAAAATAATGTCACAGCTTGACAAGACTCACGCGTGATCTTCCAAAAAAAGGCTATTGAAAAAAGTACCTCTACTTGGATCACCATTTAAATTTAAAATTATGTGTTAATATTGTGTAAGTTAGATGTGAAGTTGGAAAATTAAAGTAAAGATGAATAAAATTGTTACAATAAAAAAGCAAAGAAGTAAAAATTATTTTACATCGAACAAAAAGAAATTCTATTTTTATTTAAAAAAGTAAAATGTGTAGTACAGTCGTACCTGGGTATAGTGAGCACCTCGATATAGAGAACATTCAAAATTTTACGTGGAGTGCTCTAAACACTGAACAATCGAAAAATTGTAAGTAGTGAAAACGATTTTAAAAGAATTTTCGAGTAAAAAGCAAAAAAAACACTAGAAGGATTCAAAAATTAAAGAAGATTTCATCATAATTTGTATATTTACAGTGGTTTGAGACAAAATCAACTGTTTAAGCGTATTTTGAGCAAATAAGACGAGTTTTTGAACAAAAGTTTTAACCTTCATGTAATGAACAACAATGCTATGAACAGAACTTACAATAATTAGTTTACTAAATCCAGACAAGACAGTATGTCTTTTTATTCTTTTTAATTTTGAACTTTTTATTGTATTCATTCTTTGATTTTTCTAATATAAAGAAGAAAAATGCTCAAAGTTCACCATTTACGCATCAACAGTGCGTTTTCCCATTCAGTCAGCTTAAATTTTTAATCAATACCAAATTGAGCGGTAAAATCCCAAAAGACCCCGAAAACATTAAAAATTAAAAAGTTCATAGAACAAAAAATTGTCAATGAAAAAATCCATAATAATAGCCAAAGACTAACTAAAAAGGCATAAAAGGCATAAGAGGCAAAGCCGCTCATAAATAACTCAACACACACATACAATCTAAATTTAGTCAACTCTTAATGCCAGTGTTAGTACAAATTTTGAACACACTAAAGTGGCAACAACAGCCAAGTCATAATGAATTAAAAATAATGACGATCAATGCAGCGATCAACCGTTTAGAGCAAGCTAGTATTGGTTGCCGATGCGATGAGGTGAGTCGCAGGCAAGCGATGAATGGGCTAAGCAGAGTAACCCATACATCGGAGCGCATAAGCCAAGCACGTGGAAGCATATATTTTTTAGCCCATTCGATAGGCGTGTTGCATTTGTTGTATGTATGTTTGTACGAACAGCTGAGGACGTTGAATATATTCACAGAAATAGTGTGATAATCGCGGACGTGTTAAATGGGCTTATGTGTTTGTTAGTTTGGAGCACGCGCTGCTTTCACAGCCACCCCAGAGAAGTGACAAACCAGACGTCTGAAGGGCAAAAAAAAAGTCTATGAACTGTTTTGCTTATAGAAGAGTTACCCTTTCCCTAGCAACTTGCCTTCACTCCTCAACTTCCTACAATTCTTTTAGGCACTCAACTTCCGATGCAGACTCTTTATTCATTTTGATGGGGTTGCTGGATTTACGCACAGTTGGAGCACACGTGGTGCACTTTGTGCCTGTTGTAAATCTGTTTTTAACGAAAAATATGTTTGCAATCATTTTCGAAATCCAATTTTATGTTATATGAGTGTGGAAGTGTAGGATGTGCCCCTACATAGTTTTTCCCCAAGTGCTGTCAACGTGTTCGAAATGTGGACGCTGCGCCACATATATACATAAAAAATACAATATGTCAGTAGAAGGCGCTAAAGGGAAGTGCGGCTGGGCCGAACGGGTTAACTTTTGACTTGTGCACGCATTGCGCGCATCTGGACGTGTCATTGCTGCTTTACGAAAATCATATTTATAGCTTTTTTTCGTAGTGAAATTTACATACTCATGCATCACAATTGCGCCCACGGCACCTCATTTTCCGCACACACACACACACACACCCACACAAACACGCCCTCCGCAGCGGCGGGCGCTTTATTTGCTGTACATTCGGTTATTTGTTGTTTTCGAGTATATTTATTAACACGTTCCATATGCCAACCAGATTGCAATTGAAATCGGAAATGAGTTTTCTGCCTGGCGCTGACATTAAAAATCATAAAACAATAAAAAAAAAACAACAACAGCAACCAATTTTACCATATTTAATAATAATCACTAAACATTTGCAGTTTCCTTAGCCGAGTTGGGAATTTCATAATCACAAAGAGTTCATCTCGCCCGCCGGCTGCACTCACTCATTCACTCTTTCACCCACACATACCCTCACTCACTCACCACGTCACTGTAATCGCACCTAACTCATTCTAGTTCGCTCTTTATGAGTTATTTAGTGCTGCATCCGTCGTACAGTTCATAAAACAGTTGGCTTATTTCAAATATTTCCTCTTAATTCCGTTGTTTTGTGTTTTTAAAGTCTGCCGCCAGCGTCGTTGGCAGTAAATTAAAAATTCTAATTTCTTTGAAAATAGTTTTTATTGCAAATAAAATGTGTTGCGATCATTTTTCTTTGTCCTCCTTTTCTTATTTTTTTTTTTTGCATTGATCTAATTGTGAAATCAATGTTTTGATTAAAGCGGAAAATATTCTTTTTTTTAATGTTAATTTCGTTAAGAAAATAAATTTTATAATTAGTTTTTAATTGTTTTAATTCTCGATACGCCTCCAGAACTTTTTTCCGAAGTATTAAGTTTAATTAAAGCTCATAATAGAAGCTAAGAGGATTGTTAGTAGGCTCCGCTCTTTGCTGCATTCGCTTCACTCGTCTCTCTCGCTCCGAGTAGCTACAACACCGAGAACGCATCTCCCTGTTTCTCTCCCTTCATTACGTTCCCACTCACAGAGCCAATAGCACAAAATAAAATATTTCACGGCGGTAGTCTCACAAATCTTTTTTATATAATAGAGGGACTTTACTATTACGCTCCTTCGAGGGCTACCGAATTTTTATGAGAAATATACTCGAAAGGAGACATATTCCCTGCAGAGCGCTGACCGCATTTGGAAAAAATTTTATAAATTTCTTTGACTTTTGAACTGTTTTGAGTTAACACCCACAACCGCTCGCCAAGTAACACGGCCTTCTGGTCATTCTACTGATGGAGTTATATAAAGGGTGATCTAAGTAGAGACACTTTTTTCAATAGCCTTCTTTGGCAGATCACGAGTGAGTCGTGTCAAGCTGTCATGCTATTTTTGTTCAGTATTGTTTGGCATTCCATCATGGAAAGACTTAGAGCAACGTTCGCAGCGACTCGAACTGACGTATGGAGCGATTTGGCGCATTTTCCGTCGAGATCTTAAATTGAAAACGTACAAAATACAGCTTGTGCTGTAAGGGCTGAAGCCGCTCGACTTTCCCAAGCGACATCGCTTTGCTCTATGGGTTCTTGAAAAGTTCGAAGAAGATCCGACGTTTTCGGGCCAAATTTTGTTCAGCGATGAGGCCCATTTGTGACTCAATGGGTATGTAAACAAACAAAATTTCCACATTTGGGACGAAGAGCAACCTGAGAAGATCCAAGAGCTGCCATTTCATCCAGAAAAAACAACGGCTTGGTGTGGTTTGTGGGCCGCTGGAATCATCGGTCCATATTTCTTCAAAAATGATGCCCGTGAGAACGTAACCGTCAATGCCGACCGTTATCGCGCCATGATACGCAACTATTTGATGTCTGATATTGAAGCTTGTGATCTCCGCGACATTTGGTTTCAACAAAACGGCGCCACTTCCCACTCATCGCATCAATCAATGGATTCATTGAGAGAACACTTCGGTGAGCAGATAATTTCACATTTTAGATCGGTCGATTGACCACCAAGATCGTGTGATATCACACCGTTAGACTTTTTCCTGTGGGGATATTTAAAGTCTAAAATCTATGCGGACAAACCCTCTTCGATTCAGACCTTGGAGCAAAACATCACGCGCGCCATTCGTCAGTTAACAGTCGAAATGGTCGAACGAGTCATCGAAAATTAGACTCAACGGATGGACCATCTGAGACGTACAACATTTGAAAAAGATAATCTTCAAAAAATAAATGGCAAAGAATGTGCTTTCGAATGATAATATACATTCTCTATTAGATTTGAATTTTGTAGGTTTTTTTTTCTTTAAAAAAGTAGGGAACCTCGAAATGGATAACCAGTTATATTAGGCTTTTATATGTGACTAATCCTGTAGAAAATTTCACTTAGTGCAATTCAGGAATATCCTTTGCTGCGTCTCAAGAGTTGAATATAAAGGGAGTCCCCCTTCAGAATCGATGAAATGCTACTCAGATTACTCCTCAGAAGTAGAATTCATTCTGAGATATTTAGCTTAAAATACAGTGTAAGTAGCTAGAATTCTGAGCATTGTGTTATTTGAAAAATAGTTAACCTATCTATAAAAAAAACATCACCGCTTTGCTCCAGAAAGTCCAGTCCCTTCAGTCCTTTAGTGAAAAGATTATGGCTACATAGTTTTGATTTGTATGACCTGTGGTGAAGTTATGTCCGCGCAATACTAACCAAGTTTCCTGCTTCGACCTGTCCTTTGAAAGGGATATAGTAACCCAACTGGCAATCCAACATAGTAAGCACCTGAAACAAAAACCAAATTTTTATACCTAATAACCTCAAAAACACTACAAGAAAGTTCACTGTCACACTGTCACTGCATTTACACTCTACACGCGCCTGCAGATTGTGCAGATCATTAATGTTTGCTCTGCACCCAAAGCGAGGATGACCATTACACTGGCCCTTCAGAAGTCTAGCTCATATACTCGTACATACATTTGTATATACAAACGCATATTCTAGTACTCGTACATTGCTTATGGCTGTATTTCCAGCAAAGTTAACAGCAAAACTCTCGAGTTCAATCTCATTGCCGTTATTGATTCTTACAAGTTTACGAGTATCGCACATTTAAATCTTGCCCTTTACAAAGCATTCGATGGAGTCAATGTCGACAATGCCATATTTGAATGCGCGTCGCGCCACATCAAGAAGAAATACGAGACAGCGAACGGCTGACTGACTGACGGGCTGGCGCGAGTAGCTACCATTAACAGGAATTTAACGTGCACTATGTACTAGGCATGAATGCGAAAGACAACTTGAAGGAGTAAGTATTGGATCCATATGTACATACATATGTACGCGTAGATATGCAAGTATTTATTGTGTATGTTTTACTACAAGCTTAAATGGCAATGCCAACTGCAACATTTCTTAGCCGTTTATGGCGGTTCACTATGGCCGACTCCACTACTTGACTGGCGGCTCCTTGCTTAGTTGGGCTGACTGACAAAGCAGTCAAACTTAAGCGCCGTGGATAATGAAATTTTCATTTTAACACGATGGGCGCGTACAAAAATCCTTTTTTGGTTTCAAAGCCTTCGAAACGCCTCGAATGCGCACTTGGTTGGAAAAAGATGAAATTGAATACATGAAATTACTTACCCCCCAAGAGGCACTGCTGTATGAACGTTTGGATGAGGTTAGCAGAAGTCGAAGGTCTTGTCGACAATGTATATGGATATTGTCTGAATACCGCTAAAGGCTGTAACCAAGTTGCCAGTTTGAAATTCTTCTGCATGGCTATTTTTTACGACTATCCGTTTAAAAATATTCTGAATAATTAATTTTATTTTTATTGCCTGTTAAATTGAAATATGGTTTAATTGATTTGGTGTAGGCCAAAGTCATGGAAGGAAGAAGAGCTTTAAAGTCGCCAACGTAAATATGAAGAACAGTGTAAATGTATTTACATATAAATACATTTCACATGGACCTTGTAATTCTCATTCCGATAAAACAACACTAAAAAAAATATTCATACGAGTATTTACATATATCATACAAATAGATATTATTCAGAACCTTTCAAGCTAGTATAATGAAAAATACGAGCTATTCGCTTACCAAATGTGCTTATTTATAAGAGCAGTTGGCGGTAAAGAGTGTGGGATTCCAATTGTTTTATGCCAGCCAGAGCCGCTTGTAAGCTTTCACTGTCGAAGGCTCACCCCTGCTCAACTCATCGCATGAAACATGTCTTATATTTTAGGAATTTATTATGGAAATCTTTGCTCTTTAGGATTCAATGCGATAAATGTCATGTATACGAGCTTTAAGCTTTCACTATTAAAAGCTAAAATGCTCGATCCATTTCGGATTTCCCTAAATTTTCAAAGAAAAAAACACAGAAAATTCAAATATAATGGGAAATGTTTATTATCATTCGAAACAACATTCTTTGGCGTTTTTTCTTATTTGAAGATTATCTCTTTCAAATGTTGACCGTGGCTACGTCTCAAATGGTCCATGGTAACTGCCGAATGACACTCGTAAAGTTTTGCTCCAAGGTCTGAATCGAAGCGGAATTGTCCGCATAGACTTTAGAATTTTCATATCCCCACAGGGAAAAGTCTAACGGTGTGATATCACACGATATTGGTGGCAAATCGATCGACTCAAAACGTGAAATTATCTGCTCACCGAAGTGTTCTCTCAATAAATCCATTGATTGATGCGATGTGTGGGAAGTGGCGCCGTCTTGTTGGAACCAAATGTCGAGGAGATCAGGAACTTCAATAACAGGCATAAAATAGTCGGTTATCATGGCGCGTCCTCACGGGCATCATTTTTGAAGAAATATGGACCGATGATTCCACCGGCCCACAAACGACAAACTGTTGTTTTTTCTGGATGAAATGTCAGCTCTTGAATCTCTTCAGGTTGACCTTCGTCCCAACTACGGCAATTTTGCTTATCTACATACCCATTGAGCCAGAAATGGGCCTTATCGCTGAATAAAATTTGGCTCAAAAACGTCGGATCTTCTTGAAACTTTTCAGAAGCCCATGGAGCGAAGCGATGTCGCTATGGAATGTCGAGCGGCTTCAGTTCTTGCACGAGCTGTATTTTGTGTGCTTTCAATTTAAGATCTCGACGTAAAATGCGCCAAGTCGTTCCATACGTCAAGCTCATTATAAAAAACGTCATTAATATAAGCTAATATGCTTTCAGTGTTAAAAGCTCACGTTAGCTTAGTTCAATAGATTAAATAAATTCATATATCTGAAAATTTAAATATTTGCCAATAAAAGCTCTGCCGCACATAAGCCGGTACAAGATAACTGCAAATTTATAAATTTGTGCGCTTAGCCTTTTCTGTTGAGAGTACACTACATAAAAATAGCTTTTAAGCTTTCATTGCCGAAAATTCTAACCTTACGTAGTGCTTGATAGCTTTCATCGCCAATATAAATTTACAAATTTGAACTTTAGAGCTTTCTCTTTGCCAAGACCTGCAACATAAAGTGTTTTATAGTAGAAAAAATTCTAAATTCAAATATTGATGCTTAAGTCGTCAAAAGCTTTTAGTCCCACAAAGCTCTTTAAGCGAAACAAATATTTATATTATTTTGACACTAAACTAACCTCATCTTTAATACAAATACTACGAGTAAAAGCGAGGATTTTTATTGCGTAGGCCAATTTACAATAAATTATTACAACAAGATATTAATCAATAAACAATTTGTTCACAACTCTTAACTTCATTCATTCCCTGAGGCTTCATTCGTGTAGTCTTCAAATTACTAAAACTGTCTTCCCTGTAACTTCCACGAAACACTGTTTTTGCATCATATTGTTTGTTGTAATTTTTATAGTTTTGTATTTTTTCCATTGCTTCAATGTTGTTATTTAACTGAGATCGCGCAAAAGTTTAATGTGAATTTATTTCATATTCCAACAATTGTTGTTGTTGTGCCTTTTGATTTGTGTACGAGTACAGTTTTTTTTTTGTTTTTTTGTTTTTTTTCTTTCTTATGTGATCACATTGATTGATTGCGCACACCTGTGAGGTTTTTAAGGTTCGCTGTTGTCTCGTGTTGAAGGTGATTCGCGTGGAAGCTTGAAATTTGTAGCAGAAGCATAAGGCAGAAAAATGTTGATTTCTTCGTTAATTTCTTTACACTTTTTACTTCTCATTTCCGTAATGTTGTGAGCAATAAATTTTTGTGTTTTGCGTTGGTGGCGATGAATGCTGCGGTTATCTATTTTACTTTTTATGGATGTTGTATCGGGTTGTTTTTCGTAATAAATTGCCATTTCACTCAAATTATTGCTTTCACAAAATATTTCTTCAACTCATCAGTGATTGGTAAGATCAGCTAACGATCAGGTGTTGAGCCTTGCGGTAATCATGCTGGTATATAAATTATGTACCTATGAAGAACTGGAGAACTGGTGTTGTGAACGGCATTAAAGAAGAAGATCCGCATTCAACCCAATCGATGTATGCAAAGGTCGGTCAGTAAATACGAAACATATTCCTAAGAGAACAGTAACAGCAAGCGACTAAAAATCCTACAACATCAATTACGATTTTATCGCATTACTCGAACTAATCGTGCGATGCGACAACGTGTAGGCAACTTAAGGGACTTGTAGAACTGATATTTTTTCGCCGAAAATAATTCGGCAATTTTGCAACGCGAAATGCTACCTACATCTTCTCAGATACCATGAGTCCATATCCGGTCTTGAAACCTGCTGTGAATCCCTCAACTTCTCATAAAATTTTCTAGCATTTCAACAGCCGCTGGGCTCTTTACACTTATATCTTTAACCTCTCTGTTTTTACTTCAGCAGATGCTTCTCGCTTCGGTCTTGAACTCTCGGTATCTCTCGCACATAGCACGTGCTGCGAGATAGACACTGTTTTTCTCTCCACTCCGGTGCGGCAATCATCATCGTTTTCTTCTTTCCTCCTGGTTGAAAGCCAATAGTTTTGTTGGGGACCAGGAGAGCTTAAAATGTCGTCAAAGTTCCAATGTTCTTCCTGCAACTATATTTCTTAGGGTCCTGAAGAAATCGATCAGCCTCATCCCATACGAAGATGTTTCGTCACGGAGGCTGAATCCAACTGTTGCCTTGCCCACTTGGACGTTACAATCTTGGGCGGCTGCGCTAAAAAATGTATTCAATGTATCTTTAGACCCATCCCTGGGGCTTAGGCGTAACGAAATGTTAAAATCTCGCTTTAATGCGGATTGTAGTACCGCAACACGTTCGTCCATAGGTGTGAATGACAGAACTTGTCGACTAGTTTCCCCCCAACCACTAATAGAGCAGGGAATTCACGCTCCTTTATATGGCCGCTGTAGTACATCTCGCAAAGACCTACTCCATCGGACGGAAGTGATATCAAGTGGGCATCGACACCTTCCCAGTTAAGAGACCGGACATTTTTGGATGCCCTTAAAAAGTAGTACTTATGCGTTTGATGTGGTTGTCATGAATATTGCAATTTTGCATTCGAGATATTGTTTTCAGTTTCACTGGAGCTAAATTTTACGTAGAGGAGCCCCAAACCAAGCTTATAACATTACTCCACTGAAGCTCAAACTCTATTAGCCTCGACCCACAAGCACACGGGCTCGTTACCACATCTTGCAGATGGGTGCTCACGTTTCAAGGGAGTAAGACGAGGATACAAGAGTAAGAAGATAATATAATCTTGCAACTGTAATGCATACCCAGAATCAAAGCTACACCCCTACTATCGTTAGCTACCTATGTCTAAACCAGTAGATCGCTCAGACATACAAGAAATTTATAGTATAGCGATTCATCCGATAAAAATTTGGGTTGCCATAAAAAGTAACTCAATGATTTCGAAGTAACAATTTCAGAGAATTCGTATTTTTTTTTCAATATTTATTGAGTACATAATCCATATGTAAATTGAGCTTCTGGTACTACGAGTATTTAGAGCGTGACCCCCATTCGAAATGTGAAAATTTAACTTTGATTTTAACCGCTCGCTTGCTCACAACGATACAGCTGTACGAATCGTGCATATTCGGTATTTTTTCGCATATGGCGATGTGATTAGAATACATACGTACATATGTACATTTGCGTACTCGCATAGCATAAATGAGCATATACTTATACACGATATGTTCTGTGTGCGCCACGGCCTGACATTCATATGCTAATTCCAATTAAAATCAAAGCCTAACTCATCGCACGAGAAACACTTGTTCGAAATGTTCCAAAAGCTTCAAAGCAAGCTTATGGCTTTAGGTATGCGCCACCGCAACACCCTTACCGCCCTCCTGGCATGAAAACTGTTACTCACTGCATGCGTAAGCAGGCAAGCAAGCTTATAATCAAAGTCTGATCTCCAACATACTCGACGGCTGGAGCCGCCCGACGCAAGTGTTTTCCGTGAGCAATGTCTTGGGCTGATCGTCAATTAAAATCTACAAAAAACCTACAAGCATGTACTTGCCATAACGAGAAGGGAAAAAATAAATTAAAGAGAAAACAAACTTAAATAAAAAAATCCAAGAAAAGAACAAGAAGAAGAAGAAGAAACCGAAGAAATGCTAAACTTCGTTGCTGTTTAATATGCCACGCAGCTGTAGCTTCATACAGTCGCAACTCATGCTATGCGTACGATATGGAATTTATGCCCGCCGCTAAAGTGCGAATGTGTGACTGTGTGTGTGTTTGCCTTCGGGGACAGTTGCGCTCGGTGTGCCCCGACCCGCACTGGCCCTATAATTCAGTTATGGGATTTTCACGCGCGTCAATCCAATAGCGCCTCAAAGCAGACTAGACTCCAAGTGCTCAGCTCGTTTTGTTGTTGTCTGTCTGTAACCGGCCATTGACTGTCGGCGCTGCTTCACTTTTGCAGGTGTTCATTGTCACAAAACGCGCAGCAACTAATTAACTGAAGAATGCGTACTAATGGTATATGGTATATGTTGTTGTTGTTGTTGTTATTTACTTTGTCTGCCATATTGGGGAGGCGCTTTGTTAAATATTCGCCGCCAGCAACTGCCGGTATACATACAATTGAGGCGCTGTTGGCGCGCCAGTTCCCCAAAATGGTCATTGCCTGTATGCGGACCAGTTAGTACACACGCCAGCAGCAGCAACAAAAACAACTATGGAACTTTACAATGGATTCAGCAATACAAAAGCTTATACATTGAGCTCCGGTAATCAACAGAATAACACATTGAGGCTCAGAAATTCATTGCCATTTGCTGGAGTGACTCGTCGAAAGTGTTGTTATATGAAATATTGTTGTAAAAGGAGAGAAAAAAAATATTTAATTTTTCTGTATTTTTTTTTTTCAATTCATTTATTCCACTCCCAGGTGTATGTTGAAGGTGGTACGGTACGCACATGCGCGTCAACAGCATCCCATTCCAATTTAACAGACAAAAGCGTAAAAACGCTTCAATTGTTTGGTTATGCTGAGCGCAGCTGTGCGTTGGCGTTTTACACAAAAGAAATATATGTATGTATATAAATTTATAATATATGTACGAACATATACAGACATCTATCTAGTACTGAAAAGCAAGGCTTAAATCAATTTATGTGAAGTTCGAAAAAATAGCAAAAAATGCTAAAATAAACAAAAAAACAAAACTTCGAAAGTATTCTCATTCACGCATCACGCACTCCGTCACCGACCACAATTTATGATGAGTGAACATGCCTGTGTTCATGCGTACAGTGACATAATTGAGCACCCATACCCTGCTCGCAATACAGTACATCAGCGGACTATGCCTGAACTAGTCTTCGCTAGAAACTTGCTGAAAGTGGCACTCCAAAAGAAAAGAAGTTAAGAAAAAATTTAAAAAAAATATGATAAAATTAAAGGAATGAAATAAAAGGAAAAAAACAATTGAAATTAAATTAAGTTAAATTAAAAGAAAATAAAATAATATAAATGAATATTTAACAAACTAAAATAAAATGAAAAAAAATATTATAAAACAAAAAATTAAATGAAATAAATCAAGGAAAGTAAAAAAATTAAATAAAATTAATTTGATTTAAAAGAAACTTAAATTAAATTGAATAAAATGAAATTAAAATAAAATAATTTAACACAAATTAATTAAAAATAACTTATTTCAATATGATAAATAAAATAAAACAAAGAAATAAAAATAAAATATAATAAATTAAACAATACTTAATGAACATAAAGAAATAAAATGAGAAACATAAATTAAATTAGAAAAATAATTTTTAAAACATGCAATAAAATATAAATAAAACGAATTTAAATAATAAAAAAATATGAAAGAAAATAAAGTGAAATAAAAAAGAAAATAATATTAATTAAAACGAAATAATATAAAATAAAATTAATAAAAAATAAAATAAAAAATAAAATTGAATTCAAAAATTTGGCCACTAAAATCACTATTTTAGCACTTTAACAAATATATATACATATATAACGGGTGATCCATTTCGAGGTTCCCTACTTTTTAAAGAAAAAAACACAGAAAATTCAAATTTAATGGGAAATATTTATGTTATCATTTGAAAGAACATTATTTGGCAATTATTTTTTGAAGATTATCTATTTCAAATGTTGGCCGTGGCTGCGTCTCAGATCGTCCATCCGTTGAGTCCAATTTTCGATGACTCGTTCGAGCATTTCGACCGGTAACTGGTGAATGACACGCCTGAATCGAAGCGAAATTGTCCGCATAGACTTTAGAATTTTCATATCCCCACAGGGAAAAGTCTAACGGTGTGATATACACGATCTTGGTGGTCAATCAACCGGCCCAAAACGTGGAATTATCTGCTCACTGAAGTGTTCTCCCAATAAATCCATTGATTGGTGCGATGTATGGGAAGTGTTGAAACGAAATGTCTGGAGATCACGAGCTTCAATTTCAGGCATCAAATAGTCGGTTATCATGGCGCAATAACGGTCGCCATTGACGGTTACGTTCTCACCGGCATCATTTTGGAAGAAATATGGACCAATGATTCCACCGACCCACAAACCACACCAAACCGGTTTTTTTTTTTTTTTTTTTTTTATTGAAATAGTAGCTTTTGAATTCCAATTCAATTTCGCTTGTTTACATACGCATTGAGCCAGAAATGGGCCTCATCGCTGAAAAAAATTTGGCTCGAAAACGTTGGATCTTCTTGGAACTTATCAAGAGCCCATAGAGCGAAGCTTGGGAAGGTCGAGCGGCTTCAGTTCTTGCACAAGCTATATTTTGTACGCTTTCAATTTAAGATCTCGACGTAAAATACGCCAAGTCGTTCCATACGTCAGTGCGAGGTGCTGCGAACAGCACCGAATCGACTCTCCACGGTCGTCGTGAACACTGTCATCTATGGCCACTATATTTTCTTCACTGTGTTCTGGACATGGTCTATTTGGTCGAATATTATCCAATAATGAATGCTGGGTCTCAAGATGGGCGATGGTGTTGCGATTAGTACGCTTAGTAGACCGATTATGTTGAACATAAGTTGAGCGAAGCGCGCGAAGCACATTCTTTACAGAACGTGAATTTTCGTAATAAATTTGAATGATTTGCTAACGTTGTTCAGGCGTAAGTCTTTCCATGATAAAAACAATGCTAAACAAAAATAACATGATATCTTGACACAACTCACGCGTGATCTGTCAAAAAAATGCTATTGAAAAAAGCACCACTACTTGGATCACCCTTTACATTAAGTTCAAAATAAAATGTTTTGTCGACCGGGAACTTTACTGCAGCACTGTATGCTAGTGCAAAGAGAATGACGTGTCTGGCCATAACCACATAACAACAAACAGATCAACAGGTTATTTGCCGTGGGCCAATCACAATAGCCGTAATAGTTATTGGGGTAAAGTAAATCTAAAAATAAAATAAAAAATGCAAGCAAATAGCTGTGCAAACAACAATATTCCATTCCGTGAATTCAAAAGTCATTGTATGAGTATGCGTTGGTGTACACAATATTTAATGGTTGGCGAAGTGTCGGTGCGCATGCGTAATGCGTATGGCTCATCAGCGCTTCAAGCTCATCAAACACAGCGGTGCAGTTGCGCAACGCAGCTGTGTGTGGGAACATTTTCGTTTATTGCGTGTCTTATTTTCAAAAGTTAACCATTATTCGCTATTCACACACAAACCAAAGCCACCACCAGCACCGCCGCTACAATCGATCTTCTTTCATGCTTTTCAACAGTTCATCATTCGGTTAATTTACATATTCTTTTCTTTTGTTATTAGTATTTTTTTTTTAATGAAAAGAGTACTGAGTTAGCTTTGTTCGAGGTGTTCTTTGTTCACACTAGTATGCTAAATCAAGATTACTACGAATATATCCTGATTGTTGTACATGAATGTGTGAAGAAAAGATCGTTGAATAAAATACAATTCTTAGATTTAGTTTTATCCCACGTTCTGATTTTCAAATTATGTAAACTATTTCCAACTTTCTTCAAATGCTAAAATCCAACACTTGTTATGTAATTTGAAAAATCGCGCGATCATGTGTCTTTGAAGGATGGCCTCCCTTCGTGGTAAGCGTTATTCAACCAATAACATCGAAAATTCTAGCTGTTCTTCTGTTTCTGAGTTTTCGAAGCTAAAGGGTGTTTTTTATCGAGGTATAGAACTTTAAGTTGCAATTAAACAACGATGGATTATTCGATTGACATGAATTTTATTTATCCGAAAGATAATCTTGTGGCATTACATTTTAAATAAGATTTCTGGCATATGACCGCCACGGCTGGCGCGGATGTAGTCCAATCTGGACGTCCAATTTTCGATGACTTTTTCCAACATTTGTGGCCGTATATCGGCAATAACACGGCGAATGTTGTCTTCCAAATGGTCAAGCGTTTGTGGCTTATCCGCATAGACCAATGACTTTACATAGCCCCACAGAAAGTAGTCTAGCGGTGTTAAATCACGAGATCTTGGAGGCCAATTCACAGGTCCAAACCGTGAAATTAGGCGGTCACCAAACGTGTCTTTCAATAAAT
The DNA here is from genome assembly GCA_030068015.2 of Neoceratitis asiatica. Lineage (NCBI taxonomy): Eukaryota > Metazoa > Arthropoda > Insecta > Diptera > Tephritidae > Neoceratitis > Neoceratitis asiatica. Next base: position 89,543,826 of record CM061526.1, read on the forward strand.
CTATTGTGGCATGAGCTGTGTGACATGTTGCGCCGTCTTGTTGGAACCACATCTCCTGGACATCAGGGTTATTCAATTCAGGAATGAAAAAGTTAGTAATCATGGCTCTATACCGATCACCATTGACTGTAACGTTTTGGCCACCATCGTTTTTGAAAAAGTACAGACCAATGATTCTACCAGCCCATAAAGCGTACCAAACAGTCAGTTTTTCTGGATGTAACGGTGTTTCAACATACACTTGAGGATTACCTTCACTCCAAATGCGCCAGTTTTGTTTGTTGACGTAGCCATACAACCAGAAGTGCGCTTCATCGCCGTCGACGATAAAATGGAACAGAACCATTATTTTCGAAATAAAATTGCACTATTTGCAAGCGTTGTTCAGGCGTGAGTCTACTCATGATGAATTTCCAAACCACACTGGGAATAAATCACTTGACAGCTGTTAAATCGGTCGCCATCTTGAAAAGTGATGCCAACTTAAAGTTCTATACCTCTATAAAAAACACGCTTTAGAAACTTTCCAACAATCAATTGAAATAATTTCAAATTGTAAAGCGAAAATTGCCACCCTAATATTGACAATAAACTAAATTAATTCGCCGTTATGCATTCATAAACATTTTACTTGCAATAAAATGCAGAAAAACAACAAAATAATGCATTTCAGAAGTTATTAAACTTTTAGAGCGTAAAATAAAACGAAACAAGGTTAAAAGTATTACGTTCGGCGGTGCCATTCACCAAAGGGAGCGAAAAATGCGAACATTGACCAGTCAGCAGAACATCACCTTTGAGGCGATAGACCAAGCCGTAATAAAGTAGCATATAAAGTATTAAATGTACGAAGGTGGTTGTATAAGACAGTGAATTTTTGAAAAAAATATATTTTTTTCGGCAAATAAGCGTTTCATTTCTTAACATAGTCTCCTTTTAGCTCTATACATTTAGGGTAGCGTCTTTTAAATTTTTGTATTCCTTCCAAATAATAGATTTTTTTCAAGGTCCCCAAATTAGGCATTTGTTTCTGTGATAACCTCTTAATTCGACCCGAACCTCCTACGATCGGCCATTTATTCAGGTTTGGAAACACGAAATAGTCGCAGGGGGCTAGATCTGGAGAATATGCTGGATAGGGTAGGAATTCATAGCCCAATTTATGAAAATTTTTCCCATGGTGACTACACACGTGTGCACCCGTGCATTGTCCTGATGGAACAGCACTTTTTTCGCCAAATACGGTGATCTCTGCGTCCAATCAATATTAAATTCGTCCAGGAGCTCTAAACAATCTTCGTCGTTTATCGTTTTGTTCTTTTCAAAGTTCTGGATGTGAATGGCACCTCGTACATCCCAAAAACGGTGGTAATTTTCGACCACTTTTTGGCACATATTGGGCGGTATCTCAGCCATAACTAGACGAATGTTGGTTTTCAAGTGAATGATCTCGGAGTCCAATTGACATAGCAAAAGAGCAGATTGCGCGGCCGGGAGATTTCTCTCGCAATAAAGCCATATTAGCTCGTGTTGGGTTGTATGTGGCACCATCTTGTTGTCATAAGAACATAACGCTCTGAATTGACAGTGATAGTCTCGCCGCTCATAGAAGTAAGGTCCAATCACCCCTCCGGACTGAAGAGCGCACCAAACCGTATGTTTTTGGGTGTATGGGCCTCCCTTCAATCATTTGAGAATTTTCGGAGCCTCAAATGCTACTATTTTGCTTATTTACGTATCCACCGAAATATGCTTCGTCACTAAGGAAAATTTTGTTGGAAAAATCACGGTCCACTGCTTGTAGTTCAAGCACCTAATCGATGTAACAACGGTGTGGTGAATGGTCAGAAGGTTTCAATTGTTGTATGAGCTGGACTTTGTTTGGATGTAGGTGTCAGTCTAAGTGTAAAATATGCCATAATGTGCCGTACAAAGGTCCCAGCTCTTAAGAGCGTCGAGAAATAGACATATTCGGGTCTTCGGGTACACTTTCCACTTACAGCTGCGATAGTTGCGGTGGAACGAGCAATACGATGATAGACAGGTCTGAAAATAGCTGTAACCGATCCAGTCTCTTCAAATTTCCTTACAATTTTACCAATTGCTTCAGTAGTTACATGATTAGGTGCACCATAATCTCCATAATCAAACGTGACTACATTTAGAATCACCATTTAACTCACTGTGTTGTTGTTAAACGACTAATTTTCATAAACGCCTAAATTTTAACTAAAACAAAATTTGTTTGGTTTGACAGTTAAGTTTGAAAGATGTCAAAATACAGCCCTGTACTTTCGAAACCACTTAATGGATAACCCTATATATTTTTGTTTCCTCAACAAATTTTCTGCAAAGGGCTTATACTAGGCTTATAAAGGCTTGTAAGACGTTCGATCATCTTGTCAAGTATCTATGTACGTTTGAAAATAAGAAAGCTACGGCAACGAAAGGCCGATTTCAGCTTTTGCCGGAAAGAAGTTAACAGAGTTTCTAATCATAATTTCTCTAAACTTAATCAATTTTAGAGCCGCAAACTGAGCCAGTTTTTCTTACTAATTACTCCTCATCCAACTACCAATATGTGATTATTCAAAACGATCAAGTCTTTTCTTTCAAAAACATATTTCTGTGACTTCCGTTTCAAGCCGGATGCATCTAATCATGATTGTCGTTGACAACGACAACAATAATCTCAATACTACATCATTATCTTTTGTACTTTTTTATTTGACTGATCATTTGACAATTACCGTTGATTTCTTCGCAGCACAAATATTTTTCCCACTCCATTCATGCACTCCAGAGCAGCAGCATGCGAGTACAAAGATTATCATGTCGCCGGTGGCAAATTACCCAGAGTTAAGCATCTTATAACACACATACGTTGACTCCTATATGTATATCGTTGCAACTGCATATTTCAGCGGGGTGTAAGTCACGCCCTCAAGATCACATGATATCTTTGTGGTTGGTTGAGGCAAGTCAATATTATGAGTTTGACACAATTGTCTGCCATAACTACACGCTTGTTGTTGCCTTTGTTGTTATCTGTTAGTTAAATGTTGTTATTGTTGGTATGCTTATGTTAATCATCGGTTGCAGCGAGCAAAAAAAAATTACAAAAAAAAAATGTGACTGCGTAGAAACCACAATTCCCTTGATTTGATTGCTTTCGCGCGATCTGGTTTTTGATGCGTTGCGGAAATTGTCACTGACACAAGGCATAGGCATCAGGGCTCAGTTACTCATTCATATCTTGTTAATTTTTTTTTCTTTTTCATTTTCTTCATTCAAGGAAATCTTCATTTAAAAATATTTACAAGTTATTCAAGTTGCTGTTGAGTAGCCGCCCATTTGCTTACTGACATTAAAGAATGCATTACTTTATTACTTGTGGTCTCTGCGACCTAGAACCGGGTAATTGACTCTTCGCATGCGCTGTTGCCGATGATTAACTTCCGGGAAAGCGACTAAAATGCACATGAAGACTCAAAAGAATTTTTTTTTTTTTTTGTAATATTTTTTATATCACATCGATTCAAGGCAAGCGGCTTTCCAAGCACCTTGAATTCTCGCATTTAATAGGTTCATTTAGCTAACGGCAAGATCACTTGGATGCATGAAGATCCCAATCGAATAGCAAATATTAACTGACAATTTTAAATAGTAAATATACCGTTAAAGTGACGTTAAGATCACTGCCTAAGCGACATAAAAACCAACATAATTTTGTACGATTCGGTAGGATTATTTCAGAATTTTCACCTCATCACCTTACTGATCTGTATACCAAGATGCCACCAGGATCATTTGATCTGTAGCAACCATTCTATGGAATGCGTCTGATATTTCGAGATATAAATAATACTGAAAGGACAGGACTTCAAAAATTCCTCAACAGAATTGAAAAAAAAAGTATTTGTACGTATCACAGAAAAGGCGATCAGTTTTTGAAAAATTTAATTTCTAAAAAATTCCATTAAAAACCTAAAAGTGTCAATGGCATCGGCGTTTTTTAACGGCATGACTACTTTATGGGCATCAGCTGTGCAACACCTGAAAATCATTTATGCCACATACGCAAACATACATACATACGAGTATGTACTTAAACTAAATGATCTTAACCAATGTGTTTAGATTTTTACATTCAGACAAAAGTGCATTTGAGGAACGCCGCATGAGCTCAATGGAGAAGAATTTTATTGGCTTCCGACGTGTAGCGTGCGAGTATTTACAAATATTTGTATGTACATACATATGTATGTACAAAAACAACATGTGAGCTCATTGTATCAACGATAGATGGAAAAATTGTTTGCAACTTTTATAGGAAATTTGTTTCAATTTAATGCCCGAGGTGTCTTCGCTGCAATGCATCAGTGCCAGTCGGTGGCAGCGGCGATACGCAAATGTGCACATCAGCTGTTGTTGCCTTAGCTTTTTCCTGTGGCACGCGGCATGCCATACATGCATACAACACGTGTGCATGATCTAAAAATATTTTCTTACTATAGACGTAATAATACGGTGCATCAATGCATACATAGATATGTAGATATGTACATACATACATATATACTCGTATATCAAGAAAACTACATTTGAATGGCTTTGTTGAATACTTGAATACTCATGCGAGATCTAATATGAAATTGTTTCTTAATTGAAAACAGCTGAGCGAGAGATGCATCTCTTCGTCATTGCAAGCTAATGTACATTTGTGTGTGAATATATACATATTTACATCATGCTTTTCTATCTGCTATTCACCACTCAGTCGATAACTTTGATACAACATCTGTTTAGCAAATTGCTTCCAGTTCTTGCTTTTGAAGAGAGCTCTTCTATGAAATGGCCAATGCAACGAGCTAAAGTCCGGTAAGTGTAAGAGTATAGCTCGCCATTCATTTCTTCTTTCCGCTGTTTATCGCCCATTGAAAATACCAAGTGAAACCAGGTCGTCCTCCATCTGATTTTTCCAACAGAATGGGGGCCTACCTCTTCCTCTGCTTTCAAAACTGGTGTGTTCTCATTCATCTGGACCACATACCATGATTCGCAGTCAGGAGACTTTCCTTTTCAATTGCCTATTCAGTCCAAAGTTGAACTGGTTGACCGAGTGGGTCTCATTTAAACGATACTACATCCATAGTTTTTCCAGATACACTACATACGACTTAGCTGTACTGATACGATCTTTCTTGTGTCTCTAATTAGAAGAACACGCAGTTACCTTCGCAAATTCAAGTAGTCCTTTTGACCCTTTTTTCATTACCGATTGCAGCTTTTCTGAGCTTTTGTCTGCCGAATGCTGGACACTCACGGATTATGTGCCCCACTGTCTCCACACATTCCCAGCGTTTGTTGCACTTGTTGCCAAAAGGCAATGCCTTAGTTTTTCACATGGTTTCATAGTCTATTCGCTTGACGAAACAAGATTACTTCTTTGGCGTTTCATTCGCTTCCCTGAGTAGTACTGGTTTGTCCATTATTACGTCTTGTTCTAAAATACCACCCTCGTTAGCCAGTTTGTCAGCTATCTCATTACCGGCGAGTCCCATATGACCTGCCATCCAGTAAATGCAAACCCTACTTTTCTCAAATAGCATATATCTTAGAGCTGTATGGAATTAAGGTCTTAGTGATCGCTTTGCTATGCCATTCGCCTCTATTGTAGCTGACAGCAGCTTCCCGAAAGTCAGTCCCGGGATAGCATAGTCTATTCGCACACCTAGGGTATGGCATTATACTATCGGGGCAGTTTTTAGGAACTAAGTTTGTTGGGGAAATGCTCAAAATCGCATGTTGCGCTGCTGATGGTGTTGTGTTGGGTGCCCCGGTATTGTTGGGTCTGAAGACCTTCTCTAGCCTAGAATGGTTTAACAATCGCAACGAATATCAAGTGCGCAAGAGCAGGTGAGTAACCCCAAGTGTAGTCAAATATCCTTTTACATGTATATAGGGCCGCTGACGCCGTCTTCACTCGGTCCTCTATATTGAGTCTCCATGACATCTTGCTTTCAAGTACTTAGTGCTAGGCTTCAGCCATAGAATGGCCTCTCTCAGCTTTGGTTTGACGCAAGCTGGAATTTTTGACTACCTCGTGAATAGAACCAGATCAGTTTTCGGTATCATTTCAGATCGGTATTAAACTTAATTCCTTCTAAAACAGCTCCGTTGTTATTGATTCCAAGTGCATGATTCACCAGAGATCCAAGACACTTACCGCTCACGATCACTGAGTTGCGGTCTGCATAGGCTGTAAGATTGACAGCTCCCCCTTCCATCTTTTGCAACAATCCATTAGCCGGGAGAGCCCAGAAGATAATACTCCACATTGCGGTGTTGCTCTGTACACATCCCGCGTCGGCACGTCTAATCGCCATTGCGCTTGGATATTCCTGCCACTTAGCAAGGAATGTATCAAAACCATTTTCTAAACTCTCCATACTCTACCATCACTTGAGAGAGCACCAAAATAGTTCACTCAGATCCTGATGTGACAGCCTGGATACAGTTGCATGCCGGGTTAACGAGATTGTGAGAAAACAGTGCTGAAAAGGGCGAATAAATCCACCAAATATGCACGTGATAATAAACTGCAATCGAACTCTCCATGAAAATTAAAACCAAACTGCGCCTCCTTGTATAAATACACTGGAAATGGAAAAAAGCGTTTGAAGCGTGAAATTTCTTTCCGGTGACCACCGCAGCGAGAAGCGGCTCAGCTGCGTGGCTGCCACATTATTTCGTTAATTTGGTCGTGCAAATGCACAAAGTACGCAAAGAGTTATGCAAAAACAAAAGCAAAAAACATGCGCATTGCAAAATTGGCGGCGTTTCGGTTGTGATTTTGAATTGCGTCTGCTTGCTTGAACGCTCCCTCAGTTTAGCTGCGCTATTGGTGGGTGGTTGTTTGCATTTGCGCCACTTTTTCTGCTACTTTTGCGCATGGTTGACTTTGCCACACATGCGACGGACGCATTTTGTTGAAACTAAAAAAAAAATGTACTACTTAAATACTTTTAATTATAAAAATGAAAATGAAGCCAAAGTGGCGTAGTAAAATATTGCGAACATGCAAAATGAGTTCAGGAGAGCGGCAATGCGCATGCGAACTCTGACTGCTATGATATACTCGCAAGAGCTAGAGTATGAGGGGCATGAACGGTTAAAAGAATGAATGAATGCCTTTTGCTGTGGAGTGTATGAATGAATTCCACTGTTGTTGCGTTATCACTAACGAGTTTGTTGAAGACAGCCAAACAAAGCAACCAACAAACCAACTGGTGAATGGTCGGCATATTTTATGGTTTCGCAGTAAAAACACAGACAACATGCAGACATGAATGCAATTAAATGGTCTCAGCAACTGTAAGCCGTATTGTGAGGTGCTGTGGCGCATGCGCAGTGAAGATAATTTGCATTGAAGTACGGGCGGGGAGGCATAAGTTGCAGAAATTAAATAGACAGAAGCGGACTCTAACAGTAAGGTGTTTGCCTGCTCGGTGGATCGGTTCGCTTGAACGTCTCTGGTTGATGTGGTCAAACAGAAGTGACAAACAGGACATAGTATACTGAGAAAGTTATCATCTCAATCAGTTCGTGCGTAGACCAAGAGAGACAAGCACTAAGGTTCTAGAAAAAGCTGATTCGGTATTAGAGAAGATCAGCACCTGGTTAAGACCCAAAGTCAAATATCTATTCATTTGTGGTAAGTGCAATTTTAAGCTGCTTTAGAGCGACTTATGGTATGTTATATTGTTCTTTCAGATGTTTTTAGTTATAGCCGTGACTGGGGCCTCTGCTACCCACTCGTTCCCACTGACCACATCATTATGGCTTTATTTCAGATTCGTAGTATTGTCTTTTAGTTGGTCAACCATCAAGGCTGTCCTATTGATTGGGTTTAGGAATATCTATTTATAGAACAGAAGATCGTTGAGCAGTTATCTACTTGCATCTGAGGTACCCAGCAGTGAGCACTCCAAACAATTTAACGGAAGTTGATTATATGTAGACTTGACATATAGACGTGCATATATATTCATACATATTTACTTCAATTTAATGCCACACGTGGCGCACAACCCACCGAACTTCCAACCCTTTTCCTTTGGCAAATTCATTGGACCCGCGAGTCTTCGTTCATCAACGCTATTACTCAATTTATTATTGTGTGCTGTTGTTGTTGTTGTTGTTGTTGTTGTTGTTGTTGTTGTTGTTGTTGTTGTTTTGTTGTTGTTGTGTTTGCCTTTTTTTATATGTTTTCTTCAACAGACGGAGGCATATCTTTCGTACTTTGGGGTCTGATTGCCCCAAACCGGACGCACGTGTTCATTTTCATTAAAAGCAGCGCAGCACAGCGGATGGTTTGTATATATGTAACATACATATATGTATAGGCGGTAATTGGCGCTCTACAACCACTTAAACGATTTTCGGCCGCCCTTCTCCGCCGATTTGTGTTGACGTGTCTGGCTGTTTTCCACAAATGGAGGAACCCAGAGTCTAAAGCCTCGTTGTTTTTTATGAGGCGCTTCTGTACTTCAAGCCTAAGGAGTTGACATTTCATGCCGAGTACGAAGAAAATATTGATTTGGCCAGAGCTTGTACTCATAACGCTCCACAAAGTAGCACGCACTGCTACTCACTGGGCTGAATTGGCCTACTACAACGAGCGGAACTTAAACCGCTGTATGTGCATATGTAAGTAATAAAAGAGTTCATAAACATATATATGTATGTATGTAGTTATAGTAAAAAGTAACAACAGTTGCACGAGTGGAGCACTGAGTGATTGCAGCGTGTCCAAACAAATAACAACTCCACATACTTGTACATACATACATATGCGCATATGTACGAGTGTACTTACGTATATATTTTTGTTGTTACAAGCAACTGCGGAAATCGCAGCTGAGCAGATGTACTGTATATGCAGTTAAATATGAATCGTATTTATGCGCATACACACATAAGTACATACATAGACACGGGAGCACATTAGGCTCCACCACCGGTAGTCAGTGGTCAGCGTTATTTTTGTGATTTTATTGTTGTTCATATAAGTTCTTAATTGTTGTTGTTGTTGCTGCTGCTGTAGCACTTTATACACAATATGATATCAGTTGTGTTGTTGTTTATAAAATATTTACAAAAAAAAAATAGGTAGAGTTCAACAAATCATCAACTGCCCGCGTAAGCGTTTCGTGGCTTCTGTGCACTTGCGGTGGGCCATGGCATTAGCATTCGCTTTGGCGGTCGACCACTCAAACAGACATCGGCGTCAGCGTCAGCGTCCGCGGAGATATATCCAGCAGTTATAAGCTCGATAATATCGTATTTTCTTATTGTAAAATTAATTATTTTTTCCATTTCAAAAGTGTTTGAAATATGTATAAAGATGTCCCATAAATCTGAGAGATTGGAAAATTTAATCGAATTTGAACCTCGAAAATAAGATTATTTTTTCTTTAGACGACTCTAGCGCCCCCCTTATGGATCGTAAAATCGTGGTTACCCTACTTCAATTTACAAATTTTTTTAGGTTAGTTGAAAATAATGTCGTGTCGCTTAACATTAATGACGAGATTTATAAAAGAGCACTCCTCACTCGAAATAACTGTGAAGTTCATGTTGAGAACTATATTGTTGTTGTTGTAGCGGCTAGTTGAACCATGCCCAGGAGCAGGCAAGACTGATTTATGTCGTCGATCGAAGATAATCTATCGAGAGGTCCAGGAAAAGGGCTCTTTCGCACCAGAGGGATAGGGATGTCGGGATCAAGTCTGCATAAGTAGGAATTAAGTAGAGTACAATATCTAGATCTTAATTGTGCCAGTATTACTCGTGTCTATCGAAACAGCTTGACCACTTGGTCTGTCATAGGTGGTGCTTGCATTCCGAGAACGCCATTCACGGAAAGATAGTTAACGAAGGTGTTGACGGACACTCGGTGAATGACTTTTAAAGCCTGTCAGTATGCTGCCCTATCCATCGGAAATTTATGCTTCTTAACTGGCTGTATAAATATTTCACTGTGTAAGCGATGCGTAGGTGACATCAGGAGGTTATCGGGGAGATGTTCTGGCATGCGCTTCTCTAATTCTCGCTTTATTGCAATCAACGGAGGGAAGTTGTGCAGGTTGCTGAGAACTATCTTCCTGATGGTAGTGTCTGCACAGATACTGGTCGTCAGCCACTGCTGTTGAGAACAAAATTTACTTTTTAATCGAAACATACCGCCATTTGACAACACCCAACTGAAAGTTTGGGTGAAACAAGAATTAAAAACCACCAAACTTAATGGCAACCAAAACGATCTATTTCCCAGAAGAATTTGCCATAACATGGTAAGCAAACGAGCATGGACCAAATAAAATGAACTCCTACAATCCTCATCCAATGCCAAAATTCAAAGTGGATTAAGCTTTCTTTGTGGTTGGATTGCATTTCTACTTAGAGCTGCTTCCATGAAAGCACATATAACCTACTGTCTTCACTTCCAAAATTGAACGAAGAAATCAAAAAGAAAAAGTCCAAAAAAGATCAATCACAAAGGCGCCAGAGAACACACCTCTTTGTTAACTTAAAGAAAAAATCTCAATTGGGAACTAGCGTCACATACATCCCATAGCCCTGACTTAGCACTATCAAATTACCATTTACTTCACTCACATTAAAAATATTTCAAGATAAAACTTTTATTCCGAAAGGACAGAAAGTCAGATTTATTAAATTTCAAAATTATACAAATTTTTTCACTGAAAAAGATAATATCGATAATCTCTATAAACGGAGCCTCTTAATCGCCTCTTAATGAACCAATTATCAGGTGTGTGTCATCGCTAAATATCCTAAATGTATTCAACGTTTTCCTATTTGCTACGTGCAGACGTAAAGAATATTGCCTACACTTGAGGTATTTCATCACAGACGCATACCTTGTAAATACATATATTTTTTAATTTAAAAACATAAGATAATTGTAAAAAAAAATATTTATATTATAAATATAACTTAAATTATCATAACTTCAATAAGCGAATACTCTCCATGCCTTAAGAAATCAGAATTAAATTATCACCCAGTCAAGGGAAGCAAAATGATTGTAATAAGTGCAGAGACACACGCAAATGTCAGTAATATTGAAAGAACCAACATGACAACAAGTATGACAACTGTGCCATTAAATATGTGAAGGTGTACCCACTTTCCGAGAAAGGAGAGCAACTCGACGTGTGAACACTAAGCACTCGCTGCGCCTCAATCAAGTGACAGCAGATTTCACAACATAAATTGTTACCCATTAAATACTAACAAGGCTAATGACAGTTGCCGCAAAATACATAGTTAGCTGATTGTATGCGAGAACCACTTCTCAGGTGAAAGCACTTCATGGTTAATGTGCAGCTCCAATTTCGCATGTGCGCTGCTCCAATTTCGCGACAAACGCCGACATTAACATGCGACTCTTTTCAACTTTGTGTACTTCAATTCTTTCAGTACAGTTGTTGTTGTTAGTGTAGCTTTTTGTATCACTAACCGATCGGTGCGCATGATAACACGCGCGCAAATCACATCACATTCACTAGCAGGCAGGCAGTAAGGCAACCGGCAACAACGCACACAATTGATTGCAATCGATAAATAGCTCACGCGGATCCTATGGGTGCTGGACACTTTGAATTTTAAGCTAAATAAATTCTTGCACGCAAGATACGAGTACAAACGAACAGAGGACCGATCGCGCTATTCAGCTCGCTGCGCATAGGTACCCGTGTATTATCATGCAAGCCAAGCCAACTGTTTGAGATAAGCATCTTAGGCATGCAATCGCCACCAACCAATCACAAATGGCACGAAGATGTGGACTCAGTGATCGCAGCGGTGCAGTCGAAAGTTACAGTCATGCAAGTCATTCCTGATCGTGACCATATCAGCTGTGCGATCTTGCGACGATCATGCACGCCTCCCTCATGCACTCAATATTTACGAGTATGTTTGTACGTAATTCCTGCGTATTCACGGTCTTTTACCTTGTATTTCCCCGACCGCAAATTAGCCGGAACATACAATGCATAGTTACAAGCGCCAATCCACGAACTGTGCGTGCATAGCCATAACGAAATTTATGTTCCTTCGCTCGTTGGCCGGTGGGTTGATCGGTTTCATTCAACAGTGTGCTAATAATGCCGCAGCGGGTTGTGGGTAAAAGTGCGTTTGCTCATGACTCCTCGGTTTGACTTTTAGCTGATTAGTGTTTCAAGCGTTGAACATTCAAATCGTTTAACTGCAGGTCGAATATAATGATCGGATGAGGTGAGATAACGAATCTTTATGGCTAACAGTGGTGCAAGATTCTGGCTTCGAGTTTCGATTCAAAGACTATCGATTTTTCTACAGAATAGAAACTCCCCTTGAACGGGAAATCCAGAATTAATCAAATAAGAAGCCCACGGTTGTGGTGATGGTTCCCTAAGGACGACTTACCTTAGAAATTGTTGAAGTTGCTTCATCAAAGCTTCGTAAGCATGTGTTTCCTATCTAGCTTGTTACCAACGACAGTAACGCTGCTTTTTGGAATATTAATGATGATTTAATGATTATTGATGATTACTTCTTATTCTCTTGGAGCTATGGAATATTATCCAGAACGAACCGAACGATTGTTGCATCCTGAGCGAACTTCATAGTGAGCCCGCATTTTTTTAACGTACTCTGTCGATTTTGACTTCAACAAGGTGGACCAATCGACCCACTAATTACAGCAGGTCCATTAATGTTGCAACCTTGTTCGGTCATATGGAATTGTTCACAAAAATGAAGCCGAAATAGAGTCCTTGGATCCATCTAAAAAAAATTGCCAAAACCACTGACAATTTTCAGAAAGAAAGGTTCTTTAAATCTTTGCACATGGACCCAGTGCCATGTAGCAGCCGCAACAACAGCAACATCCAATGCCGCGCCTCTGTCAGTCGCTTATCGTGCGTCAAGATCTTTTGGCGTTCGTAGAAGGCGAAGCGAAGTACACACGCGCATCAGCCCGCAACACAATATCACATCGGTAATAGCAACAGCTGCTGGCGACATGATCATGTTGCTACAATTATTACAGCCTTAACCAACGTTGTTGCTGTTGTTGGCGGCATATTTGCTGCAGTTAACGCGCCATTTGCGTCGTATGTTGCGCCAGGCGAGTTGCCAATACGCCAATTGCCGCAGTACATACTTAGCTGACAGTGGAAAATCTTAAAAAATACCGAAATAAACAACAACAGCAACAATAACAACAAAAACTGCGCACCATAAAGTGCCAAGTGGCAGAACGCGTTGATTGCGCTTATCTTTGCAAAGCGATCGTGATCAGCACGCATGCAAGACGGATCGTCCGTCCATGCGAGCGAACGGCTGTTCGTCACGTCAACGACAGACAAACCGACTGAACGACTCGTTCAACTCGTACGAATGCGAAATATACGATGAAAAGCAAAAAAAGAAAAGTATTTTGCTCTATTTTAAGTTCTTCATCGGATTGGTTGCATGTTGGACATGCCACAGACAACACTGCGAATCTCATGTGTGATACCAACGTCATTTGTTAGTATGTCATACTGGTGAAAATTGCGGCAATGTATTGTTGCCTAGTGGTTGTCTGCAACTCTCTATCGTTATTGTTCACCGTCCCGTTGCTGTGTTGCACGTGTTCATTGCAACTTGACAGTGGATGCCTCGTTTATTTGTTGATTAGTTGTGGCGTGTGGCAGTGGCTAGAGTAAAAGCTGACTATTGCTCAAATACTAGTACTACTCTTAACCGGTTTCAAGGTGAAGGAGCAGCCATCTATTTTCCTCAAGTTTGGTGAGAACAAAGTTCAGTTCAAGATTTATACCTTTTAGATGTACAAGACACGATTTCCAATTTTCACAAAGATCAAATCCTTCATAAAGATCAAATCCTCCATTGTGCGTTTTTCAAACTTTCTCAGCCTCAACATTCCACTCATTCAGATCACTCCATCTTTGGCTAGACATTAGCCTACATCACGTTGCATGCAACACATACTCAATCTCATGTCGGAATCACGTTGGAGTTGGCTAATCAATATCAATGTTTGCGTTCCAATGGTCCAGAAAATAAGTTAATAAGTCGTTAAATTAAAGTAGTGCTTGCATGCAGACTGTCACATGTGGGGAACTCACAAGAGTTACAACATAAATTCATACTTCACTTTGAAGAGCATATTTAGTATTCGGCGCTGTTTACTAAGAATATTTGAGCTAACCCCTGCGGGTTAGGAGTTCATGAATTTACCCGCGGTTAGGCATACCTGTCGTATGAGGCGATTAAAATCGAATGATAAGACACAGATTTTTATCCGGTCAAGGACTGTCACTCCCCTACTATTCCCCGAAAAAAATTTGGGGAATAATTTTGGGGTTATTTCAACTACAACAACAGGATTTGAGGCCTCTTTTTAAGATGAAGAATATTTATTTAAGACTTAATGTGATCCGTTTCTTCAAATATTGTGAAATAGATCGAGATTTTCCCGAAGATTGGGGAATAACAGAATCACCATCTTTCTGTTAAAATTGTAACTCCGAAAGAAACCTTCCTAGCAGCTATTTTATTTCACCACATTAAAACATCATTAATTGGTAACTCTGATTTAAGTGCTTTATGCAGCGCAGTCCGGCAAGGCAAGAACAGCTGAAAGAAAAAATCAGCTGTTTTTGCTTTCAAATAAACAAACAAAAGTACGAGCTCATAGAGCGGGTAAGCAAATGGAAAAGTGTTTAAAAATTCGCGAGAATTTGCCAAAAATTGAAGAAATACAAAATATATTGCAAAATGAGCCTGAAGCGGATTACATACTGCAAATGGCGGCTGCTGACATAGAGAAGCCACTTGTGATGGGGCAATTGAACGAGGAGGTATATTATTTAATTTGTAGCTTAGCGGATAAATGCTGGGAACGCATACACACCGGACACTTTAGCAAAGTGCCATTGGTTGTGCGAAAAATTTATACTTTAGCGAATTATTACAAAGTAAGTAAAAGTATTTTCCACAAACTAATTCTTATAATAATATTTCAAAAGATTTTCTATCTCCTATGTGAAAGTATTTCTAAAGAGCAATTAACGCGTTGCACCGAAGTACTTGACGAAGCCATACTAATTGGTTCTACGCAAGGTCTGTACATTAAAAGTGATGAGTTCCAAAATCAAGTAACTGAGTACGTTAATGAGCTTTTAGGTAAGTGTGAATCTTGGAATTATAAACGCATCTCAAAAAAATTTTACTAATAGATGACAAACCACTTACACCACTGCCTGTTATCGAAGAGACCAATCGAGAAGAATGCAAATGTGATATTCCTATTTTAGATTGCCCTTCAGTTGAGAATTTTCGCACAAAATGCTTTATTGCTGAGCAGCCTGCGTTGCTGCTAAACACATTCACGCATTGGCCCGCCATGCAAAAATGGCGTGACCTTAATTACTTGTATAAACTTGCCGGTAATCGTACAGTTCCTATAGAAATTGGTGTCAACTACACAACGGATGAATGGTCGCAGCAGCTGGTGAAAATACGTGATTTTTTACAACGGCAATTCACAAAAACCGACCATGATATTGAATATCTCGCACAACATGAGCTCTTCGATCAGATACCAGCATTGAAGGCAGATATACGCATTCCAGATTACTGTAGCATACGCTCGAACAAATCTTGCTCAGATCAAGTTGCTATAAAAGCATGGCTAGGTCCTAAAAATACTGTATCGCCTCTACATTACGATCCGGAACATAATTTGTTGTGTCAAGTATTTGGTAGAAAACAGATAATATTAGCCGCGCCAGCAGACACTTCTAAGCTATATCCACATGAGACGGAAATGCTTTTTAACACTTCACAAGTAGATGCAGCACAACTGGATTTTGAGCGATTTCCACTCTCAGCAGAAGTAACCTTTTACAATGTGACTCTGCAAGCAGGCGATTGCCTTTATATGCCACCAAAATGGTGGCACTATGTGCGGGCAGAAAGTGAGAGCTTTTCAGTTAGTTTTTGGTGGTCGTGAAGAAAGTGGGAAATACAAATTTGTGTATTTTAAACTAATTACATTCATATTTGTGTATAAATTTGTGGCTGTATATAAATACATATGACAGAATTCAATAAAAATTTATTTACATCTTATCAAAGTTCGATATAATTATTATGGTTCGGTGTATTAGGTTATCAGTTTTTTATGAACTAGAAAAATTGTTGTAGTTCACGCCAAAACTGAGAAATACAAATAAACAAAAAATATTTATAAAAAAATAAAACAAGAATTTAAGCATAATAAACTATGTTAAACATGAAAAAAAAATAATGTTACGAGGGATTACTCTTTTAAACTAAACTAAACAAAAAAGATATTCATTTTCAGAGACGGTGATTATGTACATAGTATATAAAAAATACACGCATAACCCAAATGTGATCAGATTTTTACTGTGTACCTACATACATACAATTCAATCAGTAAACAGTGATGATTCATTGTAAACAAAGTAATCAAATGTGAGATTTCTTGAATTTCTATAGATGTTTTTATACAGATACACGTATGCTAATTAATGCAAATATTTCACATTTACTCTAACTTGGTGATGAAATTTTGGAATAAATTTCAACCATATCAAATAAATTCACAAAATAAAATTAAATATTTTGAAGTTTAGGCATACAAATATTTATTAATAATTCATAATTTATGTATATAAAATAGAAGAAATAAGTATTTTCATGTGAGGAAGTATTAACCAACACGCTATTTATAAATTCTTAAGAAAACTAAAATGCAATTAGAGAAAAAAAAATTTTTTTGTTCATTGGAAATATTAACTTTGTTGTTTTTACAGCATATATTATATAAAAATTCATTATTACAAGTAACTATAATAAATCGCGTTTCGTAATATTTTAGATATACACTTTTTTTAATTTAGGTCTACTTGTCACCTTTTAATGTAACAAATTTTGAAATTTCTTGAGATATTAACGACAGTCCATTAGCCACTTGATATTTTTATAAAATACAAGCTTTTAAGTGCCCCAGTAGTTGTAGCAAAAATATATATATGTTTTGTTACTTTCTAAGGCCATAATACTCAGCTCATTTAATCGTCTTTCTCGCCTCCTTTGCCACCATGATCACTGATTGTAATCTTTTTTTGTAACTTGCTGTACTCATCGGTGAGCCTGTCGTATTCCTTGTTCAAACTTTCGGATTGTGATTTTAAAGCTTCCTTATCCTTCTTCTCACGGTTTAGGTCAGCGGTGAGTTCTTGCACTTTTTTGCGCAATTCATTGAGCTGAAAGTGGTTGTTAAAGTTACAGTTGCTTAACAAATTATTTCGTTTTATGTATTGGTTAAAATTAGGTCCAATACTACTTTCGTTTAAATTTATATTGTTTATTTAATTACTACTTTTACATATAGATTTTATGCAAATGAACTTGCTTAATTTTTCAACTGAGGCTGGCACAGAGTCCTTGTACACGTCTTCGTAATTTTAATATCTGTGTAAGATAACCCCGAAAGAGCAAACGGGAAAAAGAATATAAGAAGTATAATCTTAAAGAGAAGGCAGGTTGGCATTGGCGTTTATACAAGCGTCAGAAGCATTATAAAACGGTTTTACTTTACATTTGAAAATCCAATACATGTGTATGTCTTTATAGTGAAAAATCGCTTAAACGTGCATTGTAGAGCAACCAAAAATCCATTTGGAACACGTTTAGCATACCTGCGCATAAATTTCGAAATTACTTTGATCGAATTTAGATATTTTAATAGATTCTCCAATTTTTTACATACAGTATACCCTTTTTAAAGCCAGTTATTAGTTATCAAAGCAAGCTCTTTCCAAATTATTTCTAAAACTAAACTGAGTAAGTTTCTCAAAATTAATTTACTCAGTCAAAAATTCTTCAAAATAGTGTGCTTGCACACTTTTCTAGGTACAAGAACTCATTTTTGTACAGCCACAAGCCAAAACAAGTAACAAGTAAAAAACAAGACAATTTGTTAATAGTAAACTTACCTCATTCAATGTACTGTCCTCAGTAGCTTCCTTTGCCTTGTCGGTGCTCTTTTCAGCCATAAGTGTGCGTGCTGCAGCTGTAGCACTTTGTGCCTGTTTCATTGAAGCTTCACTTTGTGCCAACAGGTTTGCCTGTGCTGAAATCAAAGTAACTAAACGACGTATGACCAATACAAGGAAAATAGCAAATCCCGAAATGTAGAAATTGCGTTGTGCACGGAAGAGACGCATGCTATGTTGCATTTCCACATTCAAATGTTCGTGGCCACCGGTTTCATGGGTTGAATATTTTCTCATTTCGCGTATGGCATCCAAAAGGAAGAGAATTAATACTCCCATAATCAAGAAGAAATAAAGATGCGCCTGCTGGGCTAACATCGCTAGAAATTTTGATTTGAAGAGTCTGTTCCATTTGTATGGACTGGCAACGGGCAGAACCAGTAGAAGAACTACAACAATTTCTGCGTAAAGAAATGTTGCAATCAAAGTCCAGACGAGACTCATTTTACTGTGATTAACGATTTTATGCGTTTCTCGAACAATTTCTCCGTTCTTAAGTTGATGAGCTGTATTTCTTCCGTTCTAAAATAAAAATAAAATAACTTCTTTGTACTCTCACTATTACTTATGATTTATGCTGTATCCTTTCTTTTGTACTATTTTTAGCTTATTACCCTAGTAATTTAAATATCTTACTTTTTATAGAATAAATTTTGTGAAAATTTAGAACTGCGCTGCTTTCGCCTCTGCTATGATTGAAGTTCAGTCGATGATGTGTATTTCTGTGGGCGCCTTCGGTTAACTATAGTCTGCTTTTTTTAACATGAAGTTGAATTTTCAACTTAATGAGTGCGAGCGGGATGGTAGGCATTTAACCGATATGCATTTACTTACCGTTAGAAGGGTTGCATTTAACTTGTAAATTGACGTAACAGCGCCACCAGTTTACTTTTGATTCGTTAAGTAACGTAAAATTTTTGTTGAAATTTCGTCATCCATTTCTCCGTATGTCGAGTTTTTTGCCAGAGCCCTGCTTCAATATGGTAACCTCATACAAATTTTAAAAACAAAACGTGAGCTGTTTGATCGATCAAACAATTTAAATGAAAATAGTGAAATATATTTTATTTAAATAAAATTCTGAAGAACATAAAACCGAAAATACACAGAGATTAAATGTCATTTGAAAATTGGTTAAATTATTTGCGAAGTGCAGAGAAGCATTCAATGATAAGTGGTCGTTGCCGCAAAATTCACTACAAATTTCCTGATGGCCAGCAAATGGCTGAGGAATATAGTATGGATACTGGCATTGTGCAGCGTAGAGCTTGGCGTAAATGTAAACAACTTATGGGGGAACCAGAATGGGAAACCGAATTAGGGGAAACACCACGTCAAATTAACCAATGCGTGGGTGGTGGGGATGCAGATAACTCTTCCATTAGCACTGATTTTACATTGGCGGAAAGTGATGCAGCGCCAGTTCTAACTAAGCGCATCACCAAGAAAAACATTGAATGGCGTATTCGAAATTTACCATATCCCCTGGATGTTTATCAAGTCACATCAGAACCTGATAAACGCGCCATCGTTGTTCGCACCACCAATAAAAAGTACTATAAAGTAATTACTGTGCCTGAATTGGATCGTTGCAATCTATTGCCATCTCAAAGTAATATAAGCATACATCATCAGTACAACACTTTGATTATAACATACAGTAAACCGCCGTTGTTGAATGAGATGGAAGCGCAAGTGTTGCTGCTATTGAAGGATGTTGAAAC
The DNA here is from genome assembly GCA_030068015.2 of Neoceratitis asiatica. Classification (NCBI taxonomy): domain Eukaryota; kingdom Metazoa; phylum Arthropoda; class Insecta; order Diptera; family Tephritidae; genus Neoceratitis; species Neoceratitis asiatica. Next base: position 89,563,720 of record CM061526.1, read on the forward strand.
GGAAACGGATATGGAAGTCTTATTACAGGGTTTATTGGCGAAATGAAAAAAATATTTAGCTCTTTTCATTTTTCTATTACTTTTAATTAATTAAACTTACAACATATATATTATACATTGAAACATATGTTGTATATTACTTGAGTGTACATTAAAAACGTAATGCATTTGCTGCCAATGTTCTGCAAATAGCAAGAGAGATCGTCTTATTTTTAAAATAGCGGTAATCGTATTTATTTTTATTCCTTATGGACATTTTTATTTAAATCTGTTAATGTTGGTGTAGAAGCTGCAAATGAATGATATTCAAATGACGGTAATTCGAGTGGCGTCAATGATGGTATTTCATCGCTATCACTAATATAGAAAGCTGGTCCATCGCATGCAGCGCTCCCATATTGTGACTGCGTCATTGCTGCATTTGTTAGCATATTCGTCTTTGTTGCGTTTTGGCCTTCATTGCTGTCACCAGCATTATTACTTAGTGCCTTATTTTCTCTACTATTCGTACGCTTTATTGGTGATATGTTTAGTTTAATATCGAATTCTCGAACTGTTTTATCTATAGACTTGGCTATTGATTGTGCGGTCAAATTACTGTCAGTTCGTAATAAGGCAGCATGTGTATTCGTATCTGATAGTGGTATGATCTCTTTGTGTTTCCAACTTTCATATTCTTCTTTATTAATTTGTATTTGTTCTAATTTTCTCTCGTATTGCCATTTGTGTGTATTAAGTACTTCTCGGGATTTTGGCAACAAAGCCAATTTGAAGGCATCTTGTAAATATATTAACGCAGTTTCTACAGCATTATAAGCGTCGTCATAACGATGGCGTTGGAGAAAGCGATTAGCACGTCGTTCGTGAAAATGTGCCTAGCAACAAGGTTTGTTTAATTGAAAGTTTGTTAACAAATATTTTTGTAATATACTTACCAAATTTAAAGGTGCGTAGTCCATATTTCCTTCCTTTTTTATTGTTTTCTGTAGAAATTCGGCTTAAATGTGTATAAACAAATATGATAAGAACGTTCATTTGCGCAGTGCACAAAGTTTATGAAAACATCTGTTTGAACGCACGGTTGCTTTTTTGCGTAACAGTGTTGGAACAATTCTGAGATGATTTCATTGACATCCCAGCTAGAAAATGATGGGAAAAACGAAAGGGGCTCAGAGAATTATATATTTTAATTTATTGAACAGACACCAATTTCCTTGACAATAAAAACTTGTTCTACTTTTTAATATTTTTTTATTCGGTGACAATTGTGATTATGAACGCCGACTGAAAATTAGAGCTTTAAATTTATGAATATCATTTTCAGGTGTTGAACTAAAACAACCGACAAAGCTCATGGTGAGAGCAGAACAAACACAATTAACGTATATTTTGTTTTTCGTAAAATTTATATGTATTTATTGGTTATTAAAAATTCAGTAACTCTGATCCACTCTTTTTTCGCCCCAACCACGTGCACATTATCACAATTTTGAAAATTTTCGCGTTTACGAATTCGCCTTGGTCGCCGCCTTCTAGGAATTCGCTTTACTTATTTACCAAATCAAGAATTCGTTAGTTCTCCCCCTATTTTTATATTAATTTTCAAAATCTTAGCATATATATGCATCCGTTAGATGATTTTCATTTAACTTTTGCTTCACTGTTCGGTTCCCAAAAAAAAAAAGAGAATTAACCCAGTTTTTACATTTATAATTTAATTTATTTATAGTTTTATATCAATTTTTGTTATTCTATCTTCTAACCTATTACACATGAATTTTATGCTAAACAGAAATGCTTAGTATCTAAATATAAATTATTCTAAGTTTTTAACGGCCCTATTTCCAAGTAATTGCACAACACTTAATAAACGGATCATTATTCTTAAATGTGAATCCTTGCATCTGAAGCTCATTTTCATTCTCGTTGATTTGTGTACTCTTAGATTTTCAAAATATGTTCCGTTTTGAGTCATGCAAAATTGAAAGTAGGGCTGTAAATCTTGAAATGGGCAGTCGATGAGTGGTTGTTTCAATAAAAATTTACAGAAAAAAAACTGTTGAGATCTGTAAAAAAAAAGGAACAGGTTTCCATTAGCAATATGTAAGATTTACTGTACTGTATCTAATTATTCTTTATTTTAAACAAATTTTCAGTCAATATTTTTTTAATCAAATAAATTCATAAGTCTAACATATTTTGGAATCATCATTTAATTTTATAACAAAGAAAAAATAATTTAATTGACAGTTACCTTCAAAGTTCCCAGCAGTATTCTTAAATTTAGTCTACATTAGAGCCAATTAAACTGCAAAAATATAAAAAAAAAATTTATCCTTTCTTTTTTTTTTTTAATATATACAATTTTGAATATATCAGTTAAAAAATTACACTAATCAAATGTTTTCATAGGTGTCCCAAGGTAAATCGCTTGTTCATCACTAAAATTTATTTATCTATTATATGTTGAACAGAAAATGTATACTAACCTAATAAACGCCAATTACAGCATGAATGATGAATCTTAAGTTGAGACACTTAACTGAAAAAAAAAGAAAAGAAAATGAATATTGCATTTATTTAAAAATCAAACAAACTCTGCAAAAGTTTCAAATAATCAGTAAATTAAATTTACACTAATCACAGGTTTCATAGGTGTCCCAAGGTAAATCGCTAGATCATCATAAAATTCTCTTTTTCAACAATAATTCCCATTTATTTAAAAAAAAATATTGATTTACTCACCTCTATATAATAAATATAAAAAGAATAGTTTGGAGAGTCGAAAAACGCCATATTCTTGTTGTTGTAGTATAAGTAATACCAGCTTCGACAACTGCAAGGTAAAGATAAAACTCATAAGCAACAGGAAAACTTGTGTCCAACACAAATTTAATTAGTATATAAATCAGTTTATAAGTTCGGATTTGTTGCAATCATTGGATGTCAGGTTCTAACATATGTGTCTTTGAGAACAATGGTCATCACGTCAATAATTTTATTAAACCTAAGTATATGAAAATATCCAACAACTCACCTTAGAATGCATAGCGCGTACGAATGTCTTCCAGTTTTTTGCAAATCTGATTTGGCGTACGGAACATATCGCTGGCAATGCTCTTCTGCTTGGCTGGATCGATAGACAAGTACTGCTCGCACAAATCGCCATCCAACACGTTTTTCACCGTGTAGTAGGAACTACGATAGCTGAGATGATCGCGACCACATAACGGTGGATTTTCATTACGCATATGCATTTCTAAATGCTGGAAGAAATCAAAATCTTCGCGACTAGTGAATGGTACAAAAGCGCCCACGGTGCCGCTGAGCGTAGCATATATCAAAGCCTCCGAGCCACCTGGTATTAGGGTAGCCTTTTGAAGTGACATGACAATTTCGCCTACATGGAAAGACGAAATATTCTCAGATTTTTGTGAGGCGCCCGATAGTAGACCACGATCCCACAGTGACTTGGTGCCAGTTGGATCTTCGTCCACATCATCGGTAACAGAGTGCGGTAAGCGTTGTATGCTCATATTTCCAAATTTATCAGCAATAGCAATTGTGTCATAATCCAGTAAAGTGGTGGCAGTGACCCAACGTGGGTGTGTATCATCAGCAAAAATAATAAGTTGATTTTCAGCGCGTTTATAGCGTACAAAGAAAACCGACTCCTGTACGTCCGATACATAGACACGATGACCCATTGCCTGTATGTTGACAATTTGATATGGAATGTGTTTGTTCTCACATTTTCTTAATAATTTTTTCTTGCCCAAATCGTATATACGCAATATACGACCGCAACCGGCCAACAAACGGCCCTGGAAACCAGCCAACGCGCCTGGCACTTCTTCGATTTCAGTTCGATGCATAAACTCAATATTCGAACATGTTGGATCAATTTTATAAATATCAATGCAGCCGCCATTTGTTATACGCGGATTTAGTTGCAATTCTTTAGCTACGCCAACAACCAAGTAATAACGACCATCAGCAGCTATGTTGAACTTTAATATGCACATAGACATGATTGCCTCATTCTGCACAAATGGTACTTTAAATAATGTTTGACCATGTATGGGGTCCAGTCCGCGTATCTGGGATGACCACAAGCCCAGTCCCGCTTTCGGTGAGGAGAACGTTTCCTCGGGCAAAATTTCGCTAATAAATGCATTTGCCATTTCATTGGCCAACTCTCGTTCTTCTTCACCAGCAGCCATACGCATTTCCTCCGCCATTTGCTGTTTACGTGCATTTTTCGTCTCATCTGTGTAGGCATTATGATCCGTCTCTGCAATAATCATACGACCTGTATCCGGATGTATGCCAAACGCACGTGGCGTGTATTCGAGCGGAAAAGAAACTTGATTAAATACTGCACCCAACTTTTCTAATGCCAAGATACGCAGTGTGTTTGTTGAGATTGCGACAATACCCTCGCTACACTGTTCACTGGAGAAACCCGAAGCGTATTCTAAAGTTTCATACGATAAAGGTGTTAAATGGAAACGATTCTGATGATAATATGAAAGCCAGGTACGACTTGACATGGCTAGTACAGCTTCAGAGCCTTGCATGCGTATACGAAAGAGCTTTACTGGACGTGAGCCAAGATAACGTGTACGCGTGTCAGCTAAGTCACCCGAAACGGGATCGAGTACAGTACGCAGAAGAACACCATTGCTAAGACCGATATTTAGATATATTGTGCCTTTTGTCGAAGTGTTTGTGCTGCGTTCACTGGGTTCATCATTAGCACCGCTCGTCGTATTTTCTGTATGGCCCATTTCGACTATACATAGCGACTCAGCAGGTGAGGGTAAAGCTTGCATGGAACAGGGCGATAAACAGTTATTTGGATCCAAAGAGATAATGCGCACGGTATTGTCTGCCAAGCCGACAGCTAAAAACCATGAACGCTGCTCGCCCTCTGGCACTTGACCCAAGGCCATGCACATGATTTCATTTGGCATCTCTGAACGCTCTGTGTATTCGTTAAGCTCGCCGGTCTGAAGAATAGAAAATTTCAAATTAGCAATTTATTGGTTAAAGTTTTCAAATATTCCTATTTTTTGTTATGGTCAGTACTGCAGGACACACAAGTGCCTCAACATGATTGTTCTTTATCGTGTTTTTATCATCAGAATAATACTTTTTATAAACTTTTCCATATCGAATGGAACTTGTAACTATAATTTCACTTACCGCATCCATTTCAAAATACACCAATTCTCTTCCGCTTAGCGTGATGACTACCTGACGCTGATTTACCGCACATTTGGTAATAGACTTTTTACCAGGTGCTTTCCACTCATTCACACGCTTATCGGAGCGTATGTGACGTATACCATCAGGATATACTTGTACCAGGGCATCATCACCTAGTGACGAACAACTCAATGTAGGCGTTGTACCCAAAAAACCACTGTCGGTTACTTCCTCAACCGTTTCACCAATACTCAGTACCAGCGTAGCGTTAACGAATGACACTATGATATAAGCGTCGAATTCATCTGAAAGAAAAAATTAAAAATATGCGATATGTTTCCTTAATTCACAATTTTCAGAGATAATAAATTGCTCTATACAATATTGATAAATATATTATTGTCGACAATGAATAGTCAGATAACCTTAAGTTTAATCAAATAAATTCAGGTGAAACACGGAAAAGTAACATCATGTGTATTCATTGCCAACATTTATGTATTGTTTTATCGCTTTTTTTTAGTATCTGTACCGTTATTTCTTTAAAACAGCTTAACACTACACTGATCGTATCAGTGATTTCAAGAAGTGTTGCCTTACCTATATTTGTGATGTTATATAATACAATTCAATTAATTGCACACACGCACAGTTACATAACCGGCATGTGTATTTCATTAAATCATTTCATTTTTAATTTAATGCACAAGTAACTCGACAATCACGCCGACCGGCACAAACAATTCAAGAGTTAACCGCCTGAAATAGAAGAGAACTGGTGTTTGATTTTTATGTTCATCTAATTTGGATCTTTTGCTTATGTATACCAAAGGTGTTATGAGCATGATATAAGGGATGGGTTGTTCAAGGGTATAGTGATATGGATTTTGAATACATAAGTATCAAATGCACCAGTTTACATTAAAATCTTTGTACAAATATAGGCATAATACAAGCAATCCGTATAACATTAAATACGTGTACTTGTACTTGTTTTTTTCTTGTCTCTCCTTAAATTCTTAATTTATAACTCTTTATAAGCGTTGTTAACACTAACCGTCAATACGTTTCTTAACTGTCCATACAGCATTTGGGTTGCCGGGCAATTCGGATACAGCCATTTCGCTTACTTCCAAACCATGGCGTAATACACGCAAAGATGAACGTGGTCCTCGACCACATAAAACATACAATTGAGGCGTATCCTCATTGGCCAAATCGGCAACTTGTGATGAAATTATTGGCGCAAACGAGGGCATTTCATCAACCATTACAAGATTTTTTAATGGACGTGGCGCAAAAAAGAATGTTTCACCCTCTTCGAGGGGCATAGCTGAACTGAACTCTGGTTCATCATCGTCGTCGCCAAGATGAGCAATTTGATATAGATAACTATAAAAAATTTTAATTATTAAGCAAATAGTAGCAAAATAACATTTTCACTTACTGGTTGCCAAACTCGCAGGCGACAAAGAGAAATCCCGTTTTTAGGACACACATAGCAATTGCCGGCGGTACAGTGTCGAAATATTTAAGTTTAATTTCGGATACAACATCATCATCAGTTTCGAGTGTAACTTTGAAAATATCACCCTGTTCGGTTTGTACCAAAAAGAAATACATGCTTTTTGTACGATGTGTGGCTGAACAAATAAATATCATACCACGATCGGGATCATCTAAATCATTACGACGACGTGGTATGGGACAACGTATATCATGCTGATCACCCAAATTCTTATACGTCAGATAATTTTCTGAGCAAATCAATACACCAGATGGTCCATCATTTCCACCTGGGACAGAAATGAGAAAGTTTGCATGTTCTTCCAGTGGTTCAGAGTATTTGCGGACAACATGGTTAAGACCAAGATCCAATTCGTAGAATGTCAATGTTTGTTGAGTACGTTGAGCGGCTTCACCTATAAAAAAAAATATATATATATATATAAAATTATATTCATACGAAAATAGCAGAAATCAAATTTTTTACTATACATAGTTTATTGTAAACATCTAATCAGTGAAGTATTCACTAATAATTTATTTGCAAATACCAATGGTTCAGATGTTAATAGTTTTTATGGCACTTTGCCAAGCCAGAAAAGTTGTTACGTTGTTACTTATCTGGCATGTCTAAAAAAGTGCATACAAAAATTGCAAATTTTTTTTATTTGACTTTAAAATTAGGTTCAATTTGTTAGCAACATATCAGTGAAGTATTTGCAAAATGTTTCAATACAAACACCAATGGTTCAGTAGCCAAAGTTTCTTTAGCACTTTGCCAAGCCGACTGAGAGGTGGCTGATCCTCTTAGCTGGCATGTCTAAAAAGTGCTATAAAAAATTAATGTAGTATTCTTTTATCATACCTGTTGGATCAGTATCAGCCTCTTCGTAATCGATCTCTAAGCATGCGAATAAGGGATTGTCGAAACCAACATCAACACCGACCATGTGATAAGTTAGCGTATTGGATTTGTGTGCTTCCAATGGTGATGATATTGTGAGACGTGCTTGAGTATCACGATTCAGAATGTACGCTAATTTTTGCTTTTCCACTGCACCTATCATAACTGCACGACCTTTTGGATCAATTGCAAAATATTGGCCCGGCACAATACGCCTACATCCCGATTTGCCAAATGTTTCTTGATGTACTTTATCCAGCGAGTTCTTAGTAGGATTATACTCTAGTATAACAATCCGACCAGAGTCAGAGCCAACAACAATATAATCTATAAATTAATAAGTTTTCTTAATAGATAATTGTTACTTTGGTAATTGGTTTTTAATTGTTTCTCAGAGTTTCAATTCGATATGGCACAAAAGCCATATCAAATGCGACACCAAGTTTTTTTCCTATAGCACATAGACAGTTTATGAAGTCTTATTGAAGTTTTCAATCAAATAATGAACCTTCAATAGGGATTCGTGCGAAACAAACTAATGAAAATAAAAATAAAAAATTAAGCAAATGTAGTTTCTTACCTTTGGTGCCACCAGTAAGTCGGAATGACATTAATGCACGTATACAGCCAAAGACCTCTACAGAAAGTACCGTGTGGACTTTGCCTGTATTTGAATCTGGTCGTACCAATTCAAGGGATTTGCCACGCGAAAGTATTACCTCTTGATGTTTACCACCGGAGAAGTTTCCGTGCACAGCATGGGTAACGCCAGTACCCTTTTGCAAAGTTAAGTTGTATAAATACATCTTGTATGACTTTCACTAGAAGAAAAAAAAATTATTTTTTTTTTAAATCAAATCGTACCAAAATATTTCAACATATCAGTATTTAAGAAGCTTAGTTTGTCCTACTCTGGAATACCATGGTTACAGTAAGGAAATTCGGTGTAACCTAACGATGCAAATGAGCAGTAAATTTCGTTTATTTAGCACGTTAAAAAATTGCGACCAAAGCACAGACATTTCTGTGTCCCTGGAGATACATCGTGCAGACGTAAAATCTAAAAAATAAAGTATTTCTTCGATAGACTAAATAATGATATAATACCTTTCGTTCTTTTTGTGCAAAATTAATTCATTTGCAGTTGGATGCGTAGAGATTTATTTCGAGTGCAACAACCATTTTGTTAAAAGTTCACCGGAAACATTTTCAACACGAACAAAGCATTTCTTGCAAAAATGAACATCTCTCATCGACGAAGGAAATTGAAATGAACGATAGACCGGCAAAAGAAAGCTATGAAAAATGACCATGATGAAGTTGGCTACAGTTTTCAGAGATGCCAACACAAAGCCCTATACATTACGTACCCGTGTGGAATTCAGTATGCCATTCTGATAATATTCGGATAGTTAAGATATTCCTTATAGTTATAAAACATCTTGATCAGCTGTTGTCGTTAACTACTCAATAAGTTGTAAATTAAACGAACAAACATTTTTGGCGTTGTTAACGCCATCGACAAAAGATTTCATATTTTATTTAGGCTGAAACAAATGGTATAAAAGTTGAAACGAAACACAAATCGGGAAATTAGAAAAAAAGAAAGCAGAAGAAAATGTCTTTTGAGTATTTGGAATACGTTTAATCCCAAGATGTGGAAATAACGCACTTGTTCTCAGTGGATAGAAGTTTGATGCGAGAAGTGGAAGATGCTTCTAATTTGAGTGAAAATAGAATATCGAAAGTTATATCGATTAACCCTGGATTTATTTGAAGAAATGATTTCTCAATTTGATAGTCAACTAAAAGGGTAAAGGCGGGAGAATAACAGCAATATCTACGGATAAAATGATAGACAATTCAATCTTTGATATTTTTAAATTTTTGACACTATTAATTTACTGGAAGGTTCCAACCGCTTTACAATTCTTCTCAACTGGATATTATCAACGTCCTATTGGAGAACAGCAAGGGAAGCTATGAGCCAGTCGTCCGTAGGCCGCTGTTTACATAGAGTAACAGATGCAATCAATCGTTCCATTTTTTTCGCAAAGGTTAGATTTCCTATTAATTTCATCGAACGGCAAGGTGCAAAGGAAATTGTCGTTTCATCAAATTCATCATTTGTTCTAGGTTGTTCGGGTAATCAATTGCAGTCATGTGTCTATCATGAGACTCTCGATACCATAACATTTTTTATTTGCTATCACGAATTTATTTGTTTTTGTCGTTCCTCTTTGTATTTTTCGCTTATTTCATGTTTTGTTAAGCTGTGGTGCAATCTTATCTTTACATTAATAAGAAGGAAAAGTCAGCTATCAACAATCGTTATAATAGGGGTATTGCCTTGTCTAGGAAATGCATACTATGCAAATACTTCCTAAGGAATTGTGCTAGAGATCGAGAGCACCCGCATTGCAAAATTTTGACATATTCAAGTGAAACAATAACAACCACTCAGGTACAGGGTTACTTTTCCTTCACAGGGTTGCATTTTCCTTCTTCTAGCTGTGGGAAATCATTATACATAGGATTTGGTATAGGATATTTTTCCTATCGTACAATATGTTTTTTGCATGTGTTTTGTTGTTGTGCCGTTGCACGAGTAGGAAAAATTTCCTATCCGTGCACCGTAGCATGCATTTCCTAGACAAAGAGAATACCCCTAATGAGTTACAGAATCACACAATCGTTGTTGAACACTCGGCAAATCATATTGTATTTAGCTACAGAACTTACCTAACGATGTTATTTTACAGTTGTCTAATTAGCAATCTTCATGCAGAGCACTTAAGGCTGATGCACACAGGAGTTTCGTCTCGCTCTACGGCAGAGTTGCGTTAGAGCAGATATGTTCGATGTATGTATTTGTATGAGTAAGTAGACCAAGAAAGTAGTTTAGGTAAGGTAAAGCGAGGTGGAACATAATGTTGCCCAACATTCAACGACGTTGAATATGGCGCAGTCGGGTTTAAAAACAACGCCTTTGTCCCAAATGACAGACCGTTTACTCTCCACCGCCCGGTTATGGCATTTATCAACAGAACTCAACTAAATTTGGTAGGTATGGTACCTTCAAAGGTTAAACCATCCCATTTGGTAGAATGTTAAGCCAAAGAACATAAAAAAATTAAATAAATATAATAAAATTATTTTCTAGTTCTTTTGTTAAACAGTCAAGAGCGGAAATTTAGTAAAAAAAACTTTATTATAAAAAACTTAAATATTGTGACGAAAATGCAAGCCGAATGTCAGATGAAAGAAAGAAGCCGAGAATTCGCATGTTCTAGAGCTTGAATCGAGAATATTCGTTATCGAGAACGTCTCAATTACTCTAGGTGTTAATTGCGAGCAAATCGATTACCCTTCTGCGGGTTAGGGGTTCAAGAATTTAAAGTAAGGCATGCTTGTCGAGTCTTTATACCGAAACGACCAGGACTTTTATCCGGTTAAGGACCGCCACTCCCGCAATATTCTGCGAAACCTAGTTTGGGGAATTTTCCTGTGGTTACAACAACAACAATAACAATAAGGATAACAACAACAAATCGATTACTATATAAGGGCGAAGCAGAACTGAAGAATTAATCAGTCGTGAAGTGAGCTCGTTGGTGATAACACTACTGTGAAGTAAAAATAGTACATTGTGAAAGGTGTAATATAAACGATTGTAAATAGTGAAAAGAATAGCAAGATATTGAGTAATAAATTAACATGGAGTAAATTCTTTAAAAAAACCGCAAACATAGTTGGCGACTTTTATTTAGCAATCCAGTGATCGGACTGGTAGGATTTGGGAAGTCATCGAGGTGATTCAGTTAAAACGTAACAATATTAACGCAAAACGCAACACTGCCTATGTTTCCTTTGTCCAAAACAAGGCGAATTGACTACCCAAAGCAAATTCAAAGAACGCGTGATTTCGCCAAGAGGAACAGAAGCCGGGTTTTTTTTTTTTTTGTAAAAGTCAGAAACTTAATTTGTGCAAAAAGATTTGAGTTAAAATGAGTGCTTCTCCAGCGAAGAAACCAAAACTTGGAAATTCCAAAAACAAGTTTTATGCCAAACAGAATAAGCGATTATATTTACAGGTGGGACATCGCGGATTTTTGGCCACTTGTAACTTCCGTGAAAGAGATTGTTTACGTGAAGCTTACAATCTGCTCAATCATTATGCCGATGAATTGTATGGCCCACCCGAAAAAGATGAGAAGGTTCCAGCATTTGGCGAAGCACCTGAAAATGAAGAAAATGATGATATAGCAGATGATTTGCAAAAAGAAGTGGATGCTACAAAAGTAAAAAAACAAAATAGAGATTGGGCTAAACAACGTTTCCAAGCAGTGGATACAGGAGCAACGAATTGTCTATTCGTGCGTACTTCTCTACCAGATCCAGTGGAATTGGGTACACGGATTGTTACTGATATTGCACAAACACGAGAACAGAAAACTCGATTTTTACTACGACTAGTGCCTGTAGAAGTGGTGTGCCGTGCCAATATAGTAGATATCACTAGCGCTGCGGGTGAACTGTTTGACAAGTATTTTTTAAAAAAGGGTGTAACATTTGCTATTGTTTTCAACAAACGTTACAACAATGACGTCAAACGTGATGATATCATACGTGATCTAGCAGCACTCGTAGAATCAAAGAACATTAAAAATACTGTAGATCTCAAACAAGCCGAAAAAACTATATTGGTTGAGGTGATAAAGGGCTTATGTTGCATATCGGTACTGGATGGGTATTTGAAGTATAAAAAATTTAATTTGGTAGAATTGGGAAGTAGTAAGGAAAATCATTCGGCGGAAGACAAAGAGGTCAAGGATAATGTAGCAGTCTCTAATGAACATTCTAAGGACTCTCAAAAGACTGAAGTCAAAGAAACGGATGATAAACAAATTACGGAAGGCGAATCAAATGAAAAAGATGATAAACAGATAACAGAAGGCGAATTAAATGAAAAAAATGACAAAGAACGTTATGAAAAAGTTCACGCAGGTAGCGATGATAAAAGAAATACTGCAGATGTTGACGCCAATAATTTAGATGAAAAAGCTGATGCAGCCAATCTAGAATAGATTAGAAAATAGAAAAATAATTTCTTATGAAATAATTTTAAGTTAAAGTTAATTTGAAGAAATGTATAGTTTTTTTTTTATTTAATTTAATTGCACATGTACATAGTACATTTTATTAAAAATAAAAATTGACATCGTCTGTTCTCGGTTATACAATAGCTGGATATATGTATTTTTTAAATTTTCATTTTATATTTTTAAACAGACAAGAATGTGAATACAAAATTTATTTTATTTTATCTTACAATAATTCTTGTGTCAAATATATATTTTAATAAATGAACTGAAAAAAAAAACAAATAAAGGCAAGATTACTTTATGCACTTATTCAAACTAAATGTTATATGCTCATACCCCTTTGCTCATAAATTCATATAAATATTCAAAAAATTTAACAAACAATTAAATTATGTATTATAAAGCTAGCTAGCCACCTGACATACATACATTTAAAATCTACTTGAACGCAGTGGATCGTTTCTTTAACAACATTCCAACAGTTGAAGTAATATTCTCATAAATCATGAACATGAGTGCTGCAGTTAACACAGTTTGTAAAATTTTTGCCTCCAAACCTCGAAATAATCCTTTAAAACCATGATGCTGTATTATGCTTAGCATGATCTCCATCATATTAGCATCAATTGGAATAGGTTTTATCGATGTCGATGTTTTAGTTGTTTGAGTAGCACTTGTACGATGTCGTTGCTTTGTCTGTACAAGTTGCAGAGGATAGGTAAGCACTGTGGCAAATGCTTTAGCGAGTGCGCCTATCCCAAAATATCCTAAGCTCGATATTTCAGTTCCAGTGAATTTTATTAGGTTACGCTTTAAAAGCTCATACATCATGAATTGCAATGCTGGATTAGATACGAGTATTAGAGATGGTATGGTGCCGGACCATAAGCCGCGAAAGCCTTCAGTCTTGGCGACATAGGAGAGACCACTCACTAAATTTTTATAATGTTTATTAATGTCATCTGAAGTTCCGGCGACGTTACGCATGCGCACACGTGTGTTAACAACCCAAAATGGGGTGGTAGATAACACGTTTAGAACACCAGCGATTGAGCCCAGTATAAGATCTTTTAAAGCAGACTGTTGGCTATTATTGGCCGTTAAGGCTTTCAAGCTGTAAGTGGGAGCTTAGTATAATAAAACTATTGTACGATATTAAAAACAAACCTACCAGTGAAATGTGTAAAAATATACAAAATTGGATATGCAAAGGCTTTGAAGAACTGGACCTAGGCCACGATATAGAGCTGTAAAACCTTCACGAGTTATTATCTCTTTAATAACTTGTATTGTACTACGCGCATCGCCTATTTTTTCTGGATCCTCAACTGTAAATTATTAAGTTAAATTATTTAAAATTAAAAAGTTATCAAAAAACATATAACATCATTTCTAAACACTTAAATAGCGATTCATTAAAACATACATACGATATGCATGCACAGAAGTGCAAAGGTCAAAATACTTTCCAATTGAACTTACGTTGTAACCGCGATCGCACCGTGTCAAGCGGATAGAAAGTGCTCATAGCAATGCAGCCACCCTGAAAATTATACAAGATTTATTAAGTTATAAACCTTATCAATCAATTAATAATATTATACTCACCGCAGCGCCAGACACCGCATGTATCCAAGATTCATAACTGAACACTTGACTCAACTTTGATTGCCCACCCATAATGCACCAAAAGTTTTGTTTTCGCTGATTGAACTTTAGACGTTGGATTGTATTTTTAAGTAAGAATTTTACAACAAATTTGTTTTTGATTCAAACCCACCTAAATGCAATTCGCAAACACGCTCAGTTGGGGTGAGAGTGGTTAGCACAATGCTCTGGTCACTGCTTTAAACCGTTTCACAAAAGCAAATTTTCTTCAAATAAATTAACTTAATGAATCGTCTTAATAGCGTACTAAATATGTATGTATATCTTTATGACTTTCTTTAGTGATAGCGACTAAGGAAAAGGGTTGAAAATAGCCAACATATTTATTGAATATTCGAATATAATAAACAAAAACAAATCATAATCTCTGAAATGATACTCAATACAGTTTTCTAATAAAATAAAGCTAAATAATCACAGATATTGTTTTACTAGAATTGTAAAATTTTGTTTTCTATGAAAAAATGTAAACATATGTATTAATATGATTACAACAACAAACTTCCGGGCCTTAGCTTACCGGCTGTTTGGTCAGAGTTGCTTTGTCAACAGTACAGGGTTGCAGCAATATGCACATTCTGCGTTTATCTTAAGGCTGATTTACAATATCATAATTGAAATTTATATAAATTAATATTAGACATTTGTATAGACAACAAATACTACATTAGCTCTTTTATTTTTTATAGGAATATTTCTTTCTGATACTTCTCTGTCAGTCAACTTTACTTGCCACTACCATTATTAATACTTTGTTATATAAATATAATTGTTTATACTATATGCTTTATGGATATTAGATCTTGGCTTAATCGCGCGTACATAAACTTGCATAAAACTCTTGCGACACAAAAAAATTAATTCGTTAGCATTGAAAATTCAATTTTCACATCGCATGCAGTATAAATTTTTGATTTATTTCTCATTTTTTCGGTGGAAACAGTTACCTTTGACATTTGCTACGAATATTTTCCCCTCCAACATTGATTTTGCTTACGCGCATACATACACACATACATACATACATACATTATTTTGTACTAACGACATATTAAATAACAAGGTGGTTGTGCACCCATCAGTCACTGTCCTCTCTTGAGGCCAACACGCAAACTTAAAACTAATCAAATGCAATAATAAATACATAGAGATATATATATAGGTGTTCATAAGCGTGTATAGTAGAGATGATTGCACGCCAAAAAACACGAATCTCTATATTACGCTTCCCAAACGCCTTGCTGGCTGCGCATGAATAATGCTAATTAAGCTCATCTTGCCGACTTTATTGTAATAATGTTATTATAGTTTATTTCAATCGCATTATAGTAAATTCAAAATTGGGAAAAAAAGCTGTTGGGTATGTAACAATAAACCAACAGTAATTTATGCGAAACGGATATTCAGCCAAATTGAATTATGGTAAAAAGATGAAATAGAAACCAATTATAAGCGAACAATGAGTTTGAAGTGATTTTTTATTTTTTGTGGTTTAATTAAAAAGGGAAGCGTGTGCACCGAAACTTGTTCAAATCTCAGTTCATGTAGAAATTACAAATTTGTATGTATGTAGCAAGCATGTTAATATTAATATAATATATGTATTATTCAATTCCTGTGCACTATATTTTGTCGAACTAAATTTGTTTTTACGGCATCTTTTCATTCTCAGTAGTGAATTGTAGATAATTTTGTTGAGATTTCCTGAGCAACAGACAGAAGACTTAAGCAGCGAACTGCTTTTGTTTAGCTTATGTTTGGAATTTTAGAATTTCTGTTATTGTTGTTGTAGATTATGATAAGTTTAAGTATCAGATTTAAATGAATTCCAAAATAAATGGCTCACCTTAATGTCTGAGAAAGTATCTACAAACATAACGACAGTGTATAAACGCACATAATGGGTTAACAGCGTAGGGCGTAAGCATCAACCTAATTATATTCAACCAGCGAAGGGCAATGAACTAACCAAAGTTAATTACTTTTCATTTTATATTTTTACATTTGCTGCTAATGCGTCGCCATATCTTGTTGGCTTTGTTAACGCTTACGAAACGGATTGCACAAACACATGCACATGCCTACCTACCTGTACAGCCATATATATATATATATATATATATATATATATATATATTTATGCATGTTTGTGAGTTAAAAACATAAAACAAAATAAAACTGAGATACGCGTCTGTCACAATACCCGCTACAATACCGTTTGCGGTGCACAGCTGATGCAAACGCGACTGCAGCAGCAGAAAATCTTAAAAACTGTGAATTCAAAGAGCTTTTATGACAATGAAGAGCATAATGGTTGTAGCATACAAAATATAATAAAATTATAAAAAAAATATATAACAAATAAGCTATATGTGTATTTAAGTAAGTGTACAATCAAAGCCATTGAGGTTAGCGCCGTGCGGTGGGCAAATGCAATGGAGGCACAACAATCCACACAGACTTGACTAGGCTACGCAAACACAAGCGTAATTGTGAATACTTGTGTATGTGTATGTGTTTGTGGACGTGTGCGTGTGAGTTAGCTTGCGCCAACTCAAGTACCAAAGCGCCATATGCTCCACACAACTTTCGCTTTCTTCGATGACGTAAACATAAGCGAAATGGCTCAAATCATTGTTTTGTTATCAATATTTACATAGATTACATACATATTTGTATATTCGAAAATATGTACATATGTTAGAAAAAAATTTCGAGTAAGTCAATTGTGGTGTATTTTGTTATTACTTATAGAGGATGTTTGTATGCAAACTTCAGATCAAAAAGAATACAATTCACTACGCTAAATTAAAATGAAAAATATAATAATAAAATAAAATAATATATAATACAGTTAAATAAAATAAATAAAAGCTAGAAAAAATAAAATATAATTAGATAAAAATAGATAAAAAAAAATAAAATCACATAAAAAATACCAAAAAATTGAAAAAAGTGAGATAAAAAACAAAGAAAAAAATTTAATAAAATTAAATTAAATTAAAAAAATAAAATAATATAAAATAAAATATATATAAAAAAATTATATATATATAAAAAATAAAATTAAAATAAAAAAATAAAAAAGTAAACAAAAATTAAAACAAAATAAAAAAAAAAAAAAAATAAAATAAAATAAAGTAAAATAAAATAAAATAAAATAAAATGAAATATAAAAAATAAAAATAAAAATTAAGAAATAAAATAAGATAAAGTAAAATAAAAATAAAAAATAAAAATAATAATAAAATAAAATGAAATAAAATTAAAAATTAAATTATTTAAAACAAAACCAAATAAAATAAATTAAAATCAAATAAAATACGAGAAAACAAAAGAGAAAGAGAATAATAAATACAGTAAAATAAAAAAAAATAAAAAAAATAAAAATAAAAAATAATATAACTAAAATAAAATAAAGAAATAGAAATAAAAAATATAAAAAATTTATAAAAAAAATACAAGTAAAATGAAATCTTCTTCTATTTTATAAAATAAAAATAAATTAAAAAAATATGAAAGAACTGCTTCCATGTCATGTCGAAGTCTTTATACCTAAACTTAAGTGTAATGTAATGTAAGTTCAGAAACAAAGTAAAAGAAAATAAAGTTGGCTAAAGGAGTTGTCTGAGATGTACAGACAGGCAAACATGGCTACATGTTCATATCAAACATGCAACTCAGCTCGACGTTCTGATCCGAGTGGTATTGATTTTGGTGCGTCTATCTTTCTATTTCTGGTATTTTCATACCACGGACCAAAGTTAATTTGCCATTTAAGGTTCATGAAAAGTATAATAAAGCAAAGTAAAACAAAATATATAAAAACAAAATAAAATAACATCAAACAAAGTAAAAAAAGATTAATTTGAGTAATATAAAATTAGATTAACTAAACAAAAAATGATAATGTATGGATGTAATGAATATTTGCACTTTTTCTTCATGCAAACTAGCTATTTAGAGCATTTTTTTGTCATGAAATGTCGGTGATATTTCGATATAATGAATTATGTCATAAAATACCTAATTACGTAATGATCACATTATTACAATTCATTAAATTATTTTGCAACTTATTTTTGTAATTTTCCGTTAATTTTTTTTTTTTTTTTTGACAGTCATAAAGGACAGTGAAATGTCATTGTTCATACGAATTCATAAACTCGCATATACTTACCTTGCAAGCTCAACAGACGGATATGGAAAATTAACACCTCAAAATTCCATTCACTTTACAGCTTCTCGTTCATTCAACGCAAAAATTTAAAACTGTTTCCCTTTTTGAAAGCTCGATGTGAAATTCCTGCAAAAAAATATTAAAAAAAAATAAAGAAAAAAATCTGTCAAATAACATGAATGCACAATTTCTTTAGTAAACTTCAATACGTTTCCATTTTGTATAGGTTGAGCCTTTAGTAGGAATATAAGGTAAAAATAATGACATTAGGAAGATCCAAAATTTTATTAAAATTTATTATAATATTTGATTGTATGTATATATATACAGAATTATACATTTTGCGATTTCCAAAATAAACGTAAATAAAATGCATTTCAAATAATTTTTTTCATGAAACTCCTTTTTTATTATAAAGTTTGTACCTTGGCATTATATGTGAAGTAACATATTATGCAAATGACCTCCTCGTGAATTGTTGCAAACTCCGATCCGTTTGAGGTAATTTTCGTCCATTTTTTGGCACATATCATAACTTGACGAATGTTGGTTTCTAAGTGCTCAAGAGTTAAAGGTTTATCATAAGCACGGTCTTTCGCGTAGACCCACAAAAAAAATCGAACGATGTCAAATCGTACGATCTCGGTGGCCAATTGACAACGCCAAGACGAGAGATTACGCGACCGGAAAGTTTCTCTCGCCATATTCGCTCGTGTTGTGTGGCATGTGGTTACCACCTTGTTGGAACCACGTTTTGCCCAAGTCGTGTTTTTCAGTTGCAGGCCAGAAAAAAGTCGGTTATAGTACGACCATAACGCTCCGAATTGACAGTGACAGTTTCGCTGTTATCGTTTTCAAAAAAGTGAGATTAAATCCCACCTTCGGAACAAGGAGCGCACCTGACGGTACGTTTTTTTTGGGTGTATGGGCCACCCTTCAATTATTTGAGGATTCTCGGAGCGGTGAATGCTACAATTTGGCTTATTTACGTATCCACGAAGTGAGATTTGTTCCCCGTCGCTAAAAAAAATTTCGTTGGAAAAACCGCGGTCCACTGCTTGTTGTTCAAGCACCCAATCGATGTAACAACGGTGTGGTGAATGGTCAGCTGGCTTCAGTTGTTGTGTGAGTTGGACTTTTAATGGATGCAGATGTAAGTCCAAGTGCAAAATACGTCATAATCTGCCGTAAGAAAGTCCCAGCTCTTGAGAACATCGAGAAATAGACACATTCGGGTCTTCGGTTACACTTCCACGAGCAATACGAGGATGGACAGGTCTTACAATAGCTGTAACTGATTCAGTCTCTTCAAATTTCCTTACAATTTTACAAATGGCTTCAGTAGTTGGATGATTAGGTGCACCATAATCTCCTCTTAAAGCACGAAACGTGGCCACGTTTGAATCAAAATTTTTTTTAGTAGGTTTCAACAATTTTGCACGCGTTGTGCGGTTAAGCGAACCATTTTTATGAATGCCTGAGTTTTAGCTAAAAAAAACAAGTTTGGTTTGACAGTTAAGTTTGACAGATGTCAAAATACAGCACTGCACTTTCAAAACCACAAAGGATTATCCACTTTTTAATTGATATATCAATTTTTATGTGGAAGAATAGAGCTGAAAAGACTTTAAAACAGGTTCGCCATTTTTGATTTCCCAAACCCACAAACTTTAGACAATTTGGAAGGGTATCATCATGGTTAGAGCTATCATAAACATTAAATTTAATTTTTTTAAGCAGAAAAATAATTTATCAAATACATTTTCACTTACATAAAGCTATAATCACTGTCATCGACGTGAATATAATTACTTTTGTTGCTGCCGCTTAATTAAAGATGCTAAACAAGTTTGAACAATTCTCAATTAAATTGTTTACCTAAGCTGTTTAACGCTTTTAATGCGTTTTATTTATTATTTTTTCTCTATTAATTAAAATGATTGATGCATTTAGTGATAAAAACAGACAAACAAAACATCTCACCGGGTAGACATATGTGGGTTATTCCAACTTAACGCCGGTCGTAAATTATTCCATTCTAGTGGAAGCGGTCAGCTGTTTAAAGAAGCTTCTAGTGCGATTTACGTACGTAGTTGGGGAATATATATTACTTATAGCAAGCGGCTACGGTTGGGCGATGCACACGAAGCACGATGACAGAAAAATTGTGAGTAAATTATTTTAATTATTTTTTTATTAAAAATAGAAAAAAAAAATAGAAAAAAAAAGAAATTTTGAAACAAAAATATAGAAATTATTTCTATAAGGTTTTTTTTTATTAAAAATTAAAAATAAAAATAAATATAAAGCAGTAAAAGTTATTTGTAAGCAATTATCAGCCATTTTACTATAATTTTCTTTTAGCATGTGTAAGTGCATATAACGGCACTTGTGCTTGTGCTATATTTACCATAATTTTAATATACTTTAACCGCCACATACTAATTACTTCAATAAATACTATGTTATGTGAAGAGAAGCGGAGATTTTATGCTCACTGCTTGTGGTTGAGTGTGCAAACCGCCGAAAAGTGGAAAGTGTGAAAAATACAAATATTATTTTTATAATTATATTATGCATATTTCCGCTTCCGGAAAATTGAGGTATTGACGATGTGAAGAGGAATATTGTATAATATTTTTTTATGATTTCCTAAATATTATTAAATTTTGCTTTGTAACGATTTGTGTAATTAAAAAGTTTTTAATATATAAATGCAATAACCGAAGAAAATAGGAAATTATTTTCTAATCAACTTTCTGTTAAGGGTTCAGGTGGGTTTGAAAATTAAAAAAAAATCTTTTTTTTGTCTTATTAAATTGTAAAATATGTTTAAAATATTCTCAAAAGTTTTCAAATCGATCGAAGTAAAATTCTAAGAGATAGATCCTTTGGATTTTTCGCCCAACAGGCCATGTCTGTGTCAATTTGAAACTTTAAAGTCGGTGGACATGATTTCTCGAAAAGTTATAAAGCGATTTTATTCAAATTTGGCACACATCTTTGTAATAACATTATCTAGTAATTGAACGAAGGATATTTTTTTTATTAATTTTTTGAGCCAATACATAGCGAAAATTTGATCAAAAAATGTGTTTTTTGTTCAAAGTCTGTCAAAAATTCAAATTTTAATTTTTTTGTTTTTTTTTTTCCTTCGTCCAATAATGAGATTTATCCATGTACTAACGAAATATTTTTGATTTTTTGATTCTAGATGAACCAATAATGAGTTATGCTGTCCACTGCGAGAGCATTTTCTTTTGAGACGTCAAGGAAGATGAGGTACCAACGGCTGAGTTTTCGGAATTTTTGAATAAAAATCCCACAAAATACTGTTTAAATATGTATCTTTGTTAGGGTGAATTATTTGAATAAAATATATGATTATATATATAAAAAAAGGTGAAATTTCCTTTTTTTGACCTCTGAAACCCCCCTAATCCCTTAGGTACATTTTCTATAGTTAAATATACCAAAAAAAAATGTTACAGTCTTACAAAGATTAGTTAGTTAATTAATTATCTTTAACCATTTTATATAAATTTTTCTTTTGTTCTTAAAACTCATTGTATGAGATATTAAAAACACAACAATTTTAGTCAGAAGTTGAGGATTTTAAAAATAAAAAGCACGAAGGCCCTAGTAAATACATATTTTTTCAGTCCTTATAACAACAACATTTACTTAAAGAAGCAATCCACCGAATCTCCACTGAAGCCTACTGGATACTCCCGTTGCATTTCACATCGAATTTGGTGCCTCATAAAGACTTAGTTATTACCGTGATATTATAAAACAACAATAAATAAGTAAAATGCGATTAAAATATTTTTACTTTTGCTTACATTTTTATTTTGCTTTGCACCTCACTGTTTTTCTATGGCACGAAATTTCATGAGAGTTCAGAGCATCAGGTGCCGCCATCAAATCGTGTCATGTCATTGCAAACCAATAACAACTTGTAGTCTTTATAAAATGTGTAGAGTTAGAGCAGAAAAAAGTGAGGAAAGATGAGCTGCATTTGTATATTTGTATATTTGTATTTGCTTTGTGTGTATGTGTGAATTTATATAAAACTACCATTCATCCGCAACTTGCAAACAGAAAAAGTGGAAAAAACTGCAGCAAAATACTTGCTATCCATTTTTTATTATTATTATTGCCTTCCTTTGTGTAAATTTGCATGCAACACTTTCACCAAAAGCAACTTAAGTGGGTACTTTTTAGATACTTTGGTTACTTCCACGAACCGTGTAGGCTTTTATCGATTGTTAGATGCTATTATTTCGCATAAAAGCTGCGCTTGTGGTTGGCATTATTTTTTTTTGGTTAAATTTATATATTTGAAATTGGTGCTGAGGAGTCATAGATAGCAACGGTCAACACGATTTTAGTCATCTAAATCGAGCAGCAACGTAGTTCGTGCGGTTGTTTTTCAAAATTTGAACTTTTATTTAAGAAAAACGGGTACAATAGTGGAGTTTAAAGTATTACCCATCTGAAGCTGCAACATTTTTTCATCTTTCTGACAAGTTGTGGTTTCCACACCAAAAGAACTCCACTTTCCTGTTCTAATGTGAACCACAGGGAGGACGTTCGACACCGATCGCAATATATGGTGGTCAGAAGGCACAAGATCTGGGCTGTAAGGCGGGTGAGGCTAAACCTCCCCGTCACTGTTTTCCAAATAGTTTTCAATCGGTATTGCACCATGAGGCCGAGCATCGTCATCATGTCATGTCTGGTCGAAAAATGAATTGTTGTCGGTACCGTTTCCCATTAATGGCTTAACCCAGTTTTAAGAGGTTATAATGCGTCGTGCTGCATTACTGTATTCTGATCCCACCAAATACAGAGCACTACCTTTTCGGCATAGATATTCAACTTTGCCGTTGATTTGGCTGGTTGGCAAGGTTTCGCATATGACTTTTTGCGTTTTAGGTCTTAGGGTTGTCGTAATGGATTTAGTTTTCATCACCATTCTCCAGAAGATGACTTTCAGCAGCGGCTTTCTTCTTCTTACTAAAGTAACGACGAAGAACTTCCCTCAAAAACACTTACTTTTTCAGGCGCAAAGTTCAACTACTTGAGTGAAAAGCTATTGTTTACGCTTCAACTGCATATATGACATATACTGGAAAAGATGCTTCGGAATATTGAAATATATATAGTTATTTGGCGTTTTGTAACCGCTGAAGCGATTTTTAACCGAGCTCCTCCTACAATTTGTTAAGTAACCCTCCTATAACCATGCACACATGCCAACGATTTTTACGCCCGGCGGGTTAGAGGTTCAAGAATTTATCCGCGGTAAGGCATGCCTATCCTTAGAGGCGACTAAAATCCAATAGTTCTCGCGACAATGGAGTCTTTATACTTGAACGACCCGGATTTTTATCCGGCCAAGGACCGTCACTCCCGCAATATTCCTCGCAGCCCAATTTGGGAAATTTTCTACGGTTACAACAACAACAACCAACGATTTTTTTTACTATTTTCTTCGAAACATCTTTTATATTGACCGGTCGGATTGCTCCACAATTCTTTCAGAGAATCTTCTCAATAGACACAAAACGGTTTCACTGGAGCGTCATTTTGAACTTGATGAATAGACAGAAGCCGCACGGATCCAGATTAGGCGAATACAATGGTTGTGGCAGAATCTGCGTCTTATTTTTGGCTAAAAACTCACGAAGAATCAATGCAGTGTAAGACGGTGCATTATAGTAGTGTAAAATTAGTTATCCTTCCATAAGCACGATCTCTTTTCCGAATAGCTTTACGCAAACGACTCACTCAAATAATATTCCTTGTTGACCTTTTGACTTGGCGGAAGGATGCCCTAATGCACAGCACTTCGATGATCGAACAATGTTTTATATGTTAATTATGATTCTACATAGAAAAGTTATATTAACAAATATTAATACTTTCTTGAGCGTTTAGTAATTAAAAAATATACAAATTTAATTGATACTTGAAGATATTTTTTTTAGAATTGCCAATGATTTATGATGCTTCAAATTAATTTTTTTATCAAGCATATTTCTTTATTTTAATTTTTCTATCGCAGAAAATAAAAGAATTAAATGTATTTAAAACTTTACGTTCATAACTTTTATAGCAAAATACAAAAGACTACAACGCACTGCGCAAAAGTCACGAAAAAACCTGTTTTTTATTTATTCCTTCCTACAATTTAAGCACTCTTCTGTATAGAAAAGCCTCTTCACAGAAAAAATAAAAAAATAAAAAAATAAATAGATAAATAAATAAGTAATGAACAAAAAATAGCCATTAAAATGAAACCAACCGCAGTGCTACTGTGTGTGTGTAAAAAATGGCGATAGAACAATAAAGTGGTCATAAAAGCAGCAAATTAAAAATAATTGAAAAAATATTGAAAGATTATATACAAATAAAAGAAAACAAAAGAAATACTATAAATTATATATGAGGGCTGTTCGTTAAGTCATTCGTTTGGTATAAAAGAATAATTTCGTTTTGAGAAAATTGCAATGAGTTTGAGTTTGTTTGCACCAAGAACAAATCAATAGGGAGAATATAACAGATTAAAGCAGTTTATTTATTGGCGCTCGCGTTGTTAGGAAAAAAATCATAATCTCGAGAATCATAATAAAATCAAATCGTTATTTTTCGCGTCATTCTTTGCGATTTTGATGACGACTTATCTTAGAACTGCTCGGCGGTCACTGCGGTCTGACGAAACAGCTGAACTGATTTTTGAGTATTTTCTTAGAACTCCAGCGCAGAAGATTTTACGCTAAAAATTTTAAAACTTTCGCTGAGTTAATAAGCGGTTGAGGAGATCCGATACATATGAAAAGAGATTTTTTGACCAATATTTAAGGTTCAATTAGAGGTGCCATAATCATACCCATATAAAATAGCCGATCCAATCAACATATTGGGCGACCAGATTTCCTGCTGGATGACCCGATGGCGCTTGAAAGTAACTAGACAGAAACATTTCCACGAATAAAATTTAAAAACATTTTTATCCCCAATTCGACTGTGTTAAGCACTTAGGAATTCACTTAAACAGACTACTAACACGGAGAGAAAACATATTCGTCAAGAGAAAAACACTCGAAGTAAAGTTTCATAGTATGAACTGGCTGATAGATCGTCCATATCCTCTCTTTTTGAACAAAAAGTCTCGTCGTTCGTTAAAAATTAAATCAAAAAAAAAAAATTGTGGTAAAACACCATTATCGTCACATCCGTGACGAGATGGCCGTTAATCTATTGACATCAACACAAGTACTCTTAGGGCTGAAAAGAAGAACTTCGCTTTACCTAGTACAATAGCTACAAAAAAATACAATATTTATTGAATTATTACTAAATGTAAAAACAAATTTTTTTTTGAGTAAAAACAATTCCTTTGTGAAGATATTCTTTAGTTTTAAGAACGTTCTTCGATGGTTTCCGAATTGAAACTTATTTATATGAATGGATGGACGTGCCATAGTCTTTTTTTACTTTAATCGTTTGTTTTTTAACATAAAAATATAAATTTCACACAAATAAACTACAAATATCATCGTAATAGCTCATTTTTATTACGTTTGTTTACAATTTTCGAATTGAAATTGAAATTACCAATGAAGGGTATCAGTTGTTTGCGGTTATGGTAGTGATAATCGATTATATGGTTGTAATCGCAGTTTTATGGTCTGGCACCCTTAATTCAACCGTTACTCGCTGGGATCTCGATATTTTTAACTACGTAGTTAGTGTATGTCTTAAAAAATCAAAAAGACGTATTTTTATTGAAAATTTGCATCATAGATGGCGCTGTGGACGAGCTGTTCTATTTTTTTTACACTGAGAAAATAGCAAAAAGTTGATGAAGAGACAAATTTAAAAATCTGTGCAATATGAAAAAATAAAAATAATATATAATAATAATAATATATATTTAAATATAATGAAAGGAAACCATAAGAATTGCAAAGAAAAAATTTTTTGTGGAAAATTTATTTAAATTTTTTTAATTGAAAACTGATAAAATATATGCAATTCCCATTATATTTCGGAAATAAAGTAAAGTAAAATATTGCAAATGAAAAAGTTTTAATAAATCTTCATTACGAAACTCTTTACAACTGTCTAAATTTTAGTATTTGCTAAAAACTCGCTTAAAAAGTTATTTATTTGAAGAACAATTTTTCATAAAATTTTTTTTAAAGGCAAATAGTTAGTTGCAAACAGCATAAAATATGCCGGTTTTCATTATGAAAGCAAAAATTTTAAATTTATAAAACAAAATTCGACGAAGAAGCCAAAAATAATAGTAATTTGAAAATTGAATTTCAGTTGTACTAAGCATTAGAGCTTTGATTGGCCAATAAAGTAAATAAAATAAATATAATCAGCGAATATTATTGCTGATGTTTAAAAAAAAAATTCAAGATCAAATCTGCAAGAAAACCCACTGCCAAACGTAATGTAAGTGCTGCTGTATTTATATATGTGTATACATGCCGTAACTTTTTAGCACCGCACATTAAATGAAATGTATAAATAAGAATTGAAATTCGGCAAATCATTGTGTAAGCGAAATTCGTATGATTTTTAGCAAGTTCGTTGCTAAAGTCTTTTGTTAGACACTTACACTTTGCGCCTGCCTATCAATAATATTAAAAGAAAAAAAGTCATTAAACCTCAACACTCGTACATATAAATATTTCACATTTTCGTAAATTGCTCATGTGAGTGATTAAAATGAAAATTTATTTAAATTTTTTCTTTTTTTCATCAGCCCAAGTCATAAACAATTCGTTATGCACCTTTTAAAGATCCATCAATGAAGACACTGACGTACGAACACAAAACGTTTACACTCACATATATGCATTTATGTATGTATATGCAGTTTTGCGTCACTTCATTGCTATTGCATTTAGCACATCTTTATTTATTGAATAGGCCTATTGATTTTTAATATTAACCGACGTGCTGAGAACACTTTGCGCTTCGAAATTTATTATTTACTTACATTGCTGGCAAATACGTTTACTTATGATTAACTTATTGATATTATCTTAGCACGTATTCCCTTTGGGTTTGAGAATGATTCTCGCACGTCAGCAGTTTGTTTATGTAAATGAAGCAATATTTATTTACTTTATTGTCTGTCGATTATCAAGCAATCACACAGAAGCGATTTCGAGTGAATTATAATGTGTTGATTTGTTTTTTTTTAACTACTTCTGAGCTATTATATGCAAGCAATTTATAAATTAATTTTGGAAAATAAACAGTTTAAAAAGTAAGAAATTATTTTTCTTTTCACAAATAATGTTTTTTATAATCCAAAAGAGAGAAAAAAATTAGCCAAGGAGGATGAAAATAAGTAATAATCTGATGTCGTATTACGTCCGAATAACTTCTTATGGGTAGGACAGTAAGAGATAGAGTGTTTGTAATGAAGCAAATTCATATATACTGAATTCCAGGCTATGAAGACCTTTGTGTGGAGAGTAAAATATGTAATTGACTAGACCGTTCGCCTAAAAATTGAACCGGAACAGAAAATACATGTACAAATAAATTGATTAGAATAGAGGTAAAGGTAGATAGAACGATTTAACAGGCAACGCTACGAGACTGTTATCACGAAGGAATTAAAAATCTTTGGTAGACCTAATGGCTCCCCACAAACTGATTGCGTCCGATGAGCGGAAAATGGGTTTTACTAACAGTAATACATGCAGGAAATGAAAGGAGATGGACATAAATTGTGCATTATATTACTTATTATGGTCTTTATAGTAATTATTTTATAGTCCCGAATTAGCTTCAGTTTCCACTACAGACACTACAGAGAATCAACACATCTATGCATGACGTGGCACTCAACCTAACCTAGTTCTCTCCAAATGTACTGTAAAATACTTTTTTGCTGCATGAAACCTTTCAAGCAGGGTTGAGTAGTAACTTTAGCTAGTCGCTACAACAACAACAACAGTAATTTAGCTAAATCTTTATCTAAATCACTCGCAGTTGGTGTTTCTAACCTTAACTTTAGCACTTTGTAATACTCAATGTACTATCTTTGCTTGACAGTCTCTAGACATTCAAATTTGTTGGCTTCCAGTGGTTTCATATTCTCCTTCACTAATTTCCTTTACCCGTGCTAACAGAAATGATATTTTAATATAACATATCCAGTACTTTCAAAATTGTTTGCCTTTCATAGTAATCGGATCCCAGTCACGGCTCTTATTTACATGGGTTTTTGATGGCTGTGATTGACGTCTTTCCATCACTTTCTTCTGTTAGAGTCTACAGTGTTGGTGTGGCATAATAGAAGAAATCTTTAATTTGAATTTATTGGTTTCTACACTTCCTTTTACTATACAAATGAAATGGATATTTCATAATTTATATATATTTTTATCTATACGAAATAACTTCCACTTTGATTTACACTACGTTTATAAGTATTTACAAATTTCCACACACTCACACTCACACTTCTATGCAACTTTCACACAGAGTTGTGCTGATAGTAGCAGCCGCTGCAAGTAGTGTTCGAAATGGGAACCTAAAAACTTCCGCATTGTCTTTAAATGTAAAACCACTTTTTACTCTCGCACATATGCATGCACATACATATAATTGTTGTTGAACACCCACATTTTGTGGAATACAAGTTTATTTTATGATTTTGGGATAATAAAAATAAAAATTGAAGATAACCATCAGCGTTGGTGCAACATCGTCGTTTACAAACTATTCACGATTATGCAATACGAATTATCTCCAACAACTTAAATTCACATAATACGAATTTTTGTTGTGAAGATTCATACTAAGTATATGTACGTGTGTATGCAGTATCTAGATATGTGCAATTTTTCATCAATTGTCGTACGACCTATCAAAACTAACTTCATAAAAACCTGCCTTCTTCCTTCTTCCGTCTTTTGTCTACTTACATAGTTACTTACTTACTTACTTATATACTCGTAGTGGCTTACCAACTTCCGTTTCATCTTTGCAATTAACGTTTGCATTGCTAGCGTGCGAAATTGTCAACAGAAACTAAAGCCAAATTGGTTGTTTGACAATCAAATTTAATGAGTTGTCATCATTCCATCCATAAAACCTTATATAATGCCAATAATATTATTATTTTCATTATATTCGTTGTTTGTGTTGGTGAGTTAGTGGAGTTTTTTTCGCGGATGCCCGCTAGGAAAAATTTGCTCTGAAATATAAACGAGTATGAGTTTATCTATCGTATATCCACCATGAGCTGTTTAGAAAATCTGTTTTTATTACGAGGGTGGTGTGATAAGTCAGTGACTTTATGAATAAAAAATTGTTTGTTTTGGCAAATAAGCGTTTTATTTCACAACATAGTCTCATTCATAGATTTTTTTCAAGGCCCCCAAATTAGGCGTTTGTTTCTATGATGATCTCTTCTTTTGACCCGAATCTTTTACCGCCCAGCCCCTTTTTTCAGGTTTTTAAGCACGAAATAGTCGCAGTGGGTTAGATCTGGAGAATATGCTGAATGGGGGGGTAGCAGTTCGTAACCCAATTTATGAATTTTTGTCATGATGATTACACACGTGTGTATTGTTCCGATGGAAAAATACTATTTTTCACCGCATCCGATCATCTCTACTTCAAATCAATATTAAATCTGTCCAAAGGCCCTGAATAATATTCGCCGGTGATTGTTCTACCCTTTTTAAGGTAACCGATGTGAATTACACCACGTACATTCCAAAAAACTGTGGCCATGACCTTGTTAGCTGACATATCCACCTTGGCCTTCTTTGATGCACGTTCATCCGGTGAAACCCACTGTCATTGTGAGTTTCTTTGATTTTATCGACGCTTTCGACCTTTTTTGGGCGATCTGAATATTCAGCGTCACTTGTACTGTTTATTTACCCAAAAAAAAAATAGTGATTAATCAGCACACAAAATTCACTTTTTTCCATTTTCTTTAAAATTCACGAGGTCGTCTGCTTTCAATGGATGGCAAACACAAGCTAAATGGATCAGCCAGCTGAAAATTTTACAGCAGTTTATTAAACGATAAGAGTTGACGGGAGTAATGCCGTATTTACAGTAACTGCACGACAAATTCAAAAAGTCACTGAATTATCAAACCGTACTTAGAATTTTTTACTGTAATTAGCCACATCATGTGACTGGAATACATAGCTCCTCCAACATATAGGAAAAATCATCGATATTAAACTCCAATTCCTATTTTTCATATAAGCAGTTTTGGCTCATTAACATAAAATTTGCGTTCTTTTCAAATATTGCAGATACTGAAAATCGGCAAAATCATAAGAGTGCATCCCTGCCATTATAGAGATATGTATAATTACTGAATTCACAAGTGAGAAATTGTATGTTAAAATGAAATTAATTTCCGTTCATGAAATGTATAGAAATTTCGTAAAAACCATATACATCCATTATTCCCGATTTCATATACCAATTACAAGTATATTTCATTATTTAGGTGAGATTTTCTTACTTGGCCTGCAACTCACAAGTTCGTCAAAGTCATTGACAATGACAAATATTATGTATCCGGCAAATTTTTGCGCTTTTTAATATTTTCTTGTAGGTGTGTGGCTATATGTACGCGGCTATGCGAGGAAATAATTTGTTTATTTTTCCTCAACAATTTTCAAAACTGACTGTAAAAGAGCGTATTGAATTCTTTTAAAGAGCAACGAATCAATTTGGAAAGTACTTGGCACGCTTATAAATAGAGTGAGCCAGAAATTTATATTTGTGTATATTTACATGGCATGCATATACACATTTATGGTTATTAAATAATATTATTCACTTTCATATGAAGAAATTTTTATGAAATTTCCCGATTTTGTCACGCAATGGCTTGATATCATTATTTATTTCAAATGCATGCAGTTATGTATCAGAATACTTTTTACGCTGCAATGAAATTGAAGCGAAAATTAAAAAAAAAATTAAAAAATATATCAATCATATACTACCCTAACGTGTTATGGGAAAATTCCCAGCATGTCCAGACGTTAGTTGGAAGAAAAATTGTTTACGAAAAAATGTAGGGAATTTTCAGTCATTCCAAAATTTAGATATCATAATCGCAATATTTTCACTCAAATTTGAAAATTAAACCTCTTCTATTGGAAAACATTTAAAAAAAAGTTCAATAGTAGTATTGAGGGCACCGCAGCCACAGATTTTGCAGTTTTTAACTAATAATAGTTTCCAAAATCAGGAAATTACAAGATACA
Organism: Neoceratitis asiatica; assembly: GCA_030068015.2. NCBI lineage: Eukaryota > Metazoa > Arthropoda > Insecta > Diptera > Tephritidae > Neoceratitis > Neoceratitis asiatica. The sequence continues at coordinate 89,595,586 of CM061526.1, forward strand.
TTGGCCTTAGCAAGCATTTTTTATGCCTTAGTACGATATTCTGATCAACCCCATTTTCGAAGCTAAAGAGCACCTTGAAATTTAGTTTTGGAACTTCTTCTGTTCCCCTGAACAGTAAAGTCCAAGGTATATAAGATATATTTTCTGTCGTGTCCTTATTATTTTGTGGAGCTGGAAGCTCATTAAAGCCTAGTTTAATGTAAATGAATTCAAAATTACAAAAGCGATTTAGACAATTTTAATGTTAGGTTGCTTACGTTGAGGCCTCTTGATTCGTTGTAGTATCAAATGTTACTCTGCATTTGATGTGAAGTAATCATCATGTATGGGAGTCTTTATATTTAGTTTTGAAACTTTTTCTGAACGGCGCAACTCTAAGATATCTAAGACGTGTTTTAGTTATGGGTAAACAGTAAGAGGAGGGGTGTTCCAACATCCATCTCCAATCTATGTTTCTGCACTTCCTACACATATCACTGCTTGTAATGCTCATTCTGCTTGCGTGTGAGGCCTGTAGGATGTGGTCTATCTTTAGGCCTATAACTGTTCTTCAGTCTTTTCAAGACCATTTGAGTAAGAAGTAAGTGTGGTCTTGCGGTCTTGCAGGTCCTCCTTGTAAGTCCTCCAGCTCTCTCGTAAATTTAAATTGTACGATGTCTTTAGCGTCTTTTGCATTTCATGTACTGTTTCGTGTTGTTGCGCAAGGTTTTTTTCAACTCATCAAATATTTCATCCACGTCAATGCCCATCTGGCCTGGACTCCATGCAGTTTCTGACTAGCAATGTATTTGTTGTTATTCTTCATGTGGGTTTCTTCAGAGTTTGCTAGCTCAGCGGCTTTCCTTATCGCGAAGGCCATCCAACCTCTTTTGGTGAAGATTGAAATCTTTTTTCGCAGATACAGTGTGAGGGTATGAACTCGTAGTCACGCATAAGAAATTTAGAAGGACTCGAGTACTTGGCCGACCGACATGCAAAATTATAGAAGGCTAAGTTATATAAAAACAAGTGTTGCCTTCGAAGTATTTATTCCCTTCATGAACCTATAAAGTTTATTGCCATACGCAAAATTCGATTTCGACCAACCCAATATCATGCTATTAGATGTTTTTTTAACGGATTTTTGGCCCACAACCTCATATCTGAACAAAACAGTTGTATGGGAGCTATATGATATAGTCGACCAATCCGGCCGTGTCCGACAAATGATCAATGCAATACAAAAATGCATCCGCATACTAAGTTTTGTGGAAATATCTCAAAAACGGAGATACTAGTTTGCGTTCAAATAGACGGACAGACAGACGCACATGGCTAAATTAACTCAGCTCGTCGTTCCGATCCGATCGGTATACATTTTGGAGGACCTACCTCTCCTCTCTCTGGTATTTACATATTTCGGGCTAAAGTTAATATACCATTTCATTTCATGTACATGGAAGGTATAAAAAATTAATTGCCGCGGCCTTTCGAGTTCATTTCACACATGAAATAAGGGCTCGAAATCCATCAGCCTTTCGGAGGCGGTTCAGAACAATTCATTTATTAAGAAAAATCGAACCATAAATAAGATTTTTGGAACGGATCGGTATCAAGTCCACTACTCATAAGAAAAATTATTCCCTATGTTGATTTAGGAGATCTTCATAATCCCGACTTTCAAAACCCTAAGAGTACATGATCCAGACAATTTTAAAAAATCCAGAAAAGATTAGATCCCGACAATATAAAATCCCGACAAATAAGTTACTTTTCGTATTTAAGTAAATTTTTCCATCAATTTGCTGAATAAATTGAAAATATGTTTTGATCTTATCTGTATCATGTGTTTCGAGATTTTTTGTGTCGGAATTTCATTATACACCCCATAAACTTAATCAAAAGGGTATCTACGTACAAAATTCAAGTAAATTGAACCATAATTGAAATTGTTTAGAACAGATCCCAGGTTCCAGGTCCACTTCGCGTATGAAAAAAGTAGTGTTCGTATTAAACCAAGCAACTTACGTAGCCAATTTCCAGAAAATCGGATAAAAAATAAGATTTTTTTCGAATAGGTCGGTCCCTGATCCACTTCCTAGATATTTCTTTCGGATTCATTTTGTTTGGCCGTATACAAATCCGAATTGGTTACATAAATTTGCTTTATATATATAGATATATATGTATAAGGTAAGTTAGAAGCGAAATTCGGTTGGTATAGTTGAGTAATTTTTTCTTCATATCCTTATCCTCATATTTGGACTGACTTACGTTAAGTATTTATGTATGTAAATCTGTCTGCACATTGCCAAAAGCTCTTGATTACAACAACAATAAAGTATGAATTTAAAACTTATTTACAAACTTTCAAAATAAATCCATAATAAAATGAAACAGAGTGCCATGAGGCTATTACAAATATGCATTAAAAAGTTGATAATAAAATGAAGACAATCAAAGCATTCAAGCAGAGCTACAATCAAAATCTTTTACAATAACATAAAATTAAAAATTGAAAATTAAAACATTTATCAAAAAAAAAAAAATCGCTAAGTGCAAAATGCAAAAACAATACTAACAACAACTTGTGTAACCAGATACAGCAATATATTTATAAGTAAATATGCACATGTGTGTATGTAGCGTTGGCAGCAAATGGCTTATGAAAGCAACAACCGCTCAAGTAATTGTAGGCGTCCGTACAACGTCCGTACGTCCGTACAGCGGGGCGTATACGTATTCAAATAATTCATTCAACTATGAAGAGGCTCCCAACAATCGCTAGTTGCAGATGCTACACAACTCTTTTGGACAACAAACATTTGCAATTGCAATTCGCAAATGATAAACAAGTTGAGCAAAAAACATTTTTTCTTTTTTCAAACTTTTATCTACAATGAAATTATAATGTATGTATGCATTTGCATGGTGCATTTACTCTGCCGGCGGGCGGATATGCTGGCTCTGAGATGATGTCTTTTATTTGGTAGCGACTTGTATTTAGCGATTGCGGCAAACGAAGACAGATTACGGCCAGACAGATTGTAAAATGCAAACGAATTTTCTACTCTTGGCAGAAATTGAAATTTCGATGGTACATACATTTCAAAACGCAGCGCACAGTGGTAAAATGAACCAATTTTAAGTGCACATACGAGAAAAAATAAGAATAAAAATTAAATATTAAAAGCTTCATCAACAAATTGCACAAACAGCATAAAAAGCATAAAAATCCGTTCTCAAAAAATGCAGTCATCACAGGCCGTTGAGAGTTCGACTCCCCAATTTCCGAAACACGACTTTATTCATATAGCTGCCGCGGCTAGTCTTCCCGTTCTTCCATTCCATTCCATTCTGTTCTGTCTGTTGATCCAAATTTTCAGCAGATTTTTGATGGTGTCACCATCGAGCGCTGCAATAATGATTTCAATTTCCTTCTTCGAGTCAAAAATCATCTCTGGATGGTTGGCGTATCACTAAAAAATAATCCAACGGAGTAAAATTGTAGCTGGAAGGCGACCAGTGGATATTGCCGTTTCGGCTGATTACGCGTTTTTCTAACAGAGTGCAAAAAAAATCGACGTTGCATCATCCTGTTGAAACCAGTCTATGTCATTCTCTTCAACATTTGGAAACAAAAAAATCTCTGAACATGTCACGGTAATGATCCGCATTGAAGGTTACGGCAGCTCCTTCCTCGTTTTCGAAGAAGAGAGCACAATTTATGCCGCCGGTTCCTTAAATTGAATTTCGGAGAGTAATGCGGGAGTGACAGTCCTTGGCGGGATAAAAATCCGGGTCGTTCCAGCATTAAAACCCGATTGTCGCGGGAACTATTGGATTTTAGTCACCTCTTACAACAGGCATACCTTACCGCGGGTAAGTTCTTGAATCCCTAACCCACAAATGCAGCAGTTTTGCTGGTAAACGCAACTAATCGGCTAGTACAGCCACTACTGAGCTAATCTGCTGCACATGTTCTTAAATTTTTTTTGAAAACTTCGGTTACTTCCAATGTTCTTCCTGCAATTCAACCATTGTGCAGTGTGGGGGCAGCACTTTAGCTAGACAAAAGAGTTGCTTCAAGATTATAGCGTGACTTATGGCAACATTTGCAACAATGTTGCGACAAATTACAAAGTGCAATGCAAACAATGGGGGTTTTATCAGCTGGGAAACTGTAAAATTTACAGCAAAACAATATTTTTTAATTCGTTTGATTTTCCGTTCGGAGTTATGGTGCGTTGCGGATAGATAATTAAGTTAATAATTATATAATTGCGACACGTAAAGTTATGGCTGCAAAGGTACTTTATATGTGCGGCCTTAGCCATAACAGTGGCGAGATAATTGAATAAATATTTACATTGGTACCCGTATGTACACCTCTTACACACACTTATATACCTTTGTCTCTATGTATTTCACTTGAGCTCAAATGGATCTTCAAAGCACTCCATTGTTCGCTTTTTGCAAAGACATACATAGGCTTATGTATGTATTTATCAAATTTTAGTGGTGTGGGTGTTTGTGCGCCTATAAGTGCGAAATTTAACACATACTAGCAATATATATATATACAAATATATACAAATATATATGGTTTTTGTTTACCTATACTCTTCCGCCGATCTCTTTGCATTGCGAGCATTTCAAGTGCTTATGCCTTGATTTCTATTGCTTTTTGCTTGCAATAATTTTTTTTAACCAGTCTGAAATCATCTTTCGTACTTGGTACATTGACATGCTAACAAGTTTCACCATGCAAATATTAGGTTTCTATACAAGTATACACTAGCTCATTTAGTTTAGCTTCCAGCTTTTGTGCACAGCATGTCGCTAGCGTTGGAGTTCCCAGGCGATAGCCATCCCAATTATCTGTCAGTATTTGTATTGGACACGTAAGCTCTTAGGTTTTTTATATTTTTTGTTTTTGCTTTTGTTTATATGTCAAAATTGCTGTAGTTTTAATGGCTAACAAATGCTTGGCGGTGCCACGTTCAGGCAGGTACATTATCTAAATGGTAATTTGTGAGCGCGAGCGCATCATTTTGTTACTTGAGTCTGAGGCTTATGAATATCTTTATTGAAAATTAAATACAGACATATTTTGAGATTACGTTCAGTGGGGGGTTTTTTTGAGCCACTGCACAATATTTCTTTTAAAAGCGAATAAGTTTGAGAAACAAAGAAATAAATTTGCAGAAAAACTTTTTGACCTTCTGAGATTAGACCTCTTTGGTATTCACTCGAAGCTTACTATTAATCCTTCTACAAAAATGTTTAACCACGATTTAACAGAGGGAGAAGGTGATTCAGAACCGGTTTTAGTTTAGAGGTCAGAAGAAATATGCGATTATGCCAAATTCTCTGTGAGTAACTAAATGTTACATTCAATAGGTAATTGTTTTTGAAAAACGCCAAAAAGCTAAAAACTTTTGAAAATCTCATTGTCAGTTTACAAGTACATGAGCTATATCCTCTTCAACTGTTGTCCATCTTAATATAAGTCTTAGTGCAAAGATTTTACATCTTTTGCAGTTCTAAATCCACACTTATTGAATATGAAGGCTCACTATCTGGGTAGGTACGAAGGTAAGTAGGAGTGCAGCCTCACATGGTTCCATTAGTCCTAAATGCGCCATTTTGGTGCTCTCAATGAAACTGCTTCTATCCGTTATGCTTTTTGTAGAGAGCCATCCAATGTTTGGTATGTCGAGTTCGTGATAGAGCTGGCCAATCACAGAGAAACTGGAGAATTGTTTCCTTATTCCTTTCCAGTTTGCAGCTGCGGCAAATATTGTTATGGGGCAGACTCATTTTTAGCGCATGTTCTCCAAATCGCCATTACTACGTTATAGTAGCTGTAAGTCTTTATATACTTTGCCTGGGCTTATTTAAAAAGTCTTTAGTTCTTGTCTTGCCTTACTTTATAGAATTCCAACTGATCTTAGTTATTTTTGTGTATAAAGCATTCTCGTGATCATTCCTAGTGACAATGGTATTATTAACTTTGCCTCGGGTTCGTCTAGGGAGGCTCCTGACTTGGTCAGGAAAGTATTTCTGTTACCAGGAACCCAGAATGTGGATAAGTGGAGTTGATCTACTAGTGAGCTAAAAGCCTTACTGTAGTTGTTGAATACGCTGAAATTAATTTTTTGCGACGACAAGGTCAACAATGTCGTCTGGCTCTTTGTGTATATAATTGCTATCTGTATTCTCCTGTAACTATTCAACAGAGCTCCACAAACCTTCCCTTTCACTAATACTAATACTTCCTTATTGGAGACACCAAGTAAAGACAGTTCCATCTTCATTTGAACTTTCCAAAACAGTAAAAAACTTGCTCTTCTTCTGTTTCGAACAGAGGCTATCGCATCGAATACTTTCAAGACAACTTTTTATCGAAAGAAACTATGCCACTGTCGTGTGTTTCGTACATTTTCGGACTCATCGGATGTTGTGGACGATCCACGCTTCTACACCATAGAGCAGTGAAGTAATGATGAGAGCCCCTTTTCTTTTCTATTTTGGAGTTTTCTAATGGACTGGGTGGGTATTTTTATTTACATTTTCAGACTTATTTGTTGGGCTCTTAAGAACGAGTATATTCTTCAAACAGAAGAAAGTAGCTGAGAAAAATAATAATCTAACAGAACTTTCCAGAGCATCAACAATAGATCTTGGTGTTTTTTTGAAAATTTACATATCTGGAGCTCCACTGTAGAACCGCTAAAACGAAATCATTCATCTTCCATAACGACTTAGAGGACTTTATCAGGAAATGTTTAGCTTATTAAATTATTATTAAATTTTAAGGAAAAAACTAATACCACTACTGCCAAAAAGGACTTATGACACGGAGGTAATAGATGCACATTTTTTTCGAAGATGCACACTCGTTGCTATTCAAAATGCATGTTGTTGTAATTTTTGTTTTATTTGCCACAAGTGAGTGTTTTTATTTTATTTTGTTACTGGTCAATAATGGCTTTTGAAAACTGATCATTAGGCATAATTGCAAATGGTACTACCGATAGCTACCATCCAAAAAAAGTAGATAAAAAACAAAAACGAAAAATGTACAACAATAAAATGGGTGGCTTCCAGCGTTTCCACTTCAACACTTAATCGATTTGTACAAGGCATTCAACTTTCATATTTACGAGCATGGCAGATGTGTGTGTATAATTAAAGTTTAAATTTTTTTAAATATCCATTAAGCGCACATATATAATAAATAAAGGGAGATCCATTTCGAGGTGCCATACTTTTTTAAAGAAAAAAAAAACACAGAAAATTCAAATTTAATGTGAAATGTTTATTATCATTCGAAAGATCATTCTTTGGCATTTATTTTTTGAAAATTATCTTTTTCCAAGGTTGGCCGTGGCTACGTCTCAGATAGTCCATCCATTGAGTCCAATTTTCGATGACTCGTTCGAGCATTTCGACTGGTAACTGGCGAATGACACGCGTGATGCATTGCTCCAAGGCCTGAATCGAAGCTGGATTTTCCGCATAGACTTTATACTTTACTTATCCCCACAGAAAAAATCTAACGTTGTGATATCACACGATCTTGGTGGCCAATCGACCGGCCTAAAACGTGAAATTATCTGCTCACCGAAGTGTTTTCTCAATAAATCCATTTCGAGGTGATGCGATATGTGGGAAGTGGTGCCGTCTTGTTGAAACCAAATGCTGCGGAGATCACGAGCTTCAATTTCAGGCATGAAAGAGTCGGTTATCATGATGCGATAACGGTCGCCCTTGACGGTTACGTCCTCATCGGCATCATTTTTAAAGAAATATGGACCGATGATTCCACCGGCCCACAAATCACACCACCGTTGTTTTTTTCTGCATGAAATGGCAGCTCTTGAATCTCTTCAGGTTGCTCTTCGTCTCAAATGCGGAAATTTCGCTTGTTTACATACCCATTAATTTGGATCGAAAAAATCGTATCTTTTGGAACTTTTCATAGCTCATAGAGCGAAGCGATGTCGCTTAGGAAGGTCGAGGGGCTTGAGTTCTTGCACAAGCTGTATTTTGTACACTTTCAATTTAAGATCTCACGTAAAATGCTCCAAGCCGTTCTATACGTCAGTTCGAGTTGCTGCGAACGGCGCCGAATCGACTCTCCACGGTCTTCACTCGACTACACTCTCGACTACGGCTGTTATAAATATTTTCTTCACTGCGTGCTGGACTTGCTCTATTCGGTCGAATATTATCCAATAATGAATGCTGGATCTAAAGATGGGTGATGGTGTTGCGAATAATATGCTCAGTAGGCCGAGTATATTGACTAAAAGTTGAGCGAGTCCGCGAAACACATTATTCACAGAACGTGCATTCTCGTAATGAAGTTGAATGATTTGTAAACGTTGTTCAGGCGAATGCGACTCACTCGTAATCTGTCAAAAGAAGGCTATTGAAAAAAGTAACTCTACTTGGATCACCCTTTATATACACGTTAAGTGCAAAAATTAATGCATTTATTGTAAACTATTTTTACTATTTCATAAAGGCATGAGTACAAATGAAAATACAGTTAAAAATCTGCGGAGCGAATAAGGCGCAACATATTGTGGAAAGTTGCAAGGAAATTCATCTTTAAAAACTAATTGACTATGAAAACTCCGTTACCAACCTATGTATATATGTATGTACCCTTAATTGCTTAATTGGTCAGTGTAAGAAATTAAAAGAAATTCACTGTATTTAAACACTCCTAAAGATTGTAATAATTCATGGAAAATCAAAAATGTAAGAAAAAAATAATAATTTATAGCAGAAATAGAAGGAAATAGTTTAATAATTTAAATATTTTCTACTTTTTGTTGCAATATTCTTTCTCAAGTTTAAATATTTGTATTCAAATATATTCTTGGAGAAATAAAAAAATATTTTCATCTCATTCTCATGGATTTTATTGGCATGCTAAATAAAATTCTCCAGTTTATTATTGTTTAATTTTGCAAAGACAGCAGGTAATTGAAGGCGACCAACGAAACAGCCGACTAACTGTTTTCTATAGCCTCTTCGATCATCATTATACGCGCTTCTCGTTGGCGTGGGCACCGTTTATGCGATTGTAGCCGACTCAACAATAGAGCACTACTCGTTTCTTCTCATTGCTATTTAGCGCCAGTTGACCAAGTGAAACCAAGTAGTTCTCTACTTGATTTTTCCAACGAAGTTCTTCCTCTTCCTCTGCTTACGCCAGTGGGTACTCCATCGAATACTTTTAAAGTTGGAGTGCATTCATCCATTCTTGTCTGAAATCTCGCTTAGTATCGAACGTCTCAGAGAGCTCCTCCTCCTCCAATTCTAACTGCGCTTCTGGTACTATCCAGGGTCAGCTTACATATCCGCATGAGCTTTGTAGGGCTATCAAATTCAGGTTTAGCATCTGCTGTCGAAGGCAGCTTTAAAAACAATGAAAAGGTGGTGTGTGTGTATCGACTTTTTGCTCTCGCATATATTTTCCAATGCTCCTGAAAAGTTGCATATGAAACTGATAATCTCAGCTCTGAGCGAAAGAAAGTATCGTGAATCATGCAGTTACAAATTTCTTCTGATCTCACAAATTAAAGCTTAGATGGTAGGGATTCTATGGAATAAAAGAGTTACCTCAGCATTTTCTTTTCACTGTAATGTTATCCGTATTCAACTCTTGTTGCTGAGTATAAGGCTTTACACATTCAACCTAACCTTACCTAACCATCCAAAATCATGCATCTCTACTTCCACTCATGAGTATGGTATTTTAAAGCTTGAGTGCTTTCGTCCATCGAGAGACCTAACTTAGAGAATGTGAGCGTCGTCTTTTAATCCTCCGAATTATGTCGTCGTATATCTCATACAACGCAACGTTCCATTGTCCTTAGTATTTACCTTCGCTGGGACGTGAGGCATTCCGAGGTTTATAAATCTTTCGCAAAATATTTATCTTGGGAACCTCCAAAGTGACGAATCGGATGAAGCCAAAAGTGCACGATTCAGCAACATATGGAAAATGATGAGTAACTTGGAGGGCTTGAGCATTGTCAGCAGTTGTACGCCTTTGAAGACGAAGCTATGCAGCTCATAATATAGTTGTGTCTGGATAAAGTGAGCACCATGTATAGTGATCACGCAAATTTTTACATGGAGTACTCTAAACATTGACCAATCGGCAAACTGTAAATAGTTAACAGAATTTTGAAATCAAAAATAAAACGGTTATTCCCCTAATTTGTATTTTTGCAATTGATTCCTACAAATTAAGCTGTTTGCTCTTTGAAAGCTCGATTAGAGTCAACAAGCCCGAAAAGCTCCCTCTCGATCTAAACGTAGCTTTTGACATTGATCAGTACACACAGCCGCGTAAGTTTTCCGGAGATATCAAATTCAGACAAAGCGACGTAGAGACTGCACCTCTTCGTGGTATCGAAAGCGGTTTTAAAATCGACGATCATCGATCACTTTAATGTGAAATATGAATTAACTTTAATGAAATCTAAAACAATTCAGATATTTTGAATGATTTGGATTATTATTTAGGTATTTTTATGTTTTTATTTTTGTTTAAATCCCATATGTAGATAAGTAAGCTCAGCTGTTAAATATAATAGCTTCAAATCCAATATTATTACGATGTTATTTTCTCTAATAAAACTGAAATTAAATTGTTGTTTTTGTGGCGTAAAATTTGTATTTTTTGTTGTTGAGATTTTATAGCCGCTGCAAACATATGCTCATACAATAATCTACAAAACAAAACACCAGCACAGTGTAATATTTGAAAAAAGTAAAAAATAAAAGAAAAAATAAATAAATAAAAAAATTCAAAAAAATTTAAAAACAAAATTTAATATACAAGTACTAGTGTAGAGTATTGATGACAAAAGCGGATGAGCTGGGGGCAACAACAAAAATTTGTCGTCTCCACCAGTCGCCACAAATACTAGCGCATTCGCGGCAATTGTATATTTGAACGTATGTATGTATGTATGTATGTATGTATGTATGTATGTATGTCTGTATATGAAACTACTCAGCCGCTCAATCAAGCAGTTATCCAAACAAACTAGCGTTTCAACCAGCCAAACAGCAAAATAATAACAACAGTGTACACACACACATACATATATTTATATATTTGCACTGTATTTATATAAGTATGTATGTATGTAGGTGCATAAAATCCAGCCAGTTAGCCAAGCATTGCAATATGAACGCAACACTGGCATCACCGTAATTCGATGAGATCGCCAAAATGCAAGAGTCGCCGCTACCGACGGTACCGCCGGTACTGCCGCCGCTGTGCAACGAAGGTTTTGTATCGCACACTTGTACGTACATACATACGTACGCTCATATTTTTAGTACAACTACGATAATTCGACTCAGTGTGCAAGTAAACTTGTATTCAAATGTATGTATGTATGTGTTCACGTTAGTGTGTATGTATTTGTGTGATCGCCGATATATTTTTGTTATACACATTTGCACATGCATACATATGTACATATATGCCGCTTAAATAAACTTACATAAATACCTACATACATACATACATATGTACATATTTTTATTACACCTTATTTTTGTGCATGCTTCCCCCGATTTGTACGCTATGTTTTGTGCACAATTTTCGTAAAAGTAGTTTTACAACAGTGTTTGTGTTTGTTTGTTTTTGTATTTTTTGCTTTTGGCTTTGCTTGTTGGTTTTTTTTATTGTTCATTTTTTTAATTTTTCATATTTACCTTTTATACACATTTTTCACTTATTTTTTATTACGTTCAAGCAAATGCACACACACACATACAGATGTGTAGTAACACGCTCAACGAAGCGCACATACACATGCGAGTATACAATACCAGTAAGCTCCGCTTTTAAACGTGCTTTTTAAGCGTGCGACGACGGCGCTTGTGTGCATGTACTTGTTTGTACTATGTATTGGTTCGATGGAAAAAAATTAACACACTGCAAAACCAGAAAAGAAAATAAATAGAATGGAAAAATAAAAGGTATGATTGAAAAAAAATCCATTTCAAATCTGGTAGAAAAATCTCAAAGCCAACGCTAACCGAACTTCAGACCTCGAGTGGCTGTCGATCTGTTCAGACGTACTTTTGGCTCAAACCGTATAAAGCTTTTGGAAATTTTCGATATAACTTCCATCTATTGTACTATAAAACTACAACTAACAACTATAAATTTTCATATTTCTGTATTTGAGTGTGTATAAGTGAACAACAAGTAAAGCTACTCCTTTTTCTACAAAAGAAAAGACGGCTGTGACAGCATACAAAAAAGAAGTTGCTGTAAGTGTTCAATACTATTCGAAGCAAGGATGAAAAGATTGTGGTGCTAAAATGCTTTCCTTAGAAAAAAGTGGTCAAGTTGGGTGATATTTTCTCTTTTTTTTTGAACAATTTCTGTTCGAATAGTGGAAAAAGGATATTTGAAGTAAAGAATTCTTGAAATAAAAAAATAAAACTATTTCTTTTTCATGAAAAAAAGTGTACGAGTGGGAACGAAAGGTGTTTTAGCATTTATTTTATTATATTTATTGCATAATCAGGTGATCAGCAAAGGATTAAGGACGTCAGAGAATTTTTGAGTGATTAAGGATTCATGTTTTCTAGTAAATGAAATAATTTTAGCGTTCTATGAAATAAGAAAAGCACAAAGGATATTATTTATCACACGTGGAAATTTAGAAATACCAAAATTGAAGAGTCGAATTAAGTTATGAAAAGCTTATATACAACCTGTGGAATTGTGTAAAATGTTTTGAAGATATGTGAAACTTTCAAAAATTAATGGACGCTTTTTTGATACTAAAAATCTTCTACGAGCTTTTACAAAAACTCTTGAATTCATTATAGTCCTGAAAATGTATATATTTATTTTTTTCTCTAAAATAAATTAGTTGGACTTAGTTTACAATCCATTTAAAATTTTGAAGCATTTCTTCAACAAAATAAAAATAATTACTAAATCTTATTAAATTAAAGAAAAAAAATTTTTTAAATCTAATTTTCTAAAATATTTATCAAAAGCAGTTCTGATATAACATCAAAATGATTTTTTTACTATCTGCACCTATCCTCACGATTTGTGGTGTTAATATTTGTAAAATAATATTTAAAACCCAAATATTGCCTGTAATTGTGTTTTAACCAAATTTTAGCACCTGAAACCTTGGAAAGAGCTTTTTTCAAAAACAGCTGATTTCAAGCACATATTTTCATGGAGGATACACACTGAATCACTTTCATCACATTTTTTGTTGAAAATTTTGTTTGAGTTTATAAAAGAAAATAACTAGAAACATTTTAACATTTTTTGGAAGCGATACCGATAAGTTACATAAGAAAAGGCTTACAGAGTTAAGTCCTGCTCAAATATATATTATTTACATTTAGTAATAAAAAATCATATTACAAAGATAATATGATAAAGATAAAGATAATAATAAAAAGCTTTAAACTCACTTTTAGTTGAAAGCCACTTAATTTTCTTTTTTAAGATATTCATCAATTTAATAAATTTCTATTTGTATTTTCAGATATCTAGCACATCTTAATTTTCTACCCATTTATCTGTGGATTAAAACAGTATTTGTGAAGCATAGATGACTGGCAAGGATACCGACTCAATGGCTACTGTGCAAATAAAGCCCGATTATGCTGCCAGTGAAGTATACAGCACGGCTAGCGAAGCGCCACCGGTAAATACAATCACTTACACATCATTTAACTACACTCATTTACCAATATTATAAAAGCAAAAACAAAAACAAAAAATTCTCAACAAAAAAAAAATACATTTTCCGACTCTTGCACTTCTTTCGCAATTCTATTTCTTTCCAACATGCATTAAAACACGCTCACTTTTTCTCAACAACTCTTAACCGTTGAACACTTTCTGTGCCAAACACAATAAAAACAATTATGAATAAGCAGAAAAAACAAGTAGCTGCACCTGCGCATGCATAATGAAAACAACTCGGTCAACTAGTTTGTCTTTAATTGCCAACAAGCTTAACGTGACTTTAGCACCCAAGTAGGTGTGTATGCATGTGTTGAGGCAGTGCAGACTTCGGTCCTCATAGTTTGTACCTATTTCTCTAAATGAACATACCTAAATGCATTTATATGTACAAGTATGTATGTAAATATGGGCTAAACATATTTAGGTTTGAAGATATCTTTAAAACTGGTTGCCTCGTCAAACTTTAGCTAACTTTGATGCGGAGTTAATTACATTGTTTAAGTGAACGCCCCACTCTACAATGCACATGCTAACTGAGTGTCACAGTGACACAGAGAGAGAGAGACAAGCTAAATAGTTGGCAACTCACTCAGTAAGATAGTTAGGGATAGTAATTTAAAAACAATGAAACATCATATAGACGAAGCGGAACAACATGCACGATGTATATGAAACATGGCCGCACTTGATAGTCTGTTTCACAGACTCTTCAAAATAACTTCAAACAACTCAGTCCTCTTCTTTCTTCAATATATGGAATGAAGGGATGTTTGTTAAATATGGAAGGGGATTTCTTCGCAGATAGATTTATATTCTTCTTAGAGCCTAGCAGTGATTGGGTGGAGTTACATGTTTATCGATCGGTAAAAGCAGTTTCCGATTCATAGCGAGGCGGTGGGGAATTACAAATATGTCAATAAACTCGATTTATTTTCATTACGAAGGGGTTGGCTGATCTATTGATCTATTGTCTCAACGTACGCCAAACAATTCCGCAATTTCCTTTTAATATGTAGAAAGTGATGGAGGATCCAAGGTTTTTTTTGTTGCTCTTACAAGAGTTCTCATAAGAAACCCGTTCTTCGGAAGCTTTAATTGATTTCTCCTGGTTTTGGCAGCTTACCGTTGTGCGAGGAGTATCGCTTTACTAAAGAAAACAACGTTTCAAAGGGTAAACTTGGAAAAAATATTTGAAAATAGTTTTTATAAATATGTGAAAGTTGACTTTAGTGGATTTCTTAAAAATATATTTTTCTTAACTCCAACTCTCGACTGCCTTCAATTAAAATTTTTTTTTACTAAAATATTTAATGAAAAGTGGATTTTTTCAAACCACAATATTTCTCACTCAATACTAATTTATGCACAAATTCTTACATTGAATTGGAAATAATTCTGTATATAGCTAGATCAGCAGTAGCAGCTATATACATGTATGTATATAAGTACATAAATGCATATACATATATATGTTTGTATCTTTCATCTCTAAAATTCAGCAATCGAATTCCAACTACCAGCTAAGTAACTAGCTTACCATTACCACTAACCGATCTAGTATGAGTATATATATATATATATATATATATATGTATATATATATATATATATATATATGTATGTATTTAATTTAATTTGTTTGGCATCGTCGCCGCTTGTGATTGCGGTACATGCAGCCTCAAACCTCAAATTGATTCCTCAATATTTTTTTATATATAAAAGTACATAAGAAAACTCGTTTTTGTATATATGTATGTATGTGTGTGCATAAGCAACCTTTTTGCAATTAAATCTTGTTCTTCTTTGTATATATGTATGTACATGTATGTATTTCTTATTGTTTTCGTAATTCTACAACCAACTTGGGTTTAGCGGCCGTTACTTTGCGTTTACTTTGGGCCATGCGTCGGCGTAATTCAAACTCAACTCAACTGTAATAGCTGGCAGCACATAAATCTGGGTTACCGGGGTTTCTTAGCGGCTTTTAGTTGCATAAATAAAACAAATAAAACACACATACACACTCTCAAGTACTAGTATGTATACTAACAGACGACAAATTGTATTGCTTTTGCTCAATAATCACCGCTGCCGCCAGCACACTGTACGTGCATTGCCATTGAAGGTCTTTTTTCGTCATCGTCTCAATGCAATTGAGAATAAATTGTGTTTTTAACTTCTTACTGGCGGCCGGATAGACGGTTCAAAGGCTCTGTTTGTAGTTAAAAAAAAAAAAAAAAAAAAAAAAAAAAAAAATTTAATTGATGCAAAACTCGTTGCATGTACAGATGTAAAATGAAAAGAGCTTTGTATATATGTACATACAATGGATTTACATATACAATATAATATATAAACATACATATGTTCATATATCTATATACGTACGTAATTCTATTGGTTATACCTATGTATATATAACTGCATTTAGCAGTGTTTGCATACTTCTATTCTCCATCTTCTATACACTAACAACATATTTGTCTTGTTAGAGCCAAAAAAAAAAAAATATAAAAAATATACAAAAAATTTCAAATAAAATTTCGAAAATGCCACGGTCATGTCAAGTTTTTAATTCATTTCCATATTGCAACACCAAGCGTCGGAAATGTGATGTGCAATCTTCTGTTATGCTCCATGACCAAAGTTGGTGCGAATCACACTTCAGGCTGAGCGCTTCAAGTTACAAGTTAGTCTTTATGTAAATATGTGGCTTTCTACACATTCATGGGTACTTATGATCAAACACTCGTTTACATTTGTATTTATATGTGTTAATTATTCAAGTAAGATATGCATACTTCTACTAGGCGTTTATTAAATAATAATGGTAGATTTTATATGAAGGCAAACATTCCAAATACTTGTATTTATTAAAACATAAGCATGTATGTAAGCTCACACATACACAACGCTTGAAGTTGCGTATTGTCCATTTTTACACTTAATTTTTTTTACTAGAAAAATTTGAGAAAAAAATCGATTATTCAAGGCAACGATGGTTAGCTTATGGTGGCCATTCAACCAAATAGATTGTGCATCTGTATGTCGGTTGCTGGCACAAGGTTACTTACCATTACTGACTAACTACATTTTAAAGACCTTAGCGCTGTTTAATTATGTGTAATTATATAATAGAAGTTAAATGCGTAGTCTGTACCAAGTTGAAACGTTATGTTTTTGTATTAAGTAAGCATTCGAACTTGAGCTTAAAGGCCTCTGGAGTGCCTTTAAACCAAATTTCGATATTCACCTTGCTTGGTGTGGAGTAAGAGAGTAGTATTTCGAGGCGTTAGAGAATAATTTTATGATATATCCCAGTTAATAACCCTGCGAACTTGCCTCCAAGCTTTTAATATAAGACTTTTACTACGAACACAAGAGCGGTGATATGTACTAGACCTTCAGATTTTGCTCAAACATTTTCGAGCTGTGCGAGCATTTGAGCAACGAGCACTCGCACAACTGCTCATTGCTCATTACTCGAAAATTTTTCGAGCCAAGCGCGAGCATTTCGAGTATTTTGACAAACACTTTGACTTTTTTCCCAAAATTTTCTTTAATAATTTAAAATTTATTTATGCAAAGTGTAAAAATCATTGAAACACCAAAGAAATTTTTGACAGAAAAAACTGCTGAGCAGTTGAGCAATGAGCGAGTATCGAGCGAGCATCGAGCTGCTCGCAGTGCTCGATACCCGGGTATCTAGAGCTCTAATGTGTACTAGTATATATATCCCTTACGTTCACTTGATATCAAGTTGTAGCAGAGTTGTATTACGATATTCACCGAAAAAATCGTCGAGGTAATTTATGTGGATTTTCTTGAATGAAAATTGACGTCGTCATTCACATAAATCTCAGAGGAATTCATAAATTTGATCAAATTTAATGAAAATTTTAATGATTTCCAGAAAGAGAGCTTTCGTATCTCAATATCAGACTTCTTCATATACAACTGAGCATTTTTTGAGAAAATTAATGTTCGAGAAAGGCCTACACCCTTTACGTATGACGTTAAGTTCACATATGAAGGATTAACTGGTATTAAACCAGATTAAGTGATTTGATTAACCTAAAATTTGTTTTTCGTTTCAATTTGTTCGTGTAATTCTTTTCATTTGGTAAAAAATTGTTCAATAATTTAGAGAGTTAATCGGCGAAACAATTTCGTAATAGCCACGAATTATCACGATTAACGCTGTGGTCCAATTAAAGTCATTTTTATGTGAATGAAATGGTCCGAAAAAATAATTGGTTAAGAGCAACAAAAATGTTTATAATTCCAATTTTTTTAAATTATTTATTTCTTCTGTATTTATTATTTCGGTAAAGATTTTTAACTTTTCAGTTACATACTCAAACTATTTCGACTTTCAGATATGAATGCAACTCTAAATTAAAAATATTTTTCCAAACTTTATTTTAGCAGTAGAATTTAGGCAATCTCTTTAAATACCTGAAAATAACGGTAATTATCAAACAACTGTATAAACTGCAAATTTACTCATAAAACCACCATTTAGGCCAATATTTGGGCATGCAAACTGACACTTGAAGCCATTTTTGAATATTTCTACAAACCAGCTCGAATGCATTGCATACAAATAAATTGATCGTAGAATTGCAACAACTATCAGTAGCGCAAAGTTTTATGCGCCTTGCATATAAAGCTGGCATTAAAATGCATTGCCCGTAGTAAATGCAAGCAAATTATTGCCGACTGACTGAGTGAATGGCAAAGTGACTTTTCTGTGCTTTGAACGTGCATGGCAGTTGCAAGTGTGCTTAAATGTTGTTGCTTATTATTTTTTTTTTTTTTTTTGTTGGTGATGGTTTTATGATTATGTGCATACATGTTTATGCAAAAAACTGCGTCATCGCAACGGATGCCCGCATGACTTATGTACATATGTGCGAAGCATTAATGCGTTGATGAATTACTAGTAGAAGAAGAATTCGCGAAGCGCACAACAGTAGTTAATCATCAGATTTATATATAAAGAATGAAATGTCATTTATGAGCAGATGTTTATTTATTTTGCTCATAATCGCGATAAATTCGCAAAATGCGTAAATGTTATAAATAGAAAACAGCTGACGACACTTCGTAGGTGACGAATGGAATGCGCTGATTGTGCTTCTTTTTTTTTTTTTTTGCTTTTTGCTATAGAACTGTGAATTGTCAATCAGAGAAACATGTGGAGCTAACATTTTTGCTATTTTAGTGCAAATATTTTATTGCTTTGCTGATAAGGTGAACTAATCAGAGTTGCTCGGTTCATTACACAATTTGTTCCAAAATATTTTAAAAAGTTCATATCAAAGCTCGGAAAGTTGGAAAAAGGTATATTGAGATCTAGTCTGTCGAAAATAATTTCAGCCTCAAGTAAAATTTAAAGTTTGTCTATTAATGCCATTTTATATTTCAAAAAAGGGATATGAATATAAGTAAGTACACTTCACAATTAACAACTGATTAGAATTCGTTGATTTCGTTAACTCATCATAAATGCAGCGTCGCTCTGTTATCGACATCGATAACAAAAGGGCGAAAATCAAGCTGAATACTTTCATGCATTCCGGTGTATCAAATTGAACTAAAACCTGACTGTTTTGTTTTCCAAACACACACAGACAACTCAATGTTTTCTCGAAATATTTCAATATAAAGTCATTTATAACCAAAAAAAATGTCGCCAAAAATATACCAGTTATCGAAAGCTCGTTTTTTCGCCTCAAGCTTGCTGAATTTTCTGTTTATTCCATTGTCTTTTGAGTTTGTTTACCAACCGAAGCCGGAACTAATGGGCATTCGTCGTACAATACAACAACAGCGTAACTAATTTTCAAAGTATTTTATCTTGCAGATCAAAAAAGGTAGAGATAAAGTCCAATAGACAAAGGCAAAAGGCTTAAGAGCGGCCCATTAGACGAAGACAGAAATAATAATAATTTATTGTAAAATTCAATTAAGCAGTATAATCTAGTACCTGCCAGATTTGTGAAATGCGTGATTTGCGATTTAGTGCCAGATTTCGATTTGCCTACTACATACTTACTCGTATTTAGGTAGCCAGCAGTCAGTCACAAAGCCAAAGTAATAGATAGACAAAACGGCAACCTGTCACTCTGCGCAATTGTTGTGATAATGACGAACGACATGACAAGCAAATTGATGTGGCACTTTAAAGGCAAACAACAGTGTTGCTATAAAAAAAAAAAAGAATTAAATAAATAAAAACTTTGTAGGTACACACGACTGATCAACGGCTTAAGCGCATCGTATGTGGATTTTTCTACAATATACATTGTAGTTGTCCAAATGTATGTACGTACGAGTATGTCATATGTACATAACAATAAAAACATATGCTTATATGTATATATATATATATATATCTTTAATATTTTTCATAAAGTCACAAGTGCCGCCTCAAATCGTGTGTGCAAAACACCCAAGTACGCCCGTATACAGACAGAATGACTGTCAAATGTGCATAAATTATGCAAATTAAAATCAAATGTACTACGAGTATATGCGAATGTTCTATACATATCTACATAGTTTGTTTTGTGTGAGAGTGTGTGGGTGCGAATAGGAACATTGGGCAAATATTTGCTCATTCATTCATTTTATTTATTTGCATTTATGAAAAATGTGCATTCATATATACATATGTAGACATACATGAATATATATGTACATAGGGTGTATGCACATAGGGTACATATAGCATTTGATTACACACCCGGCTAGTAGCTGAGTGTGCAACACGTTTTAGATATTGATATAAATGATGTTAATGCATTTTTGGATGCAAGTCGTCGCGCAGTGCAACTCTAAGTGTATTCTAGGCTAACATTAATGGGTGACATTAAATTCTATGCCTTTCATGTTCATGACGAACTTTGTGTGTATGCGGAAGAGATAAAATTGAACAATGAAAAATACGCGCTAATCATAAAGATCAAGTTTTCGAACAAAAGATCTTCCAATTATGATTACTATTATTCTGATACTATGTCAAGAAGCTTACCAAAACTGAATTTTTCAGTCTGAGCCGTCATTTATAATGTTTTCGAAGCTACCTCTTCAAAAAAAAAGATGATGTCACCTTCAATATTATTCTTCACTGGGCGTATGACATTGTCCTATGAGCTGTTTTAGAACTTTGCCTCCGAATTGCAAGCAGAATAAAACAAAATTTTCTTTCAAACTTGGAGTTTAATATTTTTTTTAGAAAAAGTAGACAGAAAATATTCAATAAACAATTGTATTGCTTTACTGAATCTGCTTCGACTTCGGTAGTCTAAAAATAAGTAATAAAATCTTATAACTAAACTATAACATAAAGCTGATTAGTAGGAATGGGCTGCTGACTGGTATACCTCTACTCATCAGGCGGGCTTGCGGATTTCAATGTCTCCTTTGATGACCTCTAAGGATATTTCCATTACGCATGTATTTTGGTGCACCTGTTATTATTCTGAAAGCTTTGAAATTGAAACCTTGGTATTATTTCTAAATTCGTTACGTAAGCTCTGCTCCATAACTGGATTAAGTACAGCCATCATTTATTCTTTCAGAAGGACTTTGTGGTTAAAGCTGGACTTCTTGTTTAAAAACCATTCTAAATGGGCAGGTTTGAGCTCAAACTACCGCTTTTTAGCGAAAATGTGTCGTCTCCAGGTTAAGCGACAAACATTTCAGTAACCAACAGTCAAAGTACAAGACAAGTTCGAAAGTGTGGTTAATTTTTCATTCTTTCTTCTTTCTCGAGCTGCACTGTGTCGAAAAGTTTTCGAATATATCTAATTCTATATACATTTTTGCTTCGATTACCGATAATGTCTGACTTACTTATTACAAAATTACAGTTTTGACAGTGAATACACAATAATTTCATTTAATTTTTACAACAAATGAGCACACGTCGCTTGCACTAATTTCGAAAGCATGCGGAGGTAGTTATTTTCCTCTATTTCCCCTGTCACCAAACAGTGACATGTTAATTAATTTATTATTTCCAACGGTAGACAGCAATTTTCATTTTCATGTAAATTAGTCTAATTTGTATATATGTATGTATGTATATACAATTATGGACTAGCTAAAAAAAAATGCATTTACATATACCTCGTAGTGAAAGGCTAAACCGAGAAAAAAGTAAACTACACCGACAAAAAAATGTCTCCACTCATACTGTCATGCTACTTTAGCTTATCATTAAGAAACTATTTTAAGTTAAAAAATAGCATTTTTGGTTAGAAAAACTGCTGGAAATACACGTAAAAAGCGATTATCTTGAGATCTAACCTCTTTTGGGTTCCCAATTGCAAGTGATGTGATGCATTTCCATGACATCAAATACGAGAAATGCTTTTTTAATTGTGCTAAGTGTCTTACCAGCACTGTAACACTCTTCCTTGTTCCATATAATTTTTAGGGACTATTTACTACCTAACACGCTGATAAGTTTTGCTGCCGGTTTTTAACAGATGCCTCCGGAGAATTTTTTCTATCATAAGTACCATTTTATTCTCGTTTTGCCAAAAATTTTGTTACTGCTGTGTGGCTAATACCAAAAATACGTTTTATTTCTCGTTTTGAAGAGTGTTGTTTGCAAAAAGCTATTATTTTACATTTCTTTCGTTTCTTTCTTAACAGAAATGTTCTTAGGTGAAAGCGCCTTTTGGTACAAATGGACTTTGCACTCAAATTTTAATAAAAAATTTAAACGAATATCAAATGGAATACTCTAAGAACTGTAATTACCATGTGTTACCACTTGAGTACAGATTCCAATGATTTTAATAAACATATGGGCTGCTTTTTTTGTCGCTGGGTGTATATTTATATTTTTTTTTTCCTGTATGGCATTTCATTTAATGTATATATATATTTACCAAGCATGTTGTTTACTACTAACTATATATGTATATATATACATATATATTTACGAATGTATGTTCTCTGACTTGTATTTGTGTTGGCAAGCTGCTAATATCTAAATCACGCAGCTTAGTTAGCAATCAATATTCTACATTCACGTTCACCCCACTTTTTCGCCTCACAACAAAATAGTTGACTTTAAAAATTGTACTAAATTTAATTTTTAACATATGAATTTGGAAGGAAAATAGTAGGAAAAAAAACCAAAAAAAGAAATAATTATTATTTTTCCTAACGCTTTTTGTCTTCACTCAACTCCATTCCATTCAAAACGCGATTTCCACTCTATAAAAATGGCACTGTTTGTGGTGTTTAATAAAGCAAGCATGCGAGTTTGTTGTTTGTTACACTTTTAGTACTCATACTAATTATTATTTTTGTTGTTGTTGTTTTTTTTCACCGTCATCATTACTACAGACCGCTGAAATCACATAGAATTTACTGGTTCCATTGTTAAACAAAGCATAACCGAATTTTTTTTGCCATTGCCAGTTAGAGTGCATGTGTGTGTGTGTGTGTGTGTAACGATTTTGGTGGTGTTTAGTGGTGCGCTGTTGTGAATGCATTCACCAAGCAATAAATAACCAAATAAATAAGTACAAATAGCAGAGCAATGGCAATTGCATGTTTCATATGTATGTATGTGTGTATATACCGCTATTCACAATAATATTAACGAATTGTGTTGAATTTTTTTTTGTTCGAGTTAGAGAGAAAAACTTTCAATACACATACATATATGTATATATAAATGCACATAAATACCAAACTGTTCACATATCCGTCAGCGTACAACCCACTAGCGTGTTGAATGTTAAAAATCGTTATATTCACCGTTGAAAAATTGTTATTTCAGACGGAAGTTATAACTTTAACGTTAGTTTACGCTGAAAAAAAATTGTTATACACTTGTTGCTCCCACGCAAGGGTACCGTGTGTACATATAGGAAGCAGATTTTTAGCATGTTTACATGGCTATGTGAGAGCGCAGGTATGTAGGTATGTGCATTGGCGATGGTTGAAAAAGAAAATCAGCATATTTTTAATAAAAAAAAATCGCTGAACTCTGAAAGAAATCTCTTGCATTAATCAGGTTAAGTAAACTTCGTGGAAGAAAAACGCTCACCAATAACGTCGTTAGTGTCACACCATATTATAGGCCAATTGCAAAAATAGTTTATACATTAATTAAAAATTACGTTTAAATAAAAATAAAAAAACTCAATTATGTTTAAAGAAAATTAAAAACTTTCAATACTGTGACTCTACGCTAAATAACGCAAAAAATACTACATTTAATAGAAAGAGCTGTCCCTTCAACCATTTCTATTTGTTGTAATAACCAATATTCAATTCATACATAACAAAGAGGCCTTTCGCTCACTAACTTATAATCAAAAATTAATAGTAAAGGCCGCAAACACAATTAAAGAAGTTTTTTTTTTAATTTTAAAGCAGATAATTTAAATTAATCTCAACTAAAATAATTTTTTTTATCAGCCACTGCTGTAATTTTTATTAAAAAAGAAATTACGCAAAATATATCATTTTAAGTATTTGGAATTTGGAATTTAATTTATTTTTATTTATCTCAATTTTACAACTCACTTTTTATCTAAACATTAATTAAGCAGTGAATTAGCGATTTTGCGTCATTTAGCAGGCAATTAAATAATTTTAATATTATCATGCCATTAATTGACTATTTATTTGACCTTTGTATGTATGCCATACAACAATCTTTTATATCCACGACTACAAAAACAACTATAATATATTCATAATTAATTTTGCGGCGAACTTTTACTTTTACCTCACACACTCTCTTCACTGTTGCACTCACTTTACCGCTACTCACTACTTGCCTCTAACTACTCTTCACACATAAATTAACTCAAATTAACTCAACAAAATAAATTATCTAATTACTAGTATATTTGTATTTTTATGTTTTTGTTTTTTGTTTTGTTTTAGCTAATTTCTTGCTTTCCTAATTAATTATTTTGAAAAATTTCTATTGCAATATTTTTTGTTTACCAAAAGCTAATTCGTTATTATTTGTGTTTTTTTCTCTCTCTCTTTGTGTGTGTGTGTGTTTTATTAAATCGAAAAACCACCAACCAATACCATTACAACTTAACTCAACCTCCACCACAACTATCACCAACACCACAACAATCCCCACCGCCACCACGACGTACGTCGCCGTCAATCATCGCCGACGTTCAATTGTTAATTGAAAAACTGAAATCGTGATAAAAATTATTTTTTAATGGTTAAAAATGGTTAAATCTTGAAAAAAAAAATGCAAACATTATATATGTGTGCATAATGAAATATTTATGGCTGTTTTTTACCAACAACAACAACGACTGCAACTACTTTTACCTGCAAATTAACCCCTTTTGTAACTGTGTCTATTGAAAATTACGGTTCATTCGGTAACTCAATACGCGGTCCATATACATATCGCGTTTAAATCAACAACAGCTCGGATTGTTTAGCTTTAACCCACAGGTTTGTTACTTAAATCTTTCCTTTCATTGCGCTTTTTTTCTTTTTTTTTTTTGCACCAATCTACTGTACGCACTTCACCGCACCCATCACCAGCAAACACTCATTGCCATCACCTCAAGCGAACAAATGCGCATAAGCAAGCTGTTCACACTGCTGACGACAACACCTTTTCCCAAATGCTTTCACAATGACTTTGTAAAAAGTGCAGAAACAATATACAAAACTAATTATTTGCACAATTCACTCATACATACATGCGCATGTGTGCTGGGGCATTTACATACAAGTAAAAATGTATCGAATTTTGCTCTGTTTATTTTCGTACTAGACTGTACTCAGTACGTGTTATTATTATCTTTCTTTATCATTTGTTTACGGTCACATTTCGCTGCACTTTTTTTTTTTTTTTTTGTCACAGCACTCATGTAGCGCACACTCTTTTTAGTGGTTTTCTCTGAAAGAAAGGTACAATTCGTAAAACCTTGTTTTTTATTGGTTTTTCATTATTGTTGTTGATCTTCATACTTCAACACATAAAATATACATATATTTGCACTCAATTTTGCATACTTTCATATTGATTAATGGAGCGATGGCTTCAAAACGGAGAAATGGTTTCTTGGAGTGAACAAAAGACAAGCCTTTCTTCTTTGGAAATACTTCACTGGTTTAACCCAATTGTGGTGTTGTTTGCTATATTTCATTTTCAGTTAAAAATAATTATTTTTTAGTGCTTTTTTTTTGGAAAAAACAACACTCGAATACATATTTGTTGAGACAAAATAATAATAAAAACTCTAATAAAAAAAAGAAAACTCTAAAAATAGTCTCAATTAGTTCACCTTCGCCCAATACTTCGTCAACAGCAGCTACTGATTTTGAGCTTTAGATTCGTTGAAATAAAATTTTACTAACAAAAATATATATTTCTCATACATATTGACTTGCCGATGCTTGACGTGTCATTTCGTTATAATGAATGTAGCCACTGTGTGACTCCGCTATTATCTAATATTTTAAAAATTGATCTTTAGACTACCTACGGTCAGAAACTGATCGTCATTAGTAAAAAAAATTCCTTGCTTGATACTTAAGTAGAAAAGCGGCAAGCCAAGAGCGTATTTTCGTCATATCTCATTGCCTTTACTTCCAAAACGGACAACAAAGCAGTGCAAGCTCGGAAGAAACTATGTGAAGTTAGTGAAGAAGAATACCACACTGAACGTCAATGCAAATATTAGTTTGCTCTTTTTCGTTCTAGAAGTCTTAATGTACGAAATACACCAACCTTTTTCTTCTTAATTGGCGTAGGCAAAGCTTAATCGATCGCGGTCGAAAAAGGGCGGTCTATGATCCGAGGTTTATTGTGTTTTTTCATAGAGCAGTTTTTTCTATGTGGCGGGACTCAAACCCCATGCACGAACACTGGAGTTAACCTCCTCCTTTCAGCTCGCTTTCAAAGAAATGCTTGTTGGCCACCCAGAGGACATTAAGAGCGAAAGTCGACCGTTGCTCAAATGATATGCAAAAGTATTTCTGGCGACTGCTAGATGAATGGCAGGAAATTCACATTACTAAACGCAATAAAGTTTGTGACTATTTGCAGATTTGTAACCAAAACGATCCATTTCTAAACACAAATAAATAATGGATAATGAAAAATGGATTACTTTCGGCAGGATAGTCCAAAATCAATCATGAATCAAGTAAAATTAGTCCACACAATAGAGATTCAAAGCCAATATTCAACAAAAAAATATCTCCTCTGTGTGGGATTACTAGAATATAACCCCTCTTAGGCTACTTACAAGAAAACAAACTAATGTTTTGAATATCAACAATCGAAATTAAGCGAAGATATGAAACAAAAATGTCTTGAGCTGGCTGAAATGAGCGGGATATTCCATTACAAAATTACACCTGCTGATAAACTGTCGAAAATGAACATAGCTCAATTGGAAACTTTTGCCACATCCACACTATAGCCTTGATCAGATTATAACAATTTGTTTGGCTTCCTTCAAACTATTTGCATGTTAAAACTTTCGTTTCCCACTCAGTTTATTGGAAATGAGTTGAATCAGCTTTTCACTTTTCAAAACCAATTTTTTTTTTGAATTTGAAAATTTTCAACTCTCAGAGAAATGCAAAAATGTCATCTAATATTCAAACGGTCAATATAACATTCATTAATGATTGTTTTTGTTTTTTATTAATATAAAAAAATTGATTTGAAAATTGTGAAGCGACACAACCCAGCACATGCCTGATTTATACTATAAATTTATTTAATTTTATCTGCACTTACCATTTTTCACGCCCATTAAGCGTAATTATATGTAATAATTTCTAAATAAACTTTTATATGCTCGTATATATATACATATAAGTATATATAAATAAAAATATATATTTACACACCTAAATTGTTGTGTGGAAATATTTATGTAGATATTTTGCAATAATTATTATTAGCCTTACACTCCCCATATGTATGTATTTACGAGTAAATATTTATGAACGTGTAACTACTATTAGCTGTAAGTGCTTTTACGAAATGCCAATTTAATATGCGGCTTGTTAATGCAACGCTTGTACTCACTCGTACGAGTAATGGGGGAGTGTCTTACGTAAACCAAAGTAAAAAAAAAAAAAACAGAAAAATTCTCAATACAAAACATCGATTGTATCGTTTTGTAGTACATACAGATGTGTAACACGTGAGGTGTCACAGAAACGCCAAGATGAGAAGATGCGCACAGTCAAGCGTTAAGTAGTAGTCAATTGGCAGCTGCAAGCCATTCACTTTATGTGTCGGCTATAAAATTATATCTATACGACCAAGCGAGATTATCGATACGTTTTTACTTATATGAGCCTTTAGAGATGCTAAAAAAACAACAACAACTTGGTGTGTGTGATGATATGACAAATGCGTTGCGTAACAACAGAGATGTGTAGATATGTAGTTATGAATACATATTTACTCATAACTACATACCTACCATTGTATTGATGCTGACGGCTGTTAGACGTTAATGGCAGAACAGCAAGCCAAAAATGTTTTTTATTTTGTTTTTTTTTCTGCTTCTTCTTGTTGGTTAGGTGCGTTTAAATACACACAAAAATATATGTAGAAATATGCTTTTTAGCCAAAACCAGCATATAAACTTAGATATGTATATATTTGTAGTATTGGCGCTACCCAGAAGACTTATGTAATAATCACTTACCGATCAACAAACGCACAAATGGGTAGGCGAAGAGAATGTGAGAATGCGAAAAGGCGCCGCTAATGGCAAATGTGTAGACATTAGTGTTTGTGTATGTGTAAATTTGTTATTTTTTGTAGTTTGGCAACTGCGCAGTGAGGCTTGAAAGGATTTTTAGCTGAATTTTTATTGAGCAATAAGTTGTAATTTTTTTTCTTTTATTAATAATTTTTTATTGTTTTGTTTTTAATTTTCTTCATTATTTTATTATATTTTTTTTAGAAGAAGTAGCTGAAGATCGGAAAATACTTTGGACAAAAATGATAGAGATAGTTATGTGCTGAAATTGTCATTTTGCCGCTAAATTTGTTATTAAATAACGAATAAGCAGCATATGAGCGTCATTCTCCTTCTTCTTCTTGCTAATAGCAAATGATTTCAATACAAAAACGATTATAATATTTTATTACACAATTTTAGCGTTAAAGCGCTAAAATGAGGAGAAGTATAAAAAATATTTACTTTTCATATGCTTTTAAATTCGAAAAAAAAATGTAAATGTTACTTGTGACTTAACAATATTTCATGGAAAAAAGTAGTCATTTTTGATAATACAGAAATTTACATATATTTTTCATTCTTCCAGTTATATAAATAAATAAATAAATAAATGTATTTTAGGCTAATTCAATGCCAAACAAAAATGTTTGCAAAAAAAGTCATGTTCCAACTCAGAAAGAAATAAATAACTAAAAAAATGCAGTCTTGCCGTAAATAATATTCATAAGAAAGCACACAATACAAAAAGCCAACAATATTTCACAGTGAAGAAGCGTAAAAATCTCTTAATTCAAAACTAATGACATTTGCTATGCATATTTCGTATTTAATTATTATTTTTCTTCTTCTTTTTCTACAACACAAAACATGCTGAGCTCGGTCACACCTTCAATGTCGCATGAAATGAAAAAAAAAGCAAAAACAAAAAATGCAAAAGAAAAAAGTAAAAGATATGCTCCATGAGCTTTCTAAAAATTTCACTTTTGAACTTGAAACCTTAAACATGTAGCACCTACTGACTGCATTTGAAACGCGCTCTGTTTTTGCTTGCAGCTTTGTTATTGTTATTGCTTTCTTTTACTTGCTTTATAATTACTTTTAATTATGTTTATTCACGTTTTTTATTTAATTTTTTTTCATTTCGTGCATGTCATCGCTTTTGTTACACATTTTCTTGATGCTTTTTAATACATTTCTTTACCAATTTCGTTTTATATACGTATTTTACCCGGCGGTCACCGCTTGAAGGTTTCAAGTTGCCAGCGGTCAGTCGCCAGTGCGGCGGTATAAGTAATGAATGATTTGAGAAAGAAGAAAATAATACAAACATAAGTGTTCGTATATATGTGTGTATGTAGATATGAAAAATATTGCACTTGAAATAAGTTGTGAAAGAATTGATCTTGAAAGAAGTGTCAATATCACATTAAGCATTTGTTTATTTATATGCACAAGCATACATATGTATATGCGCAAGTATACGTGTACGGGGCAGGCGCTTAACTGAAGTTTTAATGATTTTTGAAATTTGAAACAGCAAATGCCGTATTCATTACCAAAGTTTGTACAACTTTTTTCTACTTTTCTTAATAGTTTTCTTATTAATTAGTGACTCTTGTAGAGACTTTTGTGCTTTACAATTTATTAGAGGCTTATAGTAGTAGAAGTTTGTTAGTTATTGTTCTTCATCATACTATCTTTTGCTCATCTATTTCACTACGTCTTCATGAAATTCAATTCATGTTACGCACTTTGCTTTTATAGCAATATTTCTTTGCATTTTAGTTCCACATTTAATAGTTTTTTATTTATTTAATTTTTCTTAATAACTAATCAAAATCTTTTATTCCGCCCCCCCCTTTGCAGGCCTACAAGCGTCAATCGAATTCAGTGAAAATTGCTAAAATCACTGCATTCACCATCATTGTGTCCTCATTCATTTTGGGCGCATTCATATTGGCCTCATCATATTTACAAGCCAAGGCCTCATGCGATCAAGTACAGGCTTTGGACTCTGTGCTGGAGAAGGAATTGATGCTGGAGACGCTGCAGCAAGTGAACAAAGTAAGTGCAAATAAAATTGAGTTTAAAATAAAAAAAATTCAAATATTAAGTAGAATTTTAACTAATGGTTAAAGGCAGTTTGATAGTTTCTACGCGTAAGTTAAAAAAGTTTAAGTCGAAAAAAAAATTAGATATTATAAATATAGTTTTTATTTTGCGTCGAGAACACGATATAAATTTCATTAAATAATTTTTTATATATACCAAGGCATACATACATATATAGTATAATTTCTTATTATTTCTTATAACTAACGAGCAAATTAATTATTAATATCGTATGAAATCGTCACAGTATTCATGTATTCAACACAGCTGTGGGATTTCTTCAATTACCGTTAAGTCAATTAATGTATTCTAGTTTTAAGCAACACATCATTACATTCGTCAAGCAAATTTACTTACTTACATATGTTAGGTAAGCAGTTTATATGAAAATAATATGACTTTATTTGATTTCTAAAGTAATCGCATTTAATTGTTAATACACGACGATAAATAGCGAAAAATCTTTTCAAATATAATTATAGTAAGCTGTTAAGTTTTCATGGGAAATACCGCTAATTAGTATGATAATTCAATAGAATTTTAAATAGAAATTATCCGAGAGAAAACATGTGTCTGCTAATTCTATCTATCTGTGCATATTATATGAACAATTTTAAGTAATATAGTAAAATTTTATGGCAGAGTTGAGTTAAAAGCTATATTTCATTCGAATAATTATATTTTTTTATTGGCATATGATTGACCATAATATGCTATAATTTATTTCAGCTGAAAAGGGTATCGTAAGAGGGATATAAGTGAAAATCGTATAGCTATAACACGATATTTTTAAAAAATTATTTTTTAAATTTATTTTTATACTATTATTATAGCGATATCATATAAAACGTGACCAAAAATGCTGACTTTCTGCGCTATGGCCTTTCATTTGGCTAAAATTTGGCACATAATTAATTAATTATAGAATTGATAGAAATTTACTTTAAATAATAAAACAAAAAGTTATGAACTTGTAAAATATTAAGAAAATCATAAAAAATCACTTAGCTCTCTCCGTAATTTTTTTAATAAATTGGCTAATACTTAGTCAGTCTAAGATAATTTAGAAAAAGCTAGAAAGCTAATAAATTAAGCTACACATTTTTGCGCAGATGCAGAAAAATTTATATAGAAATTATTTTCTATAATTCAAAGCTACTTTTTATATTCCAAAAATAATATATTCAATAGAGAGAGAGAGAAATAAACTGTAGCGGTCAAGTTCGTGAATATCACTAAGGGCGAATCTAACGCCTAGTCGTAGCACTGCAAAATATAATTGACCTGCCATATTTTTAATATTGTATCTTTCTCTTTTTTGTAAAACCTTCGACGAATAAAGACTAAATCGCAATTTATCTAGCATATCCTAGTGTGTCATCACCAGAAACTCCATTAAACTATTTTAAAATATAATTTTTTCGATATGGAGTCTCCAAAGATCAAGAAGTGACGAATATTTGAAGTTACACTGCTCACAGCTTTTGTATGATCAAAATCATTTTATGAGTTGAGAAATGATTCACTTGACTCTTACATATGCACAAAATGTGCTTTAACTCAAAAAACAAAACAGCCAAATGCTTAGAATTATGACGTAAGTGATTAAAATTTGAGCAAAAACACTTCATCGTAAGTGATTATTTAAGAGTAGTCGAGGCTAGGCTACCATTTTCTACTGACAAACGCATCATTTTAGATTCTTTTCATTATCAAAATCAATTGATTGATGGGTAAAAGACTCAAATGCGTTCATCAATTTCATATAATACTGGCTGAGACTATTAAGTAAAAAGTAAAGAATAAAAAACTAGAAAGAAGTGCTCTCTTCGGTCATGTCGTAGAAATTAAATATATTGAAAAATCAAAAATCATATTTCGATGATTTTCGATACTATAGGTGTGTAGAACAATACATCTCATCTGCGTTTTTAATGGATTTTGTACCCAACGCTTCATATCTGTTGTATGTGGCGTATAGGATATAGCCTTCCGATAGATACTTGTTAGTATGTGTGTAATGGTAATCTAATCTGGCGAGTATAAATGTAAAAATACATCTGCGTATCAAATTTGGTTGAACTAGATGTAAAACTGGGCGTTCAAACAGGCGAACAGACGGATGTGGTTATCAAAAAATCATCAAATCATCTCGCCATTCTCATACGATCGGCATAAATTTTGGTGGATCTATCTTTTCTCTTTCTGGTACTTACATACTTCGAATCGAAGTTAATATACCATTTCAAAATGAGTTACTATGTATCCCTAAAAACATTTAATACCAAGTCTATGCCTTAAAACCAAAAGCCTGCAACATTTTTTTATTTAAAAATAATTTTGAGGAGATTTATATTCATATCCATGCACAAAACAACTTACAATTTGAAAAATTATTTAATAGTTTAACGAGTATAAAAGCGAAAAGGTTTGTAAATATTCTTTCCTCATGGAATGTAAAATAAGCTTTTTTTTTACTTAGCGTTTAATTTATGAATATTTTAATATTAATTGTAATATTAATATTTTACTATGTTTATGGCAATAGTTGTTGCTATTGTAATATTTTTTAGTATAATTTTACTTTCAAATTTGTTATTATTCTTTTGTGTGAATTTTTTCACTAACAGAATATTACATTAAGCTTCACAATGACTGGTAATTTCAAAATTAAATAAAAATTCAACTTAAAATATTAAATTACTACTTTACTGTAATACATACATATATACATACATACATAAATAAGTATACATTTGCCTGCGCCAATACAATGTCTTCACAACACAATAGCGTATATACATATGTACATGTCAGCGACAGCTTCGTGAAATGCTCCCACTCAAATTGAAACTGCGCAATATTTGAAAAGCAAAAGCCACACACACACACACACTAATAAACTAGTAAAGATCAGCTACCAGCGAGTTAAACTGGAAAGCACACACGCTCGTTCGCACTAGTAATTCACCAACCAACTAGTATACTAGCGCGAGTACACCTCAAAATGGCATGCAGCCAGCGTGCAATGCGCTTTAAGTGGAAAATTAAAAATAATAGAAAAGATGAAAACGAAAGCGAAATAAATTGCCATCAGTTGAATGAAAACAAACAAAAAATTCCCATAATTTTGTGTAAATAATAGTGCAACCGGCACCAGGCACCAAATAGCGGACAAACAGGTAAATATGCTAGTGAACGATAAGTTAGGTTAGACTAGTAGTAAGTCAGCAAGACAGCCAGCCTACTAGTTTGTTTGCTGTGGCGAGCATGAATATGACAGCCAGTTTTGTAGATGGCGTTGTTGATGATGATGGTGGCGATAATGCAATTTCTGTTGTTGCTGTGCACATCTCGAACTGCACTCTGCACTGATTTAATGCGCAATTCTGTGACAACGCTTCCAAATGCATTTGCACAAATTTTAAATTGTTTAAAATAAAACAAAACAAGTTGTTTTTGCTTTTTTTTATTTGTGGACTTAAAATAACTGCAATGCTGTCAGCAAACTTTGTGGCACGTTGAAGTGAAAGCAATTTATAGTGAAATGTTGCAATAATGCAAACGTCGTCACCACCGCAAATGGACAAAAACCGCAAAAACTAAATACGCAATTGCAGAGTTGCAATGGAAATTGGAGGTGCTACGTACAGAATGGCACCAACACAAGTGTTTATACAAGTGTTTACAGCTTTACATATTTATATAAATACATGGCAATGCAGTAGAGTATACTTGTATGTAACCAACCAGCAAGCGTGAAAACGTCAGCTATGCAGGCTATATACATGAAGTTTACATTACAAATGCCACACATTCATACATACATATGTAACATACACACATGCCATCTTATATGGGCGCAAACGTGTGCGCAGAAAATGTTGAGGCAGCAAAGCGCCGGTCACAAATGGCAGAGATCAGCGAGTTGAAGCATTAGACGAGTTTGCAGAACCAGCCAGTTGCATGGTGCAGGTATATACATCATATGCATACGAGTCCATATGTATGAATGTAATATATGATAAACATGAAATATGCTTGTATGTATGTATGTATTAGCGCAGTATTAAGCAAGGCACAGCAGCAAGTCTACTTTGTAAAGCTGCCAAGCAACTCCAAACTAATAATAGCTGCTGAAAAGCAAAATTACATATGTTTACTATATATACATACACATATATATGTAACTATGTACATACTTACATATATGAGTAAGTGCATTTATGCGAAATATGCAACAAAAAGCGTTTAGAAATGTGTGTAATAGCAAAGCTACAACATAATAAACATACATATGCATATGTATATATGTGTAGATATGTATGCTTACATGTAATAAGTTAAATATTGAAATTGTTAATCAAACAGCTGTTCGTTCGTTTGTTTAGCTGTTGTGTAGCGCAAGTTGCGCGCTCAAGTCTTTTGATCGAACATCTTTATGTATGCGTGTTTGCTTGCCTATGCTATCTTGCTCCTATCAAGCAAAACGAGACAACTAACCAAGCATAGCAAATAGTTTTTTTCTTAATACAAATTTATTTATATATGTATTTAGCAATGTCTATAAATATGATGTATGTACGAGTACATACACATGTTCACATTAAAAACTTTTCCGCTTCTTTGCTGTTGCTGCTGCTGCTGCTGCTGAGTTGATTATGCAAACTGAACATTTGTATAAATAAATAACCAAAAATTTGCTTCGAGTGTTTCGCTAGTATGTGCGAAACACAAATATATGTAAATTTTAGTCTTTTATGCTCTTTCTTATTGAAAACTTTTCGTCTGTAGCTTTTTAAAATTCAAATTACAAATTTTTTTTGCAACATCTCTAGCATATTTATATGATATATACGTGAGTATATCATTTGAAATGCATTAAAAATAGCAAACATAACTTTTTGTTAGTTCTTTACTGCTTGAGTTAATGAGTACGGCGTAGGTAGTTTGGATGTATGCAAGTACATATGTACATGCCTTGCATAATAATTAAAATTTGATGAGCAACAATGAGAAATATTTTTTTTGCATTTTTTTTTTTAAACAAATTTAAACATATTTTGTGGAAGCGTGAAGCTGAAGCGTGCGTATAAATTAATATGCAGTTATGTGCTGATGACGCAAATGCCTTCCCATCATGGCAGAGGAGAAGCGTGCCAAAAAAGCAATTGGCTAACAATTGATTTATTAGTCCAAATATGGCAGGGCTATATAAGCATGCATGTACATACATACATACATGTATAATGTTTTTCCATTCACTTATTCAAGCATTCAGCATGTTTGGCATTTTTTGCTATAAAGAACAGGCAATAAGTGTCTGACATAGAATAAAGAATTTTTTTCACTGCTAATGAGTGAGTTTTGTAAACAACACAAATTATTATAGTAATTTGAAATGCATAAAAATAAACAAATTTTAAATCATTTCGAATGAAAATGTATTATGACTATTTTTTAATGACAATTTTTTTTTTTACTATTTTGCTTACTATATCTTTCAAGTGTCATAATCTCATTATTTTTAATTAAATTTCCTATTTCTACATGAAAATTATATTATTAAGCTCACCGAATACTTTACTACTTTTGTGTCCTTGAAACAAGCGCATTCAAGGTTGAATGCTTCACTGACTGCCGACGAGCGTTCATTAGCGCTCAATTCATTCTACAGGCAGCATGTATGTGCACAGCATATATATGTGTGCCTATTTGTATAAACATTTTTAATTAACTTTGTTAAAAGTACAAAGAGTAAAAATAAATATTTTTTTAAATATTTATGAGAAAATTTATTTTCTTGTACAGTTTTAGGTAATTCTGGTAGAAATTACTCGTAACATACGCACCAAAAATTTATTTTGAAATTTTTATTTTATTTTCTATTTAATTACATATTATTTATTTTTTTTATTTTATGTTTCTTCATTTTTATTTTTTTTGGAAATTTTTTAGTACAAATCTATTGAATAAATATAAATAAAACTATTTACTTATACTCAAACTAGAAATTTTGACAAATAACAACCAATTATAGTTAAAAAAAAAAATTTTCACCGCCAGTGCATGCTATGGACAGCCAAATTTCAAAAAAAAATTTGTGAGGCAAATTTTTGTTTCCTTACTCACTTGTATTTGCAATCAGCTCAAGCCATAAATGGATATACTAAAAATAATATCAATTTGCGGCTGGCAAGATGTAACCAGAAAATACAAACAACATCCAAAAAATTTCGTTAAAATATATATATATATATATATATATTTATAACACGCTTAAATTTTGAACTTAAAATTAGACTGTGTGTAGCTGGGTTCGCATAAATTAACAGTAATATACTAATTAACCAGACAAGCCAAAAGATAATAATCTTTCATGACCGCAAATGTGTTTGCTTACATATACATGCTTATATTGTAATATACATATACACATATTTAAATGAAATTTATCTCGAAAACATTATTTAAGCACAAAAGATGCTGAAATTCTTTTTTCATTTTAATTTTTTGGGAACAAAATAAATTGTTTGTGTTGCGTAATTTTTTTTTTCAACAAAGTTGAGAAGAGTTAGTCACACCGTTCATCGAAAAAATTGTATTTATTTGCATATTCAATAGTGCAGAAGGGAAAATATTGCTTACGAAGTCGGTTTTGAACCAAAGTAAAAATTCACGGAAATCAGACGAAAAATATGTGAATCATGTAGGTGACAAAGTTTATATATTATAGCCCCAAATTTTGCTCAAACATTTTCGAGCTGTGCGAGCATTTGAGCAACAAGCTTTCGCACAACTGCTCATTGATCATTACTCGAAAAAATTTTGAGCCGAGTACGAGCATTTCGAGTATCTTTCAAACACATTTGCCTTTTTTCTCAAAACTGTTTTAATAATTTAAAATTTATTTGTGCAAAGTGTAAAAATCATGGAAACGCCAAAGAAATTTTGACAAACAAAATTAAATTTTTTTGTTCTGTTGAACAGTTGACCAATGAACGAGCATCGAGCTGCTTGCGATGCTCGATACACGGGTATCTGGAGCTCTAATATATATGCATATGGGTATAGAATATAATTTCCGATAACCGCTTAAGCAATCTTTGGCCGAGATTCTCCATTCTCCTCCTTCTTTGTAGTATAAACTATTACAGTATTGAGACCTCTACACGTCAAGTGTAATCAAGGCAACACGTTTCGTAGCCAGATTTTCAATTTTACTATACTCAATTTTTTTCATACTATAATCTTATAGTAACGATGATTTTATAGCTACATAATATGTATATTGCATGCACACATGTATGTATGTATACTCATAAGCTTCTTTTCTATACATACATATAATACATACATATATATATACATATATACATATTTCAATTTATAGTGATCTTGAACTCTTGCAACAAGCAGGTCAGCGTTCACCTTCATTACAACAACCCCAATTCAAACTGCGCTTACAACATACAAAAGCACAGACGTATGCATATGTATGTACACACAGGCAACCTGGTCATTTATATATATATAAACATGCAAAACACGCGTTCCAAAACTGTTAAGCTGTAAGCTAATCGCCCGATTTGTTGAGTACATTAAAAAAAACTTAAAAAAAATTTAAAAAAACAACAGCAATCAACAGCAGTCATTAAATACAACACGATCTTCGAGTTGATATCATAACAACTATGGCTGACTAGTGTTTAGTATAATGCGTACAAGTACTTGTTGTTATTACAGCGGGTAATGAACCAAATACATGATTAACCCAAAAACAAAATTTAAAAAAAATATGATACAAAACACGCAATTAAAGTTATTTTTTTTTGATTTTTTTCTACAAAAATGTCACTAATGCGTGCTGCTTTTTTGATGCAAAAATATATATATTTTTTTTTAATGTAATCATTTCTGTTTTTTTTTTTTAATTTTTTGATTTTTCTGCAAGCACACACAAATCTCGTCTGCGTGTTTATTTTAGTCATAATTACCCCGACTTCATTTAATGGCGGGCAGCAATTTTGTAATTAGGAATAATTGTGCTTTTTTCAGAAATACGCTTATAAAAAGTCAACTGCATACTTACACAGATTAATATATTTTTGTGTGCATGTGTGTTTTAGAATCTTAGCTGTTCAATGTCCAATGAATATACGTTTAAAAACAGATTTTCATCATTCAACGTTTTTATTTAAATAAAAAACAACAAATAATCGATTTTAGTAGTTTTATTTATTGCTAAAGTAGACAACTCGAAGGAAATAAACATTAACATGGTTCCAAAATACATATCTATATGTAGCTTGTATAAGTTTTGCTGTTTTAATTTTTTTTTTACAATTCTGGTTTTTTTCTTTTTTCTAATTTTATTTATTTATTTTTGCTTATATCCGTAATTAACTTGTACATTAATCTAAACTTTTTCCTCTTTTTTAACTTTGCTGATTGTAATCACGTTTTTATTGGCTTTTTTGCTGCACTTTTTCCTAATTGCGATGAGCAGTTAAGTGGGTTAGGGTCAGTAATGTATTTTTTTTTACCACAGGCAAATATACTTTATTCTATTTTATTTTACTTTTTCTGTTGTTGCTGCCATTTGTGCCATCGAACGAAATCAAGCAATTTCGCAATTTCTTTTTTTGGTTTTTCTTACTATCTCATTCATCTTTGGCCGTTTGCTTAGTGCAAAGGTTAAGATTTCAAACTGGTTTTGTTCTTCAGATTAACTAGTTTCGTTGACATTATTGTTGTTCTACTTTGAACGAAGTTCTTTGCTTAAATCTTTAGTTTGATTTCAAAAGCAACTCCGTAGTCTCTAAGCTACTTTTTTCTGCTTATAACAGACAGTTTTGATTCTAATATATTATTATATTTATTTTTATTTGTTTTGCTTCATTTTATTTTACTTTATTTTTATAATTATATTTTTTTTAATTTTTCTTCATTTTTTTAATTCGCTTTATAAAATTTCATAATATAATATTTTAGTTTATTTTATTTTATATAATATTTTTATTTTATTCTACTATTTTAACTTTTTTAATTTTATTTATTTCATTTAATTTAAATTATTTTATTTTACTTTGATTTGAATTTTTTTAATGTTTATATATTTTATTTTATTTTATTTTATTTTAATTTTTTTTCATTTTCTATCATTTATATCCTTATCTTTTATTTTAATTATTATTATTTTATTTTATTTCCCTATTTTTTATTTCATTTTATTTTTATTTTTACTTGTATTTTCTTCTTATTTTATTTTAATTAAAATATTTTATTTTTTGTATATATTTTTTAATTTTATTTTATTTTGTTTTGTTTCATTTTCTTTCATTTATATACTTTTTTTATTTTATTTTTATTTTTACTTGTATTTTCTTCTTATTTTATTTTAATTAAAATATTTTATTTTTTGTATATATTTTTTAATTTTATTTTATTTTGTTTTGTTTCATTTTCTTTCATTTATATCCTTATATTTTATTTTCATTTTTATAATTTTATACTTTATTTTATATTATTTTAATTAAATTCATTTCATTTTATTTCCCTATTTTTTATTTTATTTGAATTTATATTATTTATTTATTTTTTTATTTTATTTTATTTTTTTATTATATTTTATTTCAGTTTATTTTATTTGCTTATTTTTTATTTTATTTTTATTTTTATTATTTATTTAGTTTTTCATTTATTTTTAATTTTTTATTTTTTTTTTAATTCAGTTTATTTGATTTGCTTATATTTTACCCTATTTTATTATATTTTATTTTATTTATATTATTTTATTTTAATTTATTTCATTTTATTCTGTTTTTGTCGAATTACTCATGCCTTCATAACATTACTATTTTTATTATATCTTTTTTGTATTTTAAATAAAATATTGTATAACTTTTATTTATTGCCCAGTAATTATTTATATAAAAGTAAATAAACCTTTCTCTTTTCATGTTTATGTGCCTTTTTGACATTTCCTCATTTATAAATTTTTCAGCTTCACTTTAAGCCTAACTTATTACATAATTTCCATCTTCCATTCATTGTATTATTGCATAAACAACGCCTTGTTTATTGCTTTCTTATTGCCTTTTAATTTTTTTTTCTTGCTAAAAACATTTTAGTTTGTATTATTTTTAAATT
Source organism: Neoceratitis asiatica (assembly GCA_030068015.2). Classification (NCBI taxonomy): domain Eukaryota; kingdom Metazoa; phylum Arthropoda; class Insecta; order Diptera; family Tephritidae; genus Neoceratitis; species Neoceratitis asiatica. Next base: position 89,636,353 of record CM061526.1, read on the forward strand.
ATTATTTTTGCTTCTCTTTTTCTTTCGTTTATTTTTATATTTATGTCAACAGACAACACAGACTGTGCTATTCATTTCTATTCATTAATATTCACTGATTTAATTAACTCCTTAATTTATAATTTATAATGCATATATTAAATACTTCCTCTGTATATAAATATTTATGGGTTAAATGAAAAAATGTTTGCCTACATACATAGCCTTTGCGCATGTGTTGATTAGCGACTCTTTCAATGACTGAAGATATTTTACTTTGAATCAAAACAATTTATTTATACGTAAAAGCACACACACATATGGACATGTATATGTATAAGATGTATACATCTGTATATATATATATTTGTTGTTGGTCGATATATTTTGTATTGCGCAGCAGATCATGTGATCTACTGGAATATTCTTTTAGATTGGTAATTACAGTACGTTTGTTGTGTGTTATTAAAAGTGATTTATTTTTAATTTTTTTTAAATTTAATATTAAAGTTATAAATGATTAATGATAAATGACTTTTGCATTAACTTTTTTTTTTTTGCATATTAATATTGGTGTATATTATTGAAAACCGTAATAAAAAATATATTAACATAGTATCAATTGCTCTACGCTGCTGCAATGCAGTCCTTTTTGCATTAACTTAATAGTAACAGAGAAATTATTTATTTATTTTTATTTTTTGCTTTCCTTGTTACGTCAGTGGCTATTATTAGAAAATAATTGTGCTTAATTTTTGTTATTTCACGGTTGAGTTGAGTACAGCTTGGGAGCTAGCAAGTCATCAGCGATAAGCGACACGAAGCTTCTACTGTGAAGTGTTAGCCATAAATTTTAGAATATATAAAAAATTAAATAATGAAGGCATGAAGTACAGCAGTTACATACAATAGCGTTTAGTTGTTTTGTTTTATATGCTGATATTAGCATTTGGCCTAGCCTTATCTTACTCATTATAGGTTAGAAAATTATGTATTTCTTTCAATTAAGTTTTTTCTGCCTTCAATTAGGTCAGCAATTTAGTACCCATTTCAGGACATAGACTTAATTCGGCAAAATAGTAGTTTCAAATTTTTTACTTTTGGTATTCGGCAGCGGAACCTATTCAAGTTAGGCAGAAAAAAATACTAGTAAACTACTAAAATTTCCTGATTGAAATCTGATTAGTTGGAAAAGTACAAAACTGCTACAAACAACAACCGTAGTGATTAATGTTATTTTAATTTATTTAAAAAGATAAATATATTATTAAATTATTTAAGCTCAAGTAATATTCAGAAGATATTTTATAATAAACTAGTCACATTTTTGTCGATTTTGAGCTAGTATAGGACTTGATACATTCCTTACCGAAAGCTGAAAATTTCTCTCGCCACATTAAAAATACCAGTTGCTCATAAGGAAAAAAACTCGAAACCAAAACAGAAAACAAAATTATTTACCCATAAAAATTATGGTCAGATTGCCATTAAAATTCATTTTAGTTATAATTAGTTTAATCACAGCTACAGTCTATAAAAAAATTTCATTAAATTACATAATACAAAGTATCAAAACCAAAATGGCACAAGAAAGCACAACAGAAGGAAAGTGGTAATATTAATTTATATTTTGTATGAAGAATGTAAACAAAAATCCAATTGGCATGCTTGAAGTGTGTCCAAACCTTTTACAGCATTTTACAGTTACATAGTGTTAGTAACTGGAGCTAACTTGTGCTAGTACGTAACTAACAAGCAACCAACTGCCGAACCAAATGACTCTGGCTAAAAATGGCGTTGGTTAGGTGAACGGTTCAAATAAAAAGTCAATAAACTTTTGGCTTATCTTGTCTGTATGTATGTAGACAATGCATAGCGGAAAATTGCAACCACAATAAATTAAAATAATAACGATAAAAATCATTGAAGCCTGAAAATAGAAAGAAATGTGGTTAAATAATAGCAGCAGATTTGCGCAAACGAGATGGTGAAACATCCATACATAATATACTCATATGTTCATACATCTGAGTGCCTGGACATGCATATATACATATATGTGCGAATATGTTATGGCAGCATATTCGTGCATGCCTTTCGATGCTAGTGGGTGGATGGATAATGGTAGCTGCATACATATATACGCTTCAATAATAAGCGAAATTTCGTACAAAAAGCTCGCTATGGCATGATGTAATGCTTCCAAAAGTAGATGCATAACATAGGCCATTGAAGATGTTACAATCTTAAGGCAATCATAATTTTTGATTTATGTAACATATGTATTGTAGTATGTATGTGTGTACGATATTGCCTGGCATTAATAAGGAAGTGTTTTTTGTAAGAAAATAATTACAGCGAAAGAAAGTTAATAAATGCAAGAGATGAAATAAATATGTAAAAGACATCAGCTGCTTCTCCAATAGGTGTTTTCTTTTGCAGCCGACTTGCAAAAGAACGCCCAGTTGGCTTATTTTTAACTTGCTTATTTTTTAATTTACAACACTGATCTTTGACAGATGTATCATAATTTATTAAGTTTACCATGTGTATAGAATATAATGATAACGGGTGATCCATTTTAAGGTTCCCTACTTTTTTAAAGAAAAAAAAAAAAATTAAAAACAAAAAATTCAAATGTAATGGGGAACGTTTATTATCATTCAAAAGAATATGCTTTGGCATTTATATTTTGAAGTTTATCTCTTTCAAATGTTAGCCGCGGCTACGTCTCACATGGTCCATCCGTTGAGTCCACTTTTCAATGACTCGTTCGAGCGTTTCGACTGGTAACTGGCGAATGACAGGCGTGATGTTTTGCTCCAAGACCTGAATCGAAGCGGGATTGTCCGCATAGACTTTAGATTTTACATATCCCTACAGGAAACACAATCTTGGTGGACAATCGACCGGCCTAAAACGTGAAATTATCTGCTCACCTAAGTGTTCACTCATTGAGGCGATGTGTGGGATGTGCCGCCGTCTTGTTAAAACCAAATGTCGCAGAGGTCACGAGCTTCAATTTCAGGCATAAAATAGTCGGTTATCATGACGCAATAGCGGTCGCCATTGACGGTTACCTTCTCATTGGCATCAATTTTGAAGAAATATGGACCGATTATTTTGTCGGCCCACAAACCACACCAAACCGTTTTTTTTTCTGGATGAAATGGCAGATCTTGAATCTCTTCAGGTTGATCTTCGTCCCAAATGCGGCAATTATGCTTGTTTACTTACCCATTGAGCCAGGCCTGAGCCAGAAATGGGCCTCATCGCTGAACAAAATGTGGCTCAAAAACTTCGGATATTCTTGGAACTTTTCAAGAATCCATAAATCTAAACAATGTCGCTTGGGAAGGTCGAGCAGCTTCAGTTCTTGCACTTGCTGTATTTTGTACGCTTTCAATTTAAGATCTCGACGTAAAATGTACCAAGTCGTTCCATACGTCAGTCTGAGTTGCTGCGAACGGTGCCGAATCGACTCTCCACGTATACACTCTTAGCTACGACCACTATATTCTCTTCACTGCGTGCTGAACGTGGTCTATACGGTCGAATATTATCGAATAATATATCGAATAATAAATGGGTCTCAAGATGGGTTGTGATGTTGCAAATAGTACGCTCAGAATTTTCGTAATAAAGTTGAATGATTTGTAAACGGTGTTCAGTCGTAGGTCTTTCAATGTTTTCCAGTTTTTCTTTTACTATATGAATTTTTTATTGCTTTAGGTTAGAATTTTATGCTCAATTTAGTTGTTGTTTACATATTACGAACTAGTAAAATCTATTATTATTTTATTATTTTCTTAGAATAGATAATACGCTAATTTTAAGTATAGGAATACTGAAATTTTTTGGTCGATTGAAACCCTTAAACACAGAATAAAAGCTAATTTGAATTAAATTTTACTTAGGAACCATCTACTATGAGCTTAATAAAATATGTTTTGAAAATCTTTCAAAATATTGTATAAGATTTAAAAAAAAAACTTAAACAAACTTTAAACGCTATTAATTAATTTAATTTTCTAGATTTATCTACATCAAATCTTATTTAGTTATTTATATTATTTTTATTATGTCTTTCAGGAACTTCCACGTGCCGAGGCACTTTTGGGCAGAGAGAATAACGACGATGCTGATCTGCAGAACCTAGACAACGATGTCACGGTAAAGAAGGTAGAGATTAAGAAACAACATGCTTCGCCCACCAAAGTCACCGCCACTGCGTCGGATGATAGTGACTCCAATGGTAGTGACAACTCGTTCTCGGAGGTCGATGACGCTGAAGAAATCAAATATCCCGGTAAAGTGCCACTTGAATTAGACTTGAGCGACTTGGCTGCTGCTTTGTTGCAAAACAACAAGAAGTAAGTACATGCAAGCATACATTTTTATGTTTCGCCACGTAGCTTTCACACTTGTACCTCGACAGATCGCGCATGAATTGTGTCGTGGAGCGTAAACATGCTGAGGAAATTGTCGACTCACCGTCTAAGACTGTCGCTTTACCTTTTGGTGTCAATCTCACCACCGATCCCAAGAAGGCACGCATCACTGGCGAACGCATCTCGATCTACTGTGAAGGTGGAAATGAAAAGAAGGAGCAAGAAAATTCTGAATCGTCACGCAACAACAATCGCGAAGAGGATGATGACAATGATGACGAAATCGAATCGAATCGTCCCATGTTCATTCCATACCAACGTATACCCATTCCATTTGGTCAAATCCCACAACGTTTCCCCCTGACACACATGCCACAACGCATGATGCCACCAATGCCACCAATGTCACCAATGTCACCAATGTCCGCCATGTCCCAGGAAGCACAATCGCAGCCCCAACAGGCATACATCCGTCAAATGCCACCACCATTCCAACATCTGCCCATGCGCCCACCAATGCCACCACAAGTAATGCAAGCACCACACCCCGACTCCCAACAATCACAACAGAATATGTATATACCACAAACTGTACGCATTCATGTGCAACAAATCCCCATTCGTGAGATCCACATGGCCGATGATATGCCAGTGCAAATCCCATCTCAGCAACAAGAATTGCCACATTTGCAAATTCAGCGTCTGCCACTGGGTGTCGCCCTCCAGCGTGCCGGTATAACTGCTGACGATTTGCGCAACATTCAACGTATGGCTGAAGATCGCATCACCGATGAGTTGCGTCGCCTTGCTGCCGAAGAGGCAGCTGAGTCAGCTGAAAGCAACAACAACAACAACAGTAATTTAGATAGCGAAGAGGCCAATGACTCATCGGCTGATGTACAAATGTCCAACGAACAGGAAAACATTGTACGTCAACAACAACAGCAAAAACAACAACAACAACAACAACAGCTTCCGCAGTTGGCGCAACCACAACAGCCCGCCATTGCACCAGAGGAGGCGATGCGCATGGGACAAGCGCCACCACAGCGGTTGATATTGCAACCTCTGCCTGAGCAGCCACGCGACACCATGACACCACCCATGCCTGATCAACCACAAATGATGCAATACGGACGCGCCAACTTTGGACGCAGCCTTGCACAGCCTGTCCGCATTCCAGTTCCCATTCTACAATCGCACAATGAGGGCGAGATGCGCGCATCCGTCGAATCGGAGAGGCCACACTGTAAGTTATATGTTTGTAAATAGAAATCTTCAAGCCTTTATTAAATTGTGTTAATTCTTTTTATATTTCGTTTCCTATTCTCTACGAATAACAGTTGTTCAGCCACGTTCCGTTTAAGCATTTAGCCTGTGATTGCTGCTGCTTTCGGTCGACGAGTTAAAAGTTAAAAGTGCCAATCCCACACTTTGCGTTCTTAATATGTATGTATATGGATGTGTACGCATCGCCACGCCACGCCTGTGCAACCGGAAGTAGCTAAACGCCAAAAAATGTTAAATACATGCTCGTTTCTTTTCTGCACAACAACAACAAGACGAGAGTTTATGCTTACGTTCATCTCTCTCAATAATTAAGAAAATTTGGTTAAATTGGGATAAAAACAGAAAAATTAAAGATTTTTCAGAAGGAAATATAAAAATTTAACATCTTTGGTTCTATTTACTTGTATTTTATACCATTTTCCGATTCTATTTTATCTCCACTGATTTGATCTTATATATATTTGTATGATTTAATACGTACTACGTATTGCATCAGCTTCATGTACTTTATATATACTATATATATATATATATATATATAAATATAACTGTACATATGTATTGTATTGTTTAAATATAAAAGAAGCCGCATTTGATGTTACTTTCAATCTGTAATAATGTGTCAGCCGCCTTTTATTATTTTATTATTGTTTTAATTATTTTAAAATTAGACATTTGATAATCATTTTAAGAAGTGAAATGGAAAAATTTGTAAATAAATTAACTATTTTTAAAGCGACGTAGTATTTTATTTATGCGGGCATTAGTAGTTGGGATGTGGTAGTATTTAAAGCTCAAATCTGAGCCCTAATATTTACTACCTTTGAGCCGGGTGATTAGTCCTTGGCGACTGCTTCAAAGAAATGTTTGCTTTAAGACCGAGCTATTGTAGGCTCTTCATTAATGAGCTGTTTTCGGCAATTTCTGAAAAGGCAAATACGTAATTAACGCGTTAGCTTATGTTCATGGATCGCTAAAAAAACTTCTAGTATTTTTTCTTAAACAATTAAAACTTATTGAAATAGAACCCCGAAATCGATCGGACCTTGAAATCTAGGTACGCTAGAGTTTTCTGTTTAAGCCATTAAGAAGTTCGAATGCTCCGTTAAAAAATATTCTTCTTCTTCGCTTTAGTAGTGTAGCCAGAGAATGTAGAAACCGGGTGAGAACGGCATTAACCTTCAGCCTTCTTCCTCCCACTGCACTCTCTTCAAAATGCCTTTCACATACGAAGGCATTTTGGGTAGGCCGCTTTTCCAACGATGGAATCCGCAGTATCTTCCTTCATTTAGATGCCTTCGAGGCATCTCTAGGGAAATCAAACAGTTTTGTATTCATAGCATTTTCACTATTCACTTCACACACGCGGGCGCGACATTTTCTAATATGCGGTATTTTTCACAGTTTTTATAAAAACTTAATTTAAACGATCAATTTTATTAAACACACTGACACGGCACAAATTTTTCACAGAAGCGAATGTTAATTTTCACTTTCCTTTCGTTCTATCCTTTTTTTTTTTGGCAATAAGCCCGCCAATTTTTGGATGTTTATATATATTTATATATATATTTATGTATCATTTATGCGGAAATTTATCATAAAAAACGGCATCTGTTTACTTACTTTTTCTATTTACATATATTTATCCAAATATTATTTCTGAGCATTTTCTGTTCAAAAACATATCTTTAAATCGTTCATTCGCTGTTAAAGTGCGGGGAAATTACTGTTGAGATTTCGTGGTGTGAATTCCCTCCTGCCTAATTTAAAAATCGGAACGATTCGACAAACGGCACGCGCTGGTCCTTCTCGTTATTCTAAGTTCTGTGGAGATACCAGGTAAAACCTGATCTTTCCCATTGAGTGAAGCTGTTCACCTTCTCTCCTTCTTCGGAGAATTCGACGTAGATAGCGTATATTATAAGTTTTGCTGCTCTTTGCTTATCTGATCTATTGTAGATTAGCTGATCAGAAGTCACTTTGATATGGTCAAATCAGTTCATTGACGATGGGCTCGAGACTCACTATATTTGGCACAGATTCTGTGGATTAGGCAGAACGCACTTACATTCCAACTCATCTGAAAAAATTTTGCAAAGTAACTGATTAATGCTCATTGTCAGTTCTTCGCCGCCAAATTTGAAAAGGTTCACCATCTCCTGGTATTCTCTTGTTTCACTGACTAGTTGAACATTACAGAATGCTGAATACTGTGATAAAAATTAAACCAGAATCGTTAGAGCTATAATATTAAGGGGTTAGGTGGGTTTCAGAGGTTGAAAAAAGTTTTCCTTTTTTTATATATACCATCATATATTTTATTCAAAGAATTTGCCATATCAAAGATACATATTTCAACAGTATTTTGTGAAATTTTTATTCAGAAATTCCGAAAACTCAGCCGTTGATGCCTCATCTCCCTTGACATCTCAAAAGAAAATGCTCTCGCCGTGGACAGCATAACCCATTATTGGTTCATCTAAAAACAAAAAAACAAAAATATTTCGTTAGTACATGGATAAAAAAAAAAAAATTAAAATTTGAATTTTTGACAAACTTTGAACAAAAAACACATTTTTTGATCAAATTTTCGCCATGCATTGGCTCGAAAAAAATAGGTGTAATAAAAAAAATCCTTAGTTCAATGACTAGATAATGTTATTACAAAGATGTGTGCCAAATTTGAACAAAATCGCTTTATAATCATGTCCACTGACTTAAAAAAGAGTTTTGAAATAAACGCGCTTAAAGTTTCAAATTGACACAGATATGGCCTGTTGGGCGGAATTCCAAAGAGTCTTTCTCTTAGAATTTTACTCCTATCGATTTGAAATTTTAGGAGAATATTTTAAACATATTTTGAAATTTAATAAAACAAAAAAAAACACGATTTTTTTTAGTTTTCAAACCCACTTAACCTATTAAGGTATAAAAATCTCCCATTCGATTTATTTAAATATTATTTTTATTCATTTCTAAGTTTTTATTTACATATCTGACATTAAATGCAAAAATAGTTTACATGGACTTATTGTCTTGACTTACAGTTTACTTTCACCACAGATTATAATATAATTTTAGTTTGTAAATCACGTACAAAAGCACCTAACGAGCCCCCTATATTATGTAAATTTGTTTGATATATAAAAACGTTTGTAAAAAAGTTATTTAACAACAAAAACTAATAACAATTTCAATTATCAGTGCCACCAGCTTGTTTATCCTGAAGGCGCCGGCGTCGGCGCGCAATGTAGACTACCCAAATGAAGGACACAATACTCATTGTTACCGTCCGCAGCTGAAAATATATATGAAAACGTTTTATATTCAAATTTTCTAAAGTAAACATTGCTGAAGAGACATACCATGGGTGGTACAAATGCCATATTGAGAAATACTGGTATCGATAAATACTGCCAATTTGCGCGCAGCAGTGGCCAATAAAGCTTCTTTAAATTAGCAACGGCTACCTCATGTGTATTCATCTGTTCCCAAATAATATGTTAGTAAAACGTAAAAGTAATTAACATAATGCTGGAATATTTTTTTTTTATATAAATGTTACCTCGAATATGGAGAGGAAGTAGAGTGAGAGCAATTGATAGAATGGTGCAAATATTAAACGCTCCGACAAGAATTGGTAGAAACGACGGAATTTCATGTCATGTTTGAATAGTCGCTCAACCGTTTGGTAGAAGTAATGCGGCACAGTGCCACCAAAGATTAATCTGAAAAATATAAATCATCTTAAAGTTTACAGTTAAGGGTAAATAATAACACATGTGTTTACACGTAAATTTATTTATTAAGGATTAAGCATTAAGTATTATCTATATTACATTAAGCAATGACGATGATTTGGGAGATAAGATTTAAGTTGTTTATTTGAAAAAAAAAACAAGAAACTGCTTTTTTTGATTTTGTTCTTTTTTTCAAACTCAGTGATTTATTTAAGATAACTTACCCAAAGAGGGCATAAGCTATGACACTATCCTGATTGACCTTCTTCTTTCCAGCAATACGTTGGGCTGTGTAATTAGCAGAGGCAGCCAGTACGGAACTATATATATATATACATATATATAAATGTATATTTAACGTTAGTTGTGTTATTAAAACTTTATAATATTACAGTTTTGGAAATGCGTTTGTATATTCGAAGTTAATATAACCACTGACCTTGATATAGATTTTGTGCGCACTGGATGATTGAAGAGCTGCTCCAAGTAAGCTCCGAGAAGCGAATAAACGGGCTTCGATAGTGACATTTCGTTTCTTTCTTACTTTATTGATAATAAAAGTGTATAACTTAGCATTAGTTTGAGCAACGTTCCTGAATCGAAAATAAATAAGTAAAATAATAAGTAATTTTAAAATTATTTTAAAACCAAGTCTTAGCAAAGTTGTTCAAACGTTCAAAGAGCAAAGGTCGACAATGATTTCAGCATAACATTTTACTTTCTTTTCTTATCTTACCAACTTTATATGTTTTTATATAAATAAATCTGCAATGCGCATATAATAAAACTGAAATTTATGTTTATTTCGCTACAATTAACTGGTGTATGTTATCTGAGAAGATTCAGTCTTATCGGAATGGAAGACAATTCTAATCGGAGTTAAGTGCAACAACAATTTTAAAGGGTTGCATTGCGAAGATCTTTAAAACCTTTTGTTTTTTCATTAATTTTTGAAATTTTTATTATGTATAAAATAATACTGGAAAAATTATTTTAACATCTAAATTTATGTCAAATAAGTTCAAAAATAACTAATTAGTTCAATAAAATTTAAAAGTAGCCATACGCTCTTTGGTGCATATATTTGCAACCCTGATTTCCAAAATATTTGTGTAGAATTTTGACAATTGGCCTTTTTGGTGTTTTTCGTCACCGAATTCATTGACAATTAATTTGTTCAATCAGAGTGTGCATGAAATAAAGTCGTGAAAAATAAAAATAAATACAAACAAGTTAACGTGAAAGGTGTTTAATCAACAAACAATGCATGGCCCACAAAGTGAATTGTCGGTAAACTAAATTATATGAATCCACTTTGGTTTCTAGTATCAAATTTAGGAACACTGTAGATGAGAAGGCCAAGACAATTGTAAGTTGTTTATGGCTAGTATTGGTGCTTTTCCATAGGTGCTTACACTTGGGTAAATAATATTTGAATAATTATATCAAAGTAATTTTGGTAATTTATTTATTTTTCTGTGAATTATTCAGATATTATTAAGATACTCTCGAGACTGTTATCAACATGTATTGTCTGCAATGTCTGCTGCCAGTGCTGCTTATACCCAAACCAACAAATCCAGCGCTGATGGAGACGCATGTTATGTTCATTGTACTTTATCTAATTGGCTTCTTTTTAGAACGAAAGCCGTGCACCATTTGCAGTTTGATATTTTTAACAGCGGTGTTCCTTATATGTTATAGCGGTGTGGGAAATTGTATTTTTTGGGGAAATTGCGAAGGACACCAGTGTGAGAATGGTTAAGAAGTTACTCAAATGTTGCTGCTGCAGAAGCTGTTGCCGGGATACTCTGTGTGCGTAGTAAGCTAAGCATTAATATAAATTTAGTTACCAGCATGTTTACTACACTATCTCGTTAGGTATCGCCCGCAGTTAACAAATATATTTAAATAACTATAATTTTTTTATTTAATTTTTTTCTAATGTTGCAATGTTTAGCGCTCAAAATATTCAATTAAAATAAAATATAAAGTCTACAAAATAATAATATGAGTCCAAGTAGATATGACTGGTTGTAAGGAGATAATATTTTAACATGTTCGTAGTTTTTGTCAAATAATTTCCATTTTTGTTGTTGCTTTTTACATTGAAAAACATCACCACCGCACATTCAATATGTAAAATCTTTAAAATGTAGCTTTGGAATAAATATTGTTCTTTCTAATCAATTTAAAATAAAAATTGTCCGATAGCACCTTAGCTTATCACATTTAGTTGATAGTGGGTGTTAGCTAAAAGAAGCTCACATACACCGTTTACAATATACCTACAACAAACTAATAAATCAAGAATCTAACGAGACACAATACTTTTAAATTGGTATATGTATTGTAAATAATTATTCTGATTACACTCGAAACAAAGCCAAAAAAAAAATAATACATATGAAGTTTTAGTTTGAAAATAGGTAGCTAGAATTGCAAATTTGTATAATTAGCCCTCAATAATCTTTAGTGTTAAATCTCCTGCAACTATTTTAGCTTCAAAACAACTTTTTTTTTAATGTTAATAATTTCAAATTAAGTATATATGTTAATTGTTTCTCAATCAACACAATTGGAAATATATTTTTATATAGTTTAATTAAATATAAAACAAGTGTATAAACTTGGTTGTATTTTCCGTGTTATATTTATTACTATAATCTCAAATAGAATTATAGGTAAAATGTAATAGTTAATCAAAAATATAATTTGATCGCAGTGGCAAGAACATGTAACATAGCAAATAAAACAATATACATACATATGTTTGATTAAAATCAAATAAAAAATAATAATTTTTATCTATTTGAGCATAAAATTTTCAACTCGTAATAAAGATATTTTATTTACACAAACGCTTGTTTCTTTTCTGCATAGACGTTCTCATAATATCAGATCTTCTAACAGAATAGCACTCATTTGGGTTTTTAACATTTCCAAAATAGATAAATTTAACGTCGTTGGAACATATCTCCATTTGATACATGCATTTCTGATTGTATGTAAGGATGTTAAAATATATAGGTATTTTTTCGCACTAGCTTCAAATTTATTTACAGAACTACAAATAATACAAGTTATTATTGAATACTACGTGAATAATAATTGAACAGGAAATAATACATTTCAAATATATATTGTTATTAAAATTAACGAAGATACAAATATATATAATTTTGTTTAAATTAACATTTCAAAAGTAGGTCATGGCCGAAATCAAATTTGGGAAGCTCGGCAGCACATGTCGAGAAATCGTCATTGCCATAATCTTCCAAATACAAATAAGGTTTTACAGAATTTATTTGCTCATCTGTATCATCTTCAGACTCGTATAAATCCTCATCATAGCCATTTTGTTCCTCCTCATTCGTATCTTTTATGGCGCCACCGCTTCGAATTTTTTCCATCACTTTTATTAGAGCAATTTCGTCAAAAGCATCGTTTTCACCCCATATTTCCTCGTGGCTCTTACTGCAGCTCTTGGTACAACACGATTTTGGGAAATCAAACAAGTCAAAGAGTTCAACGGGATCTATAGAATTCTTTTTATTTTCAGCTACATTTGAAATGCACCTCTTGTTTGATACACCTCCATCAATACATTTGGCACCCTTATATGCTTCCAAATGGTTTTCTTTTAAACCAAACTTCAGAGGAGTAATGCCAAATTGATTGTGTATAACATTCTTCAGTTCGCCAAAAACTTGTTTCTTTTTTACCGAGTGTACCCTTGGATGCGTTTGCTGAATCTTTGCCAATGCAAATTTATTTTCATCCACAAATGTACGCTTATCATGCCAGATATTTGCCATTTTTCAAAAAATAAATTTCTTTGTTTCTCCAATAATATTTAAATCGCTGTAAATATAAGAATATAAGCAAATTCAGGCGCGAAATTTATTTGCTTTTCAAACGCAGTTATCTATTGAAATTTCTTTCTGCTTCGAAAAAATCAAATTCAGAGTTGCTTTCAAGTGTCACCAGATCGTAATCTTATTTGATTAGTTGCCAGATTTTCTATAAAATAGAGTGGCCAAAAAAGTGTATATAGAAACTATTTCAAATTTTAATAGAAATAAAATTTAATAAATATAAATAATAAAATGTACATATGAATAATTTAAATATTAAGAGGTTATGTGGGTTTCAGAGGTTAAAGAAAAAGGAATTTTCACCGTTTTTCTTTTATATATTATATATTTTTTATATTTTATATATTTTTTTTAATATATACAATCATATATTTTATTCAATTTACCATATCAAAGATATATATTTAAACATTATTTTGTAAAATTTTTATTCAAAAATTTCGAAAACTCAGCCGTTGGTACCTCAGCATAACTGATTGTTGGTTCATCTAAAATATAAAAAAATTTTAATTTTTGACAGACTTTGAACAAAAAAACAGAATTTTTGATCATATTGTAACGTTCTTCGTTGCTACCCTCGATGATTTCCCAATTCCTTTGAGTCCGATCACTGGATTGCTAAAGAAAACTCCCAAGACTTGCTCGTTTGGCTTTGATAAAAACAATTCTTTATTATAGCCAATGGCTTATTTTACAATTCTTTAGAAAACACAATTATTATCTGCTTCACTCAGGTTATCCCTTTCTAAAACACACACAGCTCACAGCAATGTTAACTCCACTAAGTTGTCTGCTCGTCTCTTCTTGTGATAGCGGCTGCCGCTCTTTTTATACCTGTAGATGACCCAAACATTCTGTTCACGCGCTTAAGGATAGGCTGATTATTCGTTTGCCTGCGGTAGCTGCAGCTTATCCGTTTATCCTTAACGACGTGGAATTTCCTTTACCCTGTGTACCCTCTTGTTTGTCCTTGGTAAGGGTAATTTGCATCATACGGCCGCTTCTTGTGTCTGTTTTGATTTGGAAATCTCGTCACACTGCTATTCATTTCAATCTGTTCTTCGTATTTGGGATTTCCGTCGCAATATTTTTGCCATACCTTGGCTCGAAAAAATTAGTTGTAATAAAAAAATCCTTTGATTAATTACTAGATAATATTATTACAAAGATGTGTACCAAATTTGAACAAAATCGCTTTATAACTTTACGAAAATCGTGTCTATCGGCTTAAAAAATAGAGTTTTGAGATAAACGTGTTTAAAGTTTCAAATTGAACTTAGAAAAAGTCTACCTCTTAGGATTTTACTCCGATCGATTTGAAATTTTAGGAGAATATTTTAAACATATTGTACAAGTTACTAAGACAAAAAAATCTTCAAACCCACCTAACACCTTAAGAAAAGTAGCAGTTATGCCCTAAATGTCTTCTCTGAGAAGGGAGATGTTCAGAGAATGTCAGAGACAGATTGAAGAAGTCCACACCCAGATGTTTGGAGTCGACAGCTCTTTCAATAGCCCCTAAACTTTCTCACTAGTGAAATCAAGACTCGCGCTGACAAACTGCCAGACGGACCTTCACTTTGTCGTTTAGTTCGATCCACCGAAGAGTGCTTTGTGAAAAGCTGACTAAAATATCCCGCGCTCTTTTTTTGTCGGACTAGGTGTGATAACAGAATGAACGATAATTGCGTTTCGTCAGTTGGACAGAGGTTTGATAGTGCCCCAAAGCTGTGGTTGGCCAGTTGTCGAATCGTCATATTGAGTTCCCTGAAATGAAGAACTCAGCTTAAGCATAGACATACATAGATCGGTTGTGCTGTATACATATATAAGTATACACAATCCCGGCTGATATGTCGATGGATGTGTAAACAGGAAACAGCAGATGCTGCGGTATCTTCGCAACTGAAAAGACGAGTACATATTGTCGGCTAAAATAATTGGAGCACTTTTTCGTGTTTGACTAAGTTCAGCTACCAAATACAAAATTTTACTTGCCCTCATCGCGCTTCGTTGTGTAAGAATATTAACTTTTTATTTTGCAACAAATATGTATGTATTTTCGTTTAATATTACATAGTGTCTATTTTCTTAAATAATTTACATTAGACTGTACTTATGGACTAGATTTAAATTAAACTAAATTGAGTATTTATGTATGTTTATTTAGCTAATGGAATTTCAATAAATAGTAATGACGTTAGCGCTTCACATTTGACAAAACCAAATAATATTAATATCTACGAAATAACAAAGCGATTCACATACATATCTATGTATATAATACTTGACTAGCAGTGTTTAACTTCTACTATAGTGTATATGCACCAATTTAGGGAAAAAAAATATAACAGGACTAGAAATAATACTTTTGCTTAGAGCTTGCACTATTTTCTACACTTATCAACCTCCATACATCATATGATTGTGAGTTTGATTGCAGTTGATGATTTCGCTGGAGTTCGAACTCGAACTTCATTCACTTTCTTAGGTGATATTTTGTAAAACTTTAATAAGTTTCTTCTTTAAACCTCAAAATGCCATCGAAGGACTGCGACTGCTGCATGTTGGTGAAAGTGAGGGGGAATGTGGAGAACTGTCGCGACTAAAGCAGCTTGAACAATAGCTAGAAGCATCTGACGGCGTCTTGCGATGATAAGGTATTGGACGTTTGCGTGCACTAAAAGAATTGAAAAGATAAGGGATTTAGTTTATTATGCTTATTAAAAGATAGAAGTTTGAAGTGCAAAACAAAAAGTAAAGAAAATAAACTTACCAAAAGCAAATGTAAAATTAGGGACTTTTAAGTTCAATTATCTAAAGAAAACATAAGAATGAATGAAATTTAAATACACAATATTAAAATAATATGCAATTGCTATACAAAAAAAAAAACTTACCAAAGATTCTAAACAACATACAAACTTATGTTTATGAGCTTTAATATGAAATTAGTAACATAAAAGAGTAATTCATGAAGGAATAGAGCATTTACATATTTATTTATTAATAGCAAAAGTAAAAGTATTGCAAAAAAAAAACCCTCAAAGAATTTAAAATAAAATAGTAAACTAAGTAGAATAGCTTAAAGTAGTCGTGCAGCAGTAAAATAGGTGAGATGAGGTCGCTAATTTCCAGGAACGCATCAACTTTCTCCTTCCGCCATTTTTATACAAATCAATGCAGGCGAACTCATTCCAATATCTAAACAATAATTGAAATCATTTTTTTTACTAAGCTAAAAAAAAAAACAGAAAGTAAAAGAATACATAATTCAAATGTTTCATTATATATTTATTTTTATATAGTATGTGTATGTAAATAAATACATATGCAGCCAAGCCTAACGCCTACGGCGTTCGCGAGGTGGTTCGCGTCCTCTGCTACAAATGAAAACAAGAAAAATATTTCAAAAATTAAATATAACAAACAAAAATCAGAAACAGTACATAATGAAATAATGTAATAAATAAACATGTAAATTGAAACAGAAATGCATAATGGAAAGGTAAATTAAAGGACAAAGTTTGAGGACAAGCACCTTGTTATGCGACGACGGTCTAGAAAGCTGGGAGACCCACGTCTTCGCGGTATTGATGGTGAGCGAGAACCGGTACGGGAGGAACCAGAACTACCAGAGCTGTAATTAGATATAGATTTAGAAGAGACTGTTAAGCCAAATTATACAAAAAAAAAAAAATTAATTATAACAATAAGTAAGAAAACTGAGGTGTCGTTCTAAGTGGCTTCTCTAAGCTAAAATACTGGCTTCAAGCCGCTTTGGTTCGTTTTTTAGTCGAAGCGAAAGCGAAAGCGTAAGTACATACCTTGATGAGGTCCGTGAACTACTTCGCGTCGAACAGCTCGAATGCGATGAATGTGAGTGTGAGCGAGAACGTGAAGTACGATGGCTATGGCTACGCGAACGACTGCGGCTGCTCGACGAAGAGTAATGTCTATAAGAAAAAAATGTAAGAATTCAATGTAAATTAATGTTTTCACAACAAAAATAAAAAAAATTGATTTGTGTGAACTCACGTTGAACGAGATCGGCTAGTGGAACGCCGACTTTTTGTTCCTCCATTTCCACTTGTTGCTCCTGTTCCTCCTCCATCACCGCCATCACGTCGCGGACGACTACGACTGCGACTGCGACTTCGTCTTGAACGGCTGCTACTGCGACGTGTGGCACTCTCTGCAGCCGCCACCGTGGCTGTGGATACTTTGGACACGATTGCATCGACGAGTGTACTGTCGGCTAGTGCCGCTACCAAAGGCTGTGGATCGTTAATTTTAAAAGGCTTTATTATAATTTTCGGTTTATTCGAATGTTGGTGGTGATGATGGTGGTGATGATAACTTAAACTAGATGCTGCAGCAGCGGCTGCAGCAGCCGTATTATAACCATGATGATGGCCGGAGCCTATAACCAGCTCATGGTGGTGACCGCGTGCATGGTGATGGCCACCACCGACGCCAACGCCACTACCACCACCACCACCGACACCACTGCCCGTCACAGCGGTCATTGAGGCGGCGATCAGCAATTGATCACTTATAACTGTAGCATTGGAGCCATGCTGATGTTGGTGCGAATGATGGTGGTGAGCGTGATGGTTGCTATTTGGTGTTAGTAGTAAGCTGTTATTAGGAAAATTATTTGAGGTTAAGTTAGCATTTAAGACCATCGCACAGCGATGATTATGTTCGCGACGACTGATTAGCATTGTGTTATTATTTAAATTGTTCATACCGCTGTTGTAGTGTTTACTTAATAACGGATTAAAACCATGCGGAGCATGGGCTATTAAAGGCGGATTATTATGGTGATGATGATGGTTACCACGACCTGAAAATTGACGCGCATAAGCACCGGTAGATAAGGCAGGATTGTGTGGGACTCCACCACCGCCATAATGCGAATAATTAGAGGAGGGGGGACCACCACCGATTGTAATAGGCGCATTAATAAGTGCAACACCAACGCTTGGTGTATTTATCTTTACTCTGTGGTGTGATTTACGCGGATGTAGGATGAGTGGTGGCGGTGTATTGCGACGTGGGCCGCGACGCAAAGACATTTGTTGACGATTCATAATTGTTGTTGTATTTCTTATGTTTGTGTGCGAATTTTCACGCATTGGTAATATAGGACTCCTTGCCGCATGACCATTTGCGGCAACATGGGCCTTATTGCAATTAGCCTGTGGCGTATTGTCCTTTTTTTGAACTTGCGTTTCAAGCTCAACTTTGTCTTTTACTTTTTCGTTTTCGTTTTCGTTTTCGTTTTCGTTTTCGTTTTCTCTATCTTTGTCCTTCTCTATTTCTATTTCTTTTTTCATATTATCTACTGTTTTGATTTTTTCTTGATTCTCGTTTTCCATCTGCTCTTCCAATGGTTGGGGATAAATTGCAGCCATTGGTGGCGTCGTATTGCCACTACCCTCAGTCTCCCTTGTTACTTTTCTAACGGTATTGCTATTGTTAGTATTGTTATTGCTACTATTGTTGTTATTGTTATTTATATGGCTACTATTATTACTGTTATTTCTGTTAGAACTCGAAGCTATTGCTACAACTGCGGCCGCTACATTGTTGGCCGCAAGAAACTCGTTCAACGAATTTCTCATACCGCCGCGCCTGTAGCGCTGCTGTTCATTGTTGTTTCTTTCACTTACTTCACTACCAAGATTTCCTCCGACGACGGCCATTTTCTCAATCGTCTTCAATTTTTCTTTTGCTTTAGCAGCTATATCCGTTTTCAGCTGCTCTAACATTTCCAAGTCCTTCAGTTCTCGTCCCCTTTTTGTTTCTTGGAATTCATCGAGCGACGCAGCTATCTTTTCGGGACGTTCATCTCCATCGTTTTCGTCCTCGCTCTGACCGTGCAAACGCACCACTGGACCCGATACGGGCTTCGTGCGTTTGGTGCTTGAAGTATCGCGTGTTTCACGTTCGCGCTTGTGTTCTTTACTGCGTTTTTCTTTGCTACGATGTCGTTCATTGCGTTCACGAGGTTCACGACCACGTTCACGATCGCGATTTGCACTTTGTTCTGCACGCATGCGGCTGCTATCGCTATTTTCATGCTCTCTCATTCGTCCACCTCGCTCGCGATCTTCACGCTCATTAGACGAATACTCCTCCCGCACTTTACGCAACTTTAGCGTATCGTGCGAGGTGGATTCTGTATCGTCGTTGCTTTTCTTAGGTTCAGGCATTGCTACAGACAACTTTTCCTTTGTTCTATCTTTATCCGCAGCTTCTAGAATGTCACGATAGCGTTCAGGATTGCGACGTGCCGGCGAGTAACTTAACTCCGACGAGTTACGTGATTGTGATCGACGTTTTGTCGCCGTTTCCGTTTCTGTTGGCCGTTTGTAGGGTGGAGAATTCATGCTTTTCGTATTTTTTCCATGTGGTGAACGCGATTCAGCACGCGCTGTTGAAGAAATCTCTCCCTTTCCTGTAGTTTTTAATGAAGAGTGTGATTTTGAACGACGACGACGTCGAGATGGCGATTTTCTTTTGGGCGATAGCTGCGCGCGACGTTCTTCAGATTTTCGATGCAGGCTACGCTCCTCATGCGCGGTGCGCCGTTCACGCGATCTTTCCCTCTCTTTCAACTCACGTCCGGAACTCTTTCTAAGTTTGTCAGCACTGCGGTCAGTACGAGATACAGATCGTCGGGTTAAAGTCGAATTTTCACGACTACCTGATCGTCTGTGTTGCTTAGATTCCTGGAAAGTAAGCGACTTTGATCGTTGCCGGCGCGTCTCTGAATTTCCACGCCCACGTGAACGTTTTCTTTCCTTTTCAATTATGTGTTCATTTGAACGTTCTCTGTTCTTTTTAATTTCGCGCTCACGTGAAAGTTCTCTATCTTTTTTGAATTCACGGTCACGTGAGTTTAATTTTTCTTTTCTAATTAGACGTTCAGCGCGGGATGGAGAATGGCGCATATCAAGTGAGTTTTTTGGTTCACGCGAACGTTCTCTAATAGATTCCCTTCCCCCTTTTCTCGCTAGTGCGTCTCTACTCGAATGTGTTGAGCGCACTGAGGACGCACGCACTGGTGATCTAGCACGACTTGTGCGCACAGAGTCTTTCTTTGAATGCGATCTGCCTTTGCCAGCACGATTGGCACCATTGCTTGCCACTGAAGGAGATCGAGTGCGGCTCGGCATTTTTGTCATATTTACGGAATCAGCGACATTTTTAAATGGATTGGAGATAGGACGCGCATCACCACCACTAAGAGATCCGACACCGCCACCAAGTAGTGGCACATCAATTTTGAAAGGATTAAATGGATTCTTTCTAGCGCTAGCATCGGAACGGGTTGGTGAAACAGAAGTGGCGGTGCTCTTTGGTGGTGGCACTGTCGATGTAATAGTACGTTTGCGTAATTTCTCAACTTCGTTAGCGGACGGCGAACGCTTGCGATTGTTACGTTGTATAGATTTAGAGCGTGAACGCGAATGTGTACGGGGGCGGCGTGAGATGCGTGAAGTATTCTCTCGGCGAGCGCTCGAGTGTGCGTGACGCCTATCACGTGATACTGAACGTGAAGCTTCTCGCTTGCTATGTCTAGAATTGCGTTCCGTAGAGATTTCTTTACGACGTTCAGTTGAGTGTTCATCACGGTTACGTCGTTTACGGCTCTCATGATCACGCTGTCGTTCGCTAGAATGTTCCCGACTTCGACTTCTCGCCAAAGAAATGCGACGTTGCGATTTTTGTGGTGAGCGCCGTTCACGAGAACGACTGCGGAAGGGATTCTTAGTCGATGATTTGGATGCATTATGTGGAGAGTCACGCCCGTTACGTTTCACTGATCTATCTTCAGAACGCCTACGGTCATTTCGGACATTTCTTTCTGTAGACTTGCATTCAAATGGATTCCTCGTAGAGGATTTAGGTTGGTGCCGCGCATTACTGCGATCGTCACGCCTAGTTGATCTCTCCTCAGAACGTTTGCGGTCAGCTCTAGCAGAGCGTTCGTGGGATCTGTAAAGCAAATGTAAAGAGTTATTTTATGAATTTAATATATACATACACACATACATACACATGTACGAACTAAATGCTTACCTTGAGCGCGGCTTTTCCACTGAGTTGTTGCGTTCTTTTTTCTTCCTCTTATCGCGTTTTTTCTGCGTAAAGGAGAATACAAAAGCGTGATCAGATACGAAATCATTTTTTTTAGTTTCAAATTATTGGCACTAATGTTAGACGGTACACTGTATGATTTAAGTTCTATTCATTTTTATATATATTAATGCAAATATATGAACTTATTAGGCTAAGAAATTTAAAGTCTTTTGTCTTTTCATAAGGAATTTTTTTCTCAAGAATTGTATTGCTTGTATTGCGTATTTTCGTATTCGTGCAGCAGCGCAATAGCTTGTTTGTTTAGGTTGAAGGTTTGCCTTCTCATTCGACATTATTGTTACGATCAGCACACATTGCTAATACTTTTTATGTATTATTTGTATTATTTTCACATTTTATCACTAAATAATTTCTATGCTAGATTTTATAAGGACAACAAAACGTTCTAAATAAAAGTACTTACAAAACTACAAGAGAGCCTTGCGAATGCTATCCTATTCAATGAAGCGCCAAGTGTTTTCAATAAACAAAAATTGTAAATTTCTCATTTTCTTTCTTTTTTTTTTGTCTTCTTAATAATAAGATTTTTATGTTAATGATTTACAAAACTAGAAAAGATTAAATGTAAATTTTTATATAGGTATTTATTTACATGATTTGGAGTTTTTGGTTAACCAATGGCTACAGCAAATAAATGTGTTAGACATGAGAGTAGAAATAAAAACATATAGGAAGGGAATATAAATGAAAAACAAAATATTTTATTATATGAAATTGAATATAATTGGATATTGATTAAAAAAATATACAAAAGTCCTTTGTATTATTTGAAGTTTTTTTTTTTAATATAATTACAAAATAAAACAAAATGCAGCAAAATGTGACTGGAAATGTCAAATAGTTCCCGCGACAGTCGGGCATTTATACCGGAACGACCCGGATTTTTAACCGGCTAAGGACTGTCACTCACGCAATATACCCCAATTCGAAATGCAGTTTGGGAATTTTTTTGCGGCTACAACAACAACTAGAAATCCAAAAATTTCTAAGAAACGATGCACTTCCACTGAGGAGAAGTGAAATTTCCGTCCTATATAATGGAGTTGGCAAGCAGTGCGTATGTTTGAGAAAGTCTGTTTCGAAGTATTCACTAAATTGAATATTTTCGCCTACAAGGCAGTACTAGCGAGAATAATGAAAGTTACAGTGAAAAAACTCTGTGGCATACAATTATTTTTTCTGTGGCTGCTCGGTTTGGAAACCTACAAGAGTAAAAGATTTTTTAATGAGCTTTATGACTTCTATCCCCAAAGATGTTCTACCCACTCCACACCTTAACTTGCACTATAGGTAATAATAGTTTGTTAAGTGTCGATTTTTTGTTTTTTTTGAAGAATATGACTTGCAAAAATGTTTGTTAGAGACAGAGACAGACAGCATTTTTCTCGATGTCAGGAAAAAAAACTTCCTAAATGAGCCCGCACATGCTTAACATTGAGATATTTAATGGTGAATGCATTTCGGCGTTAGCGCCATTATTTTTTTTTTTTTTTATATAGACACATTTTTTTTAAAATTCCATAATAAAAGAGATTTAGTATTTCCAATTTCCTATTTGAGTTAAAAACATAATTATTTAAATGTAACTACTGTGTAGAAAAGGTGGGCGCAGTACTACGATGAGGTGCAGTCAAAAGCAAGAAAACATCACACAAAAATAAAATCGAATGAGAACTATTCTACTACACTAATATAAATCCAAATAATAATTAAAAAAATTAATGAAATAAATAAATAAGTAATTGAAAATGGTTATGAAGCAATGACAAACGTTTACCTTTTCGTTTCGCAAGAATTTTATATACAAATATATATTTTGTTTTTGAGTAAAATTTTTTTAGGTTATATTGTTTTATTTCGGGTTTGGCTTTGTCGTATAAACGTTTTTTTTTTTTCGTAATATCGTAGGAAAAATAGGCAAGAGAAAAATTGCATACGTTTAATTGTTTGTTCATAGTTTGGAAGAATATAAGATTTAATAATAAAAATTGAAGTGAATTAGAGAATTATATGTTATAGAGAATGCATGCGTTTCATTGAAAAATATATAGATATTGAAAAATTAAAATTATTATTGTTACATATTTATTAGTTAGCTAATAAAAGAATTTTTATTACACATATTTCACAAGATATTAAGTTCCATTTTTCTTATTTCACAAAATCTATTAAAGTGTATTTGGCGGTTAGTTACATTTAATAATTATTTTTTATTGCATTATTAATATTAAATTTTTCTATTTCTACTTTTCAGTTAAAGTTTTGCGCACTTACCTTATCCTTTTTGGAGCGTTTACGTTGCTTCTTCTGCTCATACTCCGAATCGCTGCTATTTTTCTCATTATCAGAGCCATGATCGGAATCTTCTCTATCGGATTCGCTTGCTTTACGCTTCCGTGACTTCTTCTTTTTCGATTTACTGCAATGGAGAAGTAAATGTTGGAAGATTTATTTAAAATATTTTATTTGTTAAAGCAATTATACAACAATATATTAAAATATTTTATTTAGTTTCACTTCAACCTAAAAAATTTATAGAGAGTAAATTGTAAAAAACTTTTAATAAATATTTAGGATTAAATATTTTTTAAAACATTAATATTTGGTACAATATTAGCGTTCAAAGGTATCGAATTTTAGTTCTAAGGTAAAAAAATTATTTGTAAGGTAATCACTGACACGAAAATTGATACTGTTGAACCCTATATGGGTGAATGGTTTCTCAATAAAATATATTGCGGCAACCTTTATGACTCGGATGCAAATATTCATAATCATAAATATCGTTGTAGTTTACGGAAATACCGTTATGTGGTTTTCGGAAAGTGCAATCTTCTTTTTCATACAACAAAGAGGTAAATATTTCCGAAATCATAAAAAAAATTCATTCGGACATTATGTTATTCTGTACAGACATATCAAAGGTATTTTTCTTATATTAAATGAGTGACATGCGTTTAGGAGTCAAAATTTCTAACGTAAGATACATTTTATTTATTTATTACTACCAGAAGGATTGAGAAGATAAAAAAAAATTGGAACTTTGGTATCAGACAGCTGTATTTGTTACTGCTGTTGCCATTGTTGTAGTGGCTCAGTCAAATTTGACTTTTTAGGTTATGGCACGGCCAGTAAAAAAAACTTGTCGGGTGCAGTATACCTAAAAATCTATTCATAAGCGAGTAATTTCACATTTGAGGACTATTTACTACGTTTTCAAAAGATAGCCAAAGCCAAAGTTTTTTCTCGTTACATTTTTAACCTTGAGAAGCTATGTAAATGCAAATAGCAAACTCATTTAATTACTTTGGAACATTTACCAGTTTTTAGTATAAAATTACAAAAACGGCTTTGGATAGTTGTATTTTGAAATTATTTATAGTGTGAAATTCCCGGAAAACAAACTCAAATTAATTTCCGGTTATTTTACAATAAATCTTCAACGCAAATCTTTCACCAATGTGTTTTTTTTTTCATTCAATATTTACATTTCAATATTGCTTATGCATTCATTTACACTTTTGAGTGATGATCTCGATAATGGTTTACCTTATCATAAAATCTTCATAATTGGTTTGTCTTAAGGAAAAGAAAAACGAGAAAATAAATTCTTTTAATTCTTGAAAAATTGACTTGCGAAAAAAAAAACGTAAAGAAAGTTTGTAGTTAGTCTTTTTCTAAGTATTTTTAAATTATGCTTTGAATCTTTTTTTTATTATTATTTATTTATTAAGTTTCGTGTGTTGAAATATGTAAATTTTAAGTATTTTTATATGACAATTTTAGTGTATTTATATGTGTGTATGTATTTTTATGATGCTTATGAAATAAATATTGGAATGATATTCAATTATTAGTAAAATAAATATATTTCAATTATTAGTGAAATAAATTTTTGTTAAAAAGTAGAGAATTTATTATCAGTACTTTTTTTTTTTGGTACTTAAATGTGAGTGTATGTGATAAATGTATTAGTAGTAACTAGTTTCGAAACTTGGTATTTGAAGCAACAAGTTTTTGAAACTTGAAAATACCAGCAGTAAATAACTTAAAACGATGCTTCTATAAAAACTTTTAAATATTTCTTCTTTAATTTCTAACATTAATGACGAAATGAAAGTTTCAATATCTTATTAATTCTTCTTTACTTACCCACGTTTACATTTTTGCCATAGCGATTGAAAATTATGTAAATTTATGTTTCGAATAAAATATATTTTTGTTTTCACTATTCAAAGAAGCAGAATCATGTATTTGAAATATTGTAAACCCAAGGTTTAGTTTAACTCTTTGTTTATGGTTTTTACCAATTGGCAAAACATAACGGTTGACTTTGTTGTGTTTTCTTTTTTTTTTATTATTGTCAAATACACTTGCGAGTATTTAAAAAAATTTAAGATGTCTGTCGGTGCTGCTGATGATGATGTTGTGTGCATAAATGATCTAATGGCGATGCGCGACGCTAGTGTATTATGGCATATTCAGTGTTTGACGGGAAAATTTATTAATTAAAAAAAAAATGTTATCAACTGTATAAATGTTTTCATGAATTGATCTCGGATAACACAAAAGCAATGATTTAACGCCATTTTAATTAAGTTTAAAAAAAAAGTATTCCAGTTTTTGTGGTTTTCCTTTATGGTATATGTGTATGTACATAAAACAAGGTTTGTATTATTTTTATAAAATTCTTTTGCTACACTCTTGATATTGTTTATTTTATGTATTTATACTATATGTATGTGCAGTCGCTGGTTATTATTGTGGAGTTATTTATTATTTGTCTTTTATTTTCTTTTTTCTTTCTTTTTTGTTGTAACTCCTTTAGTATAATATAATTGTTTACCATTTAAAGTTTATATTATTTTTAAATATGCAAAAAGAAAGGAGAGATAAAAAAAATGTTGAGCAATTGAGAGGAAGAAGAAGATTTTGTTTAACTTTTTTTATCAAGTAAAATTCGATTACTTATATGAAATTTTTTTAAATTAAATAGTTTATATGAAAAAAAAAAACAGCTTAAATATGTCACAAAAAATAAAAAATAAACAAAAATCTACTTGTAAAAAATAAAATAAAATTACAATTAAATTTAACTAAAAAGTATATTCAAACAAAAAATAAAATTTCAAAAAATCGTTCAACCTAAAAGTACTGAGTGCATCGAATGTTAACGTGACACTTGGCGTATCACTAAAATAAATATAGTATACTTTTAGGAGGCCTAACAAGCTCACCTTTCTTTTTTGTGTTTTTTAGACTTTTTCTTCTTGTCCCTCTTACGTTCAGGGCTGCCGGAACTGAAAGTGAAAAACGAATATTGTTTAATTTGTAATTTTTGTGTACATTTTGTGGGTTTTTAAATATTACCAAACAACCATTGAAACTCACCTCTCCCGAGTACGTTTCTTCTTTTTCTTTTTCTCCGATCTCGAAACATGCTCGTGGGCTTCATTATCACTGTTATCACCTCTGCTACCGCCACTACCGGCATTGTCTTTTTCACGTGATGGTGTACGCACTAGTGCATAGCGACGCTTATCATCACGTTCCTTTTCTCTACCTGCAACAGCGCTTTCGCGTTGCGCGTCTAATTCCTTTTGAAGCGCCAGACTTTTGGCTATATCTTCTTTAGATTTACGATCCGAATCAAAACTTGAGCCTTCGACAAAATATTCAGATATATTGAAGGCTTCACGTAGCTTGGCGTTTTTCTCCTGTTGCGCCTCAGCAATTTGATGGGTCTCACGGACACTGTAAGTAAATGGTAGAGAAATTCGTAAAGTTTACCTTATGATATTTTGTGTTATTTCTAAAAATTTAAAACGAAAAGTTTGTATGTTTCTATATACCTAACGACATGCCTAAGCTGTTGTTGACATAGACTTGTCGTATGCTGAAATTGCTCGCCTAAAAGTGTGTCCACCAGTGATGGGCGGCGTGGCGCAGAGGCAGAATTAATGCCGGAATGTTGTAATAAATTCAACAAATGCAACTTCGAGTTGTTCGTATCCGTGTTCACATTATTATTTTGATGCGAGTTAATTAATTTTCGCAGCAACTCTTCCATCAACAATGCTGATTCAACAACAGCAGCCTGTTGTTGTTGTATAGCATTTTGTTTGTTATTAAATTTCATTATTTCGGTTGAGTCGTTGTTCTTTCGATATGTGTTTTTCGCATGAGGGGTGGCGACAGTGGCAGCAGCACATGCGCAATTATAATGCGAGTACGCTGAGTTGGCTGCTGACGATGAGCAACAGTGCGGTGTGGATTTTCTTGCATATTTCGAGAGTATATTGGGTCTTTGCTGCTGACGTTTAGCAATTTTTAGCTGTTGTTTATGCCATATATTTGCGATTTTCCCTTTTTGTGCTTGCTTTTTACTTAACGCTTTAGAAAGTGGTTTAAATTTTTTTGCTACAGCGGTATAATTGAGTTCACTCTCTGTTATCGTTTTGACTACCTCACGTGTGTCGTGTTGGAAGTAACGCCGCGCTCTGTTGGTCGCTGCATGACGACGCGTTGTTGCTGCGGTTTTGCAGGGGCTGGTACTACTAGAGACTGTGGCTACTGAGAGGGTGTTGTTATCATTTTCTCGTGGTATGGTGGTTGTAGTGGAGGATATAGTGGGTACAGTGGAGGCGGTAATGGTGGTGGTTGCACGTTTTCGACGCTTACGACGTTTTTTGGGTTTGGGCATTTTACAATTTACATCGGAAGTTAGATCGCGAGAGACCGGTGCGGCATATATGGTCGATGAAATCATTTCCTTACATATGCTAATACGAAATCTGATATTTTTTGATTACAATTTATAACAAATTAGTTTCTGCTTAATTTAAAACGTTTGCACATATTCTATATATGTGTTAAAGTGTGTTTTTAATATAATAATTTAAGTTTAAATTAAAATTATGCATTTCAAAAAGTTTTAGACTTTAAATGGTATAAATACTTCATTTTAAATTATATAAAATTTTTTCTTAAGCTAGTTTGGAGGACATTGGATTATTACCAAAAACATTTGCAAGCATATACATTTTAAAATTCTTATGTGTACGTATGAATGCTCTTTTATTGGAAGATCTTGATTATATTAATTTTATGTAAATATAATACTTCATAATAATAATGTTACAGTAGATATATTTTAGTTATTTAAACATTAGCGCACTTATAGGAAGACTATGGATTTATAGCAGATTTTTCCCAAACTAATTTTTTTTTTACATTTTGTAAATATATATTGCGTACTTTTTCCTTTTTTTCTTTATAAAATATTTTTTATATTTTCGGAAGTTTTACTTTTTAAATATTTTTTATAAACGTTTTACAAATATATTTTATAATATTTTGTATTTTTCTTTATACTTTGTAAATCATCAATATATATTTAGCAAAATTTGAATATCATGGAAGACAATAGATTATACATTCGATATATATTTATTTTAATAATGTTTTTTTAAATTTAATTTATGAAACAATGCACTATTTATACACTGCTTTGCAAGACATTGGATTATATGTATGTACAATATATTTGTTTATAGACTCATTCGTTTAATAAAAATTTTTTAAATAATAATAACGCTTTTTATTATATTTTCCACAATTTCAATATTTTTGTATATATATTTTTAACTTTATCATATATTTCCTTTCTATAAGTCGCTTTAAGCTATCTGTCTCCAATAACAGTTACTTTATTACTAATTGACTTAATTACTAAATATGTAAATGGAAGACTCTGTTTTGAGTGATTTGTTGCTTTAATGTGAAGTTCAACACATTTTAAATACTTATTCTGACAAACTTAATATTTTATTTCCACCTCCATTTGCCAACCACCGCTCTCCTCCTCTCAACTCATGTTAATCCGCTAATCCACTTAGTTAAAGAATAACCACATTCATTTCCTACTATACACCACAAATGCCTGCTGCCAAAAAGAAACATGTTTATGAGTTTTACGGCGATATCGGTGTGACTGAGTAGCAAGGAGTTGGGCAAGCTGCCAGAACTCTAGATTGCAGCAGCTTTCGATTGTTGTTAGGTATGTATGTATAATATGTTACTAGAATTATTGTTTAAATTATTTACGCTGTTAATATGTTAATATTTCTTTCTTTTAAGTTTTGTGCCACTGTCGTATTTGATGGGATTGCATTTTTAAGTCGAACAAATATTACCGGAGCAATATTTTCCACATTTTTACTGCATATCTTGATTATCGATTTTTCTCTCAATTTTTGTGCTGTCTGCGTCTCGTAGTTTTAGTTTTTCTACGCAACAGATTTTTTGATATGATTTTAATTTTTAAAAATTTAACTATTTTCTGTTGTTTGGATATATATATTTGTTTGTATTAATTTAATTGTTTTAAACTTTTTGTTTTTGCAATGTATTGTGTAGAAAATGTCGCATTTTCGCTTGTTTCACCCTTGGAAGACTTGATTTGACTAAAGTACTACCCAATCTGTATCAAGCTCAAATGATACACAAATTGAGCAGTCGCAGCACCCACAAGGGGTGGCAAGTGGTGGGTGATGAGCAGAAGAGAATGCAATGAAAATGAGAGCAATATTCATCTCTACATTTGTTTGTTTCATCTTATCTTTCGAGCGCCCAAACGCAAACAAGAAGATGTAAGGGTTGCAAAACACTTCTTATACGAATGCTATGAATGTATTGCATATTATAGTTATATAATAAGTAAAGTAAAAGCTTTTAAATTTTTTGATAACGCTTTTAAGCGATTAATAGCGGACATACAGCAAAGGATTTCGTTGATTGCAACTAGTTTGATAATTCCAAAAAGGCAAAAGCCCTAAACATTTTAAATTCTGCTACAAATAAACTTAATTAACACTCGTTTGTCGGTATAATTAGACAGGTTTATAATAAACTTTAACTTCAATTTTTTATAACTTACGCTATTCTCCCAAATTCATCCTTTGGTAAATCACTTTTGCCCAATCCCATTAACTTTTGACGATACGAATCAACTTTAGTTTTTATTTCCTCTGGTGTACGCCTGGAAAAATTACAAGTTACATATACAGTTGTATATGAGAAATCTAAAAAAAATTATATTTAAAATTTATTTCATAACTATATTTAAAATATATTTCATGAAATTAACCCACCAAATTTTAAAACAGTTAAAGCAATAAGAGTTGCGAAGAGAAATTTGTGAAAGATCGATAAACTACCAGTATTCACTTCTCGCTCTTTTGCATTGCCCCCCCCCAGTTTGAAAATTTTTCTTTTATGTAGGTAACAGTTAGTTTTAATTGATATGATATCAACACGTTCAATTTTAGATTATATTTTTATAATTAAAAATTCTCAACCTTTTTTCACCCAATGTTAAGTTCTTGTTTTTTATGGGCTTCCTACTGCTATGCGATTTGAGCACACAAACAAAATAACAGTTTTCACCTTATACGTTGAGCTAGCGTGACAATTATGTATGAAAGAAGCGAATAACAGTTTTTATTTTTCACTTGCTACCCTCTTTTGACTATAAATAGGAAATGTTGACGAACCGTAACGAAATAGGATGGTGAGACTACTTTGAATTGCTCTAGGACAAGAGAGGATAGGCAATAACAATAACAACTGAAAGATTTATTTGGGGTACAGAACATGCTAGCAACAATTTTAATCTGTAGTGCTTTTAAAATAAGGACCCTCCTTTCTGCGGTGCAAAGCACACGTGACTTAACAGTCAATTATTTTTTATTTTTATTTTCTTACTAAAAGTTTGATGAACTAAATATTAATACTGCTTTTATTTGTATGTGCATATATAACTCACCCTTGCTTTTCCAATATCTCTTCAAATTCGATGCATTTCACTTCAATCTTACGTTTTCGATCATGATCTAATATCTCCTTATTTGGTGGACGATTTAAGGTTGCGTCTAATTTTTTTATATCTTCTTCAGAACGATAATTTGAATTGTCTTTTTTGCCGGGTCGCACAAAAGCCCAATTACGCTGTACATGTCCATTGGTGCCGGACCCGCGTGGCGTTGTTAAGCCGATTCCGTTGTACATTTCTTTACTCTGGTACTATGATGTTTAATCTTTAAATTACTTGTTCGCGACACAGAGTCGCTACAAGGACTCTGATTGTGCTTGTCCTGATATATGTAAATTTAACCTACCCTGCCAGTGTTTTATGGAAGGGTGAGTGGCTGGCTGAAACAAATCGATTAAATTGGCAAACTACTGCTTAGTAAATAGTGCCATAATAAATTGTCTTTTTGGCACAATATTATTTTACACTATGTACACATAATATTTACTGAATGTTGAGAAATTTACTGAAACTTTTCTTTTGAAATTTCAGCAAGAGAAATCTGCAAAACCGTAGATAATCGCCTTTAGTACGATTTTCTATTTGACAGTTGTGCGGTTGTGTATACATCTGTGTATATAGCCGCCATGACATTCTAAGAGAACAGTGCTTCCAAGTTAGTAAAATCGCTTGAGAATTTTTTCCAATATAATAAGCGATCTACAAGTGATATAATTACTAGTCTTGGTTTGTTATTTAAAATAAATTAATTAAAATCATAATTAATTAAATTAATCAAAATAAAATTTGCGAAGAAAATGTATTTCACTTTGAAAAAGTAACTAACTAAAGTATATATAAAATTTCTAGTAAATATTTTCACATTGTAAAACCAACAAAATATAAAATATTTTCCTAATTTTTAAATTACTTAAAAAAATCCATTGGCAAATATAGGTAATTAAGTAAATGAAAGAGAAAGTTTAAAACAAATACGAAATTATATATATATCGTTTATATAATACTAGTAATGTGATACAGTGGGTGGGAAGGTGGGTTTCAGAAGTTAAAGAAAAAGGAATTTTCACTTTTTCTTATATACACAATCATATATTTTATTCAAAGAATTCACCATATCAAAGATATATACTTAAACTGTATTTTGTGAAATTTTTATTCAAAAATTACGAAATCTCAGCCGTTGGTACCTCATCTCCCTTGACGTATCAAAAGAAAATGCTCTCGCGTGGACAGCATAAATCATTATTGGTTCATCAAAAATCAAAAATATTTCGTTGGCACATTAATAAATCTCGTTATTGGGGGGCAAAATTAAAATTTGAATTTTTGACACTGAACAAAAAAAAAATTTTTTTTTGCTCAAATTTTCGTCATGCATTGGCTCGAAAAAATTAGTTGTAATAAAAAAATCCTTCGTTCATTGACTAGATAATGTTATTACAAAGACGTGTGCATTTAAAGATTCTAATTGACACAGACATGGTCTGATGGCCGGACTTCCAAAGGGTCTATCTCTTAAAATTTTACTTCGATCGATTTGAAATTTTAGAATTTTTTAAATTTTTTCGATCTCGATTTTCAAACCCACCCAACCCCTTAATAATGAAATAGAACATTTTTTGCAAATCTATCAATTCTGTATTTCAAAAAATAGTTATAAATAAATCTAAAACTATAAGATATATAAATTCCATCCATGCCAATGCTTTTGGCCCGATTAAGGTTACCTGTAAAATATAAAAAGGAATGATTTATTAAAGATTATTAAAACTAAAAACTGTTTGAGTAATATACTAAAATCAGCTAATAATTTGATTTCATTATTACGTTAATGGAATTCAATGAGATTCCTACAAAGATATCATCATAGTTTGAACATTAAATTAAAACATTTTAAATATAATTACCTTCAATGCCAACATGAATAGTAAGATTACCTGTAAAAAGCAAAAAATAATTGCTTTAGTAGGGATAATTAAAACTAAAAACTAATTAGATAATAATATTAAAGTCAGTTATTTAGTTTGATTTCATTATTACGTTAACGTAATTCAATGAGATTCCTACAAAGATATCATCATAGTATGAAAATCAAATTGAACTTATCCATTAAAATTACCTTTTATTCCACTGAATATAACTGTAAGCCAATTTTTCTGCAAGCCTGTAATAAAAAAATACAATAATTATTTAAATGTTCCAAAAAATCAGATTTTATTTACTAGAATTCATTCAGTTAATAAAAGTTGTTTTCATAATAACATTTACCGATACTCAATGAGATTCCTACTAATATATCATCACTAAGAATATGACAATAAAATAGGGCTGCCTGTATACGTTATAGATTTGTTAATTACCTTTTAAAAACTCGAAGGCTTATTATGTGAACTAAGGATCTGGAAGAATTAAAAATAAATATAAGTTAATTCCGATTCTTACCAAATTTAGAGCATATGAAGTGTTTAATTACCTTTTGATTGTATACATAATATTGCTGATGAAACTACTCCGGAATCAGAAGCTGAAAATGACAAAAACTAATTTACTCCACCAAATGGTGGTCATAAAAATGAAATATAAAATTCCTAACAAAAAAATTAAAATAGAGGAATTATATTTTTTATATATTTTTTTATTTTAGATAAAAATAACTTTTATCCCTTTGTCTGTTTTATCTGAAAATTGCTATATATAAAAGAAACGAATAACGCGCAACGTTTATATGATACCAATCTTGTTGGCAATATCTAGCGCATCATAATCACGCGCCAATCGTACGTAAGCCTTCTTTTGACCATCGGGTCTCACCAAGATGTTAACCTTAGCTACCTTAATGTCGTACAATTTACGCACGGCGGCACGTACGTGGTTCTTGTTGGCGCGCAGGTGAGTCAAGAACACCAAAGTGTTATTGTCTTCAATCTTTTTCATGGCGGCTTCAGTAGTCAATGGGTACTTGATGATATTGTAAGCATCCATGCTGTTTTAATAAATTGAAATCAATTTGTAAATAAGTTGTTTTAAAAACAATAGTTTTTCATTTTAAATATACATACCGATTTCTGGTTGGAACCGACTTCCTTGGATATTTAGGACGGCGGGGCAACACCAAGGTCTTTGGACGACGGAAGTGCACATTAGTGCGGATTTTACGTGTACGAGTACCAAAAGCGCCCTTGACAATCTGTAAAATGCAAAATAGGAATGTTTTATCTATCGCAAGAAAGAATATTTATATTATTTTTCACCTTGGTTTGTACTTTCTTAGCCTTCAACAAAGCAACAGCCTTAGCCTTAGCTGTACCCTTTTGCAAATTAGCGCCTGGTTTAGCGGCTACCTTCTTGCCTTTAGCAGCGGCACGAGTCTTTGCCGACAATTTGGCCAACAAGGACTGTGGCTTCTTACCAGCGGCAAGCTTCTTCTTGGCATCCTTAGCTTTTGGTTTAACCTTTGTTGCAACTTTCTTGGCAGCGGCGGGTTTCTTAGCAACTGGCTTTTTCACACCACCAGCTGCAGTAGCAGGTTTCTTGGCGGCGGCTGGAGCAGCTTTCTTTGCAGCAGCGGGTTTAGCAGCTGAAGTAGATGCGGCTGATGTGGCCGAAGGTTTCTTCTCAGGCTTTTTGTCGCCTGGTTTAGCTAAAATTGAGAATGATAAATATATATTACTGTGATTTCAAAACGAATGTCATGAATGTAATGTGCATACAAATTGAGGTTATGTGTTCCACAAATAGTGCATAAACAAATCAGTTAATCACTAAAACGAATCTTTAATTAAGAAAGAACCGAAATTCTCTTTATTAACTGAATTTTTGTTACTACTCTAGGAGCTTTGCACATACTAAGAGCTATTTTTAGTTTTACATTGAATTACTAAAGCCACTACACTTGCATATACCGCGTGGCTAAACACACCAGACTTTCTTTACAAATACTACATTTTTGGATTTAAATTTCTCACAATTTTATTCAAATTCTATTCTAAAATGTTTCAGACACAATTTGTTCACATTTTTAGCATAAAATGCATTAAATTAGTTAGAATTTCCTTACCGGATTTCTCGGCAGGCTTTTTGGGTGCCATTACTACGAAAAAAAGGAATGGAAAGGAAAATCTTCCGTCTTTGTCAAAACGGCGGAAGTTCGTATTTTCGAATTTCGAACTTGATTGTCAAGAAAAGTCAAATATTTGGAAACGCTCTGAAAATTTAAAGAATATTTGCTGAATACAACCGTGGGGTTCATACTGTGAGGGAAAATAATTGAAAAACATTTTTAGTAAATTTATTTGTATTACATATGATTGTGATAAAATTTTAAAGTAAATTTTTAAATAATAAATTATCTTTTTAATAATAATAAATTCACCACTTCTGACTCTTCTATGCCATAACCGTTGTAGTATTGACTCACAATTCAGACTATATGGATCACGTTTTTTTCTTTAGATCTCAGTGTTTATTATTACATTCATAAACTGAAATATGTTAAATAAAAAATAAATATGTTTTTCGATATTTGTACATACGTATGTGAATTGTGTGAAAGCAATTCCAATACTGCGTCCGCTGATTCAATGTGGATTTTCGAAATTGACAAATACAACCCTGTAACAATAGGAAATACCAAAGCAGGAAGTGCAAAGTTGAAGCTATTCTTTGAACAAATCAAAATTAATCGAATTAATAACTAAAATAGTGAATGATAACAATACGGCAAAAAAATGATACGTTTAAAATCGAACTTTTCAACCTTAAGTAAGTATAGGAAGGTTTGTTCTTAATTCTTTAAATGAATGTACATATGTATACAATGTGCTAGTTTTAGCAGCAAAGACTGCAGAGCACTTAAGATAAATAATTCAAACATCCGATTTCTTTACACAATACAATTGCA
The DNA here is from genome assembly GCA_030068015.2 of Neoceratitis asiatica. Lineage (NCBI taxonomy): Eukaryota > Metazoa > Arthropoda > Insecta > Diptera > Tephritidae > Neoceratitis > Neoceratitis asiatica. Next base: position 89,672,542 of record CM061526.1, read on the forward strand.
ATGAGATTTTCAATTTTCGTAAAACATTTATTAATATTTAAATATTATTTATACTAACATAGTGTAATTGTGGAGAAATCATGTACAAAAGCATAAACTTCTTTCTTTAGTTGATGTTCCCTTCTTGCCTAAAGGGTTGGTACGAAAATCTAAAGAAGAAAAGTTAAATAAATTAAAAATACAGTGAAGAAACAGTTAAACTTGCTTAAGCATTCTTACCGCATTGTTTAGATTTTCGTTGTAATCGCACCGCAACGGATTTCTCAAGAAAATGACGCTCAATAATTGCATCTTTACATGCTGTCTCATAGGATAACGCGGCTACGCGTTGAAAGAAATCTACAACCTTATAACCAGTTCGAGCGGAAACAGACCAATATTCCGCTTTAATGCCGTCGGCAACTTCAGCTGCTAAACGTTCAACTCGTAAAAATTCTTCTTTGCTCTGTCAAAAAAAAAGAAAAAAGAAAAGAAAATAGTAATACTAAATGATTTCACGAAAAAAATTATGAAATTAAAAAATGATTATTATTTAAAGAGTTCACAAGTCGAAGGAAAAGCAGATGCAATATATAACTTGTGAGTCTTGTGAGCACGTTGATAATTAAATAAAAATATGTAAATGTATAGCTCTACCAAAAATAGAAATAAATAAATAAATGTTTGATATTCATACTTACCAGCATATCAGACTTAGTGCCAACTAAAAAAGTTAGCGGCATTTGTATTGTGTTGACAGCTAACGCGCTTTTCAGCCATTTCGTTACTGAGTTCAGTGTTTCCGGTTTGGACATATCGAAAACGACTATAATAACTGTAAGAAAATTTTGATTTATGCTATATATTTTGAGTGTGTAAGATTTGTGGTGGATTCAAAGATACCATTAGCATTTCGGTAATAAGCTTGGGCAATACATTTGAACCGTTCCTGGCCGGCAGTGTCCCACCTAGAAAATGAAATTAAAAGGCAAATAAGGCATTAAAATTCAGAAACCTCAAATAAAGTATTAAATCAGGATAATTGAAACTTTTTCAAGTTAAAAAATAAATAAAAAATAGCAGGAAACTTAATGTGAAATTGAAGTGAATGAATTTGTAATAAAAATTTATCTTGCGTAAACTAAATTAGAAAAAATAAAAGTATTTTGTAAAATTAATGCCAAATGAAAAATAAAATTGTAACATGAAATTCAGAATTAAATTCAAATAAAAGAAATATTAAAGCAAACACACAAAGTACATAACTATAAACATAATCAGCTTACAACTTACATTTCAAGCGTTAAACTTTGTCCCAAAACATTGAAATTCTCAATTTCAAAATCAACACCAATAGTCGCTTTGTATTTTTCGGCAAATTTATCGAAGCAAAACCTGTAAATTTTAAATCAAAAATTCCAAAAATATGTAAATCCCCAAAACTATTACCAACACCAAGCTCACCTGTTAACCAGCGTTGTCTTGCCCACCGCCACATCGCCGATGAGTATAACTTTACGCGGTCGTAATTTCAATTTTGGCTGCCACTGTGATTCGAAACGTACAGCTTTGGAAAAATCCTTCACTTCGGCAAAAGGTGAAACCGCGTCGTTGTAGGGCGCTGGGAAAACACGCAGCAACTGCCTTTCAGGCATCAAAAGTGGCAAAACAAAATGCGTTTGTGTCATTATATTTAATTTAAAGCACAATTGCAACTGCCAGCAAAGCGAGTTGATAAATTATAAACAACGCTATTATCAATTGCTCAGTCATACATATATACATACGCACATAAGCATAAAATATTACAGAGAGATGCTGTTTAGTGTGAAAACGGTATCTCATAAATCGATATTAAACCACAACTAAGGTAATTTTTTGAACTTGAAAAATATGGAATGCCAAACCGCAGCATCAGCTGTATTTACGTGTAGATAAACAAGTTGAAATAAATTTTTATCCAGACGAGATTACATTTATCTGTGTATTTCGCGTAATTTGTCTGCCGTTAGAAGTTGTTTGCTGAATGTGTCCGAAAGAAGTTGGTGCGGTTGTGTGCGCACTCCTATGGCCGTCTTCATAATGCGTACAAACTCAACGGAAATTCTAAAGTGAATTTAAATCAAGGAAAATGCCTAAAGGTTAACTGTGACTGTGATAAGGTTTAGTAAAATACATAAGTGCTACGAATGTGTGTATGTAAAAATCACTCCATAAAGTTAATTTAAATTAACAAAAAAAAATTTGTAGTCTTATCGCTGAATTAATTGAATAGAAGGTGTTGTGCACCGTTACAGCCGACCTGCAAGAGGCAATTTGTAAAATAAGTGAAGTAAATAAAGAATTCAAGGTGAGAATGGTGAAATAATAAGAAGGTGACTTCACTTATATTTACATAACCTCACTTTTTCGGCAATATAATGTGGTACATAACATAAAATTTTTATAAATGGACAGGGTTCTTCATTTTGCCTCGGCATTATATGTGAAACACTACATCATTCAAATTACCGCCTCGTGAGTTTTTGCAATATTCGATTCGTAATTTTCGAATACTCTTTGGTACATATTGTGCGCTACCTCAGCCACAATTATCCGCATAAACCCGCATAGCCCCACAAAAAAGTATAACGGTGTCAATCGCACCATCTCTGTGGCCAATTGACATCGCCAAAACGAGAGATTACGCGGCCGGGAAATTTCTCTCGTAATAAAGCCATACTTGCTCGTGTAGTGTTGCATGTGGTACCATCTTGTTGAAACCACATTATTGCCCAAGTCGTGTTCTTCAATTGCAGGCCAAAAAAAGTCAGTTATCATACAACCATAACGCTCCGAATTGACAGTGACAGTCTCGCTGTTACCGTTTACAAAGAAGTAAGGTCCAATCACGGCGGCCGCGATAGCCGAGTGGTTAGCAGTGCGTACTGCCATTCGGAAGGCCTGGGTTCGAGCCCAGGTTCAAGCAACATCCAAAATTATAGAAAATAAATTTTTCTAATTGCGGTCGCCCCTCGGCAGGGAATGTCAAGCCCTCCGAGTGTAATTCTGGCATGAAATAAAAGCTCCTCATAAAAATCCATCAGCCTTTCGGAGGTGGCTTAGAATAAACTGTAGGTCCCTCCATTTGTTGGTAAAAACATCAAGTCGCAAAACCACAAATTGGAGGAGGAGCTCGGCCGAAAATCGCTTCAGCGGTTACAAAGCGCCAATATATATATATTTATAAGGTCCAATCACACCTCCAGACCAAAGAGCGCACCAAATAGTAAGCTTTTTTTTTGGGTCTAATGGCCTCTCTTCAATCATTTGATAGCTCTCAGAGCCTCAAATACGACAATTTTTCTTATTTACGTATCCACCGAGTGAGAAATGCGCCTCGTCGCTGAAAAAAATTTTGTTGTTCAAGCATCCAATCGACGTAACCACGGCGTTGTGAATGCTCAGCTGGCTTCAGTTGTTCAGTGATCTGGACTTTATATGAATGTAGGTGTAAGTCCAAGTGCAAAATACTCCATAATGTGCCGTAAGAAAGTCCAGCTCTTGGGAACGTCGAGAATTATACACATTGGGGTCTTCGGCTACACAAAACGATGATGCACAGGCCTTACAGTATCTGTAACCGATCCAGTCTCCACAAATATCTTTAAAATTTTACTAATTTCTTGAGTAATTGGACGATTGTGTGCACCATTATCTCCTCTTAAAGCGCGAAACGTAGTCATGCTTGATGTTTGTAATAGGTTTCAACAATTTTAACGCGTTGTGCGGTTGTTAATCCATTCATTTTCATAAATTTCTGTTTTTTAACTAAAACAAAACGTGTTTGGTTTGACAGTTAAGCTTGACAGATGTCAAAAAACAACCCAGCACTTTCGAGAGCCACAAATGGATGACCCGATATATAAAGGTGGCGTTTGGTGACTCCTGAAGCTATTTTCCGGCCGAGATCCTCTTCAATTTGTGGTTCTGCGTCTTGATATTTTACCAACAAATGAAGGGACCTACAATTTAATTTAAGCCAAGTTTAATCTAAGCCACTTCCGAAGGACCGATGGATTTTTATAAGGAGCTTTGCTTCATGGCAGAAATAAATTCGGACATGACATTCGCTGCCGAGGGGCAAACGCAGTTAAAAAAATATTTTTCTATAATTGAGATATTGGTAGAATCAGGGCTAGAACCCTGGCCTTCCGAATGGTAGTTTACAATGCTTACAACTAGGTTATTGCGGCTGTGCTTCCTGTTTGTAAAATATAAATTTTGGAAAAAATTACACAAATTTTTTTATCGAAACAGCTGTCACTTCTACCATATTCCTTGTTTGGTTTTACAAATTATTCAATTCAAAAAAAGCAAAGAGGTCTTCCAAATACAGCTTTTTAGGCTCTAACAAAAATAATAGTACAAGCCTCAAAAACAATAATAAAATCACCATCGAACAATAATTAATAAGAACTCGCTGTAAGGCTCACGACCGACAATAAATAATGATCGCAGATTTTTCATTTGTCCGAGAATCCTTCAGTCGATCAGTTCAAGTTCCGATAATTAATGTCTCCCAAATGTGAACTAGAGAGGTTTCTCATATTATTTATTTATTTTAATTTTAAATACTTCAAATCTTGAATTCAAAAGTAATTTTAATTGCCATCCATTACATTTGTTTCCTTTTGAACGTTCTTACGTCTTCTATGTCGCTTTTTCGGCTGATATCTAACGTGTTCCGCGTAGCCAAAGAAACCAAGGCTCTTCACTTTATGCGCCATTTCCTTATCATTAGAAACCAGACTGTAAATCGCTTTCTCCAGCTGATCATATTGATAGTAGGCGGGAAATGGCATGTCTTCGAAAGCAAGCATTAAAACATTACCGGCTTCGTTGCCAACAGCCAGAGAGCGACCACAGAGAGACAACCTGCAAAAGATTGGATATAATGAATTTTAAAAAGAAGAGATAAAAAATTAATATTTCAAAACTACATATATATGTATCAGACAGAAAGTAACCCCTCTGCTTCGTGAATAACGTTATTGTAAATATAACTCACTTGCAACTCGTATAGAATTCGCCGTTAATGTTTGTCGATGACACTGGCTTCAAAATGCTTTGTTTGATATCCCAAACATCCACAGAGTCGCGACTCAATGAGATAATAATCGTGGAATGCGTGTGACTCCAGTAGGCGCAGTGTATTGGACCTTCATGATGTTTTAAGGTGATTATCGGCTGTAAAATGCCATCCAACCAAATATTTACTGACCTGAGAACATATTCACAAATTTGTAACAATGATCACTATACATACAGCCAACACGAATTACCAATCATTACCGCAAGTCAAGTAGAGTTTCGGTGACCAAGGCGAAAAGTGCATTGCATTAGCGCCAGCTTCCTGCACCTGTAATACCGTTAAATATTGTTGAGGATAATGTGTTGAACATTTATGTAGACAACCCTCATCGGTTAGTATATAATAGACATCCGCCTGAGTGGGACTCAAGCAAAGATTCAGACCCTGCGGATGACGATTGGCCTGCAGCAGCTCATACGTACGCTCTAGCTGTAAGCCCTCGGGCTGAGCTGCATTGCGGTTCAATAAAAGTAATTTTGTGGAAAGTAATTTTGGACTATTTATAATACTATATTTGGTTACAGAGCCATCACGTGAGAGCGTCAAGAATGGTTCAATAGCGTACTTTTCACAGATCCGCTCACTACGTGAAATCCATTTTATAGCTACAATGGGTTCACAATTATGCAACGAGCGGCGATCTGTTACCGCGACAGTGGCCTTGTCCAGCTTGGTTATGTCGAGCACTTGAATTGTGCCGTCCGACAAGCCGACAGCCAGTAATTGTGGGTTGTATGGTGAAAATTCAACAGTCATAACGGGTATTTCATATTTATAATACCTTTCCGGATTAACGGGATTTTTTATAGTCCAAATGCAAACACAACCATCCGCCTGTGCATTGTCATCACTGAAGTTGTAAACACCATAAGCCACCGCGAGTATGTCACCATTCCGCGGACACCAGCAGAGATCAGCGACCGACTTCTTTTTATCACCAGCCAACTCGTGTGGCAATTGAAAACGCCACAGCAATTCCATGCGATAACGGTAGCTCACTTGAGCTGCCAATGGATTTGGTAAACGCATATTGCGGAAACGCCGCTGTTGCCGCTCATATACGTTCCCAGCAAGCACACGCATGGTGAGCATAAGCGCCAAACGGAAGCTTTCCTGCTGATTAATATCGATGAATGTGTCCTTGCCGCCCACCTCGTAGGTGGTGATTTCCATTTTCTTATGTTCATCCAATTCGACACTTTTCGTTGTGGTTTGTAAATTCTTGTAGGTATCGAACATTTCAAAATTCGATACATACGAGGCAACATGATCGGTGCGTATACGCTCGGTGTTGACATCGCGACTCTTCAAAAGTAGCGCCGTTGTTTGTGCCTCTGCGTCAATAGTGCGTCGACGTCTACCCTGCGCTGACGTAAGATACTCATAACGTTCATTGTCCTCGGCCACTGCTCTGCCCTCTTCGGTGTCGGCCAAGACGGTTAGGCTGCGCTTTTCGAAAAGCAATATCTCGCTAGTCTTCCGTAGCGTCACCTTAATATGCTTAGGCTGGCGTTTGGCGGAGTCCATCAAGGAGCGGCCGCATTGCAGTGTTGTCGCGAATGCTTTAAAATCCTCTAGCTGCTTGTTTTGTGTAATCTGTTTGTGTGAATAATAAAATCGCATTTATTTATGACGTAAATAAAAATAAAAGTCTGAGGTTATGTTTTCAATTATTTTTTATTAAATAATTAAATATGCTAAACCTACACCTCTTTGTATATCCGCCAACGTTACACGCATTGGATCCAATTTTATTGTTGTATTTTTATCCATTTTAATTAAATAAAAATAACTTCAACTTTTCAATATTTTCTCAAATTTCTTCGTTTTTTTATTTTAGTAAAATATTTAATAACAACGAAGGCGGCTTACAAAAGAATCCCTGCGCAGCGATTCCGCCGTGAATTTGTTTTTTATATTCATGTGAGGCAATAAAAAAATGTTATGACAACAGTTCAACGTTGCTGGGTGTTGGGAAAACAACGCTGAGGTGGTGGTGTGCGCAAGAGTGTAAGGGGTAAGTGGGTATAATCCTAATTGCTCATGTATTTTTATATGTATGTATGTGCTCGAAAGCATAAAGAAACCCGTTAAGTTGCTCTTAAGTGAATGTAGAAAAATGAATCATAGAAAAATTATCGATGCAAAAAACAGGCATTTTTCAACAGGCCAAAATCAACAAACAACAGTAATAAAGCTCAGATGAAAAGTTTAGTTTTGCGAACCCCTTAATGGACAAGGTGGCTCTGAGCGACTGAAAAAAATACATGGAGTGCCGGGACAACTTCAATAAAGTATAAAATTGTTAAGACTTTGTTTTGGGATTTGTAGGTTGGCTGTTTCTCAAAAAATTCATATGAGGAAATGGCAGAATTGTTGCCTTTAACGTCAGATTTATGCGAGATTGCAAATCAAGAAGCTCTTGGCCTTACTTATGGTTTCCGATCGCGAATAGTGCTCTGTTATGAAGATTATTATTATTTTTTATTCATGTAACAACATAAATATTAATGAAAATTTAAAAATCGCATACTTCAGATGAATTCGTTTTCAACTAACACGCGAGCACTGTCTCTCATTCAAATATTTTCATTTTTTCATTTTTAATTTATGCCATTATTGTGCAAGCATAGCTCACCTGTAAATTTATGAAGTATAGCGTAACAATTGATATGTTTGTAAAATTGTACTATATACATATATATATGTACGAGTATATGCCCTTATAATACCCCACAGTAAAAGCGACCGGTTTCGTGTTAGTGATGAGCTGGCTCACTTGGCGAATCATAACTGATTTTAACTCATAAATTTTTTAAAAGTCTTACACTATTTACTTCCTTCCTTTATTTACTGAATTCCATTGAATTCCTAAGAACCTCAGGAAAACTTTAGTCAACACTGCCGGTTTGGCCATCATTAATTTTTTTATGATTTTTGACAATCAATGGTTATTTTATTAAATTAAAAGTAAAAAATCATAAAAAAGAGAAAGCCGGAACCACGTTTTTTGTATTGCTTTTGATCGCTTCAAGTAGTAGAGTCCAACAGTAGTCGCTAATCATGCCTTCATCCCAAAATCCTTGCGATTGCCTTTCGATGATCTAGATCTTGGTGTGGCCGCTCTTCTTGTTCTCGCTCGTATCGTCCAAGCTTTCGGAGAATAAATCGTGGTGGAATCGCAGGAAATGTATCTTAAGAGATATTTTAGTTCCAAACTATCAATAACTTTCCAACAAATTGTCAATAATTTGCCTACAAACTGGGGAGTAACCATAAACCAAGAAAGTGATGAGCAACATTTTGAATAAATCGCCCTAGATGATGCTTCTACGTCCTAATGCTCGATTCCCACGAGTGATAAAAAAGGTGCGGAAACTAAAACCAATATTGCCAACCGGATTAAATATCACTAGTCTATCAAATATTGCTAAGAATCTTTCTCATCTGCTCGGGTTCGAAAATTTTTTGCTTTCTAATGTACAATGGATGTGTTTTTTGGACTTTTATTATTTTGGACTTAATATTTCAACTAATGTGGAATTAAATTTATAAATTTCCCTTTAAAGACAACGTTTTTGAACTGTTCGGGAGGGAGGGGATATTTACTCTAGATGGAACCGACCTTGACCTTCATCGACAGTGCTTCTTCTCAGGATCTTTTCACGCCATTATTTTTATTGCTATCATTTATCTCATTAAAAAAAATTTTCAACTATTAAATTTGATTGCTTTCAATTTCTTTATTAATTTTTTCTATTTTACTTGATTCTGACTAGTTCAAAAATTACCAAGACACTGCTGTGTAGGGAAGTGAATAAATAATCAATTTTTATTTCAATCGATAATTTTTATTGTCCATCCATGGTAAATATCGATTTTAAATTGATCGATTATGAAAATTACACATTTTAAGTCGATTTTTGTAAATAGTGGGGGGGGGGGGGGTAAATAGTGTGCGATTGATGGAAAAATGGGTAAGTAAATTAAAAGCAATCTTAAGGTAGATCCCTTAAATGTATGGAATACCTCTGGAGGACCTTTTCCAAAGTTAACGGGATGTGATACTGAAACACCTTTCAGAGATGACAACTAGCTTAGGTTGTTTTCCAAAGCTACGAATATTGTGAGGTAAACTCGAAATCGTATTTTAGGAAAGCGGTTCCCTGTTCAAGGAATAAAAGAAAAATCGATTATTTTTATTTCATTATCTCTAAACAATAAAAATCGATTATTTAAAAAAATCGATTTTTTACAAACTGATTTATCTCTAAACAATAAAAATCGACTATTGAGTAATTAAGTTTTCCCATTCGAGATCACATTCTTACTGCTGTGTTGTGTTATTTTCTAAAATAAGAGTGTTGCAGAGGGTTTTATTTCCCATAATTTTTTTGTTGTAGTATTATGTAGCCTGTTGTTATTTTTCGGATAGCCATAATAACCGAGTGGATAGTGAGATTCTTCGAATATCGCTGTAGGTACATAAGTTTTTTTTTTAATATTTTAATTTCTGAAAAACAAAAATTTAACAAATATAAGTGAACTAGTATTTATCTAGTATGAAGCTGATGCATAATCGAACAATTGACATTTCGTAAGCAATCGCTATGTCAAAAAGAGCAGACGATAACGTGCGAAAATGATAACAGATGAACCAGTTAGTGTAGTGCAACTAGTTAGTTACATTCTAGTTCACACTTAATTGATTTCCCCTGCAGGGTTATCATGCAATGTACACATCATACATATACATTTGTGTTGGTGTTTAAGAAGTTTTGCGCTTGGATAATTCGCCAGTTGTGTTTATGCAACTCATTACATTACAAATATTGCATTCGACACGCTTGCTTTGGCACGGTTGAGCGAGCGATAAAGAAGCAAGAGTGCTACTACAGGTAAAATATGGAAAATTTATTTCACTTGCCTGCAATAATTAAAAAAAAAAAAAAATTATAATTTGTATATTCTTGGCCTAAAGTGAGTGGGTAAGGGAACTATGGACACTTCTAATGTCTTTTATGCTTCTAAACAATGCATACTGTCAAGCCCGTATGTTTGTATGTTTTATATCTAATTTTGTGTGCTTTACTTTCTTTGCTGTCAGTGAAGCGTGCATACCCCTTGCGCATACACACTTATATATATACTTATATATATGTACATAAATATACTTGTATTAAGTGCCATATCAGCGGTGTGGACGTTGATGAATGCCAGTAGGAAACGAGTTGAAGAAGTATTGCGTTCAGGTTCAGATAGCACGACAACGCCGCCAACGTACATTGACGCCACTACATGCATACATACATACACACATATATGTGTATACTCATATGCTGATCATGCTGGCGTTTGTTGGCGGTGGCGGTGGCCGCTTTCATTGACAGTGGTGGTGCTATATCCGCACCAGAACAGTACAATATACGGCATGGTGTGGTGGAAGTGATATTGTGCCGCTAAAATCATTAACGAAGACAAAAAAAAATATAAAAAATAAAAAAACTTTGCCGTGCAAATGTTCATTTGTCTGCTGCTCAACTTAGCATGTCCGCTTAAAATTCTATCGTATGCTATTTTCGTATTGTTTCTATTATGGTTGTTGTTGTTGTTACGAATTTGTAAGAGCTAAATTTGTTCATTTGTTTATCGTGTAATGGGTTCTTGCGCGACTTAATGAGTGCATACATATGTACATAGAATTACAGCGAATATTTACTCGAATGTGAAATTACATGCGTACATAGATAACTATTTATTGCAGAAAATTATTTGAAAATACATACATACATACACACATACCTACACTGCTACATAATGTACATTGTAGAAGCAATTTGGAACCTGAAGTTAGAGAAAATTATTAAAAATATCGTTGGAGTTGTACGACAGAAAAATTATAGAAAGAAAATCAAAATAATTTGCTTGGCATCGTAAGAAATAGAATTGATGGATTACATTGAAAAGCCAAATTAGTATGTATACTAGTTAAATACTAGTGTTTTACAGATGAAATCATACTAGTTCACTATTGGTCCACAAATCACCAGTCACGGTTTTTTTTATTACCAAACACAAACAGAGCTCGTAGAATCTTTTGGTCTCACTCAAGCAACATTTTAAAATGTTTAAAAGTAGACAGATAAACTCAAAAGCAAGGCAATTGGGTGTAATAGGAATTGAAGCCAAGAGACGTTGAAAGAGGATATTTATGTCGGAAATACTACTCAAACGCTAGAAAAAGAAATTATTTTTACAGAGGATTGTGACTGATGATGAAAAATCTACCCACTACGACAACCCTAAGTGAAAAAATTATATGTAAAGCCTTGCCAATCAGCCAAATACGTCGTCAATATATGGCGTCGAGGTAATGTGGAATAAGAAAGGCGTGCAGTATTATGAGCTTTTAAAGCCGGGTGAAACCACACAAGAGGAACGCACCAACAGCAACTCATCAAATTAAAGCGAACAATTGCCGAAAATCGCTCGAAATTTGCGACCAGTCACCAGGCAATCCATCAGGACAACGCTTGACTACATGTTGCAATACTGGTTAAACTCTCTATATGGAAAACAGTGGCTGGGAAGTTTTGCGTCAATCGCCTTACAGCAAACACCTTGCCCGTTGTGATTACCATTTGTTCCGGTCGATATCGAACGCCCATGGTTATCAAAATTGCCACAGTTCTTATTTGAATGGAATCTACAGTCCACCGTCATTTCGTCGTTATATTTCATATGGTCATGATAGCCGAATACTTGGAGACTGCCACTCTCATATATCGGTCTTTTGGTTCAAATATCGTTGGCAGCAAGTTTTCTTTCACTTTGCGTGTTAAAAAGTTGCCAATATGAGAAAACGTTGGAACATGAGCTGGTTAGTGTTAAAATACAACTAGTATTCTTCTAGTGCACAACTAGTTGCTCTCCATGCGGGGTTTGTGCATTCACTTTAAGGAACTAATTATATTATTAAAATAATTCTATGCGTAATTAAGAAATTTGAAGGCCTAATTGGAAAACAATTCAAAATAAAACACAAATATTTCAAAAAATTAATTATAAAACTTTTTAGCCAATTAGGCAGACAAGGAAACTTTTAATATAATATTTTCCCTTGGGAAATGGCGATAAATTAAATCGAATACTTGAAACTGCCGTAAAATACAATTTCAAGACGTTAATGCGCATTTATACCGTCATCTGTCGCCGCTTAAATTCTCTTCAAAGCATATCGAGCCTAAGAAAACTTTTTCAATCAGTAAGGAAAAAGCACTTCATCTCCATAAAGTCCTCTTTATGAACTTTGTTCTGTTTTCAGGTGCTAAATACGCAAAGTCAACCCAAAAGAGTAGAAAATGTGTGTTTCTAAGGCCTATGTGTTCCGCGAGATCTTCCAATGTTTTTAAAGAAATTCAGCTGAATTATTCTAGCATAAATTTAGTAGATCACAGCACACTTGAACCTCAAAACTGAAGTATTTGAAGTACGGAGTTGGCGAAATTGAGCAATCCTTAGGCTTTTACTCTCGCTATTGAACAGGTCCCAACTGTCAAGCATTTACAGAGAAAATGCCTTAAGGTTTCAGGCTCTTTTTTCAAACAAATTTCGCTTCGTTATTTCGAAATAAGTAGTTTTTTAAACTCTTGTCTCAGCGTTCCCGATCCGAAATTGCCACCGCATAGGCTGTATTTGATTATTTGAGTGCCGGAAATGGGTTTTCTGCTATAATTTTCCCCCAGGGCACTTTCTTTTCAAATACTAAAGTGTCTAGTGTTTTTTTCATCTAATTTTTCATTGTAGCTGATAATATAAATTTGAAAACATTAGAATCAGCAAAGCGTAAAGTTGCAAATGTCGAAACATGTCGAGCGCGTACCGAGTATAAGCCTTCTGTAGAGTTTATGTGGGGCTGATATGCATAATTATGCACATAGTATGTATGTATGTATGTATGATATTTTATTATAATTAAATGCAATTGGAATACATACACGCATACTATAACTGTTAAAAGATCTACCAACATGTTTATGCTGCTGTTTGTACGTAGTTGTAAACATATGGATATATTGCTAAAGGTATATTATGAGCCCATATGCATAGCAGTGTGTATATTAGGGTGTACCGAAAGTACATAAGAAAATCTCGTTTTTTAAAAAATGCTGCTTCCACTACTCAGAACGATGGAAAATGATATAATTATACATAGCTATATAAAGGGTGATCCATTTTCGAAAAGTAGGAAACAACACAGAAAATTCAAATTAAATGGGGAATGTTTATTATCATTCGAAAGAATATGTTTTGGCATTTATTTTTTGAAGATTATCTTTTTCAAAGGTTGACCGCGGCTACGTCTCAGATGGTCCCTTCAGTAAGTCCAATTTTCGATGACTCGTTCGATTATTTCGACTGGTAACTAGTGGCGAATGACATGCGTGATGTTTGGCTCCAAGATCTGAATCGAAGCGGGATTGTCCGCATAGACTTTAGACTTTACATATCCCCACAGGAAAAAGTCTAACAGTGTGATATCACAGGATCTTTGTGGCCAATCGACCGGCAAAAAAGGTGAAATTATCTGCTCACCGAAGAGTTCTCTCAATTAATCCATTGATTGATGCGATGTGTGAGATGTGGCGCCATCTTGTTAAAACCAAATGTCGCGGAGATCATGAGCTTCAATTTCAGGCATCAAATAGTCGATTTTCATGGCGCGATAACGGTTAACGGTCGCCATTACGTTCTCACAAGCATAATTTCTGAAGAAATATGGATCGATGATTCCACCGGCCCACAAACCACACCACACCGTTTTTTTTTAGATGAAATGGAAGCTCTTAAATCTCTTCAGGTTTCTCTTAGTCCCAAATGCGGCAATTTTGCTTGTTTACATACCCATTGAGCCAGAAATGGGCCTCATCGCTGAACAAAATTTGGCTCGAAAACATCGAATCATCTTGGAACTTTGGAAGAGCTCAAAGAGTCAAGTAGTGTCGCTTGGAAAGGTCGAGCAGCTTCAGTTCTTGCACAAGCTGTATTTTGTACGCTTTCAATTTAAGATCTCGACGTAAAATGCGCCAAGACATTCCATACGTCAGCCGAGTTGCTGTGAACGGAGCCGAGTCGACTATCCACGGTCTTAGTGTACACTCTTATGGCCGCTATATTTTCTTCACTGCGTGCTGGACGTGGTCTATTCGGTCGAATATTATCCTACAATGAATTCTGGGTCTCAAGATGGGTGATGGTGTTGCGAATAGTACGCTCAGTAGGCCGATTATGTTGACCATAAGTTGAGCGAAGCGCGCGAAATATATTCTTTACAGAACGTGAATTTTCGTAATAAAATTGAATGATTTTTAAACGTTGTTCAGCTGTAAGTCTTTCCATAATGAAATGCCAAACAATGCTGAACAAAAATATCATGACAACTTGACACGACTCACCCGTGATCTGTTAAAAAAGAGCTACTGAAAAAAGTATCTTTACTTGGATCACCCTTTATTATTATATTTACTGAAGTTCTTCAACATTTGTTTTTAGATGTAAGTTTTTTTTTCATTTTTTTGAGTAAAAATCTTCACGAGTTTTATAATAAATTTGGGGAAAAATCCTTTCATGGCAGGTTCTTAATTAATTATTTTCAATACAAAAATTAATAATAAAAAAAAAAAAAAATGAAAATAAATAACTTTTATCATTTACTATATCTAATTATTATCCAATTTTTCTAAATATCCACCACAAAATTTCCCATAGCCCCCCAAGATGCTTATACTTATATGCATATAATTTTATATATATATACATATGTATATGTAGGCATGTATATATATCTGAATATAGCAAATTAAATTGAATTACATGTAATTTTAGGCCTATTTTATGTAATTTTTACCTACGGTTATGTATGTGTGAGCACAACTAAGTTACGCACTGAGACCCACTTACAAAGACTACTTCTAACGAAGAACTTCAACCAATAACGATGGATAGCAATTGAAGTGCCTCCCCGAGTGTGTCGAAGAGTATCAAAAGTAAAAAAAAAAAAAAAAAAAATTATGCATAAAAGTTGAAGCGGCCAAAAATCACTGAAGCGCCAAGTGAAGAGTGTTTTCTCTGAGCATAAACCATAAGCGAAGCGAACCCACATATACGTACGTATGTATGTAAGCTTGTATTTGCACTTTCCTTTATACAACTTGCTGTACTATAAATATATACATATGTACGTTTATAAATATTTATGTACATGTACATATGTATGCCAGCTTTTATGTATGTTTTTAGCCCAGTTACTTGCAACGTAACCACTCGCAACGCATTCTGTTCCATTGTTTGGCAGTCATATACATGTACATACATACATACTCGTGTATGGATTTATGTATGTTACATTACATATTTTTCGATATAGTTGGAGCATTTTTGCTGAAATTTACCTTTTATTCGTTAATTAGTTGTGGTATGGCTCAGAAGTCAGCTCTTTCAAAAACAGTCTCAACGGAAGACATAACGATTTTACGCTGTTCTGCCAGTGGTTGTTGTTGCATGATTAAATACAAATTTTTATATAAAATTTAAAGCATATTAAATGTACTTAACGGAAGTATGAAGCGATAGAAAACGATTGGTAATAATAAAAACTAAAAAATAAAAAGAATAAAAAATTCTGTGAACTAAAAATTAGAAAACAAAAAATATTAAAGAAATGAAATTGAAAAAGTAAACCATATAAAATTCCATATAACAATTTACGCTTTGGCATAGAAGTTCACTGCGCTAATGAGGTGTAAGGCATAAGACACACAAACAGTTAATTCCAGAATTGAAAGAAAGACAACAACGAAGAAAGCACAATGTTAAAGCTTACTCGAACACGGCAGCGTGTGGAAAAGTGTCATTGCCAATAACTTCGTTTACCATAGAGTGAGCGACATAGCTTTCCACATAAAAAAGTAAATGAAGAAAAAAAATAAAATAAAAAATAAAATAAAAAAGAGAGCGCTTGAAACGACTACCACCGCTGCTTCGATTTATTTTCACAGCACCGACAAAAGGTTCTCAGCCTGCGTGCAGTTCAGCGTGCGCCATGGCAGACAGCAGCTGTGGCTTGTTGTCACTGCGTTTCCAATATCAACGCCACCACCACCACCATCAACGGTCGTACTAAACATTTCCACCTTATTTGTTGTTTAATTGAATATGCGGCACGTGCCAACCCAGTCGGGCAGAGTCAAATCAGCCGTTGCAGCGTCAACGCTTATCATTAGATATCGCACCGTGCAGACCGCCGTGTGTGTGTGAGCGCACGCGCTTGTGAGTTTACTAACTGCACTCAGTCAGTGACTAACCGATTAATTGACTGTTGTGTTTTGACCAATTTCTATCTAATTTCGCTTTGGTTGACAAACATTTTCTGGTTTGTTTTGCAAGTGTGCTGGTGTGTTTAGCTGGCGGAAATGCGTGCAGCATTGTATGGAAAAATATTAAATCCCAATGTGCATGAGCCGGTACAAGCCACATATAATTAAAAACTTGTAAGCATATTGTGTTGTGCTTTAACCGCTTGCAAGTAGGAAGTGAATTTTTCAAAAAAACATATTGTGCTAGTGGCTGATGTGAAAATGTTGTATTGCATATACATATCGTACATATGTATAGTGACGGTTTAAAACGAAATTATGCAAAATATAAAGTCAAAAATTCAAACAATAAAGAACTGCTAGTTGTTCGCATAATAAAAGCGTTATTATTAACATAAAAATGCAGGGGAAGTCATAAATAAAACAATTATAAAAACACTCAATTAAAATTTAAAAAAAATTAAAGATTAAATAAAAAAATTTTAATATAATTTTATAAGTGCATACAAATATTTAAAATTAAATATATTTCGAAAAAGATAACAGTGTTTTTAAAGTATTAGTTTAAATTTGATACCTGAATGGTTTAAAATTATCTAAAAGTAAATATTTTTTTCAAAAATACTAAATTTATAAATTTTTTTATAATAACGCTTCCCTATAAGCTCAAAAGTATATATATACATATGTACATATATACAATTTTTTTTACAAAGTTTTAAGAACTAATCAATCAATAATCCAAACAAAAAGATATATACATTTTCAAAATAAAAATAAAGTATTCAAAATAAAATAAAAAACTTCCATAATATTTCTAAAATCTTAAATATCACTTTTTGCAATCGATATTTATGTAGAATCAGATTTTTTTTGTTAAAATTTTGGTGCTATTTTAAAAAATGCTACTTTTCAAGAAATTTCGCCGTAGGAATGCTACAAATGGTAATGGTAAGTTTAAACCTGCAATAACAAGCTTTCTTTTAGCGAGCTTCTTATGAACATTACGCTCATTTACTTCAATACTGTCATTACTCAAAAAAAAAAACTGATTTTTCAGGAGAGCCATTTAAAATTATCAATCGCCTAGTTTTGGGAATTTAAATAAAGAAGTTTTTTCTACATAAACTAGTGACGTTATCATAGAAAATGCGACTTAAATTAGTCATCTTAAAATTTTTCTTGAATAAAACCCTTTTCGACTCTGAGTTATGATATTATTTGTGAAAAGCTTTTCAATATAATGGAGAAATAAGAGACATTGATCAAAAATTTAAATATTTTATTCTCATGGGTATTCAATTTAAAATATATGTAAATTAAACAAAAGGATTTTGAAGTTCATGTATTGGAACATATTTTTATAGGAACTTGATTTTTGAATTTTGAATTTTTCCTTTTTTAAATAATACAAAAGAGCTCAAATATGAAATTATAGAGATTTGATATGATTACAAATTATTATAAAATTCTTGATAGAACTGTGGATTTATATTTTTTTTAATTAACGAACTTCAAAAGTAAAAAAAAACAGAGTTTGGTGAATTTCGTTGAACTTTCAAAAAAGTCTTCATACGCAATTTCTTACACTTATACTGACTGCCGATGTTTTCTTGGTAGATCTAACGATTCAGTGGTGCACATTAGACCAATTCTGAGCATTTGTTTAGTTTTACTTTCAATAAGGGAATGTGCCAAATCTCCTTCATTTTGGGTGTGACCTTTGATGGGGTATTTGTGAGTGCTAAACTCTTCTCCCAAATGGAGAACTTTTCACTTTTCTGGGTGATTCCTCTATTTTCTTCAATTCTTTGTTGGATCTTATGTAATCTAGGGATGGCTGTTTGTGTCTACAGTTGAATTTTTATTCTAATCGATTATTTTTTATTTATTACCGATTTTTATCGATTTTAAATTTTTACTATCTATTTTTAAAAAATTCATTATTATAATAACATATTTTAAATCGATTTTTGTAAACAGTGCCATATTTGCGACTGATGAAAAAATGTGTAAGTAGTTTTACTGAACAGGTCGATAAAAAATCATCTGTACGTACTAATATATAATAAGAGGTAATATTTTTTGTTTTTATTTTCAAATTTGAAGTTTTGTAGTGCCAAAATAATTATGGCTGACGACGTAACACTAATCATTGGATTTAAAAATTATTATTTATTTATTATTAATCAAATATAAAACTATGTACTGATTATTTGTGATAATAACAATTTATATTCGCTTTTTTATTTTCCAAACTTAGTTTGTAGAGGATGTGTTTTGAATTTTAGTTTAGAGACTGAAAAATTGTTACATATTTTATTCTTATTACTTATTACTATTTTTACTATTTTCCCTCTCACACTTAAATTATATATTTATAATATTTTTTCAATAATTTATCGAATATATTTCTCGCATAAAAAATCGAAGTATAAAAAAAACGGTTATTTTTAAATCGACTTTTTAGAAATGGATTTATCTCTAAAAAAAAAATAAAAAAATGGATAATTGAATAAGCGATTTTTCCGACTTTAGGTTACGCTTGTTTGTCTTAAAATCACAAAGAATTTAGTGATATAGAGCATATTTTCTCATACTCAATTCAAATATCAAGTTTTTTGAGTATATGAAAAATTAAAAATACTATATTTTAAGCATGATGAGTAGTGATTTCTATAACTAGTTCCTTTTTTTCTAACATTTTTCTACATAGTACTTAGAAAAATAACAAATAAATAAATTAAAACGGAAAAGAAAGTGAAAAAAAACTATAAATTCCTAGGATTATGCTTCCAGTGCCAACTTCTGGCGCCAATAGTCATATCGAGTAAAGAAAAATATTTGGTTTTGCTATAAACTTTGATTTCCAAAAAATAAAAAGTAAATACATAAAAAAACTGAAAATTTTCAGTTGTTATTTTATCAATTTTTTTATTTATTAATCAAAAAGTTGTTTATTTTACATTTTAAATTGCTTGGCCACTTTGGAATGTCAATGAATTTGTAACACGTCAAATTCTTGTTTAATTCACATAAATTATGTTTTGTTACATCGCTTGTTGTGTATTTTTGGTAAGATATGGATATATTAACATATAATTTAATATGCTCAGAACCGTGTAGGAAAAATATAATTTTTTCACATTGACAGTCAGCTTGGGTGTAAATAAATGCCATTAAATAATATTAAGAGGAAGAGCTCCTCTGCATATAAGTGGAAATAATTTTCGAATTTATGGTTTCAGCAATCAGTTATTTTTTTTTATATTAATTTTTAATAAAGTTTCGTTTACTTAAATTAAAATTGTGATTAGAATTTAATAAA
Source organism: Neoceratitis asiatica (assembly GCA_030068015.2). NCBI lineage: Eukaryota > Metazoa > Arthropoda > Insecta > Diptera > Tephritidae > Neoceratitis > Neoceratitis asiatica. The sequence continues at coordinate 89,692,358 of CM061526.1, forward strand.
TAGATTTTAAATATTTAATCAGCTGATTATCCGCTTTCTAGCCGCATATTAAATGCTAAACTTTGCTCTTTCAGTTATTAAATTATATCGATTACTATGTCCTAATATTTCCTACTGGCCACACATTTCTGCATATGTACATATGTACACACGTTGTACCAGCACACTTAACACATCGATGACATTTATTAACTGAGTCAATGCATTGTCTCGTGCTGCTGCAGCTGCTGCTGTGGCTTAAAGGTATTTGTACGGATTGTGGACACAATACTGCTGCATTTGCCTGCCTAATTTATGTTAGTATCAGTGTTGGTTTTGGTCAGGTGGCCGGCCGGTCGTCAGGTTGATGGTGATGCTGCTGCGACAGGTTGTTGGTTTGGCTGATACGTTGCTTGACGCAGATAAAATAACCCAAAAGATAATACAATTTATGCTCAGTAACTGATTTTAAGAGTGGATTTGAATAACAAAGTTAATGAATAAGGGTATATTGCTGTTGTTACTGCGACTGCTGTTGTTGTTCAAATATCATTTATCTCATTTGGCTCTTCTCTCTGTTTATTTTTGTCGCCCTTTTTCCATATTTTATTGCTGATAATCGGTTTAAAATGTATTGTTGTTGTGTTTTCTTTTCTCCCCTTGTTTTTGTTTTGGTTGTGAATTTTGTTTTTATATTTGCATATTTCATTTGTACTCTTCGTTTTACACTATTTACGTTGGTTAATGCGTATAATTGTATAATTAGCATTTTTTTTCTTTTTCGAGCATTCGTATATGAGTGTGAAAATTTGTTGGAAATAAATTAAGAAAAAATATAAATCAAACTTAATTTTTTGTTAAAATTCCGGAAAATATTTCCACTTAGTGCCCTAAATCAATAAATTTTAGCGACAGAACCTGAAACTGAGTTGAGAAGAAAGAAAGAAATTTAGAAATATTTTTTTTTTTTAATTTCTACCAAAAGTTTATCAAATGGAATTTAACAGATTTTCAATGCAGCTTTATTATTTTTATAGATTTTTTATTACTCCCAAAACTAGTGGACAATTAATAAAAAATAATTTCTAAATATATTTCCCAAGGAATTAATTTACCATTAGCTGTTAATTGTTAATTTAACTACAACGCCGCCCACTGTGCGCTTTTAGCCACATTTTTATAGCTTGTCGGACGTTCTGCTTTGCATAAACATTAAAGTATGCCCAATGCGCCTTGTTGTTGTTCTTGTTGTTGTTGTTGTTGCACAGCCTTAGTCTTCTACTACATGCTTCAACTACATTCTTTTCGAACTCTTTCTCCATTGTCCTTTTATTATAGCCGGCGCATATTAATCGTAAAACCATGGAACATAGGTTCTGTCACATTTTTACGACATATTTATGGGCATTTTGAAATTTATTTTGATTTTTGTTGCACATTATGAGCCAAGCGTAAGCACTAAGTGCGTATCAATTGTTGTTACAGAAAACAGGTAGGTCTGGCCTTTGGTACTTTAAGTGCGTATGGTTTACACATACATACGAGGTGTGTTCAAAGGAAAAGGTGAATTTTTAATTTATTTCAAAAGTACTATTTACTCGTCAATATTTATTTTGTCCCCTTCAAAGTAATTCTCCTCGAATATAATACACTTGTGCCAACGCTTTTTCCAATCCTCGAAGCTCTTCTGAAATGCGCTTTTCGGTATGGCCATCAGCTCTTTCTTCGATTCTGACTTGATCTCATCAATTGTGGCAAAACGCTTTCCTTTCATTGGTTTCTTTAGTTTTGGGAACAGGAAAAAGTCACAGGGAGCCAAATTTGGTGAATACGGTGGTTAAGACATGATTACGGTTTTGTTTTTGGCTCGAAAAAATCGCGAATAAGCATTAGTGTGTGAGCTGGTGCATTATCGTGATGCAGAATTCACGATTTGTTTTTCCAAAATTCCGATCGTTTGAGCCGTATTGCTTCACGTAAACGTTGCACAACTTCCTTGTAGTATTCTTACTTAACCGTACGACCTTTTTTCAGGAAGTCATGATGATGCACCACACCATTGTAATCAAAGAAAATAGTGAGCAAAACCTTCACAGTTGATCGAACTTGACGTGCCTTTTTCGGTCTTGGCTCAACTGGCAGCTTCCATTGATTGATTGGGACTTGGTTTCGACGTCATAACCATATACCCACTTTTCGTCACCAGTTATGACCAGTTTGAGCAAACCCGGATCATTGTTGACGTCATTCAACAACTCCTGAGTGATACTAATGCGACATTGCTTTTGCTCAAAATTTAGCAATTTCGGAACTAACTTCGATGCCACAGGTTTCATGCCCAAAACAAAATTTAATACATATTCTTTAATCCATTTCTTTCAAAAGTCAAAACACGAAGAGCATACAAAAATGTGACTAACATCTTCTGTTGTCAAAATCAAATTACTAATTGAAATTGGCTCCAAATGCAAGCACATGATAAACATATGTGTCCGATTATAACAAAAACAAAATATCGATAATCGAATGTACACAGCCCGTGAAAAATCAAAATTCACCTTTTCCTTTGAACATACCTCGTACATATGTATGTCGCACAGTTAGTGACATTAATTGCTAGAAGTAGCTATAATAAACTTGTATTTATGCATTTGCATTAGGGATGGTTTAATTGGTGGCTAAAAGGGCAGCTTATCGTAAGTGAGCTTCGTTGAAAATATTATAAAAGAAGTTTATTGAAATTTATTATAAAAACTTCACTTCACATCTGTTTATCGATCTTGAAAGTACAAAAAAAAAATATACCAATTGATAATAACTGAGTTTTTAACTATTTCAATACCAATGTATATATTTAAATATGGAAAATGCAACCTTGTTTCCTTACAGATGACAGCGTAAATTTGCAGTTTATAATTTTTTTCCCAGTTGCAATCACCTTTAATAAATTGATTTGATTTTTTTTATAATTTATCATTCAAAATTTTCAAAATTTCCTACTTTATTTCTCTGTTAATAATTTTTACCAAAAAAACATATGTTTAAAGCAACCAACTTTAATAAACTATCTTAGTGTTGCCACTTATTGAAAAAAAAGATAAGATTCTGCAATCGACAAAGGTATTCGATGGAATTTATGTAGCATTTAAAGTAGCGAAAATCAAACAAAATCAAAAATTTCAGTATTATTTAGTAAACTGAAAAATCCTATTTTTGTGTGTGTCGGAATTACCGCCTCTTGTCCTACTGTATGTCTTGCTTAACCATTGGTGGTCGATTTAATGTAAGCAAGGTGCCACATTAAATTATCACTTTAGTAGACATTCAGATATTAATGTGTTAAATTTATATGCACTCATGTGTTGTACAAACAAATATCCCAACGCTTTAGGAGAAGGTTTTATTGGCAAAAGGGGAATGGCAATGCGCACCCGCACTGCACCGGGTTATAATAATGTTTACATTGGATATGTGGGAATGACTTGTTTTTTGTTTTTTTATTTATTTCTACTTTTCGTCTTAAACGTTGCTATAACCATCTCAAATCAAGTGCTCCTGGCCTCCCACAAATAGTTTCATCATCGTTAGGTATTTTTTAGCGTTGGATCGGTTGCTATAACGGAGTCTCTGTGGGTGTAAGTTAGATCCACCTCCACAGCCTCCACAGAGACAAATGTTCCAGAGAAATCTGACTGGAAACCACATAATGATAGAATAAGTGTAGAGCAGCCATTCAGGCCCACTTCAATTCACAAAGGCGACTGAGAGGTTGTTTGGCCGTGATTCCGAATGGTAAGACCAAATTTACTAGCGGGAAGGGATGTTTCATTGTGTTAATTTTTTGTTGTTCATGTTTAAGGCACCTGTTGAGAGGAATGAAGGAATGAAGGTGTCGACTGAGGATGCTGCATTAAACGAGTGTGAAGACTGAGTTTGTCAACATCAAGATCAAAGTTGAGTTTTGGTAATAGTTTTAAGTTCTGTTGTTGCATTTGTTGTAGCGGCTTTGCCAACCCCGTCTAGGGTCAGGTAGATCTGGTCTTAGTCATCGAGGTCATCTAACGGGAGGCCCAGGAAACGAGGTGGTTAGCGTCGTGCGGGTATTCGTTGCATGCGGGACATGTATTGAGTATGTCAGGGTCGAGTCTGGATAGGTAGGAGTTAACCATGCTACAATATCTAGACCTTAATTATGCGGTTACGCCGGTCTCTCGAGGCAGCTCGAGTTCTTGTTTTGCTATGGGTGGTGATTGGACTTCGAGAACACCATTCACGGAAAGAGAGTTACAAAGGTGTTAACGGACTTTCAATAAATCGTGTTTATGGCCTGTCTGTACGCCGTCCTGTTCAGCGGGTCTTGCTTCCAATAAGTGTTTGTGGGGATGATCCCTACGGTAGCATCTCAGCAGATATTGCTTACACAGCATAACATTACGCTCCTTAACTGGCAGCATAGATGTTTCACTGTGTAAGTGAGCGGCGTCATCAGGAGGTTTCCCGTCACGGTCCTAAGAGCGGTGTTCTGACAAGTCTGAAGCTTCTTCAACTGCGTCGTGCTAGTTCCCGGCGTCCAAATCGGCGCAGCATAGTTTACGACCGGCCGGCCAATTGCCTTGTACGTTGCCAGCAGCGTTTCTTTGTCTTTCCACCAGGTGCTACCGGCTAGCGATTTGAGGATTTTGTTGCGGCTCTGTACTTTGGTGGCAATTGCAATCGTATGCGTAGTGAAGGAGTGCAGGCTGTCAAATGTGACTCTCACGACAGCCGGTTCTACGTACGGGAGTTGAACCGGATTTTATCCGGCCAAGCGTTGTCACCCATTCGGCGACCTAACCTCGTTTAGGTCATCAGGTAATCTTAGTTTTAAGTTTGCGAAGAGAGCCGTATTCATATCAAACACGTTTCGAGCAGTCTCTCTCTATCTTCACCGCTTTTCATAAATTTTCGGACTTCCGATCAGGTAACCCTGACATAGAATTTGTTGTAAAGTACCGTATTTCAATCTCTACTAAAGACATTCCCAGCTCAAATTTAAAAGCCTCACCTCGTGCGTTCATGGCTCCAGTTGGGGTTTCATTGGAAATTTGCGTTAAAAAGTAAATTTATGTATGTTTGCATATGTAGGTCTGGTAGATCATTTGCCACATAACTTTCAAGTGCGATAATCCCACCTTACAGCCCAACATACCATGCGTTACCAACAACAACAACAACAATAATAATAATTTCGTTTATTTATGAGTTTACAGATCAACAAATTGTTCAATAATCTGAACAAACACACACATACACACACACACCTACATACGTAAATAGTTAGCAAACTTCCACCGAGAGTCAATAAAACTCAATTGACCAAAACAAGAAAAAAACAACAAAAAGTACTACCAGTAGGTACTTATTTACAAGCAAACATAAGCCTTAACATTCGACTTGGCAATAACAACGACAAAGGCATTTTTGACTCCTTCACTCGGCCAACTTTGGATGTCTCCACAAACACTCATACTCATATCACATCATACTCGTACTCAAAGTGGCGGGAGGCATTCGAGCTCGTTCGACCCGTCAATCGATGATAAAAATTGGTTTATTATATAAACGCGGCGAGTTAAAAATTGTTGTCGGCCAATTGTTGTGCCGAGAAAATACGAGTATGCTGAGTATGCTGATATTGCTGACGATGATGATGGCGATGGTGATGTTGTTGATGTTGATGTCCAAGGATAGTTTATTTAACATGCAGATAAACGTGACCCACACGGCAGTTATCCAGATAATAATTCAACTTTGCGATGCCAAAGACAAGCAAGAGACTGTGGGCATACAGGGAGGTGTGGTTCGTGGAGTGTTGCAATTGTGCGTAAAGCACATAGTTATACACCGTATGTTTCGTAGCGGCAAATGTGCATGTGCACACCACAACGGAGTGGACTGGAGTGGAGGTTGGAGTTTGGTTAGTGCAGGAAAAATATTTCACATTCCTCAACAATTGCAAGTGGCATAAATAGTAAAAAAAAAATAGTAAAAAGTATAATATTACGAGTAAATAACTGTGAAGATTGGACGAGTATTTGCCCAATGTAGGAGTAAGAAGTTGTCAGTTTTAAGATTTCCATGAAGCTATTCGATATGGCGTTATGGACTTGAGCTGGAATAAACAAATATAAACATTTTGGAAAATTTTTTAGCTGGTTTTTAGTATTTTGTAGTGCTAAAATGAAGAATTTTCGAGCAAATCGAGAATGATCTGGTTTAGATTGGACTTGAACTGATAGTTCGTCAGTTACAGTTTCCACAGATGTTCCAAAGAGCAGACCAAGGTGGGAGATGGTTTGTTGTAGAAAAATATTGGCGAGAAGAAGCCACATGACGCTCTCATTCCGAGTTCCGTTCCGTCTTTATATAACTTCACACTGCCTATATGGGTGTATTAGATATAGGTCCATTCTTCCCTGCTTGGAACTCGCCTCATAAGATAACCTTGATCCACTGATACGTAGAACTACGTACAAATCTTGTAACTGAAATTCTTGTAACTATGAACTACGAAAGCCTCCAAGCCTTTTGTCTATGATCACTACTAGAAATTTAGGCTAAATGAACACCGTATTAAGACGAAAGATCTCGTGTTGAGACACAAATCAAGTGTCATAAAGGTTTGTGGGAACTTTGTCTAAATAATGAGGTGATATTACCGGAGTTGTTAATGATTCTGCCACCACCTCAATCCGTTTCTCTTAAAAGTGAATTTACCGCAAGGATCCGGTACAATAAAGGTAGAATTCCGTCATGAAGAGTGTCATTAATTAGGTATATGTTTACTTGGCAGCGCTCTAAGTTCGCTGGTCTACTAAAGTTCACTAAGAAAGCAGTCATTTAAGATCTCCAAGCTTTTTACTATACGTGGCATGTCTAGGCAGAATTTCTTAAAATTATTGTGTGATTTCTTCAACCTGATGCTGGAGAAAAAAGATACAAAATTATTTTACAAAAGTGTACAATTGCCCGCGTATGGCGATGATTTTTATATCTGCACCGTTAGTTCGGCTTTTTCCCGGTTAGACAAGGAAGCGAATCGAATGGGTCTTGTGGTGAACGAAAACGAGACGAAATATCTCCTGTCATTAAACGCACAGTTAACGCATTCGCGTTTCCATCCCGTTGGAAAGATCTAGTTCAGAAGCACCTGGTTTCGCTTGGTATTTCCATTATTATTATTATTGGCGTTAAACTGCGAGAAGAAGAAACGAAATTAATGATTCTTTTACAATGGCGCAAACGCTGCCTACGCCAACGTAATAACGTCTTTTTTAAATCCTTTTGAAATAGCATGCACACAGTTATATTATGTTTATGCAGGAAGAATATTGGTCGTCCAGTAGTCTTGTGGTGCAGAAGGGTTTTATTGCACCGATTGCCATGTCAATTGTGTCGATAACCTCGATATGTGGCAGAAATTTGTTGGAAGTTCTCGGGAAAGAGGGTGTTTTGAAGCAATTCAGTAGTTCCCTCTCCAGAATTTGTCCAAATACAATTCTGCCTTTAAAAAAAACTCATTGGACTGGAGTTCTTGGAAGGAGTCGATCTTAACATTGCGATCGCCCTCACACAATCACAAAATATTACCGAAATGAAGCACTTTTAGTCGTCCTCGAAGTCTTCTTATAGACCCTGTCGTTATCTTAAACTAGTCTCGTTGCCATATTCAAAAGCACTCTATAAAATGTGTGTCCGAGTTAAATAATAAAATGTAAAAAAATACATTTAGACCGTTGCACATTTTTGTTTTGTCCCATCAACTTATAGCACTTTCAAATAATATGTACTTAGCCGCCAATCATTTGAATTGAGTCAAATTTTAACGTCAATATTCCGCAACGACCAATCGTACGAAAACGACCAACGCACCAACCAACCAATCGACTAATAAATGGAGCCGAAAATAAACGTCACAAATGATGATTGTTAGGTGACTGTGGCAGCGGGAGACAGACAGACGCAATTGTGGCGCTTACCAAATGACGATAAAAAGTATAGAAAAAAGGCCGGAAAGCATCACAATCTGTAATGGCTGGCTAAAGATGAATAAGGGGAAGAAGGAGAAGAAGGATGAAGAGTGAAGGCATAAGCGCGAGAGTTAAAATTTAAAAAATCAAACCAAACCGCCAATAAACGTCAAAGTCCCAAATGATTTTTGGCCACATAAATTACTTTTGGAAAACAGAACAGCAAATTGCAACGAAATTTATGACCAATTTGTAAGCGTGCAAGGTATTCAATGTTTACCCTTTTTTTTGCATTTTGAGTTTTTGCAATATTTAAGCATTGTTTTTGTAACTTGCTTTGCTGGAAATGTGCCAAAAAGTTTTATTTATGTGCGTTATGGGTGAAATTTGCGCGTTGCTCAATTGACTCCAGTTGAGTACGTTGAATTGGCGTGAATTGATGTTTACATACCTATCTTTTACAAAGTTGTTGTTTTTCGTTATAAAAACCATGAAAAGGAAATTTGTAAATAAATATGTGCAGGCGAAGGCAAATCGCTTGAGAGGGATTTCCTAAAAATTTGAAAAAGAAAATATTTAGATGTATCTGTAGTTTTGGTTAACAGGGCGATTTTAATCCATCTGATAGCTTCGTGCTTTGCTCTAAATCACTTACTTCACTCACTCAACCAGCCATCGATCGATGGATCATCGATTTTGATCCATTTGTATGACCTGTCATAACAACATAATCTCAATGCCGCTCTCCTTTGTACGCCCGATCGGCGGACCGCCGGACCGTCATGCACGATGTCGATATGCACTCAATGATAATATTAAAAGTCAATTACAGTAATTGCTGGTAAAGCAGATAATATCAGGTCTTCCACACTATAATTATTCTCTACTTAATCTTCATCAAAGGCGACCATGTCGAAATGTTAAGAGGGCAGTTGAAATGTACTTACATATGCATATGCACGTACATATGTATGTATGTATTTATGCGATCGGTATGTGGTATGTGAATCGATGTTGAAATCAAATTGATTTGCGTTTAAAGAATTCAAGAGAAACGGTGATATTCCTTGTCTTTCATCGACATTTTTGCTTTTGACCCACAAATTGGAGTCTTAATCAGCAACGTATTTGTGGTTGTATTGTGGGGCGGAAATTTTGAATTTTTTGTAACGCCAGGAATGTGGGAAAAATCGAAGGTAGCATTCAGGGTCTTAATAAAAGTTGAAGATATTTTACAAATTTATCTTCGTATGGCTTAGAGAATGCTCGATGGCTGTTCGAGTACACTTTGAGCTTCTACTACTTCTCTACTGGCGCAGACCCCGCTTACGCGATTATAGCCGAGCTAAAAAACAGCGCGCCATTCCTTCCTTCTTTTCGCTGTTCGACGCCAACTAGATGGAGATCTTCCTCTTCATCTGCATCCACCAAAAGAATACCTTAAAACCTCGAGTGCTCTCATTTATTGGGACCACATGACCTATCCAACTCAACAAATCATGTTATCGTCGTCCATGCCATCGCACCATACAGTAGGAAGGGCAGGACGGGAATAATGAGCGACTTGTACAGTTTGATTTTGATTCGTCTAGAGAGGATTTTACTTTTCAATTGCCTACTTAGCCTAAAGAAGCACTTGTTGGTAAGAGTGATTCTGCGCTGGATTTCCAGGCTGAAATTTTTACTGTTACTGTTAATGCTGCTTCCAAAATAGACGAAACTATCTAGGACTTCGAAGTATTGATGACAAAATATATTTCGTCTTGTTGTGAGCTTTAGTCTTACCCACAATACGCTCGATGGGATATTATATGAGATATTGTGGAGGCGGTCTTAAAATTTTCTGTATATCGCCGAATCTTTTCGTAGAATTTTCATGCATTACCGCTGTTGGCCAGCTCTCTGAAGCTCTTCTTACTCACTCTTCTTACTCACGCGCTTCGGTCCCTTTATTTTATTTGTCTGAACATGCGTCTCTCTTTTCTCTTCAATCCTCTGTTTCTATCTACCTACACCTTGAGTTACAGCATATTACAATATTTTTCACGAACGTACTGGACGACCATATATGCGAGTGGTTTTATCCAATAACCAACGGGTTGGCGAACTCGCTGCACAAATTGGTTCTCAAACTGCCTGAATTCGTTCGAATTTCGTGTGTAATTTTCTTGCAGCTACGTTTGAAGATTCACCATTATGCTAATAAGTTTTCAAATGTTTAAATAGTAGTAAAATAATTTTTTCGTGGAATCATTAAAATTACCGCCCCATGAATTTTTTGCAAACTTCGATCCGTTTGAGTTAATTTTCGACCACTCTTTGGCACATATTGAACCGTATCTGAGCCATAACAGGACGAAAGTTGGTTTTCAAGTGATGAAGAGTTAAAGGTTTATTCGCATAGACACGGTCTTTCACATAGCCCCACAAAAAAAGTCAAACTGTGGCTAACCGCCGATTCCGTTGGCTAATTGACACCATCAAGACGACAGATTACGCGGCCGAGAAACTTCGCTCGTGTTGTGTGACGTGTGTCACCATCTTGTTGGAATTATATATTGTCCAAGTCGTGTTCTTCAATTGAAGGCCAAAAAAGTCGGTTATCAAAGGACCACAACGCTCGCCGTTATCGCTTACAAAGAAGCAAGGTCGAATTTTACCTCCTGACCAAGGACCACACCAGATAGTAAATGTTTTTTCGGAACACCAAATACGACATATCCAACGAGTGAGAAATGAAATGTGCCTCGTCGCTGAAAAAAATTTTGTTGGAAAAATCACAGTCCACTGCTTGTTGTTCAAGCACCCAATCGATGTAACTACGGTATAGTGAATGGTCAGCTGGCTTCAATTGTTATGTGAGATGGTTTTTATATCTAAGTAGGTGTAAGTCCAAGTGCAAAATACGCCGTAAAAAGTCCCAGCTCTTGAGAACACCGACAAATAGACTCATTTGGGTCTTCGGCTACGCTATCACCTACACCAGCGATATTTGAAGTGGAACGAGCAAAACGAATATGCATAATAGGCCTTACAAAGAAGATCCAGCCCTGCACTTTCGAAACCCACAAATGGATAACCCTTTATATAGCGAAGAAATAATATAATAAAATAAAATATATATAAACCACCTTCAACTTCTCCCTTCGTCTCTTTTATATTTATCAATTGCCTGCTTTGAATCGCACCATCGACTTGCATTCCTGCGATTTACGCCGACTACGCATTCGCATGTGCAATACCGAAAACTCCACCTGCTCGCTATCAGGTGTTTCATTTATACTGCCACAGCCGTCCTCACCGCCTGCAGCGCCTGGAAACGCTTCCTTTTGCAAGATATCAGTTACAGATGCACAAAGCCGGCAATAAAACAATAAAACAATTCAGCGCAACTGAACTGAAATGTGGTAAAAAATGCAAAAAAAAAAATCCAACAAAAAAGGGAGTATAGTAGTATGTATAAAGGAACTCATATGCGTACACAATGTTAATGCCAACAACAGCAAATGTAACCAACATATTCATATGGATGCACATATGTATGTATGTGGGGAAGGATTCCTACTTTTGGCGTAAAAATAAGGTGGTTACGCCAAATTAGCTACAGCGATCCCAAGCTACGCTTAGTATTCATGCTAAAAAAACAAAAACAAAAATTCAAAACAAAACAAAACAAAAAAAAGGAACTAAAAACTTAACTCCATGAAAAATCAAAGGAATAACAACGCAGACAGACGGACAACCAACAGTGTGGAATGCGTAAACAAAATCAGAAAAAGAAAAGAAGAAGAAGAAGAAGCAGCAGCAGCAGCAGCAGCAAAGTACAAATTCACAATTCTCAGCGAAAGAGTCTTTGTTTTTGTATTTATTAACATGTTTGTAGGTATGTCGGCATGAATTTGTTGCGTTTTGTTGCCTTAGCTTTAGCTTGACTTGACTTGGCTAAGTTCGCGCGCAACCTCTGACCGCATTTACGACGCGAGCGATAATTATCGGTTGGCGTGCAAATATGCGGGCATGTCAAATTCAACGAAGCACAAGAGCAGAGGATTTGCCAACTTAAGTTAAAAGTTCGTACTTAATACTTTACAAACAGATTTATAAGTATCTATATATATATATATATATATATATATATATATATATATATATATATGCAGGAAGAGAAGGTCAGTCGTCTGCACTTTAGCTGTGGCGGAGAGCGAAACGTCACTTATCCATTGTTTTTTCTTTAGGAAATTAATTAAATGCTAAGAGAGTAATATTTTTAGCTCGAAAGTGTGGACTTCACAGCAACATGCAAATGGTTAAGAACGTAAACTGTAGTATACAAAAGGTAAAGATGTGACTATTTTCTCTAAATGTAGATTTTCAAGCTTTTCTTTGATGGGGCAAAAATCGAGGATTGAGCGCAGTTCTGCACTGCCTTCGGATCTGCCTGCAAGATCGATCTAATGTCAGAGATGTCATCCGGCTATACGAAAGTGATTTCGATCAGAAGGAGTTTTCGAAAAGAGCTTTTGGAGGATTATGGGTTAGGTTAGGTTAAACTGGTTGGTTGTTACACCTTGGGTTGCTCCTTTACCGTGCCAGATGAAGATCCGTTTTAAACAGTCGTCGTATTTGACTTTAAATTTTTTTGCGAAGTTCAAGAGAGCAATATTATCTAATTTTCAAGTATCCTCTAGTTCTTTGCACTGCGAAGCTCCGAAATATCTAAGGCGAGTTCTAGTTGCGGCTGGATAGAAAAATGGGAGTTGTTCTAACGACTCGCTCATGCCTTCCTACTTCCATTTCCTACAAGTGTCGCCGCCATCAAATCCCATTCTGCTTGCCTGGGATGCCAGTAGGTTGTGGCTTCTCATTAGCTCGGCAACTGCCCTGCGTTCTCTGCGTGACCGAGTAAGTGAGAAATGGTTACTCCCTTTGCAGCTATTGCACATGGACTTGGTGGTTTTACACGTCGCTAGTACGTTTCACTTTACCCTGGTCCGTGTGCGACTTAGCGACTTTTTGGTATTTCCTGTGCTGGTTCGCAATCTCATCAACTATATCGTTCCCCATAATGCCCTTGTGGTCTTGAACCCAGTATATATAAAGTAGTCTGCTATCTACTGCCTCCCTGTATTATCTCAGCATCTTTCCCTATAGTGAGGACTTCCGTCTGGAATATACTGCAGTACTCTGGAAGCTTGAAGGGTTGCTTGAGGTCCAGCTCAGCGCAATAGACTTCGATATCCACTCCATCAGCCATTATTGGTCCATCCGTGTAGATGCGTCATTAATCCTCCTTAAACATAGCTTGAAATTTTTATCCAGATGAAACGTTGGGATATGCGGTCCGTTTTGTGGCGTGGAGATTACAAAGTTCCAAATAAATTGTCCGGAATGTCAAACTGGACAACACCAAATTTTATTTTAGTTTTTTTTCCAGAAATTTCATAGACAACTTCTTCCCAAAATCCGAATCTGTGTCGACGGGTTTCCATCTTAATATATATATATATATATATATATATATATATATATATATATATATATATATATATATATTTGGCGCTTTGTAACCGCTGAAGCGATTTTCGGCCGAGCTCCTCCTCCAATTTGTGGTTTTTGCGTCTTGATGTTTTTACCAACAAATGGAGGGACTTACAGTTTATTCTAAGCCGCCTCCGAACGGCTGATGGATTTTTATGAGGAGCTTTATTTCATTTTTTTTCTATAATTTTGGATGTTGCTCGAACCTGGGCTCGAACCCAGGCCTTCCGAATGGCAGTACGAAATGCTAACCACTCGGCTATCGCGGCCGCCATCTTAATAGCTAAAGGATCAAGGCGTTATCGATTTTTCGGTATTATGTCCCTAACATAATCCAGACCACAATTGAAAGAGAGTGTGAGAAGATGTTGCCAGATACCTTGTGAATGATTTTTGTCAGCGAGTCCTTGTAAACCTTCATTCGTTCATCCGTTTCTCAGGAAACGGAATTTCTTCCATTAAACTTAATAAGTCTCGCAGACGAGGCAGACGGTTTAGTATTAACCCTTCCTCACTTCGTTTGCCAAACGTCTCTCTTTATTGGCTGCCACGTAAAGAAAAGAGTCAAGCACAGCCCGCTTGTACCATTGGCTCCAACTTGGCTACCGCAAAGTATGCAAAAGTGACGGTATGCCAAAGTCAATGTTACGATACGTACGCCACTTAAAGGCTTCTTCACATGCACGATGTATCGACTTTCAATTAGTGGAATCAAGTAAAATCCTTCAGAAATAAATTTGAGACGAAGCACATTCTCAGTTTGGTTTGTGGCACTCTTTGGCACGTGTTGCCCGCTCCTATGATTAAATATTCTATTGTATCATCAACCCCTTTTGGCAAGGTCTCACTTACGGTTATTTAAGTGAGTAAAAGCATGTGCCAAGGCAATGTTCTACAAGCAGTTGCTGTTCGTGCTGTTGTATTTATGTATGCATTGTAGTTGTTATTATCTGTTTCTTTCTTAATGCAATTAATTCTTGTAATATAATCTGTTTCTGTCGGCGCCCTTGTGTGTCAAGTTGTTGTTGTAACATGAATTTACAACACTAAATAGGAAATAAGGAGCAAATAAGGTGTGATTGTGTGCACTGAATTGGCACTCTCTCTCTCTCCCGCAGACAAATAATAATTATTCTTCAATACATCGCAAGCAGGTGCGTTTAAGTATTGAAGGCGATGTGTCTGCGGCATACGGGTTTACTCGGTAGGCTCGATGTTGTAATTTTTATCAGAATACATATGTAAAGGCTTACGAAATTCTGCTATTTAGACTTAATCACAGCGAATAAGTGTTAAACATCCTATATGTATTTGTTAGAGCGGATTTTCAACCAAATTTTCGAAAATGATCCTAACCTGGCTGCTTGATAAACACGTTCTTTAATTGAATAAATTTCCTGTTTTTGAAAATATTTCAAGGACATTCCAGGCTTGTACATTAGAGTTGCCAATGCTAGCTAAGCTTTTAATTATGGAATCTTTCTGGTCGGGAAATGAATCAGTTGGCATTCCCAGTTCACATGTATAGCATTTTTTTTTGAAATTGTCAAAAATCCTACGAGTTTGACCACATATGTACTAAATACATAGGTCCTATACAAGGGTAGTTTGATAAGTCAGTGAATCTTTTAATAAAATATATTTTTTTCGGCTAATAATCGTTGTATTACTCAACATACTCATAGTCTCCTAGCTCTATACATTTCAGCGTTTTTCTGATTTTCGTACTCCTCAAAAATAATAGTTTCTTTCACTGCCATCTAAGTAGGCTTTTGTGTCTATGACGACCTTTTCATTCCACTCGAATCTCTGACCGCACAGCCAGTTCTTTAGGTTTGAACACAAGAAATAGTCATAGGGGTCTAAGTCAGAGAATATGCAGGTTGGGGTAGCAGTTCATAGTCCAATTTATGAATTTTCGCCATGGTGACTACACACGGGTGACCCGTGCATTGTCCTGAGGGACAACACTTTTTTCGCCGAATTGTATTGTTTCTACTTCAAATCAATATCGAATCTGTCCGAAGGCTCTGAATAATATTCGCCGATGATCGTTTTATTCTTTTCAAGGTAATCGATGTGTCTGATACCTCGCACATCTGCAAAAGACCAAATTTAGCGGCAGTCTCTTAATCGATAACAGTTGACGGGAGTAGTGTTGCATTTACAGTAACTGCGCGGCAAATTTGAAAAATCACTGACTAATCAAACTATCTTCGTATAACAACTAGAAAGATTTCTTGCCTCAAAGCAAGCAATTTCCAGTACAGCTTTAAATCGTATTGTAGTTTTCTCCAGCTCTCCAGGTCTACTAAACAGAACTTCTCGTAGTCTACTGTTCAGAAATGTGAAACGAGGCACTGATTCTAATCAGATAATTATCTGCTATAGTTGGCAAAAATATTATTTTCGTTAGGTGGGTAGGTATGGGTGCTACTCGAATGATTTTCTTCTCTGATCACCCAATTGACGCTAGATCTTCCATTTTGATGCTCTATCATAAGACCTGCTAGTCATAAACCATATGGTGTTTTCAATGAATCCAAAATATTTTTTGTGGACAGCCGTTCTTGGTTTGGTACTTGATGGCCTCCCAGTGTTCTATGTTTAATTTGTGTGAGAGCTGGGTACTCATAGAGAAAATAGATAACTGTTATTTGCTTCTAATGCGCAACTGTTATTTGATGAGGCTCTTCGAAGGGTATGTAACCTTTTATTGTGACTGTAAATCAGTAAATTCTTTTTCTAGACTTACTGAGTTCTTTGTTCTTTTCCATTCTTACTTCAAGCTCTCTTCTGAGCATTCCTGACGCACATGCTGTTAACTCATGAGATGCTCATGACTTTGCCAACTCGTCATCTATTTGGTTACCAATAATGTTCCTAAGGCCGAAAACTCGGATTATGTAGGTACTGAGTTCGCCATCCAGCGAGCTTGAAATTTTCCTACAATTATTTATAATGCTGAAGTTAACCCCTGTCAAAAATATTGCCACCAATGCAGCCTGACTATCGGAGTACAAGTATATGATTGCCTTCTATGCCCTAACGTAGTTATTCATAGTGCTCAACAGAATTTTTCTATACCCAGTTTGCTGAGTTTGATAGACATAAAGAAAGAGGGATTTGAGAAACTCAAAAGAAATTCAAAGAAACAATATCTTCACTCCATTCACATTTAGATGGTATTCTCGTCTGGAAGCAACTTTTGAAACCTGAGGGCATTTAAAGAACTATACTCACTAGGAACTTCACTTCAAACTTCATGATTGCAATTCTAGTTAAAGGTGTTCCAGCCACCCTAGATTGCAATCTGTTGGCGCTATCAACACTATCCTTAAATTTTAGGGGAAAGACGGTTAATATAAACACTCTTCAATTTTTAATTTCAACTTGTCTCACTTTCGCCATTTACAAGCTGTACAACAAACAATTAATACATAAAAGCACAATATCCATTACTCCCGCCTATTTGCCCGCATAATGCCTTATTTTAAATCTTCTCCTCCTCACTCTTCTTCTTGCCTACTCAAAACCACGCTATGCGGTGCGCATTCAACATTTCCACTCGATACACTCAACCTTACAAAAAATAAAAAATAAAAAATCTTTTACATTCGTTAATTAAAAATGTTTTAAAATCTTGTTTGTTGTTCATTTGTCTAAGCATTGCGCTCAGTTGTTGTTTAAAGAGGTGTGGATAATTTTAGAAACTTTTCGTAGGAACTTTCGCTTTAGTTGTAAACAAGTTTCGACAAATAGCTGTTAATTGTCTGTCGTTAAATGTGGTCAGCAAGAGAATGTTGAACAACTTGCAGATTAAATCTAATTAGTAGAAGAACAAAGAGATATGGAGGTATAGAGAGAGATCACGTCGTGTTTGTACTTTGAGTGTATTTAACGTTAGCCTAAATGTAGGCAACATTTTTTACTTACTGTTTGATTACATACGAAATGTAGGCAATGTTTTTTGTTTAGTTTGCGGTTAGGAATAACTTGTTAACAAAAGATTGTTGCCTAAAATTAGGCGCATTATTATAACTAATTTCGAACTAAATTCAAGTTTTTGAGAAAAAATTACTGATATGCATCTGGAGTAGTATTTTGAGTAAATACTACCAATTTTACGAAACCTTCAGTTCTTTTGAATGATATGCTAAAAAGGAACGCTTTTCAATGCTTTGCGCCCTGTTTCTCTTGCTCTTAGGATATGTGCTCCTATTCACAAACTTCTCAAATTTATTTGCCATCATCGTCTTCAAATTCGCACATTTTGTGTATTTTTTTTTTTACAAACCGAAATACGCAAGCATATTATTTCACAAGCCACGCCTCCTACTACCGTCCAGAGAATTTCACATGCGTCTGGGAAATTTAAAACCGCACTCAACAGATCGACATTGAAGAAGTTGCGGAAAACCGCAACAAACAAGTGCATTGCGGTCGCAAGCTCAAAGCCGCCTATACCGCATCCCAAACAGCGCGTGCGTTCGATTGGCGGGTGGAGGAGGAACGCGCAATTTTAAAATCCCAACAACCGCCTCTGCCGCGTTGCTTTCAATAATTTCAACTTTTGACTTCGTATTTTGGACACATCGTATTTGTTCCCACACAAAGCGATAGCGATTTGATGGCTGAGAAGAGCAAACAAACGAAAAAAGTACGAAAATCAAGCGAAACGAGAAATGCAGATACGCGCGGCGTTATAAAATCGCAAGCATCAGACCAAGCGGCAAAAAGTGTTGCTGTTGTTTCAGTCGGTATTGCGGCTGTTGCAGTTGGCAAACATTTAATTTTCGAAAATGGAAAGCATTCAAAGAACTGCAGTATTTGCTTAGCTCGCTTTGAGTAGCACGAAAAAACGAAACACATCCTCCGTTCCTCCGTCATCATGGTTCGACGTCCAACGTCCGCCGCCGTCGTCCTATTAAATTCTTTGCCTGTATAGACAGCGGGCTCATCAATGAGCAGAAATCATGATATCACAGTACGGCAGCGAGTCACGCATCTCACGATCGAACTATTATTATTGCCACAGCTATGTTGCCAAAGATATTCCCACCTTCGATTTAAATGTATGCAGGTAGGCGGATGTTTTGGGTATGTGTGTACGATTCGGTTGGTGGTGGGCGCATAATTGCGCCTGCTATTGCCGCGTGAATTAAACTCATTGATGAGGTAAGTCAAGGAAATGTGTAGCGACGGCGAGAATTAAGACCAATTTAAATTTCTACTGCCGCCCACTGGACAGCTCTGCCGTTGCCACCTCCGCGTAGCTTCGCCAAAATGTATGGAGCCTGTGAGGGACTTTTACTCGATGTAGAACAAAGCCTTTGAACATTAGAGACTTTCTACATTAAAAATACTTTGTAAATATTTCTGCTGAGTGTCTAATGGTTGGCTTGTATCCAGCAAACATATCTTGCTCGAGCTCGGCGGAATTTACTCTTATTTTATTAAAAAGGGCTTACCAAACTTATCCCCTAATAAGGAAGGGAGAACCTATTTATTGCGTTTTGGAGAGATCTGGCGATAAAAACAATAAATTGCAATAGCATCGTTGGCATACTGGCGAGCGAAGCAGCTGAGGTTAAAGGTGTAAACCTTGGGCTCCAACTATGGTATACAGTCTATGGTCTGGGACCCACTTTCTACTTATCAATACATACTGGCTTGTCTTTAAGAGGGCTTTAAGAGACAGAAATAATAATAGGTGGAATCGTGATAGAACTAATATCATTCTATGTAGTTACTGTTCGTTTAGACGGCACTAGGAAAGAAAATTACAGAAGCAAGCTGGACAAAGTTCAGCAGACGACCTCCACACAGGAGCGCAGCATTAACTCCTACGAAAGCCTGTTGAAATTCTGTTTAATTTTCTCCCTTCATGCGAGCTACAACCCAACCATAAAGATACTGCACAGGCCCCACTAAATGTTAAGTTCTACATCATTATCGGAAGAGGTAGACTACACCACTTCCATTTTCTGTTTTTACTCCACTTTCTTAACAAAAACCCCATTGAGAGGATTAAATCTTCACTGACGGCTCAAAACTCGCTGACGAAGTGGGTTGTGGAGTTTAATAATGGAATAATGATTCATGGTTACTCAACTCTAATACGGTAACTCAACGTATTACAATATGTTCTGACAGTCAAGCTGCTATTAAGTCTCCTCAATGCCATCACGTCACCTAAAAGTTGGTAATAAGATGCAGAAAAATCTTAAACAAACTCTTGAGTGTACGCGAAATGACCGTGGGTTGGATCCTTGGTCATAGAAAACATATTTGAGTTCAGAGTGGAATGTAACTCATGCATGAATGAAGCGAGGATCACTGGTCCTAAAACTAAGTTTTGAATGTCAACGGGTTAGTACCGATGCATATTTCAGAAGAGAAACGCCTAAGGTATTAGCATCTTTTAGTGAGCTTAAGACAGGAAATCTGGTATCAGAAACATCAATACATTTGTTAGAAGAATGTGGAGCCTGGGAGTACTTACATTACCTTCGTTAACCCTAGATGTCTGCTGGGTATTGAGATTAGATGGAGAAATGGATATAGTGCGAGGGCATAATAGAACAAAACGCAGTGCAGATCCTCAACTCTATCTATCTATCTATAAAGAAAGCGAAATATCGATAATTATGAATAAAACAGCTCAAAAATTTCCGTTCTATGCTTTGTCACCTGCGTTATTCATTAACTTATGTATTTAAAGTAAAATAAATACAGATTAACACTAAACCTTGCTTTTATAATGATACAATAAAATTCAATTCAATGGCGGATCGTGCCACTCAAACCACACGTGACAAACATAAAGATATATCGATGTGATGATCACATTGCCAATCATCAGTGGAAATCCTACGCAGAAGAACCGCTTGAACGTAAAGGAGTAACCATGCTGTTCGGCCACACCAGCTGTCACAACATTCGCAGAGGCGCCAATTAATGTACCGTTACCGCCGAAGCAGGCACCCAACGCCAACGTCCACACCATTGGATGCAACGGTAAATGAAGATCCTTATTCTGTGACAAAGCGATCACTATGCGAGTCATCATTGTCGTTACAGGAATATTGTCGAGAAAGGCCGAAGCAATTGCCGATACCCACAGCAGTAGTTGTATGGCAACGAACAAACGTTGTCCTTCACCCACAGACCGCACTACATGCTCCACTAATTGACCTAGCACAGCGATGATGCCGATTTCGGTCAGAGCTTCCATTAGTACGAACAGCGCACCGAAAAATATTAGTGTTGACCACTCGACACGACCCAGTACCGCTTCCATATCACGTACATCGGCCAGTATGAGCAGCAGAATCGCGCCAAGCAGTGCAGATTCACCGAGCGTCAATTGATGCAGCCCATGTACGGAGTGCATAAAGAAGAGTGTCATGACAAATGCAAAAGCAATGACAGACTTGATGAGCAACGATTTATTACGTATGCCGTGGGCCGCACGCAGCTCGGCTAAAGTCTGCTCATAATTGGCTGTTGTCGTTCTGCGCGTACCCAGCTTTCTAATGTGCTCTTTCACGCGTTCCGCTTTCTGCTTTAGCACCTTTTTCAACTGCTTCGTATCCGGCGAGTAGGGTTGTATGCCGGCGGCGGCGCGCTCCCATGCATGGACACCCTGTCGCAACTCGCTCTCCGCTGTCGCTTTATATGGCACGACGCCCAATTTCCGATACGTGAGACGTATTTGTATGTATGTTTGTAGTAATGCCAATATCACACAAGGCAGAGTGTGCAACATGAAGTTTCCGAAGTTGACATTGTGCGCAGCTATAAATGAATTTGTCGTGACTATAATGTTGGGCGGATCTCCGACAGGTGTCGAGGCAGCGCCTACGTTGGCGTATATCACCAGAAACATTAGTACCAATACCGGGTCGGCTTGCATTACTTCGCATAGCTTTATGATGATCGGCGTAATGAGCAACATCATCGTGACACTATCCACGAAAGCGGAGATCGTCGCTGTAAAGAAACATAAGATGTTTACCATGGGCCAAATGTGACCTCGAGATATTTGGTAGGCTTTCACGGCGAAATAATCGAAGATGCCTGACTCGGCGAGCACGCCCACTAGTATCATCATGCCGAAGAGTAGCAAAAGGGTCTCCGTATCCATCCAACTTATGATCTTACTAACATCCGGCCATGAGCGCATAAAACCCAGCACCGCAATAGCCAAGGTGGCGGCTATAACTGAGACAAAGGTGCGATTAACAAGCTCCCATACTATCGATATGTAGAGGAAGGCCAATACCAAGCCGCCAAGTATGATGCCGGTTTGTGCATCCAACGAACGTTCAAAGAAATATTTCATCGTTAATTCTTTATCGATATTTGTGTTCATACGCAGCTGCAGTTGGACTTTCTCGCTTTCCCCCACCGCCGAATAATTCGTCATACTAAAGTGGCCATACACTTTCACTGGCTTCACATAATCGATATCTTCGAGGTTGGTGAGCAGAAAGTATTGCGTATTCGATACCAACATCACTTTCGCTATATTTTGACCACTTGCATCGAAGATGGCTTTCTCCAAATAAGCTGTCAAGTGTTTATTCACTCCCGGATCCGTGTTCGAGGCATGCACGCTGACAAGAAAAGGACCATAAGCTCTCAAGCCGAGCGCACTACGCGAAATACGCTCCGGATCGAT
This sequence comes from Neoceratitis asiatica, assembly GCA_030068015.2. Lineage (NCBI taxonomy): Eukaryota > Metazoa > Arthropoda > Insecta > Diptera > Tephritidae > Neoceratitis > Neoceratitis asiatica. Next base: position 89,714,570 of record CM061526.1, read on the forward strand.
TATAATCGTCTTGGTTTCATTTGGAAAAATTGTCGTGAGGAAGCCCTCCATTTTCTCAATCGGCATCGTCGGCAACAGCACGGCCATCACAAGCCAAATGCCGCAGAGAAATATAATTTTTATATAGTAGAATGTCTTTTGTAGTGGACTTCTTATATGAGTTAATGATGCGCGCTCTGGCTCTTCTTCAGGCACATTTAGACGCAGCTTCTTTTTCACATCCTTTGGTGGTGATGGTTCATCTTCGGGCTCATCCAAATTTATATCGCCAATATCACTTTTATCATCTTCCTCAATATTGTTGTTCATAATGACGCGCGTTCTTTTTTGTGCTCCTTTTGGATCTTTATTTTGTTTAATTGATATTACTTCGTTAAATTATAATTATTTATGTGCGCGTTTCACATTGAAAAACTTTTTGAATTCGATCTTTTTGAAAGACAAAGAGAAAACTGAAAGCGTTATTTGACATTTTCTTTTTACCTAAATTTTTTTATACATATAAGTGTTTTAGGTGTATAAATTCCAGTCTACAATATAGGGTGTGTCGCTTGTTAAAAGATATATAATTTTAATTTCAAATTAAAGTCGAAAAAGCTCCCACAGATGTTAGCATACAAAAGCTTATTGAACAGGAAGGAGAAGGCAACGTTTATCTTTTATTGATTATAACAAAAATTTAGTTGAAAAGAAGACCGATCGGAAAATCCCTGAATCTTCAGTTTCACTAAGTTCGGCTTACTGATCGTCCTCGTAACAAATGACACCTATATGTTTCTTTTGTTGCGTTCTGGGTGCAAAGAAACTTCTTTTATGCTCGGTCTGTTCCTTTGTTTACTTTAGTTTTATTTCCCACTTTTCTTGTTAGAAGGACATCTGTTGGCATGTAGATGTGAATTTTTTTGCCAATTAGATGATAGCGTTTTTGCATATGGTTAAATATCCAAAAGAAGGTCTACTCATCGAAATGGTTATTCCACTAACAAATGTTAGGGAAACGGGATATATTCCGGGGTCATTCCGTAAAAAGTGGTGTCGTACTTCTCTTAAATGTGGCGAGAGGAAAATTAGCCCGGTAGGCTTGGTGTACCATGGTTGCCTGAGCTAGTTTTTTGCGAGTGCCAAATGAGTTTTGGTTAGATAGAGATAGCAAATAGTCATTGCCTGTCGAAGCAAATAGTGCTAGTGAGTCGTAAGGTCAGTCGAGGCTCCGAAATATTTATACATATTCCTCATTGGGTTCCAGTTTGGCGGCATCATTCGGAGAAGCATCGGCGTAGGGTACACACATGCGCGACTGAGCAACCGATAAGTTTCGGAGTTGTTGTTTGTACACAATTTTGCTGTGCTGACAGTGTTGCACTTTGCCCTTGCCCTTCGTAATTTACCTACCTTTACTTTCAGCATCTCAGAACCCAGTCATACACGCAGGTTGAAATTACCTCTGCTAGCAGGGAGGAGTGCGAATGGATTCGTAACGAGTTTATGACCGTGACAATATGTACCCTTTTGATCTATCGGAGCTAACACCAATATCTTTCTGGCCCTTTAAAAGTTGCGGAAGGTCAAGGGAGCTTGTTTTGCTCAAAATAGTTTTAAGTAATTTAAGGTGAGGGTGCTCACATCTTATTCGACTTCTTGGTAGATCGACTCAAATTGAAGACATCATGTGAATCCAGACCCTTCTCTATCTGATCTTTCTGATACAGTAGAGAGTTCGGTTGCTCTGCTTTCAGCAGCGGGCCAAGCAGAAAGTGAAAAATAAATTCTTTTCGTGAATTTGATGCCTTTGATCACAGAACCAACTCACTGTAGTCCCATTGTGATACCGCTATAGAGTTCCTATCACCTTATCAAATGCATTGTAATTGCGATATTGCCTATCTAGCTGTAGGTACCTCAGCGGGGCAATCAAAGCCTTTCTCAAGAAACTTATGTCATGTGCTTCATAAAAATGGAAAGTGACAAAGTTCAACAGCCAGTTTCTCTTGCACAACCCTGCAGCTGCGACAAAAATTGTTATAATAAAAACCAATTCTCTTACCGTCAAGTCCCATTAAACAGTGAAGTGTCTGTAAAGATAAAATAACTTGACAATTTCTTAGGAAATAATTAGTTGATTCCAACTTGAACTTAGTTGTATGACTTTTATAAGGGCAGATACCTTTATGGCACCCAAGAAGACCTCCTTTTCTAATTCGCCAACCGAAGCTGTATCTCATGGGTTTTGGCTACTTACGTTTTTTTGCGAATTTCGTTGCGTGTGGGCTGCCATTAGCTAAAATCCACCTCAAAGTAATTAAAATTCCAATTACCTCATCTGAATGGTTTTTTAGTAAGTCAATGTGGTAAAAATTTTACTATTAGGAGTGTTTTAGAAAAAAAACAGTCAAAGGTTATATGCTTTACAACTAGTACTCATATCTTGTATGGGTCACAAAATAATAAAAAATCTATGCAGAGTAAGGTATTTAATATGTAATCTAAAGTGAACAAGTTATTTATGGAGTGACTAATTTTTTAATTATGTTCCAAACATGTAGATAACATAAAATCATCTCGACGCTTCCTTTAAAATATTTTTGCTTACATTTTTTACTGATTATCTGAAGCGCAATGAGTTTCTCCCTCAAAAATGGAATCAATATTGGCTATTTGCGGTATTTTCAATAAGCTTAAATACAAATATATACATACATACATATGTATGTTAACTAGGATTATGTTTGATGGTAAACATGAAGATCAATGTTTCCCATTATAAGCAGTATGAAGTATTATGCACATACATACAAACTCAAATACATGTTTAGTTTTCCTGCATGCTCCACATATTAAAAAAAAAGCCCGGTGGCGTATGAGTAACATAAACCCTTTATGAGTATAGAATCCATATGTTTGTAAAGCAAATAAATCAACACGTACTCGTATATGGTACATACTCATACATATAAAATATCCAGGCTGCTGATTATTCGTTTTATAAATGTGATATATTCCTATACGTTGGATTTTTTGTAAATCTTTTTCCAACCCCTTTAATAATAGTTTATTATAGCTTGCAGTTAGTACCACTTAGATGAATGCATACATATGTACAAGTATGTACCTATACATATGTGTTACTCACCTGCCCACGTCTGTAGAGTTGTTTAAATATTGATATATAAAAATGTTATTATGCTATTTTGTACTCCAAAACTGGGAGTAGTAGTAGGAGATTCTCTTTCAAGTTCGTATGTAAGGGCAAATTGAAAAAAAAACACATCTATATGTTTCATATTTGCTAGTATGCGATGTTTATTTGTATGTGCTTGCAGTTCTGTAGTACAGGAAACAAGTTCATGGACATTAATGATTTTGATTTATTCATTCAATCGGTGGTTTTATGAATTAAGTTGATTATAAATCAGTGTTAGTTGGGCCGCAGCACAGAATTGTTGCTAACAGAAGCTCGATTAAAAATAATTAGTCATACATATATACGCACATGCCTACATATACTATGTGTTGGAAAAAAAGAATACATTTAAGATAAAAGTAAAACTAATTGAAAGAAGTTTTAGTTTTAGTGTTTCTTAATTGCTATGAAATGGAAGAAGAAGTTCCGCCAAATGAAAATTGGATTAAAAATTAAGTGTATAAGAAAGAGCACATTTCAAAATTAATAGAAAATATGTTAAATATGTTTATTGGGGACAAAAATGTTTAAATGCAAAATGTTCAATAATAAATTAAGGAATATTCCATAGGAGCAGGAATAGCGTAAAAAATAATGAAAAATGAATTTAAAAAAATTAAATTTGGATGTTCGAAGAATTTTTAGGTTTATCCATTTTGCGGTTTCCAAAATAAACGTGAGTAAAATACATTTAAAATATTTTTTTTCATGAAATGCATTTTTTATCATAAAGTTTGATCTTTGGCGTTATATGTGAAGCAATACATCATTCAAATGACCACCTAGTGCATTTTTGCAAACTTCGATCCACTCAAGGTAATTTTCGACGAATGTTGGTTTTCAAGTGCCCAAAAGTTAAAAAAAAGTCATATTCGTTCGTATTCTGTGGCATGTGAAACTTTTTTGTTGGGTTTTGAGTTTTTTGGATGTAATGGCGTCTCTTTAATTATTTGTAAATCCTCGGCAACTAAAATGCGACAATTGGTCTTATTTACGTATCCACCGAGTGGGATATGTACCTCGTTGCTGAAGAAAGTTTCATTAAAGCACCCAATCGACGTAACTGCGGCGTTATGAATAGTCAGCTGGCTTCAGTTCTCATGTGAGCTGGATTTTATATGTATGTACGTATGGTGATCCATTTCCTACGTCTCAGATGGTCCATCCCTTGAGTCCAATTTTTCATGACTCGTTCGATCATTTCGACTGGTAACTGGCGAATGACACACGTGATGTTTTGCTCAAAGGTCTGAATTGAAGACAATCCCGCATAGACTTTAGATTTTATATATTACCACAGAAAAAAGGCTAACGGTGTGGTGTGATATCACACGATATTGGTGGTCAATGGACCGGCCCGAAACGTGAAATTATCCCATGGAGCGAAGCGATGTCGCTTGAGAAGGTCGAGTGGCTTTAGTTCTTGCACAAACTGCATTTTGTACGCTTTCAGTTTAAAGTCTCGACACCGAATCGCTGGACGTGGTCTATTCGGTCGAATGTTATCCAATGATGAATGCTGGGTCTCAAGTTGGGTGATGGTGTTGCGAATAGTACGCTCAGTAGGCCGATTATGTTGACCATAAGTTGAGCGAAGCGCGCGAAACTCATTCTTTACAGAACGTGAATTTTCTTAATAAAGTTGAATGATTTGTAAACGTTTTAATAACATGATGACTTGACACCACTCAGGCGTGATCTGTCAAAAAAAAGACTATTGAAAAAAGTACCTCTACTTAGATCAGCCTTTAGGTGTAAGTGCAAGTGCAAAATACGCCGTAAGAAAGCTCCGCACTTGAGAACGTCGAGAAATAGACACATTCGGGTCTTCGGCTACACTTTCACTTACAGCAGCGATATTTGAAGTGGAACTAGCAAAACGATGATACAATGAGCTCAGAATATATGTATCTGATCCAATCTGTTCAAATTTCTTTAAAATTTTACCAATTGCTTGAGTAGTTGGGTGATTATGGGATTATGAAGCACAATTTTTGTTGAAGTTTCAACAATTCTAACGCGTTGTGAGGTTGTTAAGCGTTCCATTTTCATAAAAATTTAAATTTTAATTAGAACAGAACAAATTTGGCTTGACAGTTTAGTTTGACAGCTGTCAAAATACAACCCTGCTCTTCCGAAACCCACAAATGGATAACCCTATTTTTCGGTAGAGCTCCTCCTCGAATTTGTTATGTGCATCTGAATTGTTTTGGGACTAATGGAATGGACTACAGATCTCAGTTATCTGCTATAGTAAGATGGATTTTTGTGCCTTCAGCTTTTCATGTCAGAAATACACTCTGGGTGACCGCATTTATAAAAAAATTAACATAATTTTTAATTTAAATGAATTTTGGATATTGCTCAGGCCAGAACTCGGCCCATGACTTTTCGCTTGGTAGTACGCACCGCTAACCACTCGTCTATCGGGGGTGCTTTTGTTCAGCTTACGTTCACTGTATTTTGCTGCCGCCTGTGGTTATGTCGTATGCGAACTGTCACAGCCATGTATTTACTAATTGTTTTGGGGGCGTAGCACAATTTAGAGTATTGACATCCTTTGAGTGACTTTTTTTTAATAACTTATATACTGTTTATTTTTAACCGTTAAATTTTGCTTATGTTATTGCAACTGCGACTGCCTATGGCATTTTTGGTGTGTGCGAGATTATTACTTATTATTATATTTCACATTTAAGTATTGAAATTCAATTTTAAGTAAGTAGAAATTGCTGAAAGCAATAACATTAAAAGAAAATGGATTGAGCGAAATATGTTCATTAAAGGCTGCAACTAGAGAGAAAGAGTAAAGGAGAGAAATTCCTAAATGAGAATAGAGAGCTAAAAATCGAGCCGTGAGAGGCCTACTTTTTAGTTATCTGTAGATAGAGAATTTCAAATTTAAATGACTGAGAAATTAAAAAAAAAAAAATTATAAAATCTATGTCTTGTCTTAACTGCCGAAATCGCGTAAGCGAAATTAAATTTTTCAGTAGATATATTTTGTATGAATAAAATACATTAACGAAGTACCAATGTGACCACAAGGTTATATTGTCTTCGTCTCAACTTTGTAACTGTACTTCATAGGGAGCTGAAATTTTGGCAGTTGATGCGTAGGACGGTAGGTTATTGATTTGCATGAAAAACTGAAAATCTAACAACTTGTTACTTCGTCCCTTTTAGCGTTTAAGGCTCGATATGCTTTTTATTATTATTCATTTATTTGCTAGTTTTCTCATACTAGCTGAATTAATTATTTTTTTGGAACCTCATCTTATACTATATTTTTTTATACTCTGTTGTTCTCTTTCAAGTCGGCTTGTAATGTAAAGCTATTTAGAACAAATTCTGTATAATTACTTGATTACATTTCGAAATGCTCGTAAATCCTTTTGTTAAAGAAATCCGCTTTTGCTATTAACATAAATTTCTTACAAAACTCAAAACTCTCTAAACACTTATTATTACATTAATAACTACTAAAAGACAATAAATACGATTGTTATGTGGCCGAGTAAAATAATTCTAAAAGATCTAAGCTTTTCTTAAACAGGTTGCTTCTCTTTTTTTCATACATAAACACATACTTTCATATGTAACTATTCGTAAGTACTCTTACTTTCACTAATATCTATGTATGTATATATTCTAGGGTTCTTTGTCTGCATTGTTAGAAATATTTAGGTTTTCATAAGTACGAAGAATTTTTATCATTACATCGTTATGCAAAATTAAATCAGAAATGTATATACGAGCTGTGTTCAAAAGAAAATGTGAATTTTGATTTTTCACGGGCTGTGTATATTCGATTATCGATATTTTGTTTTTGTTATAATCGGACACATATGTTTATCATGTGCTTGCATCAGTAGCTGATTTCGATTAGTAATTTGTTCTTGACAACAGACAAAGTTAGTCACGTTTTTGTGTGCTCTTAGATTTTTGACTTTTGAAAGAAATGGATCAAAGAATATGCATTAAATTTTGCATTAAGAATGGAATAAAGTGCTCCAAGGCACTTGAAATGTTGACAGTGGCATTCGTTGAGTTCACTTTGTCTCAAAAAAGTGTTTATAAGTGGTACAAGCGCTTTACAGAAGGCCGAGAAGATGTTGATGACGATGAGCGCCCTGTAGGTGTGACCACATCAACAAGCGAAGAAAACATCAAAACAGTAAAAAAAAAATTGTTCTTGAAAATCATCGAATGGCTATTAGGGAAATTGCAGAGGATATTGGCATATCAATCGGTTCATGCTATTCAATTTTCTTGAATGTTTTGGGCATGAAACCTGTGGCAGTGATGTTATTTCCGAAATTGCTAAATTTTGAGCAAAAGCAATGTCGCATTAGTATCGCTCAGGAGTTGTGAAATGACGTCAACAACGATCCAGGTTTGCTCAAACGGCTCATAACTGGTGACGTAACGTAGGCATATGGTTATGACGTCGAAACCAAGGCCCAATCAATCCAATGGAAGTTGCCAGTTGAACCAAGACCGAAAAAGGCACGTCAAATTCGATCAACTGTGAAGGTTTTGCTCACTGCTTTCTTTGATTACAATGGTATGCTGCATCATGAGTTCCATTCCAAAAGGTCGTATAGTTAATAAGGAATACTATAAGGAAGTTGTGCAGCGTTTGCGTGAAGCAATACGGCTCAAGCGATCGGAATTATGGAAAAACAAATCGTGGATTCTGCATCACGACAATGCACCAGCCCACACATCAATGTTTATTCGTGATTTTTTGGCAAAAAAAAAAAAAAAAAAAACACGTTATCATGTCTCCACCACCGTATTCACCAAATTTGGCTCCCTGTGAATTTTTGCTGTTCCCTAACCTAAAGAAACCATTGAAAGGAAAGCGTTTTGCCACAATTGATGAGATCAAGTCAGAATCGAAGAAACAGCTGATGGCCATACCGAAAAGCGTATTTCAGAAGAGCTTCGAGGATTGGAAAAAGCGTTGGCACAAGTGTATTATATTAGAGGGGGATGACTTTGAAAGGGACAAAATACAATATTGATGAATAAATAAGAAATTTTCAAAAAAATTCATCACCTTCCCTTTGAACACACCTCGTATGTATATACCAAAGGATTTATGTTTAATACCAAAGTACTCCATTTCGTCAATCTTTTGTTGCATTTTCATTATTTTTCAGAAAAAAGCTAAAGTAAATGCGTGCAAATGCTGGATAAAAGGTGATTCAACCTGGACTTTTCAATACAATTTCTTTCATTCGTCGAATTAATTTTCATTTAAAATGAATTATGCATTTATTATGAAGGAAAAAATATAGGAACTTTTCATATAAATTTATGATAAATGGACTGCAAGCTTGTTATATTGCCAATTGTAGATAAATATATTATAGAATACTATAAAATTTTAGTCACAATTAACAACTATTGTATAAAATTTTTTTAAATTTCTCTTTCACAAAAAAAAAAGGATTAAAAAATTTAGGTCCGGTTATTCGAGGACAAATATATTCATCTGACGAGTAAAAAAAAATCACTTAATAATATATATTTCTTTGCTTTGTAAACATCTTGTATATATAAACATATAAAGGGTGCTTTTTAAAGAGGTATAGAACTTCCATTTTAGCGATGTTTAGCGATGAAGCGCACTTCTGGTTGAATGGCTACGCCAACAAACAAACCTGCCGCATTTGGAGTGAAGGTAATCCTCAAGTGAATGCTGAAACACCGTTACATCCAGAAAAACTGACTGTTTGGTGCGCTTTATGGGCTGGTGGAATCATTGGTCCGTATCATTGGACGTAGTGCGCGATACGTTTTCCGCACAGAACCATTATTTTCGAAATAAAATTGCACTATTTGCAAAAGTTGTTCAGGCGTGAGTCTATTCATAATAAATTGCCAAACCAAACTGAGAATAAATCACTTGACAGCTGTTAAATCGGTCGCCATCTTGAAAAGTTATGCGAATTTAAAGTTCTATACCTCTATGAAAAACACCCTATATGTATAAATCCAGCTCTCGTATTCTCCTCTATATGCAGAATCACATATACATTCATATCAACATGTATATATCTCTTAAACGTACAATAAGCTATAAAAGTATTCTAAAGAATGCAGCGAAGTATATTATTTGCCTTAAACTGCAACCCTCAAGATTAAAAATGAAAAAAAGCTAACAAAACCTTATGCACACATACATACATGCATAACAAAGAATAGAAAATTGTTTTATTATACAAACATATGCATACGCGCATGCATATGTGCACATTTTACTCCACTTTTCTTTGTCTGCTTTATTCTTCGCAGCACTTCAGCGCTCAATAATTCCCGTTTTTTTCCCCAATTTTTATAACTAACAAAGGAAATGCGCTGGCCCAAACTCAGAAATTGACAAAATAATCACTCACGAATACGTCCTTGCGCTTCAGCACACACACACACACATGCACACATTCATATGCAGTTGAAGAAGATGCAAACAAGTACATCACCTACTTACTCACCACCCTTTATCACCATTGCAGAGTAAATCCACCACCCAATTTGTGAATGACGACCGCAATCTGCTGAGCCCGCATGCTATACAAATACCTTCTGCCACTTGTAGCCGCTACCGTTACTTTGCTTTTGGAGTGCCTGCCAGCCACTCAGCTTGCAAAATTCGGCGCCACAACAACGTAGCGGCGTTGTTTGCATTCGCGTCGCCGATGCGGGTCTTAATTTCCTTCGCTTTATTTCCATCTCCTGTTTTGTTTGCTCGAAATGAAATAAAGACTTTGCACTTGTACACATGCACACACACACATTCATGCATACATTTGAAGGCTTTGCTGCTACATATTTGGTAGTTTTTGCGGAAGGTACGGGTTTCCCGCGCAAACAATTTTTCATTAAAATAAAATTTTCGACTTCTTTTTTGGGGGTAATAATTTGATGGGGGAGATTTGTTGTTGTTGTTGCTGCTTTTGTCAAAATGATGGTATGAACTTGACGCAAGCGCAGTTGAAAGCAACATACCACACTGAGAGGGCTAAGGTACACATTTAGAAACATTTGGTTTGGCAACATACTTCAAAATCATTATGCACTGAAATAAAAAAAATATGAAGAAATTCTTTTTGGTGTTGACGAAAGTAAGTAAATTGTAAGTGGATGGGTTAAAGGCTTGATAGACTATTAGAATATCACGATCCTCAAAAAATCGCATTTTATTTGATCTGACGAGAGTCAGAGCGTTCTAGCGATTATGGAATACAAAGCTGTGAAACATTGATCCAGCAGGATTAAGATCTTGGTTGCAAAGACTAAAGTCCATCTAAGAAGCTTCCTAGAACTTGATATCACTGTAAGTACGAACTAGACATTAACTAGACATTATTTCATATTTTGCACTAGACCTTAAAAAAAATGAAAAAACGTTGCCTACAATTAGGCAAAATTATAGCTTAACTTTTTCCAAACATTTCACCATTATCATTTCAGATTTCCTTATTTCAAATATGAATATTTCATATTTTGCTCTAGTTTTTCATTGAAGAAAATAATAAAAAAAACGTTGCCTACAATTAGGCGAATATATAGTTTTTATTAATTCATATTACTTTATATCGAATCTTTGGTGTTAAGCTGATAATTTGACTTTTTATTCTGAGAAATTCTTAGCAAAATTTCTACTATATCTGACAAGTCACCAATCTTTCTAATTTTATTTTTTACTGCCTGGGCTTCAGCCTAAAGGTAGGCAATGTTTTTGTGTAAGTATATCAAAGTAGTAAAAAACTGTGCCTACAATTAGGCGCATTGTTTTAGTTAATCTAAAAGTGTCAAAGTATATACTACTCGACTCGTTAGAGGCTTTTCCGGTCACGATAATTGACTTTAATTTTACAGTAAGCTAACTTAAATCGTCAATAAGTTTCCTTTTAGCTGCAACAAATGTTGCTAGGCAAATCTGCACTCACTCGCTCACTCAGTTTTTGGCTCTCTCTGCCACTGCCTCGCTCTCTTGCTCTCTTTGGACAACAATGGTAGTGTGACCATACTTACTGCTTGACAGCATTTGTTGCATGTGCCATGTAGAATGTTGTATGCGGCACGCGCGGCATGTTGCCGCTTACCTTTTGCTTGTTTTTTTTTTTTTAGCTTTTGCAGACACATTCAACTAGCAAAACCTACTACTCTGCGCATTATACACTATTTGCTCCGCTTCGCTCACAACATAATCGCACGAAGTAGCAAATTTGCCGGTCTCCAGGCCCACTAACCCACCGTTCCACGGCCAGCTAACTGCCTGCCTTCAGACCAGCAATGTCGACTTCCCATCTAAAGCTGTGTTTGTGTGTATGTATGTGAGACTCTATGCTACCAACCATACACTGCTACTACAACTTTTGCAGCAGCAACAACAAACAAAAAAGCCGGCTTTGGCTGCTGTGCGCCGCTCTGGTTATTATCGCTCGCTATTTTGCCAACGTTTTGGTTTTGCTATTTTCTTTACGTGCTGTCTTCTCGTCGCTTTTGTTTTCATTTCATCTTCTATGCATGCGAAATTTCCAATGTTTACGCGAAACCATTGGCGAAACTTGCATTCGCATTCAGTCTTCGTTTGCTGAGTGTTGCGGGTGGTTCTCGGTTTGATTGCGCGCATCGCATGGCAGAGCGTACATAGGCATATAGCGTAGCGTAGTGTTGTGGTATGGCACAGTTGATTGAAGAATAGACATAGTTGATTTGTTTGGGTGCAGAAAGTGTTTGACTTTCGTCTTTTTGGCCATAACATGAGTGTTTGGCGCGTCATTGCATAATTGTTGTACTACTGCGAGTATGAAATAACTCATCCTAAATGTATGTATGTACTTTAGACATGCATGGGGAGTGTTTGCGTAGCGCCACTGTACGCTCAAGTGTTTGTCTCGCAGCGACAGCGCATTGGTGTTAGTGCATCGTTCGAGTGGCGGAAGTAAAGATTGTTGCAATTTTTCAAGTAAAATTTTAATTGTACATGCACATACGCTCGCAAGCATGATGTTGGTGTGACTTTGCGTGGGTGTTCATGTTGATGAATGTAGTTTTTCGTGAACGGAAATACAATTGATTGTTATAATTGGTGTGAAAATTTGCGGAGAAATAAAGTGTCATATTTCGAACAAAGGCAAATCGAGGAGAATGACATCGCTAATGAAGTGTTTTACAATCACATAATTACACGTACATACATAATAATGTGTCAAGTTAAATTTCATTACACTTTGAATTCATTTATTGAGTGATTTTCGTCAGGGAAAATATACGCGTTTGCACATTTTAAGCAGAAAAAAGATTTAATAGGTCTTTTTGAAGGATACAAAGGTAATTACAGAATTTGGGTTTTTTTTAAATATATTTAAAATGGAAATTCCCTATAAATTATTTGATTTAGGCTTTATATAATATAATTTTATAAAGGATTTTTTTTAAATAATTCTTTATAAGCGTTTTGGCTTTTCTCTTCGATTTATGATGTGCGTCCTATATTCCCTAATAAAAATAATTGAAAGTGAAAATTCTAGTTAACTGTAGTTAATAATTGACTAATGAGAAATTAAATTACTTTTTACTAAATTTTTGTTTTATGTACTGATAATTTGATGTTAAGATAAGTCGCAATTGCAAAAAATATTACTTATAAAAATAATAAAAAACTACAGAGACCTTAATTTCAAGCAAGAAAGAAGGGCTGACCATGCTGTAGTCTCTATACATTTCTGATCTCAAATCTGAATCCGTTATATGAGGACTATATGATATATTCTTCCGATTTCGATGAGTTTCAGTACCAAAATTTAATTCAATTTGAATTTAAGATACAAAATTTCATATTCTAAGGCGCTGTGATATAACTAACTGATCCGGCCAGTTCCGAATAATGATCAATACCTTACAAAAATACATCCACATACTAAGTTTCGCTCAAATAGACGGACGGACACGGCTCAATCGACATAGCTCCCCATTCTGATACTATCGGACTTTTAGGTTCATTAAAGATATAAAAATTATATGTCAACTCTGGCATGTAGTAAAGGCTTCTCAATAAAATGTGGGTCCTTTAATCTGTAGGAAAAACATGAAGACGCTTACCACCAATTGAAGGAGAACGAAGCTCCGTCGAAAATCCCTTCAGTAGAGATTTGAGTGATTTCTGAATTTTATCAGCATTTTGGTTACCTGCGTGGTTGAATATAAAACGTTGCCTACATTTAGGAGAGTCATTGAAATGAAATGAAAATAAAATTTTGAAAAATTTGTTTTTTAATTTTGTTGCTTTATATCAAAACCATTTCGATTTATATAAGGCCGTTATATTTTTTTTAGCGATTATTGAATAGTTGAATAATAATAACAGGTCGTTTCTTATATTTCCTGTGTGGAGTTAATTGGAAACACCGCGCTAAGACAGACTTTCTTCCGAAAAGTTTTGAATTAGCTTCTTCCTTTTCTAGCGGATCGGTTCTATCGCTTGGTCGTATGATGAATATCTGGACTGTGAAATTTAATCTTCACATAGCACGTTGGTAGGACCACATATGAGCTGTTGAAAAGAGTTATGCCACTATAACTGTAGGTAAAACATTTTATTTTATTATTCTTCAGATCAACAATATTTATTCGAGTTTAACCATTATCGGGATCGTGATCGAACGTTCCATCAGCAATGATAGGAGGTTCAGCCTGCCAACTTTAGTTTTTTTATCATCACTTAAATTAAACAATCTGAGAAAGAATCCCTCCATACACTGAATGTGCTGTGAAAGTCAGCAAACAGAACCCTATTCTTTTATAAGAAAAAGCTCCGGTATTAAGACCATCTGTAAATGTTTTTATTTTCTAGCAAGAATGAGTAATGATACTCGGCGATAGAATCTCCTGATTTGGTAGATCTAAACTAAATTGGAACTCCTTTATGATTGCTGTAATTAATGTCACATCACTTATCTTCTTCAGTCCTCTCCTTTCGTTGAGAGCGGTGATGTGAGCTTCAGGTGCTGAAATCGTAATTCTTAGTATGATTGTCACGATCTTCATAAAAATGAAAAATTCCTATCCGTTGTCACTGTTTTTTTTATAGTAAAGTCGCATTTTATGAGCAGATTGTCAAAATCTGTACATAACTTCAGCACCTAAGTAGGTTTATAGAAATCCATGTATAAAGTAAGCCCAAAATTTAAGTTTATGTGGTATAATTTTAGGCGTAACTCGCACACATATTCATACCTTCAAAGAACACGAAATGGTTTTTTAATTTTGGTCCGAAATATGTAAGTGTTAGAAAAAGAAGACCCAACGAAATTTATACCAATCGTATCATAATGACGAGTTGAGTTAATTTAGACACGTTCCGTTTGTTCGTCTGTTTGAACACGAACTAGTCTCGCAGTTTTTGAGATATTTCAACCAAATTTGGTACGGAGATGCATTGGCACATTTCAAATATCAATTGTTAGAACCACCCAGATCGGACCAAATATATGCGACTGATTTTTCAGATTTAAGATAAATATCCTTCAAAAAAGCATCTAAGAGCGTGATATTTGGTTATACGAGGTGTGTTCAAAGGAAAAGGTGAAGGTTTTGCTCACTGTTTTATTACAATAGTGTGGTGCATCTTGAGTTCCTGCCAAAAGGTCGTACACTTAATAAGGAATACTACAAGGAAGTTATGGAACGTTTGCGTGAAAAAAACTGTGGAAAAACAAATCGTGGATTCTGTATTCGCGATTTTTTTGGCCAAAAACAACACCGTAATCATGCCTCAACCACTGTATTCACCAGATTTAGCTCCCAGAGTTTTTCCTATTCCCAAAACTGAAGAAACCAATGAAAGGAAAGCATTTTGCTACAAGTGATGAGATCAAGTCAGAATCGAAGAAAGAGCTGATACCGAAAATCGTATTTTATAAGTGCTTTGAGGATTGGAAAAAGCGTTGGCTTGAGTGTATATATCCGAGATGGATTACTTTGATGGGGAACACACCTTGTATACACAAGTGAAATCAAGTTATTATTGACACCGAAAATCATCAAAATCGGAAGACTGTAACATTAATATTTAATCCTAAAATGGAAATTTTTTTTTCTTGTTTTAGCTTCAGTTCTTTGGAAATCGTTACATTTGCAATTTTGCTCAAGCATAATTTTTTTTTTTGCTTAATTTGAAGTCGTTACGAGTCAGAAAAGCCCAGTACTTTGATCAATTAATTAATTTCACATTTAGGTGAGCACATTACTGGCACCAGTGCAGAAAATAAAGAAAATTTCCGCCTTTACAGCTTCTAATGATACCAAATTGCCGCTCATTACATTAAATGTGGGACTCTCTGCACACAAAAAAAAAAAAAACAATTTTTATATATAACGACGAAATACGAGCACAGAGCGATATATATTAAAACAAATGTAAATTTAAATGCATGTAAATGTTAATGATATTGTAATTGTAGACGTGTAATTTGTCGAATTCAATGAGGCTTGATGTGTTTTACGACCAACGTTTTTTCTTCTCGCTCTCGTTGAGAGAAGGACAGTGCAGAATAATTGGAAATATTTTCTATGCCAGCATAAGCGTTTGGGAAAAAATTTAAATCACCAGCTGAACACGGCTAAATTAATTTTGGTTGTGCTTTCTGGAAATAATAAAATATTAATTTTGACTGAATATTGCGTAGCTTGAAATTTTGAAACTTTATACCAGCGTTTTGCTCTTAAATACGCCTAGTGACGCTTTAAATCTATTTTAAAGTTCAAATTTCCTTTTTCAGCTCTCAATATTTAATTCATTGTTTGATTTTCTCCTGCTCTTCGTTTTCGTTGTGCTATTATTGTTGTGCAATATTTACTCTGGTATGTTTTTTGTTGTTGTTGGTTTGTGCTCTTCTGCTTCGCTGGCATCGCTGCTGCTCCCTAAGGATAAAGAAAATAATACATATTTAATTTTTTTGCTTAATTAAAAAAAAAAAGTTGCGAAAAAATAAATAAATAAATGAAAGCAAAATACAATCGAAATGAAAATGAGAAAACGGTTCAGGGGTAACGGTAAATAATCAACAAATGATTACAATAAGTAGGAGTTCAGCGGCAAATGGGAGGGGCAAAACGAATATTATGAGGCCAAACTTTAAAGGTGGTGGCAGCTGAGTGTGGTAACGCTGCAGTGAAAAGCAAAACCAACGTTAAAAATCTCTGGTTTTAAAGTAGTATTTCAAAGATGAAATCATATCAGTTCGTTATTTATGGTCAAATACAACTATATGTGTGTAACATCATCCGGGAATAAGAAAACTTTTTACGACCAAGGTTCTGGTAAGTTCTGCTCATTTTTAGCATATGGAGGTTGTGTTTTCAGTTCGCTTATGCCCAGCTAAAGCATGAAGTAATTCATTAATTTTCGTATGATCACGATAGCCGAGTGTTTGGAGTTTCTTACTGCCAGACATGAGTTTCACTGTTCGTATCTTACTGTGAGCAAGTTTTTTAATTTTATTTTTATATCTCTGAAGTAGAAACAAAGGAAGTATGAATGAACTAGTATTTAACTAGTATAAAGCTGTTACATAAATGAACGAATGACATAAAAATACATCAGGAGAGAGGTGAATAGCAACTAGTATCTTTTCCTTCAGGGAATCACAACAACTACTCTTCAAACTGGTACAAGAGGGTCTATATTCACAGTATTTGCGGTATATTTGTTTTTGTCGTAGTGCCTTGTTCAACCCCACCTAGCAGCAGATAAAATCTGTTTATGTCGCCGAGTTCATCTAACTGAACGTCCAGTAAATGAGCCGTTTCGATGGATTCGGATCAGAGAGAGAGAGAGAGAGAGAGAGAGAGGGCTGTTAAACGAGTTGGCTTTAGATGGTATGTAAAGATATCTAAGAGGTGGTTAGTGTTGTGCTGGGACTCATTGCAGCACATATATTATTCTAAATTGATTTAGTGTGAATAAGTAAAACCATAATTCTGTCAATAATACTCGTGTTTAGCAATTTAGCCTGAGCTTTTCGTCTGTCATGGGTGTTTTTTGGAGTCCGAGCATGCCATTTAAGGGAAGAGAGCTTAAAAAGGCGTTGATGGATGTAGGTGCCGTTCCGTACAGTGGTAAGGTTTTATGGCGCTGAATAGAGTCCTTCGAGTCAAGTACTACTTTCTTGGGGTGCCTAGGTGGTGGCGACGACCTAATACCGTTTAGGTCAACAACTAAGAGCGATGTAACTCAAACTGTGCGTGTATATAGTACATGTAGCTGAAATACATATTTGGTTCCATTATAAATAAATTTGAATTTGTTAAATAGAAAATCTGGAAAATTTCACTTACGACAAGTGTTGCCATATTTATTTCGATTTAGTATATTCAAAAATATATGCATGCAAGCGTTAATATGTGCAAATGGAACCAGTAAATCTTGCTTTAAAAATTTATATATTTTCTGTTATGAAATGTAAAATATCTACATTTTAATAGCATGCCAAAATTTATGTTCCACATTCACACAATCACACTTGCAGTGTACATATTAAAGCCATGGAATGGATTCACCTAAAAATAACGTGAATAAATACGAATATTGTACAATATTAAAACGTATGCGTTCAAATGTCATAAAATTCGCTAGTAAATTGCCACATTTTATGCTCGCTTCAGCTAAGTCGTCGCGCGCAGGTGTGCGTTTATATGGCATTTTGTGTTGCCAAATAAGCCTAACTGCCAACACTTTATCACATTTTACAGACATTTCTACCGCCCACAACCAGCTTCAGCGCACCAGCCAGTCCGTGAGCATTTCATATTGTGCAGAGTGTAGCGTTCAGGTGAGGTGAGTGGAGCAAAGTGAACTTATTTACGCACACTTTGTTTGGAGTTGGTGTTAATAATTGCCTCAAACATCATTACATACATACACATATACTTACATACTCACATATTTGTGTGGGTGTGAGGGCACTTAGGCGCCATTGACGTCGCACATTTGTAAACAAAAAAATGGGTCATTCATACTAACAACTTTGGTTGCTGCATCTCCGAGTCAACTCCTTCCTGTCAGCAAGTCAGCCTACCTTTCTACCTACCTGCCTGTCAAACTGCATACATGTGCAAGTGGTTTTTGAATGGAAAATCAACAAAATTGTTAATGAGACACACGGTGAGAAATTGCAGTAAAAACTGACGTGGTGAAAAGGTATAGCTCTCAGGCTCAGGCTCCTTTAATCTCACGTCTGAAGTAAATCAGCTAAAGGCTATGAGAAAGTTGGATTTGAACTATTTTCACTGTTAGATAGCACATCCATTTTATGAAAAGAATACCAAATTATAGATTTTTGACTGTTTGTAGAGTTAAATAGTTTTGTAGCCAGTATTTAGCAGACTTTACGCATAAATCTAATGAGTTCAGCAACCTTGTACCATTAAAAAAAAACGCCAGATTATAAATTCAGCAAGTATTACTATAGACCTTGGCTCCGCATAAGCGCGAGTAACTAAACTTGGGTTTCTTTGTAATACAGAACTAATTATTCGACAGATGTCTCTCCAAATTCTATATCTGAAACCTATAAACAGAGTTCCGGGTAAAACAGAGTCCCACTTACACCATGGCATTGCTTACTTCATACATTTAGGGTTCCTAAATCTTAAGTTTCATGTAGTAAAAAGGCAAGAAATCGTTGCAAAAAGGAATACAGTGTATTTTTTGCTTTTTACTCTCAATAAAGACACCTCTGTCATCGCGTTGACACTTGGTGCAGATGAAGAATTTCACAGCTTGGAGCCACGCCATTGACTAAAGCAAATAATATCTTCATTCATAAGCCATGATTGTACGAATCGCATGCACGTACATACATACATATGCATATGCATTTATAAAGCATGATATTAACACACGCCATTTGAGTCAGCGCTAATTTTGCGTACAAACATAATGACGGGCATTCACCATTAATATGGCAGCGTATGCATTGTATAAAGGCCATGGCAGATAAAACTTTTGCCTCGCATTTCATAGAGAAGTAGAAAGAGTCATGTGGTAAAGCAATCTGCTGCTCCGGAGAACAAAGTACAATGTTGAACGACTCGCTTCGACAGCTTATATATGTAACATATTGGCGCTGTATGGTATACAAAAAGTAATAGCCTAGAGCCCAGTGACTGTAGTATTTTTTTGCAGTTTTCTAGGCAGAAATCTACTTGTTATCATCTCGAAAAGAGTGGCTGCCCCAAAAAAAAGGGTCTCTCATTCTCCCTTTAACTTAACCGCACGTGCAATTGTCGATTTCCTACCAATACATTTATTTTGACAGATAATTGCTAGCAGTTTCATTTATTATCAGTGATGTCTTCAACGCCAATTTCTATGTGACGTGATCTTAAGGTGAAAACCGCATAAAGCTTTGCTCTGTAATTTGTCTGCTGGCAATAGAAAGAGAGTAAGTCAATAGTTGAATAACAGTAGCTGATGCAACTATGAATGAAGTGTAAGCATTAAGTGCGTTCCTCTTGCCATGCTCAGGCGAATAGTCGACACCACTGAACTCTATGACCGATTGACACTGTTGTTGTTTGTGAAATGTTATTATATTTATTATTGTATTGGTGCAACAATACAAATAGTTTCCGTTTGCTATTATTTACTTATTTCATACTGTGGTGTTTTCATATTTATGCTTCCTTTGGGTTTCGAAATTTCAGCATGCTTTCATATTTTAATAATTTTGTATTCAAAAGTCAAGTTTCATTGCCACCATTTGAAAATGAAATATGTACATACATATGTAAGTAAATTTAGTTAGTGGACATAATTTAACCACTTTAAAGAAAAAAAAATAGAAAATTCAAATTTAATCATTCGAAAGAACATTCTTTGGAATTTATTTTTTGAAGATTATATCTTCCAAATGTTAGCCGCGACTATGTCTGAGATGGTCCATCAGTTGAGTTCAATTTTCGATAACTCGTTAGAGCATTTCGACTGGTAACTGGCGAATGACACGCGTGATGTTTTGCTCCAGGGTCCGAATCGAAGCGGGATTGTTCACATAGACTTAAGACTTTACATATCCCCACAGGAAAAGTCTAACAGTGTTATATTACACGATCTTGGTGGCCAATCGACCGGTCCAAAACGTGAAATTATGTGCTCACCGAAGTATTCTCGCAATAAATCCATTGATTAATGCGATGTGTGGGAAGTGACGCCGTCTTGCTGAAACCAAATGTCGCGGAGATAACGAGCTTCAATGTCAGGCATCAAATAGTCGATTATTATGGCACGATAACGGTTTCGTTATCACCGGCATTATTTTCGCAGAAATATGAACCGATGATTCCATCGGTCCACAAACCACACCAAGCCGTTGGTATTTCTGGATGAAATTGCAGCTCTTGAATCTATTCAGGTTGCTCTTCGTCCCAAATGCGGCAATTTTGCTTTTTAACATACCCATTTAGCCAGAAATGGTCCTCATCGCTGAACAAAATTTGGCTCGAAAACATCGGATCTTATTGGAACTTTTCAAGAGCCCATAGAGCGAGCGATGTCACTTGGGAAGGTCGAGTGGCTTCAGTTCTTGTAAAAGCTATATTTTGTACGCTTTCAATTTCAGATCTCGACTTAAAATGTGCCAAGTCGTTCCATACGTCAGCCCGAGTTGCTGCGAACGGCGTCGAATCGACTCTCCACGGTCTTCGTGTACACTCTCAACTAGTTTAATGATTAATCTTAACATTATTGGCAACACAGCATAGATTTTTACTTTGTAAAAATTATTGCTTATATTTCCAATATATTCCAATAAAAATTTGAAAATTTAACCTTTAGTTTTGCACAACAGTGTAGCTAAGAGAGATCACTTTATGTCAAAATTACGCTGAAAGTATGAAAGAAGTTTATCCATTAAATAATGTGAAAATATTTCACTTTTCCCATGTCAATAGATTTCTTAGCTTATTCCTTTTTCCATGTACGCAAATTAATTCTAAATATTTTAGTATTTTCATATGGCACTTTACTTAAGTCACATTTTTAAGCAATTAATCACTAAAAGTTTTGCGGTGCATATAAAATCTTCGAAGCGGCTTTGAATGAAATCGTACAGGGGGAGTATAATTAGCCATTTTCAGATCCCTATCGATTATAAAATATTTTAAAAATTAATCTGTATTTAATTTCTTATTGCTTTTTAAGCAATAACGTTTTTAATTTGAATTTGAAACAATAAATTTCTTCCAGGAGCACTCGCATGCTACCCTCACGAATGAATTTAACATTTCGAAATACAATTAAAAAAAATTATATTATTACTTACTGCGTCTAACGTAACGTGAAAAAGTTTTTCTGTTTTATTAAAAGGTTTTGGTTTTGAGATTTTTTTTGGTTATGATAGCAAAACGCTATTAAATAAAATACAAAAGCCCAGCGAACCTTTTTCAATCCCCCAGCTTTTAATCGCAAACATTTCCATTTAGTTGCACACTCGCACACACACACACACACACACAAACATGCCACTTCTATACACACATACTTAAATGGATAAGTCAATGTGTATAGCGTGTGATGAATGCACAATCGCCTGCAGCTAATACGGGTTATATATGTGTATGTACGCATAACATCAAATGTATGAGTTAGTGACATGAAAAGGATTCAGGATTCAACTAGATAGACAAATGCAGGTGAATACAAGCACATACATTCATATATAGATATGTATCTAGATATATATGTTACAAGCATAGATAGATTGCGCGTTTTACTTCGCACGTGTGGTTTAATACACCCACACATACACACACACCTCCATATATGAATATGCAAGTAAAACTGCAATTTGTATGTTGCCCACCTGCCTTCGGGGGTTTGCGTAGTCGTGTGGGTGTTGTTAATAGTGTTTGCATCTAAATCATTCATGGGAATTCTTTTCGATTGCTGTACCGGTGGCATAAGTGAGATGAAATGACGAGAGAAAAAAAAACAAACAAAAAAAACTATTAAAAAATGAAATGAAAAACTTTACTCTACTGTAATACAACCACTCAGCATCAGCATCAGCATCATCAGCCACCTACAAACCCCTGTGCGACAGCAAAAATTAGAATAAACGAAAGCGCAATTAAAATGAAACAAAAACGTTGTGAGCGGAGGCCCACCACCAGGAAGCGAATACTATTCTATGGAGGGCGCGAAAATGGGTATTACTCACATCTACATACATATGCACATATGCTTGTGATACTGTTTATATAGTGTTTATCTTAGCGATGATAATAGTGTGGCTGTTGGCAGATAAAACTAAAAATAAGCCAACAAAATTGTGACAACGGAAGCGGAAGTGAGTTTAACGAAACCGTGTAGTGAAAATAAACAGAAAAAAAAACGCGAAGTAATAAGTAAAACCCAAAATGCATGCTCGCATGGATCATCGGCGAAGCTGAAACTGCAGTTGAAAATGTGATAAAAAAAAATCAAAAAACTAAAACAAAAAATACACTCATGAAAGAGTTCAAGTACTTTACTGAAGTAGTAGTACGGGCGCGTCAAGTAAGCTGTGACAGACTTGTTGACGCAATCACATGAAGGGGGAAACTCCAATAAAAACAAAACAGTTATTGCTAATAGTATGTGTTTGCGGTTGGTTGTATGTGTAAAATGTAAAAAATAAAAATTTTAAAATTAAAAAAAATTTTTTTTTTAATAAATCGTACACAACTTAAGCTACTTGCGATATGACCATGAGATATGATGTGATATCACATCACACATAAAAATATCACATGATGTGCCAAAACTTTGTGAACTTAATATTATCCACGTAATACGGATAGAACCGGATGGGGTATGATAGAATATAATAGGATAAACTGGGATACGATAAAAAAAGGATAAGATAGATTGGCAAGGATACTGTAGGAGGTATTACGATGGGAGAAAATAGAAGACGATACGAAGGAGTATGATCATATAGGATAGGATAGAATATGTTGAATAGTATAGGATAAGGTAGGACAACACTTTATAGAATAGGTAGTTGGATAGGTGATGAGATAGTAAACGATAAAGATGCAGCGGGTGGGATGGGATAGGATAGGACAGGATGGAATGGATAGAGCAGGATAAAATAGTATAAGATAAAGGGTGATCCAAATAGAGGTACTTTTTTTCCGACAGACCACGCGTGCGTCGTTTCAGGCCGTCATGTTATTTATGTTCAGTATTGTTTGGCATTTCATCATGGAGAGACTTACGCCTGAACAACGTTTAGAAATCATTCAACTTGCAGCCGTAGCTGAGAGTGTACACGAAGACCGTGGAGAGTCTATTCTGCGCCCTTCGCAGCAACTCGGACTGACGTATGGAACGACTTGGCGCATTTTCCGACGAGATCTTAAATTCAAAGCATACAAAATAAAGCTTGTACAAGAAATGAAGCCGCTCGATCTTCCCAAGTGACATCGCTTCGCTCTATGGGCTTTTGAAAAGTTCCAAGAAGATCCGACGTTTTCGAGCCAAATTTTGTTCAGAGATGAGGCCCATTTCTGGCTCAATGCGTAAACAAGCCGCAATTCGGACGAAGAGCAACCTGAAGAGATTCAAGAGCTGTCATTTCATCCAGAATAAACAACGGATTGGTGTGGTTTGTGGGCCGATAGAATCAACTGTCCATATTTCTTCAAAAATGATGCCAATGAGAACATAACCGTCAATGGCGACCGTTATCGCGCCATGTTAACCGACTATTTAATTACTGAAATTGAAGCTCGTGATTTCCGCGACATTTGGTTTCAACAAGACAGCGTCACTTCCCACACATCACATCAATCAATGGATTTATTGAGGGAACACTTTGGTGAGCAGATAATTTCACGTTTTGAGTCGGTCGATTTGCCACCAATATCGTGTGATATCACACCGTTAGACTTTTTCCTGTGGAAATATGTAAAATCTAAAGTCTAAGCGGACAATCTCGCTTCGATTCGGGCCTTGGAGCAAAGGCATCACGCGTGTCATTCGCCAGTTACCAGTCGAAATGCTCCAACGAGTCATCGAAAATTGGACTCAACGGATGGACCATCTGAGACGTAGCCGCGGGCCAACATTTGAAAGAGATAATCTTCAAAAAATTAATGTCAAAGAATGTTCTTTCAAATGATAATCAACATTCCCCATTTATTTTGAATTTTCTGTGTTTTAAGGTAGGACAAAATTTTATATAAAAGGTAGTTGGATGGGTGTATGAGATAGGGATAATATTGGACTAGATGGAATGGGCAGAGCAGGATAAAATATTATAAGATTTATATGTACGTTAGGATGGAATAGGTTAGCGTCGAAAAGAGATAAGAAAGATCAAAAGTTGGTTTTTAAAAAATTCTGCCAATAGTAGGATAGTTTTGAAGAAAACGCCAAGATTGTCTAAATTTCCGTCAAAGGGTTCAGAAACAAGGAACTTCACGCTTGAGAGTTTATTTATTTACTAGTAATTCATAAACTCAGTAGCTTGAGATAACTCTAACTCGCTTATAACTCTCTGTTATAAATTAAGTGTTTTCACTGATTGTCTCAATTGTGGATTAAGTCCTCATTTCATAAATTTTCCTATCTACACAACACCAAGTAATTCTTTTTTATATTTGTTATGTGTATGTGCGTGTGTGGGAACGACCGTGTTGCTGTGAATCACAAGGGTTTTTTTTTTCAAAGTACCGAAGTAGTAAAACACCTGCTCTCGAGTACCATTGTGTAGTGCATCTCAGAGGCTTGTGTGACCAGCTGCCATTTGTGCATGTTGCACCATACTTAAGGCCATCAAAAAACGAAAAAAAGACGACATACGACAACGGCAACATTGAAACTGCGCGATTCTTATCACAAGCTTGTAGCTGCTTTGTAGAATATTTTTGCTCGACGCGCAGAACGCGTATGTATTGCATGTACGTGTATGGATGTGAGCCGGGAAAGACCAATTCTCTTAGCAACTGCTGCTTAGTCTCAGATAGCGTAAAGAAATTCGACTTTACTGCAATAGCTCGCTCGCCTGCATGTCTGCCTTCTCTTCAATTTTGTCCTTGGGCAGTGAGTGGGTGTGTGTGTGTGTATGTGCGTGGTGGCCCTTTGCCAATCAGCCCGAATTCCAACTGCCACTGATGTTGTTATTGGTAGGTGAACTTTTGATAGGTTAGGTGTTGCATGTTTCTTTTATTGTGGGCGCGTCCTCGTCTGTTTGTCTGGTTAGGTAACTGCCCGGCTAATTTTGTTTCGCTTTGTTGATTTTTGGCGCGTTTTTTGTTGTTGTTTTTTGGTTGTTACCAAATGGGTTCTATTTACCTTTTGCTGCATTTAAGTTTTCTGTTCCTTTTCATTGTTGGTGGCTTTCTTCGCTTTTCTTTTCTTTTCTTTTATCACTGACCATGCTCATGCGGCTGTTAGGGACTTGTGTTTTTGTGCTAGATGTTTTGTTTTCGAGAGTTGAGAACATATTGCATTTTTTGGCGCTAAGAAGTTTATTTTTCGTTGGCTAACCATTTGGCTGTTTTCTTTTTGAGAAGATTATTTCATTAATGAAACAAGCTTACAGTTAAAAAAGGGATCAAATTTAATTTCACAGCTTACAGACGTGGAGTTTTTGTACATATGCAATTCCATGAAACGGGATCTGTAAAATCTGTGCCACTGTACCGTGGGTCATAAGCTCCTTAATAATCCATAATCCCTGGTAGATCAACATTCATAATTACATAAAATTTGGTTTCTGATTGCGGTCGCTCTGGTCAGTGAATATCGACCCCTCTTTATGTATTCTCATAGGTTATTCTTTGAGCGATCAAATTTGGACGATCTTCAAAGATTAAGAGTTAGTACGGGGCTTCTCCACTTTTCAGTAAGGTGAGGATATTCTTCCCTTCGTCTTTTAGTATTTTTTATTTATTTAAAAGTGTATGTAATGGCGATTAAAAATCCAAAAAGCAGATTTCTTCACAAAAAATGCTGCTAAAATGAAAATTCTTTGGGATGAAAGCAAGTTACCATTCAAAAGTGTTTTCAAGAGAACCGGCGAGAAAATTTGGCAATCTTTTTGAGTTTAAATATGTTTTGAATGCGAACTACTGGTATCGTGTTCCAAAGCCTTACACGAGAGATGCATGAACTAATACCAAAAAGAGTTCTATGAAACGCGGCTGCCGGAGCAATGAACTACCAAAAAACTAAACAAAAATTTTAGAATTAATTATATATATATATACATATATATATATATATTTATATGCATATAATAACAAACCTACATATTTTTGCACTTTGATATCGCTATCGCTCTAGCAATGCTCTTGCTGTTGCTGCCGCTGCTCAAATACAAGCTCTTTGCCGCATGCATCTAACGTGACTTGAGTCAATTGAGTCAAAAGTAAATGGCATTGTAGCATGAAAGCCACTGAAACAACAACAACAACCACTTACCACATCGACTGACTGACGAGCGGACGGACGGACGGATGGACCGTCTACTCGGGCAATTTTCCACTTTGTCAGGCTTATCAAATCATTTGAAAAAGACAAAGTAAAAACGTCGCAACAACAAGGAAAAAAGTGCACAGGGAGGGAACAGAAAGGATTGAGTTGTTTGTGCACTTTAGTTGGCAGCTAACAACATTCGCAAGAATGAAATTATAAAAAGTAAGATAAAAATATTTTTTTTTTCTATTATGAGTACATACATACACACATACTTGAAGGAGTGTGTGTGTTTTGGTCACTATTTTCTTTACTTTTTCCATAGTTCCATTTTCACCAAATAGCATTTTGCGGCATTTCATTAACGCAACACTATCACAACGCCTGCTGCTTGTTGCTCTTGCCTTGTAGTAAGCCAAAAAAGTATTCGCTTTCAGTCCGCTCGCCCGTCTGTGCTCCATTACACTCTTCAGTTTTTTACGTTTCTGTTGGGCATTTTTTTAAAGGCCCTAGCAAATTCTTTCTTTGGCTTAATAGAATTTTCTATTTCATTTTTTTTTTGGGCAGCGCCAACATTGCTACTTCGCACAGTGTCACCAAATATGATATGAGCAGAGGCAGAAATGGTTATGGTACATCAGGGTGACAATTAGACACATTCCAGTGTTACTTCTTAACCCCGTTTTCAAAAATTTTATGTCACTCTTAATTAACTCTTTTGGTTTGACAGAAATTTCCTAATTTTCAACATTTTTTTCTAGGGCAGG
The DNA here is from genome assembly GCA_030068015.2 of Neoceratitis asiatica. Lineage (NCBI taxonomy): Eukaryota > Metazoa > Arthropoda > Insecta > Diptera > Tephritidae > Neoceratitis > Neoceratitis asiatica. The sequence goes on from CM061526.1 coordinate 89,742,003, forward strand.
GGCAAAAGAAGAACTCTTTTGATTTCAACTTTTGATACACTTTGCCACAAAATTCCGGGTATATTTTTATAATTTGGTTTCAATAATTTGAATAAAATTCATTTCTGACGTCATTACCACGCATTTTTTGCCGCACTCGTAACACTGTGCATCACGCGCTGTACTCAGTATAAACGTTGCAAGATTACTTTCCATTATGTGGGAGCATATGAGTTTTTTGGCCGCTGGGAAAAGCAATTTTCCTGTTGTAAAATTGAGAACAAAGTAAACAAACGAAAGGGGAGTTGAAACATTGAACCTGGATTAAAAGTTCGGTTGAGTAATTTAGGAATTGAATTCTTTTTATTGTTTTGTGAATACAATACAAACTCCCACATTAGCTCGATTTTTGTAAATTAATTTATCATATGCTCATGTCCTGCTCAAATGTTGTTTTTGAAAAAAAAGTAATGTCGATGGCACTTCGGCAGGGAATGTCAATTCCTCGAGTGTATTCCAGGCATGAAATAAAAATCTCCTCATATTAATCCATAAAAATCCATGGTAGGTCCCTCCACTACTAATAAATTATGAATATAATGTAAAGGGAGATCCGTTTTGAGGTTCCCTACTTTTTTTTAAAGAAAAAAAAACAGAAAATTCAAATTTAATAGGGAATGTTTATTATCATTCGAAAGAACATTCTTTGGCATTTATTTTTTGAAGATTATCTCTTTCAAATGTTGGCCGCGGCCACGTCTCAGATTGTCCATCCGTTAAGTCCAATTTTCGATGATTCCTTCGAGCATTTCGACTGGTAATTGGCGAATGACACGCGTGATGTTTGGCTACGAAACCTGAATCGAAGCGGGATTGTTCTCATAGACTTTAGACTTTGCATATGCCCACAGGAAAAAGTCTAACGGTGTGATATCACACGATCTTGGTGGCCAATCGACCGACTCAAAACGTGAAATTATCCATTCACTGAAGTATTCTCTCCATAAATCCATTGATGGTTCGATGTGTGGGAAGTGGCGCCGTCTTGTTGAAAGCAAAGGTCGCGGAGATCACGAGCTTCAATTTCAGGCATCAGATGAAATGGTAGCCCTTGAATGTCTTCAGGTTGCTCCTCATCCCAAATGCGGCAATTTTGCTTCTTCACATACTCATTGAGCCGGAAATGGGCCTCATCGCTGAACAAAAATTAGCCCCTTGGAACTTTTCAAGAGCCCGAAGAGCGAAGCGACGTCGCTTGGGAAGATAGAGCGGCTTCAGTTCTTGCACAAGCTTTATTTTGTACGCTTTCAACGAACGGCGGATGGCGCCGAATCGACTCTCCACGGCCTTCGTGTACACTCTCAGTTACGGCCGCTATATTTTCTTCACTGCGTTCTGGACGTAGTCTATACGGTCGAATATTATCCAATAATGAATGCTGGGTCTCAAGATGGGTGATGTTGTTGCGAATAGTACGCTCAGTAGGCCGATTATGTTGACCATAAGTTGAGCGAAGCGCACGAAACACATTCTTTACAGAACATGAATTTCGTAATAAAATTGAATAATTTGAATATAATGTTGTTCAGGCGTAAGTCCTTTCATGATGAAATACCAAACAATACTGATGAAAAATAACATGACAGCTTGACACGACTCACACGTGATCTGTCAAAACAAGGCTATTGAAAAAAGTACCTCTACTTGGATCGCCATATATTTTCCAGAAATGTGCTATTCTTGTTCTTAACTTTAATGAGAGAATTATCTCATATTAGTAAGTCCTTTAAGCTTCATAACTACCGTAACTTTATCTGTTTTTGATTAAAACATAAAAATTCAATTTATATTTATTTTTATATCTGGATGAGTATTTAAAGAGTATTCAATTTCCATTCAAATTTCGAGTCAATAAACAGATATCGCTTTATACGATTAATAACAGTAATATACATGCCTTAAATATATGTTACATATATTGTATATGTGGGTACATACATGGGTGTGTGAGTATGGCGAAAAGCCGATTAAGAATAATTACAAACATTCACAGGCTTACACATAAATACACTAATGAAGAGAACAAAAGGCTCACCTCATATATCTACATATATACATGTATATAAGTACATACAACATATGAGCTGCAGACCAGCAACTTATTCGGTCTTACTTACTGCAGTTCGCTTATATGTATGCATGCATGTATTTAAGCTCGTGTGGGTGGTGCTTTCATCACTTACAAATTTTATAAAAGCATTACGGATTTTTACACATGTGTATGTATATGTGTGTATGGGTGTACGTTTGAAAGCTAAATGCTTGTGTCCTGTTTTGCTCGACTACTCGTTGATCCAACCTGGTCAGTGCTACATATACACTCACACCTGCATATGTTACAATTTCCATTTGCAGTGTTGATCTCACCGTTCTTGTTATTGTGATTCGTATATTCATTGTTGTTGTTAACTTTTGTTAATATTTACTCAATCGCAATCGAAATCGCTTTCATTCATTTTATTCGGATTTTAATGAATATATAATTAGTTATTTAGTTAAGCTCACTCCTTGAAAAAGTTTTCATTTAAGGTGAAATGAGCTTATTCGGTTCCTTGCGGCTATACACACACACAAACGCACAAAGTGACATATCATGTGATATCTGATAGTGGGATATGTACTCGTATAAGTAGATGCAGGCCGTTAGGTCTTCCTTTAAAGTTATACTTTGAACGAAAATAATAGAATGTAAGGCATTCTAAATGCAGTTATTCAATAAAAAATTTAATAAAATTAAGAACAATTAGTGGAAGGGTGGAATAAGCTCATGAAATTCATGTGAGTCGATATTTTTTTCCAATATTATTCTTAGAAGCTCGGACTGTTGAGGAATTTTCGAATAAAAATACATTAGAGATGGACTTTTCTAACACACATATTCTGCAAAAAGAAAAAGTTTGAAGTTTTTAACTCATATACTGTGGATTATATAAAAACTTTTCTAACATAAATATATAATAATATTCTTGGCATAGGAACCCTGCAAAACTTCATGGATAAATGTACTAGGATAGCAACGAAAAACTTAACAATAAGCGAAAAGAGTAATAAGATAAATATTATCAAGAACTACAAGTAATGGGTGGAGAAGGTCGCTTTCAAATAATCCACAACTTCAACTGTACTTAAAGTGAAAAAGTCGCCTATTTGGTGGAACTTAAGAACTTTGGAACTCAATTGAGGTAAGCTTTTAATGAAAGCTATAACGATGCGTACTACCTTGCGGATGGTTATCAGTACGAACCCTGAACAGAAATACATCCAAAATGATTACGATTGGCAATAGACAGAGAATCTCAATCCCTCCGAGTTTAGTATTTCTGACATGAAAAAAGTTCCTCAAATAAATTCATCAGCCGTTCTGAGTCTGCTTAGGTATAGTAGGGGAGAAAAATGCCATCTAAATTTATACCGGCGTCTCCAAAATAGGCTGCAGATCGGGGGCGGTGTATACTCCAAAAACATTTTCCTCTTTTTGCGTCTACCAACCTCAGCTAGCGTTTTCCAAACGGAAGTGCTAAGTAGAATAGGGAGCAGTAAGCATAGAAAAAGCCTGTTGATCTTTGATGAGTAATATACAGAGAAGTTGACTGATAGAAAATTCATTTTGCCGCAGAAAATAGAGTAAGACTGAGTTTACACACAAATACTTCTTTCGAAGCGACACTTAGTTTGTTGGGGAGAGGGCGAAGACGAAGAGAGCAGCGTACCGACACTGTTGTGCTCGGTTGACACGCTTTGTTATCTTATTCGTTTGTGTAGATTTTGACATTCTCTTTCATTTTTATTTCACAGTCTTTGTAGCTGTTTCAAATTTTAAACTAATGAATGTGGTAAATATGGAAATTGAATTTTTTTTTAAGAACGAAGAAAATGAAATGCCAAAAAATTGCTCAGACAGAGTCAACAGCAAAAGAGAAATTGACGATAAAAAGCAACAAACATATTCGTGTGTAAACTCAGTCTTACGAAGCGATTCATTCTAAGTTTGATATGATATAACAATCGAAGGTTTTGCATAATAATTCGTAAAATAATTTTTCAAAATAGCTCAAATTTTTTATATTTAACCTACAAAAGAACATTAAATTGGCTATTGAATTACATGGAAAGCAACAATAAATATAAGCGAGCTGAGTTGAAATAAGTGTTTGACAAATTCAATATATAAAATAAACCAATTTTCTCGTTTGGCTTTTCTCTTACAAATTTCACTAACTGAAGAGATGTTTTGACAGATATCATCAACGTAAATTCGACAAAGAAGAAAGTTGAGAATAAGTTGCTTGTTATTGCCAAAATTTGCTGCAAAAGATTACAATCCAAGGCATTCAATTAAACAGACAAAAGAATGAGTGAAAAATAGTTAAAAAAAAAACCCAATTAATGATGTTTGAATAATATGTTTAAAGGATAAAAAATCTACAAACTAATAAAGGGTTATACATTTAGTGGTTTCGAAAGTGGGGAGCGGTATTTTGACATCTGTCCAACTTCACTGTAAAGCCAAACATGTTTTGGTTTAGTTAAAAGTCTGGTATTTATTTAAGAGGAGATTATGGTGCACATATTTGATCAACTACTCAAGCAATTCGTAAAATTTTAAATAAATTTGAAGAGGTTGGATCGGTTATAGATACTGCAAGGTCTGCGCATAACCGTTTTTGATCGTTTCACCTCAAATATCGCTGGTGTAAGCGAAGCCGCAGATAGGAATGCGAATATTTTTCGACGTTCTCAAGAGCTCGGACTTTTTTACGGCGTATTTTGCACTTGGACTTACACCTACATCCATGTATAGTCCAGTTCACATAATAAAAGAAGCCAACTGACCATTAACAACGCCGTAGTTACGTCGATTGCGTGTTTGAACGATAAGTAGTGGACAGCGATTTTTCCAACGAAATTTTCTTCAGTGACGAGGCACATTTCTCACTCCGTGGATACGTAAATAAGCAAAATTGTCGTATTTGGGGTTATGAGGTCTCTCAAATAATTAAAGAAAGGAAATTACTGTCTAGTGCGCTCTTTGGTTCGGAGGTGTGATTGGACCTTACTTCTTTGAAAACGAGAAAACAGCGAGACTGCCACTGTCAATTCGGAGCGTCATAGTCTGACTTTTTTTTGCCTGCAGTTGAAGAAAAGTACTTGAATAATAACCGGCAAGATGGTGCCACATGCAATACGAGCGAATATGGCTTTATTGCTCGAAAAACTTAACACAGTTGGACGTTAGACTGTAAGGCTACGGGAAAGACCGTGCTTATGCGGATAATCTATTAACTATTCAAGTTATGGCTGAGATACCGCCCAATATCTGCAAAAAAAAGTGTTCGAAATTTACCTCAAACGGAGAAAGAATTTCATTAAGAAGTTATTTTTAATGCATTTTTTACGTTTATTTTCGAAACCGTAAAATGGATAACCCGTTATAATAAAATCCTTCCATAACTAGTAAATGCTTAAGAAAATCTTCATGTGTTCCTTGGATATTTTCTTATTAAGCGTTAATCATGCATGAAATGCAGCCGAATTATTACCTGTACTACTTATTAACATCTGTATGTATGCGTGTGCTTACGTTTGTATTGTACATTTGTATTGTACATTCACTTCATATTGATAAGTTATTAAGCGCTTGTTTACATATTCATAGAATAAATAATCAACACATGAACATTCAGTCCTTTATGCAAAACTCATATTTACTTGTATTTTATGCTTCAGAAATCTATAGATTTGTTAATACATACATACATACATACAAATATACATATGTACAACACAAAGCAACACACACCTGCTGTTGCTGAAGTTTTGTTTGTTTTGGAATTAATTGTGGTTTTGGTACAATGACCCCAACTTAATGCAATAGCATGTCATTGACAATTAAAAATTTAATGCTTTAATGGCATAAGAAATTTATAGAGAGAGAGAGACACGCAAGGAATTTGCGATTTATCAATTTAAAATACCGAAAAACACTTAAAATCGTAGCTGTTGGATGTGATAAATATGCCGCGGCATGGCAGTACATTCCTTTGAAATAATCAGCAACAGTGATTTATGGGAAATTTTTTTTGAATAAAGAATTTAGGTGAAGAAAGTTGAATGAAAGAAAGGTCTAACTAAATTGAAATTTTCGATACTAAGTCGATATATTTTTTTTATCGATATGGAGTTCTGTATATTGGGCTAGAAATTGTATGCCGATTTTCTTAACAGTATTTAATAATTTCGCCACAAATTTCTGGATCTAATGAAATAATCGATAAAAGCTCATATATCGACTGTGTTTTATGTCGATAGTTTAAAGAACTGTTTTTTTTTGTAATTTCATCTAGCTGTCTGTATGCTCCTATAAAATTATTTCTCTAACTGCGTCGGTAATTATATTACGAAGATTTAAGTTCCACAGAATTTAAAATCTCTTTAGTAACATCAAATAATTTGTGGTGGAACTGAAGTATAATTATATTAGAATTATGAATATAATAAATAAATTTTCAAAACCTAGCCATAGGAAGATTGTAGCAAATATTAACTTGTTTCCGATAGAGAAGAGGTCGCAATAAATAGTTTCATTAGATGAAGATTTGGCACCTTTCAAAAAGTTTATCGATTTTTTTCCTATAACGATACTTTTTTATCGATTACAATGTTTTTTTTATATGATCGCAAACATTTGTAGGTCGCCGGAAACTAATTTAAAGTATAAAAAGTCTTAAGTTATTGAGAGTTTTAGTCAGTTTTTGACAAGAACTCGAAATGGTGAGTAAACGTAAAAGCAGAGTTTCAAATAACTTACAATTTAGTAATTATCCAAATGCATTATTTGCAGCACTACACATTTTTACTTTGTCTATTGTGTCTTCGTGCGCTACTCACTGCTGGCGATGAGTTATTGGAAGAAGCGCCAATGATGCCACCAAATAGCACGGTCTTGAGTAATAACATCCCAAAAGTGATGGAAGCGAATTTGTTATTAAATGATAGCTACATAAATGTCGAAAAACATGAAAATCATGAAAATGTAACGAAAACAGAAAATGCAAGATCTGGTGACTTGCCTGAAAAGCTCTCGAAAGCTCCACAAAATTTAATGCATAAAATAGTAGAAAATATGGTAGAGGAAAGTACGACGCGCGCGAATAATATAAAAAACGAACGATGGAATGAGACAAAAAAAGAAACTTTAAGTATTGAATTAAAAGAAAAAAATAATGATGAAAGCACAAAGGAGACAGCGATGAAAACTGACGATGAGAATCATCTTTATACCACAGAGCTAACACAATATCAGCCAAATGATTCCGAAGAAGAGATAATTGCGAACACAAATACTGTAGATTTTATAAAACCACGTGAAACGCTCAGCGAAAATACGCAAACTCAAAAGTTGAGCTTTCAGAAAGTAAATTATTTAGAAGAAAACAATTTAGATGGTATTTCGACCATAGCAAGCGAAGCGCCAACAACTTTGACACCTATGGAGCAGGAATATAGTGAAAAAGATTTGACTGTTCAGTTTTCGTTTGAAGACCCCACAAGTCAACTACAAGATACTACGGTCAGAGACCACCTAAATGTAGCTACAGAAAAGTACAAAACAACTTCATATACCTCAACAGATAATAACGCTGATTCAGTGCATGAGAAAAGCACAGATGAAGATCCAAATACTTCTTCCATTTCGGAAACGTCTAAACTTGCAGTCTCGTTAGGTCCTGAAAAAGTTTCTACTCCAGTTTCTACAAGTTTACTTAAAGAAGAAACACAAACAACAGATGTGGTTGTCGAGACTAGAAAAGAATTTTCCAAAATTCCGCTAGGAGTGATTTCAAATTTGAAGATGAGTGCTGCAAAACTCTACAAAGACACGAACACTGGCACTGCTTCAAGTCCAACCAATATGGAAAATATTAGTAATAACATTTTTCATGAAACTACGAACACAATGGCGACAACAAACACAGCTACAAAATTCGAACAAACCTCCGTTACGAACTTCACGTCTACAACTCAAACCACACCCACGTGGAGTAGTGAGAGTATAAAAAATAAACATGAGAAGCCTGCATTGCTTACAGAAATGACTAGCACTTCCAGTCCAATTAGTTTCACAACTGTCGGCGGCGCCGAGCCAGCAAGACACACACCTCAACTTGCCGGTAGACCGAAGCAGATTCAGGCTCCTTCGGCTTGGTATACAAGTCTCATACCATTCTATCCGTCATATCTTTTAAATCCTTTCAACTATTTTAATACAACGAATCAATCACCTTCCGGACTGAACCACACTACGCCACAGAGTTCATGGAATTATACGACACTTTTCAATCCACTACGTTGGAATTTCACGAACTTTCTTCGCCCGTCACTTCTTACCAACGTTTTACCCTCAGCACGCTACGACGGCTTATTTGGGCAGTCTCAAACGAATATGACGAAATTCCAACCTTTTCCATTTCTAAGACTCTTCAATAGCACAGATCACTTTAATAATACTAAATTAGCCACGTCAAATCAAACGACGATGAATAGAAATGATGCATTGCTGACTACGCTGCACCGACAAAAGCTTTCAAAAACTCAACAACAACAACAAAGCAGTGATGATACCAACAGCGCTGGTGATGTATTTGTGCGTCCATATTATCGTAATCACACTCAGAAGTTGCTCACACCCATTGCCACGTACGTGGAAGAGCGGCCTTATGAGGTTGATTCCGAGCAACACGTTTATTCTAGCTACCGAGTTGGTCGTCCCGCCTATTATACCCGTCCCGTACGCACGGATCCCATAATGACACAAGTTTCAATCTCCTATGAGAGCTTATCGCCGGACTTAACTAATATGGAATCAGTTAATAAGAATATTGAGGAAATACCAACATCTTCGAAATCGTTGGACGATATCCCAAAAGAGACTACAGTTGGTCTGATGGTCGAAGTAGAAGTGCCAAATCCAATTTTTAAATTTATGAAAAACATTTATAATCATTTTATGCCTACTAATTAGATGTTTGCTCATTAAATATTTCATTAAATTTATTATAACCTCGGTATGTTTAATTATAAGATGCTCACCGCAAATATCCCTGGTGATGAATGAAAAGTCTCTTTGTAAACTTTTCTACACTGACAGACAAAAATGTGAAAATAAAATTAAAAAATTTCAATTAAAAGTTTTGATTTTTGAGAGAGAGAATTGAATTTTTACAAATATATTTGAATACAACTGAATGTCTGCCAACGTAAAGGACAAATCTGACCTATTCCAAATGGCAAGTGAAATTTATTCCGTGATTTCTTCTACACTCCATAGCAGCGATAAGTCTATTCAATGACATTTCGTAGCATAAGCAACTAGTTTAGTTTTAAGAGCCTATTGTATTACTTCGGGAGGGAAGAAATTTCAGAAGAATGGACTTCAGTTCGTTGATATGAGCTGCGGGTCTTGGAAGACCAGCGTATCTTATCTGATTAAATTGGTACTCTCAGCAACAAGCAATTGGTTAGATACTGAGAAACGGCAGGGAATTCAATAGCCATCCAACATTCTATACATACGGTATGACGAGAATGATGAGAGATTTGTGGAGCTTGGTTTTGGTTCGTCGAGAGAACACTTTACTTTTCAATTACCTACTCAGTTGAAAGTAGCACCTATTGGCTTCGATTAGGGTTTCGGATTCACCATTTCCAGGTGTTTCACTTTCACTCCCTTTCAGCAGCCTGGAGAAATTTTCCATCCATACAACTAATTATGCTCTGAACATCTGTCACCGTATTACCTCCATGTTCCCTATATGACTATGCCCCGGTATTGAAACCTTCTGTAAGTCGCCACATCTTTTTAGAGAATTTTCAAGCATTACACCCAGCTTCTCGAGTTCTCCACACTAATCCATTTCGGCCTCTTTAATTTTTTGTTTACAAATACGTATTCCCTCTTCAGCTTTCAGTATCAATCTCACCCCGCAACGTGTTGTGGTCGACCATAATGTCGCGAAGTAGCTACTCCGTTTTCTTTAGCTGTAGTTCGAAATTCTTCATTGTACCAGCTCTTTTCCTGACTTTGTCGGAAACCAATTGTTTTTGCAGCAGTGGTACGTAGAGTTTGATATTCCATTTCACAGCTTCCTTCCTCGAGTTGTGATGAGTGCTTTCAGAGAGCAGGTGTACAAGTCATTCTTTGCCGTATAGATGCGGGTGCGTATCTTCGCTGTGACATACGGAAGTACACGTATCTAGTATACTGGACATATATCTTCTTTCAATCACAACATCATCGATGTTTGCGTGATTTTCGAACCGGGGACAGCCATGTAGCTTAAGAAGTTTGCATGTGCTGGAATCTAATACTAGAGACAACTATATTTCAAGTCTCGGTGAAATCGATCATCCTCAGCTCGTTTTGGACCTATTGTTAGCTTTACATAGTGAACCGTGTATTTTTTAACGAGCGTTTTTCTCAGTGTTCTGACATGCCAAAATGCCTTGCCACAGAAAATTTTATTTCCGCACTTCGGGAATGTTTGTAAAAGCAACGTCTGTCTACTTGAGTAGCGGATGGAAAAGTTTTCTGTCATACCTGTTTAGATGTGTGTGTGTGTGTGTGTATGTGAGGCAAGTTTTGCCCCCTCCAATGTGGGACCACTATAAATCTCTCATGAAATCAAAAACTTTACACCAGTACATAGTATAAATAGAGCAGAGGACAACAACAACAACAATAACTTGAGCGAAAAAATGCGAAGAATAACCTCAATTCCTCACTGTTGCTGTCCGATCCACCCTTTTGGCCACGCTCGTCCTTAACATCGATTGAATTTAATACTGTTCGCCAGCTAGAGTTATGCGCGTAGCAAACGTTGCGTGAAAATTTAACGGCAACTGCCACTCTCGACTACTAAAAACATATTTCTTCTACCTTTACGAATGGCGAACCATTCTTGGCTTTATTCTTGAGTTTGAGTTTTTCCCGTCGTTGTTGTTGTTGAGGTGCTTGGTGTGCGCTCAAACTTTGTCGTACGTACGTAGTTTATGTAACGATTTTGTTGTGCCGAGTTGCCACTTACATAGTAGAGTTGAGGCGAGCATATGCGACAAATGCGCATATCTCCTCCTCACATATGCAGCGCAAGGATAAGCTCTATTATATTGTTGTTGTAGGGTGAGTAGCTGACAGAGTTGTTGCAATCTCACTTACTTAGTTGCTGCTCTACGAATTGCGAGTTGCAAACCAGAAGCTGCGATGTTTTACTTTGTAACTGCTTTAAAGTTTATTACCTTAGCTCAGTTGGCTGCTCTCCTTTTAGCAGTTTCTCACATGGCAATCGAATTAAATTGGTGTACATTTAATTTTAAACTTTACTTATCCCTCCTGTCCAATTGCTAAAAAGCTTTGCAGTGACTACTTGCCACTATGAAGCAATGGAACTCCTTTCTACCTGCCTAACTTCTGCTCCCCATTTCAGTCTCGATTTTCAAATCTTTGTCGCTTTAAAATTAACGACAATTAAATTAAAAGGATGCGAGCAGCAGGAACTACTAGTAAAGGAAGAATGTGAGGAGAATGAAGCAAAATAAAACCTTCGCCATCTAAGCACTTCCTCGCTGAACAGTTTTTCTAGAGAGCAGAAAATTGAAGCCGGTCGCCAATGCCTTTTCAATTTATTCAAGAAGTATGTATGTATGTGTTGCCTTCCCACTGTGTGCCATTGTGCCTTTTACTTGCTCATACTTTTTCTCTCTTCCTTGCTAAACAGAATACTTTACTTTGCCGAAAAGTTTGTGTCCTTTCACATTCTAGCTTCCTTTTTTTGCTTGCATCCTTATAGTGAAAAGTATCTTTGAAATAGCCCTGTCATTTCGTTGGTCATGCTGCTGGTGATGGTGTGCTTGTTCGTGGCGTGTTCAGATATTTTATTATGCCACTTCATGCAACACGTGTAAAAATAATTTTCAGCTTTTCTTAAATTACATTTTTAACTCGATTTTTGGCCACTCTAGCGTTAGGATATCCGTTGTTTATTTCTTTTTTTTTTTTTTTTGGTAAGAATTTTTAATTTTCGCGAGGGATTGCTTTTAGGTTTATGGGAGCTTATGGGTATTTACAGTATTCATTGCTTAGGCGCAGTGCAAATAATAAAATATCCGTTAATGGAGTTTAAAAAGTTTATGGTCAATAATAATTTATGTTCTGATTCCTTGTGTTTTCTTGCTGGGCAAAAACACCCAACAGAGAGGAGATTCCCCTCTTCCTCTAACGTCAACACATGAATGTGAGCCAGAGAACGCCTTATTCTATGGGTAGCAACATAAAGTTTTGTGGGGATTTCTTTCCTTAGTGTCATCTTTAATTTGATACCAATATGAGCTTTGCTAGCGACACTTGGTCACATTTCCCATAAGAAGAGCCAAGAAAAGGGTTGCTATAACACAGAGTACACTTTGGCATTGACCTGATGTATTTTGGCGCCAACTGCTAATGATGTCTAACCATGTTACTGAAAAGCCATAGAGTTTCTTTAGCTGCCTACTTTTGTATTTCTCTATTCCGATGGCTTTTTAGAAGTATTTCTATCTATCTCGTAAAAAATTGAAATGATCCATCCATTCTTTCTCACATGGCTGTTAGTGCCAACTGCTTCAGACATTTTACTATCTCAAAATTTTATCTAAAACAGCGAACCCTAGAAAAACACTTAAGGTGCTGGAACAGTTCCAACGTGAAACATACCTCTGAACCACTGTGAACGGCGTGAATGCAAACAAGCCAAAGCGTTACTAAGCAAATACCGAAGAGGACGAGACCTTGGATCACTACCTTTCCAATTGGCTGGACTGCAGCCGATTGAGGTGTAATATCTTTTACTCTTACCCCAAGCTCCAACCTAACTGATAGAAGAAAATAAGAAAATTTATCAAATCGAGCAAATATAAAGACCTTTTTTAAGAAAATTTTATATATATTTTTTTTTTGGCCTTCGGGACCGACCACTGTGCATTGTGGGCGACTGCTCCATTAACCTTATCAGCTTTATATAGTCAACTATCAATAGTAAAGGGTGATCCAAGTAGAGGTACTTATTTTCATAGCCTTTATTTTGACAGATCATGCGTGAGTCGCGTCAAGCAGTCATGTTATTTTTGTTCAGTATTGTTTGGCATTTCATCATGGAAAGACTTACGCTTGAACAGCATTTACAAATCATTCAACTTTATTACGAAAATTCATGTTCTGTAAAGAATGTGTTTCGTGCGCTTCGCTCAACTTATGGTCAACATAATCGGCCTACTGAGCGTACTACTCGCAACAACATCACCCATCTTGAGATCCAGACCGAACAGACCACGTCCAGCACGCAGTGAAGAAAATATAGCGGCCGTAGTTGAGAGTGCACACGAAGACCGTGGATAATCGATTCGGCGCCGTTCGCAACAGCTCGGTCTCACGTATGGAATGACTTGGCGCATTTTACGTCGATATCTTAAATTGAAAGCGTACAAAATACAGCTTGAGCAAGAATTGAAGCCGCTGGACCTTCCCGAGCGACATCGCTTCCCTCTATGGGCTCTTGAAAAGTTCCAAGAATATCCGATGTTTTGTTCAGCGATGTTAACAAGCAAAATTGCCGCATTTGGGGCGAAGAACAACGTGAAGAGATTCATGAGCTGCCATTTCATCCAAAAAACAACAACGCTTGGTGTGGTTTGTGGGCCGGTGGAATTATCGGTCCATATTTCTTCAAAAATGATGACGGTGAGAAGATAACCGTCAATGGCGACAGTTATCGCGCAATGATAACCGACTATTTGATGCCTGAAATTGAAGCTCGTGATCTCCACGACATTTGCTTTCAACAAGACGGCGCCACTTTCCACACATCGTATCAATGGATCAATGGATTTATTTAGAGAACACTTCGGTGAGCAGATAATTTCACATTTTAGATCGGTCGATTGACCACCAAGATCGTGTGATATCACACCGTTAGATTGTTTCCTGTGGGGATATGTAAAGTCTAAAGTCTATGCGGACAATCTCGCTTTGGCTCAGGCCATGGAGCAAAATATTACGCTTGTCATTTGCCAGTTACCAGTCGAAATGTTCGAACGAGTCATCGAAAAGTGGACTCAACGGATGGACCATATGAGACATTCCCCATTAAATCTGAATTTTCAGCGTTTTTTCTTTAAAAAAGTAGGGAACCTCGAAATGGATCACCATTTGTAATGCCTCGAGCTTTCATAAGCTTGATTAATTTTTCGAGTGTACACAGCTCTATGCCATTACAAATGGCGCTATTTTTCCTGAAAACGTATTGAGTAATCAAATTTAGTGAAAATGACGTTAATCTTTCTCAATTATATACTTCAAGAACGACCTAGCCCTAAGAATTTAGGCCTCTTGGGAAACTTATCGAATTTTAAACCACAACTCTACATTCCGAATCAAACTCAAATATCAAGCGCAGATAAGTGCAATTAACGATTAGAAATTATTACTTATTTCTGCTTGGTATGTTCCACAACCACACAGTAGTAGTATCCATTGGTTTCTCTTGCCGTTTACCAACTCCGCATTTTCAAGTAAATTGATTTTTCTGCAATTCCTTTCGTACTTTTCAATTGTTGTTTAATATGCACTCGACTTGTATTCCATCACCAATCTATTGCGTTCTCCCCTCGCCACAAACAAAAAAAAAAAAAATTACATCAGAAAGAAATGAGTTTCGTTCGTTTTTGTTTGGAAAAAGTTAATCTTTTGATTAAGCTTCTAAGCCTCTGTACTGCTTACATCATAATAGCTTCGTACGAGAGTAGTTACAAGTTACAAGCGATCAATATGCCTACCGAAGAACAATAATAATCAGTGAAACAAAATGCCACAAAAAGCAATAAACAACCAACAAGTGGCAATATACTAAGTGAATTGCGAAAGAGCAGGGTATGAGATGCGGATAGAAGTAAGCAGTTAGAAGAATTGCATATGTAGAATGTCAGAGTTTATGTAATCATACTCAGAAAAAGTACTGGTCCCGTTTAACCTTCGCAAGGGTGTTTCAAAATAGAATAGAATAGATAGCCGAATGGCTTTCATAGGTAACCAGCATCCTTGTATTTGCCTGATTCGTGACGGAATATTCTGAATCACAATTCACTTTACGCCACTTCGGTCTAGGCTTAAAAGTATTCTCCTCATGAGTGTCTCCTCATTTTGTGTGAAATGAGGGGAACTGGAATATGGCATAGAGAGATGACCTCTTCTGGTTTCAGTATAGGGTACTCGAGAAGTCGATTTAGCTTTCGAAACTCAGCGTTTAACAAATCAAGCAGTTAAACCACTGCTGGGTTATTTCTGTTGCTGATCTGAGTGCGCGGACATTCTTACAAGTGTATTACCCTGACCGACTGGCAATTGTAGGTAGAAGACCCCGCTAGCGATGGACGGTTATGCATTCTTCTTACGTTTTTCTAAACACAGGTCCCATTACAGTGGCGCACAATGCACGCACGCGCTTCAATCAGTTGGATTAGCAGTTGCTCATGCGCCGCCGCCGCCGCGGACCGTGCTGCATCGCGCCACACTTCATTGAGTTAATAATAATAATATGTGCCCCAAGTAGATACGCGGCACAAGTGAATATAATTTGTTTGAGGAATTACCTCAGTTCTACTGAATATTCAAACATACATACATACATACATACATACATACTTACATCAAATACAATACAAGTAAGGTAACTCAGCCCCGCCCCGTAGCACGCGTAAGCATCTACGCTGCCAACAACCGCATTCCCTGAGCTTTTACATGAATACCCATAGCACTTTGTAGTACACAGTTGGCAGCGAGCGAGTTGGCGGCGAGCTAAAGTGAGTGTGCGGGTAAGTAGGCGGTCGGGCGGCGATCTGCACGCTTTCAAGTAGAAATGTATGTATGTATGTAGGGAAATATGCCGTCGCAGTTATATTGCATTCATGTTTACCTCTTCAAAATCGCTGAGTTGTCATGCGATTTTCAGCTGAATGACTTTGATGCGCTCATAGCTCACAGCAGTCAAAGTGATGGTGCGGCAGCCGCAGCTTTGGCCTGGGTTCGTGAGCTTTTGAAATGCGCGCCTGTCGTTTTGACTGTTCGCTTTCCAGGAATGTGTGCGGCTACAAAGCACAACAACAACAACAACAACAACGACAACATCGTGCTGAACTATTAGTAATTGTTGTGATTATTATTATTATTGTTGTTGTTGTTATTATGGCCGCATTGCAAAGTTTGCTTGGCATTTCGATGTAATAATATCTCCTTGTTCAAAGGCAGCAATGCAGATACTTGAGAGCGTTTAGATACTTGAGCGGCAACGAGTGTAACTCTTTGCCCTCATTCCTCACTCCTCGCTGCTCATGCACTTCTCCTTCTTATTACTAGCAATTTTATGTACTTATTTCTAGTTATTTCTTGGTGTTTTTTTTTTGCTGCACATCTTCTTCCGCATGCGTTTCTGCTGTACGCCATTGAAATATTTGAACAGTGAAAGTGTGCGCTCCCCGCCCACACTGAAGGGCGTGAAGAGAAGAAAAAGCGGGAGCATGCAGATTGTGCGTACGATTGGTGAAAAGCGCACATGAATAATACTCGTTAAATTCTTCCAGTTAAGAAACTACAAAAAATGCGTTTACGTTGTGAAAGTGGGAATTTTGAGAATTCTCTTTGTTGCTGAAGTGTGTGCTTAGAACTTATTCGAAAGGAAATGTGAGTTTTAAGCTGCGTGAGCTCTTCTTACAAGCATGCAAATAATTGTTGATTTAGAAAATTCAATTCTTAAAAAGCCAAAAAAAGTGGTAGCAAAATAGAGATTGAAAGAGAGAGGGAGAGAGAGTGAGAGAACTTTATTTTTCTTGCAGCTAACCTCAAAATTCCCACTCACACAATAGAACTAAACAGTACTAAACTTCGTTATGTAGAGATCTGAAGACATATCTTTGTGGTCTTTTGATTCAAAGCCACCTTTACACTACTACTCATTGCGATAGTTTCGAATATAAACGACTAGCTATCCATTCAAAAGAGGATATTGGAGCAGTAAAATTACGAAATACAATACTGGTCCCGTCCAAAGTTACCGATTAATGGAGTGCAGGAAAATTTTGAGCAGGTTGCGCCATTTAATTTGATAGCAGACGTCCTCGTGAATTTTAACGAAAATGAAAAATGGGAATTTCGTGTGCTGATTAATCATTATTTTATGCGTAGAAAACTATCATCGGAACTAAGGAAAGATTTGATAAATACACCATCAATTTCAATGGTTAAAAAGTGGTCCACTGATTTCCTTAATGGTGGCACCAGTACGAGTGACGGCGAACGTTCAGATCGCCCAAAAGAGATCGTTGCGTTAGAAATCGTCGATAAAATCAATGGAATGATATTGGACGATGGGATAATTAAACTGCGAGAGATGGCTGAGGCTGTAGGCATCTCAACTGAGAGGGTAGGATATGGAAAAAAAAACTATCCACGCGAGTGTTTGACGATGTTCATTTCAAACGAATTTTAGTGCCGTTTCGTTACCGTAGACGAAACATTGATTCAGCACACCCCACCAGAGATCAAGGAACAATCAATAAAGCGCGTTTCTCCGGGTGAACGTGCGTGAAAGTAGGACAAGGTGGGTCTGTCGCCAATCATGGCACCCTTACGCTCCTATTTAAGTCAGCTCTTCTTAGAATTATGACAAGATGCGCTGTGAAAGCATCTGGATATAGCTGAGCATTCTTTAAGTTCATAGCTGAGTTGGAAGTGCCACAGAAACATGACTCTCTCGCTGAAACAACAATTTCTTTTTGATTTGTTGCTTTCCAATATCTTAATGTCTTAATGTTACTAATTGCGCATAATTTAAAATAATTGCATGTAACTGTCAGCAATAAAAATATAAAACAATTTCTCAACAACCAACAACAAAGTAAGCCAAACAAACTTTATTATCCCTTTGTAAGCCAAAAACAAACACACATAAATTCCATTAGTAGACATTTATATATCCCAGCAAAAAAGAAAAGTGCGGCAGCCGCAATATCCGAGTGGTCAGCAGTTCGTATTACCATGCGCAAAGTTATGGGTATGAAGTCTGGTCTGACCAGCATCTAAAATTATAGAAAGTTAATTTTAAAATTAAATAATTTTGGGAATGTCAACAACTCCGCGTAGACTTCTGTTATGTTGTAAAAAGTTCGGATTTGAGTTACAAAAACAAATGGAGGGACATACCTCATTTGTTGGGTAAATCAAGACGCACATGCAAGACACAAATGGAGATAGGAACCGAAAATCGATAGGGCGAAAACTCTCCTAAAATGGGAAAAATTCCATAGAGTTGCCTTCTAATGTTGTTATAATGATGTGAAAGCCAATCGGAGGCCACGATATATTCAAACACGCTCATCTACGATAGCTCAATTCATCGGTCATGCTCGGGTAAAAGAGAACAGTGCAGTGCTTACAGATGAATACAAAGTGACATCGGTCGCATGCTCCTTTGCGATTCGTTTCGGACACATTGCGAACAAGTCACATTTTTTGCAGGGATATTACAGGCGTGTGTGTGTATGTATGTTCATATGTTTTTTCTCGTTATTTTTCCGTTTTTTTATTTCATAATCACAATAACCCTTTATGATATTATATG
Source organism: Neoceratitis asiatica (assembly GCA_030068015.2). Taxonomy (NCBI): domain Eukaryota; kingdom Metazoa; phylum Arthropoda; class Insecta; order Diptera; family Tephritidae; genus Neoceratitis; species Neoceratitis asiatica. The sequence continues at coordinate 89,760,743 of CM061526.1, forward strand.
ACCGACATAAATCTTGAGCAATCAAACCATTGAAAACGCGCACGCGTAACAATGCGCACAGAAGCAGAGCGACCAAGAGCAACTATAACAACAAGCAAAGATTAACAACAAAGTTTATATGAGTAAATAACACACAATCCTTTTCATTCTATTTTCCTGCTCTTCCTCTTCTTCTTCTTCTTCGTTGACCATAAAGCGTTTGCGTTTAGCTTAAGCGTGAAACTGAAGCCAGTTGCCTCCAGAGATGGTCAGCCTTTTGGCTCGCATGTAAGGTTTGTACGGTACGCGTATTAGGATTAGCCAAGTGCTGCGCGACCGAGGTAAACCCTCTGAGCAGTGAGGCTGATATGAATAATCACCGCGCATAATCATTCATGGCATAACGAATGGATCTACATATGTGTGCATATATATGTATATGCAGATAGGAGTATATTTACTACATTTTTTATGTACATATATCGGTATTTATGGGCACATTTGTAAACACGTTTTGAGTGTGTGTGTGTGTGTGTGAAGTGTGTGTGGTTGAGTTTTTATGGCGTGAACGCGAATTATGACTGGGCCAACCTGACCAATTCTTTATTGTCATAAATACCGACATACATATGAACATATGTATGTGTATTGTAAATGCGCCACACACATACATACTTTTATCTACGCATACAAATCCATATGTAAGCATGTACGTACGTACGCTCGTATGTCAAATGCTTTCACTTGCCACACACTTCAACTCGTCGCGCGCAATTAGTATGAGTTGCGTTGTAGTTAAAATTTTATGCGGCAACACTTTATTCTGCTGCCGAGCTGCCGCAGTTGCAACATTTATGACTTTGAAATAGGCTCATTCCCAGCACTTGAATACATACATATATTCATATTTTTACTGCAGTTGCACCACTTCTTCAGCCACCTGTTTGCTGGTAGCGGCGTTGAGTATGCAACTCTAGCATACATTTTAAATGATATATACGTATATATGTTTATATATATAGTATATGTGAGAATGCATGTATTACCCGTCCATTCATACATTCTATTATTGGCCTAATCTGTCCACTATCCATGCCATTAGCATTTTATCTTGTTCAAAATGACATTATGTCGTGGTAAATTATAATCAATTACGATTTGCAACAAGAAAATATACAAAAGGCATACATAGTAGTATATATGTATATGTTGTCGATATGCATATGTATGCAAACAAAATAAAAAAGGAATGAGGTTGGCAATGAAGTTGAAGATGTTTATGCTTTTTGCTAAGAGAGTGCTATGGTAAATATGCTTTCATTTGCTTCACAATATGTGCATGTGTCCTGTAGGGAAAGATTGGAGTTTTTAACTAGAAAGACACTAGTTTGTACTTTTACATTGACTAGTTCATCTTCCGCCATTTCGAAATGTTATCGATTTACCAATTAGGCACCAGCCTCTTAGTAATTAAATACTAGTCCATTTCTGCACTTCATTCACTCAACCTTAATCTTTATATAATTTAAAAAGTTCGATATTGGATTTCGGTCGTTACGAAATACTCGAGAAATTGAATTTGTGCATTGATTATCAGTTTTTCTGCTATATCAACTGAATGTTTTGGATCCTCATAGTACATAAAAATAATTAGGAAACAAAAATTCAAGTGAATTTTAGTCTTAAGTAAATTTGTTAGTATTTCCATCTGCCTTAAAAAGATGTCCAACACTGTGCTAAGAAATCCACTTTTCAAATTTCGTCTTCTTTCTGCCAAGTCGACCATACAATTTAGTTGCTTTCAAATATCCTTTCTTCCGATATTAATACATACAGGAAATGTAGGAAGGCAGGCGTGAAGGGGTAGCAGATACCCAAGAGCTTCGCAGCACAGAGGCTAGCTCCCAGGTGTTCTCAAACAAAAAACGTTGACGTCCTATATAACTGCTATTTATGCAAACATACCTGAGATCCTCCTCCGAACGGGCTATGATCAGTTCTTATTTCATGTCAAAAATACACTCGGAAGAGTTGACATTCCCTGCTGAAGCGTGATTGCTATTGAAAAGAATTAATTTAATATAATTTTGGCTATTGGTCTGGTAAGTATTCGTACCCACTATCCCACTATGGCACACTGACTCTTTTTACTCGTTGATTTTCTTAGCCAAATCAACAATAGATCGCCTTTCGTTGTTGTTGTTATTGTTGTAACCGCAGAAAATTCGCCAAATGGGGCTTCGGGGAACATTTGCGGGAGTGACAGTCCTTGGCCGGATAAAATTCCGGGTCGTTCCGGTATAAAGACCCGACTGTCGCAGGAACTATGGATTTTAGTCGGCCATTACGACAGGCATGGCTTACCGCGGGTAAATTCTTGAACCCCTAACTCGCGGGAGTTCGCCTTTCGTTCCTTCTCTTCGCTGTTCGGCGCCTACTGGAAATACCAAGTGAAACCAATTCGCTCTCCAAGTGATGGTTTTCATGCAATCGAGGGTTTCATCTTCCTTTGCTTCCACCAGCGGGTTCTTCATCGAATACTTTCAGAGCTGGAGCGCTTTCATCCAATTGGACGACATGACCTATCCAGCGTAGCCGTTGTCTCTTGATTCGCTGAGCAATGTCAATGTCGCATAACTCGTACAGCTCATCGTTCCACTGTCTGCGGTATTCACCGTTGCCAACGCGCAAAATACCATAAATTTTCCACAAAACTTTTCGCTCGAAAACTCCTGGTGACATATCATTGGATGGATGTCCACATCGTCCACGATTCTGCACCATATAGCATGACGTGAGTGATGAGCGACTTGTAGATTTTAGTTTTGGTTCGTCAAAAGGGAACCTTACTTTACAATTGCCTACTGTGTTGGGTTTCAAGGCTGGCATTGTTGTTGGTGTTATTGCTGGTTCCATGAGAGACAAAATTATCTACAACTTCAATGTTATGACATTCAATAGTGAAGTGTAAAATATTTCCCTTGACCAGAGCCATTCGCTGCGCTTCTGTGTCTAACCTGGGGAGAGCAGAACTTACAGTGCGGTTTTTGTGGTCAATGATATCAATATTATCGGTATACGCCCGCCATAGCACACTCTTGTAGAAGATTATATCTGGTCTATTACGTTTTGCAACTCATATTATTTTCTCCAAAATCAAATTCAAGAAATCACACGATAAAGAGCTTCCCTGTCTGAAACCTCGCTTGGTATCGAACGCCTCGGAGAGGTCCTTCCATTTCTGGACTGCGCTTTTGATATTATTCAGTGTCAGTTTACATAGCCATATGAATTTTGTAGGCATATCAAATTCAGACATAGCGGCGTGGAGGTAGCTCTAATCGTGGTGTCGAGGCTATAAATCGATAAGAAGGTTATATGTATTGATTTTTTTCTCTAGGGTCTTCTCCAAGACCCTCTCCGTATGGCGAATATCTCGCCAATGATTTCTGACTACTACCATCCCTCAAATAAGTGCCTGGCTTCTAGCACTATAAAGATCCAGCCAATGTAACTTAACTTAACCAAGTTGCCAAAGAAATTTTTTGAATGGCGAAGATAATTAAGTTGTAATACCAAAAAATTGGCAGCCAACCAATGCAGTGTAAGCTTAGCATTTATTTAAGAAGAAGAAATCTTTCGCAAGCATTCATTTCTATATGTAAATAAAGCAACGAACGAATAAATTTCTTTTCCAATTATGTACATGCTCATGAATATTACCAACAACAATGTTAAAATAGTTTATTACAAACGCATACATATTTACATAGAAAAATTCTAAAACTTTTTACAAAGTCAACAAGTCAAATAAAAATGTCAAATTTATTCCCACACAAAACCCTGCTCATCTTCATCAACATATTCCGCCACATCCGGATATTCGTTGCTTTCATTACTCTCATCACTGCTGCGCGAAAAATGATTGAATACCATATCGCCATAACCATGTGGGCCATCAGTACATTGGCCTGTCCGCTCATCTCCACCACCGTCATCGCCAACGCTGTGATAATCATCATATAGAATACCGGCGTCGCCTTGACTATGACTCTCATGCTCGTATCTACCATTTCTTTCTCCACCATCGTGGTCTCGCTTGTGCGCTGCTTGCCCATGTCCACCATGCCCACCATGTCCACCATGTCCACCATGTCCACTATGTCCTGTATGTCCACCATAACCTTTGCCTTGCATGGCAATACTAACGATTTTGTATATCGTTTGCTTTGTACCACTACCGTGCTCCCTGCTCGCTTCTTTGCTGCCACTGCTGCTGCTGGTACTTCGTATGTGTGCGAAGACGGTATGTGTGTGCTGATGTGTTTTAATCCGGAAGGGTACATGTATGATGAGACGCTTATGTGGGGGACGCGCTTCTGACGGGTTGGTGAGTGACAGCAAAAGGATAAGCGTAAGCGCCAAAATCATGGATGGTTAATGAATGTGGAAAGCTACAAAAATTGCGCTGGTCTGTACTCGTATATGTTCCGGCGTTACTGTGGTCGCTGGAGTATTTGAAAAGTTTTTGTTGAAAGTTGAATTTCGCTAGAACAAATTATAAACATTTTTTTAATCCCTTTTTTTACAAATCCTTCGCAGAACTTTTGCGAAAATGATGTAAGGCAGGCTTGTCTGTGTTTCCCGATTCACTTAAAGAAATATGCTTCCACTCTTCTGTTCATAACCTTACGAGGTTGGTGCTTTCACCACATCGCGTTTTACTTCACTCACTGCCAATATCTGCTGCTTAACTGTTGAATTATTTTGCATATCTTGCCCATTTTATATTTAAAATTCATCTCTCAAAACGATTGTGTGTGAGGTTTCGATTACTGCTCAAGTTCATTGGCCCGATAACGGTAACATTTATGATTTAATTTGCAGTCATAAATTTTTTAGCAGCTAATGAACTGAAACTTATGTTGAAACATAATATATGCATGTTTGGAAAATTGTTTCCAAAAAAAAATTATGTGTTGTAATGATGTTGGAACCTATTTTTTCAGGTTTTCATATATATTTATATGTATATGCAGGTAAGCAGTGGGGTAGTCAATTTTTTATGCCTCAAAAGCAATTTTAGAGTTTGATTTCATACCAACCGTTCGCCCTAGCTCATGGATTCTAATTTCTTGGAGTAGTTATGACTTAAAAACTGCCTACATTTGCAAGAGCAGGTAAAATCACCAGAAGAAGAATTAACCTAAAAACATCAAGAATTCGCCTTAAGATGAGCTTTTTTGCTCTTATAGCGCTATCGAGTATTACTTTTTTTTTCAATTCCTTGACCAAATAATCAATTTTTATTATATACCTACAGTTTATTCTAAGCAGCCTCCTAACGGTCGATGGATTTTTAAGAGAAGTTTTTATTTCATGTCAGAAATACACTTGGAGGGCTGACATTCCCTGCCGAGGAGCGATCAAACCCTTCCGGATTGTAGTACGCAGTGCTAACCACTCGCCTATTGCGGCTGCTGAATTAAAAATAAAACCATTATTAGCTTGGTACTTATAGAAAAAATATTGATATTTAACTGATTTAAAGAATGAAAATAACCTAAAAAAATGTATGGTTTGAACCCTACTCTTCTTCTTACTAGACGCGATTGTAACCGATTTAACATCAGTGCGTCATTCCTTCTTTCTTTTGCTGTTTGACGCCAGTTGAAAATACCCAGTAAAACTAGGTATTGTTCCACCTGATCCTTCCAACGGATGGATCGTATTGAACCAATGGGCACTGCATCGAAAACTTACAAAGCTGAAGTGTTCTTACCCATAAAGACCACATGATCAGCTTAGCCGTTGTATCTTAATTCAGTGAAGCATGTCAATAAAGTCTTATATCTCGTACAGCTCATAGTTCCTTCAACTGCATTCGCCGTTGCCAAACGCAAAGGACAATTAATCCTAGGCAAAACCTTTCTCTTCAAAACTCCTAAAGCTAGCTCATCAGATGATGTCATCATACATGACTGCGCACCATATACGAGTAGCTGGACGGGAATGATAAGGGACTTGTAAAGTTTGATTTTGGTTCGTCAAAAGAGGACCTTATTATTTCATTTGCCTACTACATTGTTGTTATTGTTATTTCTGGACTTTACTCTTCAATTTCTCATTCAGTATAAGGAGTGATGCTCGTTTCTAGATAGACGACATTATCGATAACTTCAAAGTTATGACTTTCTACAGTGACGTGTAGCCAAGTCGAAGCTGTCGAAGCTTGCTTTTAAATCGACGAAGACGTGATGTGTGTCGATCCTCTTTTTACGGGGTCTTTTCAAGTTTTGACTCATCTTTGTGCACATAATACGCTCGATAGTGCTTTACATGCGATATTGAGGAAGCTTAGAACGAAAATTGTGAAATTCACACTGAGCTATGGTATTGAAATCCGGCTACTTTTTGTATCTGCAAATAAAGCATATTTCTTTCATAGATTTCATAGGTAAATAGATCACCCTAGTTCATAATCAAGTACAGATTTGCACCACCAAATATATTTGGTTAACACAATTTTTAAGAAACTTCGATGCTCTGTTGGCATACAACCTTTTTCATGACTAAAATTATGTTTGTAATTAAAAAATAAATTGTTTTTACACATCATGCTCTAGCTCTGTAGATAAAGAAAACATTATAATTAAAAATTTGCATGCCAGGCTTTTTTAGCTACGCTAATGACGCTCTTCCTCAGATTATGCAGTGTGAAAAAATTGTACGTAATGATAACGATAAGTTGCATGTGGCACGCTAATTTGAAAAATATGAGTACTCTTAAGTAGTATTTTGAGGTTTGGTAGTGAAAAAATTATAATTACTTTTTGTTGTTTGTTTAATTTGGCTTAATGGACAAAGTGAATTTCCTCTGGTACTTAACTTAAAAAATGGGCAGGAAAAGATCACCACGGCTTTTGAAAGATCGTCGAGGTTTGTGAAAGAAACTGTGAATATACATATTTATTATTCTCTAATATTCAACTATTTTAAAAACAAGCCCAAAAAAGCTTCCAAGATCCATTTTCCTGACTACTACTTAGTCATGTTTTAGATTTTATAAGCGAGAAATAGAGAAAGATGAAATAGTGTTTAGGAATTAGAAGAATTCTTGCAAATTATACCATTTCTATGCGACATTTTTTATTTTGAGCTATTAAAGCCTCATTCACAGTATTTAATCTGTTTATCCCTTACGCTGCGACCCATTTGTCAATAGTTCATTCCGTATATAGAAAAATAATTTTTGTGACTTGGATCGGTGGGTGCTGAAGCCTAAATTAGTGTGAGGTAGTCTACTAATACGAACTGTGAGATAATAGATCATTTCGGATTTCTCAAAACTGTGTCTGGTAAAGCCAGGAAACTGCAGCTCTTACATAGGAATTTTTTTTTTTTTTTTGGAAAATGAAAGCCTCACAGTAATAAAATACAAATAACTACTGCCCATGAGATTATTATATGGAATTAAATAAAAATAAGTAAAATATATGAATAAACTGCCGAAATAACATATAAAACAACTCAACACTTTTGTGAGCAAAAATGAAAAAAACTTTTTATCGTACATCCCCTTTGGGAGCAAAAAAATCTATAGGAAAATAAGAAAAAATAATGGATGGCAACAACATATAAACTCATGCTTGCAAAAACAAAAAAAATATATATATAAACTTGGCATGTCTCTGTGCACATATGTAAATACATATGTACATACGAGGGGGATTTCATAAGTCAATAAACACTTTATTTCTCTACAAAGTCACATTTGAGGTCTATACATTTAAAGAGAGATCCAAGTAGAGGCACTTTTTGCAATAGCCATTTTTGAGAGATCACGTTGAGAACCAGCATTCATTATTGGATAATATTCGACCGAATAGACCACGTCCAGCACGCAGCGAAGAATATTAAGCGGCCGTAGCTGAGAGGGTGCACGAAGTCATCGATAGTCGATTCGGCGCTGTTCGCAGCAACTCAGACTGACGTATAGAACGGCTTGGCGCATTTTACGTAGAGATCTTAAATTGAAAGCGTATAAAGTACAGCTTGTTCAAGAACTGAATTCGCTCGACCTTCCCAAGCGACAAGCGACATCGCTCTATGAGCTCTTGAAAAGTTCCAAGAAGATTCGACATTTTCGAGCCTAATTTTGTTCAACGAAGAGCGCCATTTGTGGCTCAGTGGGTATGCAAACCAGCAAAATTGTCGCATTTGGGACGAAGAGTAACCTGAAGATATTCAAGAGCTGCCATTTAACCCAGAAAAAATAAAGGTTTGGTGTGGTTTGTGAGCCGGTGGAATCATCGGTCCATATTTATTCAAAAATGATGCCGGTGAGAACGTAAACGTCAATGGCGACCGTGATTGCGTCACGAGAACCGACTATTTGATGCCTGAAATTGAAACTCGTGATCTCCGCGACATTTGGTTTTAACAAGACGCCGCCACTTTCCACATATCGCATCAATCAATGGATTTATTGAGAGAACACTTCGGTGAGCAGATAATTTCAAGGTTCGAGCCGATCGATGATATCACCGACACAGACTTTTTGCAAAACATCACGGGTGTCATTCGCCAGTTACCAGTCGAAATGCCCGAACGAGTCATTGGAAATTGGACTCAACGGATGGACCATCTGAGACGTAGCCGCGGCTAACACTTGAAAGAGATTAAAAAAAAAAATCCAAAGAATGTTCTTTCAAATGATAATAAACATTCCCCATTAAATTCGAATTTTCTGTGTTTGAAATGGATCACCCCTTAAACCAGCGTTATTCCGATTTTTGTATTCCTTCCTAATAATAGGTTTTCCAAGTCCCTCGAAATAGGCATTTGTTTCTGTAATAAACTCTTCATTCGACTTCAATCTCTTACCTCCCAGCCGTCTCTTCTGCTTTGGAAAAAAGAAATAATCACAGGGGGCTAAATCTGTAGAATATGCTGAGTGGCCCAGCAGTTCGTAGTCCAATTTATGAATTTTTGCCATATTGACTACACACGCGTGCACCCGTGCATTGTCCTGAACATCACTTTTTTCGCCAAATGTGTGTGTTCAACAACGCTAAGTAATCTTCGCCAATGATCGTTTTGCTCTTTTTAAGGCAAGCGATGTGAATGATACCTCGTGCGTCCCAAAACACTGCGGCTACGACACTGTTGGCCGGTAGACCCACCATGCCCTTCTTTGGTGCACGTTCACCCGGAAAAACAGACTGCCTTGATTGTTCTTTGCTCTCTGGTGTGGTGTGGTGGATCCATGTTTCGTCTACGGAAACGAAACGGCACTAAAATTCGTTTGAAATGCGCCAAACACTGTGCGAGCTCTCGCTGCTTCCCTTGGACGGGAGCAGTGTTGCATTTACAGTAACAGCGTGGCAAGTTCAAAAAGTTACTGACTTATCAAGTAGTCCTCACATATCAAAGCAATACTTTTTCATCTACGAGCATATGTGGCAAGTTCAATATTAGAAAATCGTTTGTTGGTGTTTGAGTGCAATTTACTACGGATATTAAAATAACAGCAAATTTCATAACTTCAAGCCTAAACAACGCGCTCTAACGCCAGCACATACAAACATACTTTAGGTGGGTGGATAAAACTATGAATATTTATATATTTATGCAGACATACATGTGTATTGGATTGGTGGAGAATTTCATAGGCTGATAGGTGTGCATTCCTATGGTTTTCCTTACCACGCCAAAGGCGCTTTGAAGATTGAATCGGTCAAGATTGATGGTGCGGAACATTTTTGGACGTTCAAGTTGTTAGGCTCACTCTTTTTCAGTTTTATTTGCCGATACTAGGTGTAGGTACTAAAACTTTTAGTTGCATATTTTGCGATATAAAAATCTTAACGTTTACATGCCATTTTAAACGCTTCGAGAAAAATTTACACGCTCAGCAGAGGTATTTTCACAACTTTGCCATGGAGTCATTTTCATGTCGTAAAATAAAGGAAAATCATATTGAAAAAAAAAAAAAAATTGTAGTTTAAAATTGAAAGAAAAAAAACTTATTTAATTTCGCATGAAATTGATTTCGTTTTGGACAAGAGGCTGCCCAGCGGCGCCAAACAGGTAGCAGGTGGCGGAATTCGTAAATTCAACTGAATGCAAAATAAACGAGCGAAATTGTGCGCAACATGCTATAGAGTGTAATAATAAAAAAGTGTGTTGTAAAAGAAAGTCAACAACAAATAAAACTCTTATAAAATCTACAACAAAAATTGCAATCAAAAAGTTATTCACAAAAATGTGACTCCCTTTTCGGCCTTTTCGGCGTTTTCGGTGCTTTTCTCTGCTTTCGAGTATGCCGTGTATGCATGTAAATATAACTGTTTTTATGACATTTTTCTACAACATTGTCATTGTCGAAGGCTTTTGACTGACAAGCTGTTGTTTTTATAGTTTCCCACTGGTTGTAACTTTCATAATCATAAAAAGTGAAAAAGAAAACTTTTCGTTTTTCTTATCAAATGAAAACTCATTCGATTTGACACAAATTGGGCAGTGGCTGTGGACGAACTTTCACTGCTGGATTGGTATAAATAGTATTCAGCACAAAACAATCGCGATATTTATTTTACAGTAAATCAGGAGTTGAGGTAAGACAATACTTTGTGCTTCAAGCGCTTCCCGGACTTTGAGGGCATGCCAGTAGACGAGATGTCATGCTTAATCGATTCAAACGGCTTCGTAGCAGTGTTCTTTGTTTTAAGAGTAGGCCCGTGTCTCCAAATCACTTTTAGTGAATTTAGGTTTAAAATTGCTGCCTCTAAGAAAGTCTTTGATTAGACGTTTTAAATTTCAAAATAATTTAAATTATCCACAAGAGCAGGCGACGGAGCAAAATGTGAGATCAGCTCAACAAACATTGGATTGATGCTAGAACAAGTGCATTTGAAAGTTACTCTTAGGCGCAAATAGAAGAAGGAAAATTGCTTATAACACTAGAATATCAATTAAGGTCATTTCTTTAACATTTATGGAGTGATTCGACTTAAAATCAGACTCGATCAGCTTGGAGTTAAGTGAAATAAAATCAAAGACTACTATGGAGCTATTATCTCTTGAAGATATATTCGTAGCTTTCTGAACGGATCAATATTTTTTTATTGATCAAATAACGGGTGTTTTTTTAAACAGGAGGTTTTCAAGGAGAAAAAATGCTTATATAAAAAGGAATATAGTTTAATGTTATGGACAAGAATTTAACTTTATTATAAAAATAAGTGCTTGGCATTAAATTAAAAAAATTATTTTGGACAAGTGAACGCCTCGGCTGGTTCGAATAAAATCCAGGCGAGAGGCACAATTTTCGATTACTTCTTGTAAATCAGTCTGTTCATTATGAAATGGCAAACCAAATTGAGTATCAATCAATTAATAGCTGTCAAAAGGCCCAACTCCAAAAAAAAAATTGCCTCTGTGAAAACCACACGTCTAAAAAAACACCCTCTATGTTCAGAGGGATAAGAACTTTTAGTCATCTTTTGTCTCTCCACTTCATACAACTCCCAAACCCTTCACAATGGAACTTATCAAACTTTTATTTTCAGTTATAGTATTGGCAATTGTTTTCTCTTCGCCTCTCCCTCTCTCTTTTTGTTGCCGCTTACCATATAATTTCTTGTGAGTGGCGTAAAATGTGCTACAATTACAGCAAAAGTAGCCATAAAATGCAAGTTTTTTATACAAAAACATACAAAATACTGTGATACTCTACATATGTTCGAAAGTGTGTCAAAACTACATAATAAAATGACAACGAAAATGCTCGGTACTTTGTAATAAAAAGAATTTTTGTTGTTCTTTTAGAGAAAATGTGTGAAAAGTTAGAATAGTTTTGTTAACAAGTTTCGTTTGTTATTTTAGTTGGGGCATAGTTACCTATGGAAAAGTGGTAATTTTTCGACACATTTTTGCATTGTTCGTTGCTAAAGTATTTTTCCTATATGTAATATATATGTATGTATATATTGGGAGAAATAAATTTATACAATAAAATATTCAAAGAAGAAAATTAGAGGGAAAAGGAATACATTCGTATTTATGGAAAAAGTTGCAGCTATTTAGTAGTCTAAATTTGTTTCTGGTTAAATTGTGTCTTTAATTTGTGCGTTAGTTTTGAAAGTTTGATAATATTTCGGCAACAAATCTTCGACCGAAAGCCATGACAAGGTGATTTCCCAGCATGACATGAAATGAGAGATCTTACACCTCCCCCCGTATTCTCTGACCTTGCACCTTCTGACTTCTGGGGTTTTCGATGGATACGACACGATTTGGTTATTCATTGGTTCGGGCCTTTTGAAGAAATCGCAGAATGGCTCAGTGGTTGGTTATTTCAACACAAAAAATTTGCACACCTTACAATTAGTTTCAAAAGGAGAATAAACGTATTTATTTTAATAAAATTGTTGATCTATCTACATACGTAAATTATTGGTATTTGTTGATCTGTTGATCTGTGATCTCTTTCTGGAAAGAAAGTATTCTATATGCTAATCTGCCCAAGAATATAGAACATAGAAGGTATATTTTCTTCAGACAAACATATGGAGTACTTTTTTTTTTACCGAAAATGGACCAAAGATCGATCAATCCCATCTCTCGGAACAAAAGCTAGTGTTAATGTTACCTATACCTTGGTCCACTTTCCATAGAAAAGAGTAGTGTTCATGCTAATCTGAGTACAAAACTATCCATGTAAAAAAATTCAAGTAAATGGAAGCATCTAACCAATCGGCTACTGCGGATACAGCAAAGTTTTCTAAGAGTATTGTAAATTAAAAAAAAAAAAAAAAGATTACCTTCGCCACTTTCAATTACTGAGCAATTTTCTTTTTGAATACTCCATGGCCATCTATGATTAGTTTTATTAACATACTTCAAAAAAAGACCAACGGACCTTCATCCATTCAGAAGTTCCGCAGTTGTCGTTTACTGCTTACTCCATGCAACCATTACCGAGTAGAGAGAAAAAACGAAGCTCACTCTCTTTAGTAGTTATAATAGGCGTTTTCTTTTGCATCTGACCTGCAAAAGAACATTAGGTACGTTATTGAATAGCATGGGAACCAACAACAACAAATAATCAACTTGAACTATTTCAACCAGTTTTAGTTTAAATCGCTTAAAAAATACCCGACCTGAGCAATATTGCCGAAAAAGAGGGACCCGAACTTCAAAATACAGTGAAAAAAATCAAATAAAATGTTAATTACCAACCCTTCAGCTTGCATTAGTATTTTTAACCAAATGTATTTATTTACCAAAGATTTTACGGAATAATTCTTTTTTTTTCTTCTCACTTAAATATTACCCGAACGAACTTTTTTATATTTTGAAAGCCAACACCGGTGCTGTAAAATAAATTCAAATTATAAGTCAGTTGAAAATAAGCCAGCTGGGCGTTCCTTTGCAGGTCCGTTACAAACGAAAACACTCAATAATCATCAAAAACGAGTTTGATTGAGCATTAGAAGCCTACTTCGATCGGATTGCTCTATCAGAAGTCAAGCGGAAGTATTTTCTCTCGCCCTTGTTCCATCTCTTGTATGACGATGATGCCTGCTTATCAAAGCCAATTTTCCATTTAAACGCCCCGAAATATCAGGTGCATGCCTTTAACTTAAAATCAGATCGTTTTGCGATATTGACAGTCTTTTCTATGTAGCCGGCCCAGTGAATTGTTACTTTATTTTTGAAGATGATGCCGTACAGTGGGAGTGTCCTGAAATCTTATATGTAAGAGCGACCGTATTGAAGCGATAAACCAACGCTAAACCATGATTAACAAGTGCATCTTGCAAAGAGTTCTTTTCGAGATCGAGGTGCTTAGGCAATGTACACTTAACAGGAATCAATAAAAATAATAAAAACAATATTGTAACATTAACGTCCTCCTCGGATTTTTTAAAATAATTTTTCTTCGCTTTCAATTGTGTGGGTGAGTGTGTACACACTTTATGTTTTTCCTTTACCAATTTCATTTCGATTTCCCCTAAATGACTGTCGGTTAATATGCATGAAAATGTGAGGCCCACCACATCAAAATTAAGAATCGCGATTTGCCGACTGGAATTTCTGATTTGTCAGCATTCCAGGTGAACAACAGCAGCAATAACAACACCGTTCAAGGCACTTTCTTACTAGCATGAATACAGCATACATACATACATACATACATATATACAAATAACAATCTGTTGTAGTAGCAATACGCGGGTGTACAGTGAAGAAGAGAAGCAAAAAATGTGTTTGGCCTATGGCATTGATGATGTTGACGCTCGTGTTGCCATGACTGAAGCGTACTGAAGCAAACTAGAATAAGAAGAACAGCAACAACCGGTGCCCCGGCGTGGTAAGTAACCGTTCGTTCGAGTAGTAAACACCATCATTACCGCCACCCATAGGCCACCCAAGCAGGAAGCGGCATTCTATGGCGGTGATGGTGATTTGCCGCAGCTACCGATGCGCTGCTGCCATGGTGGCTGTAGCGGCTGCCAAGCGGGAATATTGAGAGCATTTTCCGCTATGGAGATAGAAGTCTAAAATCAGTGGCCAGCTTTGGAAAAGTATGTGATTTTGCCTGGTGCAACAACTGTTTTGTTGATTTTCGGTTAGTTCATTGCTGTTAGTTTCTTTACAGGAGTACATATACATACATACATTTTATATAATAATAAAAGTTTATGAAGCAATAAGTACAATACTGAAGTGTTATTAGGCGTTGGAAAGACAGCGTCTTGCTTGCGCCATAAAAGCGAAGAAAGTCAAGGTCCAGCAGATGTTTGACGCTGCTAGTCAGGCAAACGGAGGCAATAGCGACAACAACTGCGAACTGTTGCTTCTACTGTTACACATTTGAGCTTGATGATTGTACGCTTGTACTATCCGCCTTATTACTATGTTGAATGAGGTTGTATTTTGTCCATATACTCGTATATATGCATGCATGTATGTGTTTCAGGGACTGAGCAATAGATTTTCACTAAGATTTTCATGGTTATTACAACGAGCTATAACAATATGCCAATTATGCACTTGAAATTTATTATCAAGATAATATAGATACATACATACATACATACAATAAATGATAAATATGTACAGCTTCACATTTCAGTATCAACGAGAATGTTATTAAAAGTGTACTAATTTATGTCTTTAGTGAAACTTTGATCAAATTTTTTCGCCTTCGTTTTTTCTTATCAAAAAGTAATGGATTACACCTCGTCTTCATCCATACAACTCCTGCGAAGTGGTTCAAACTGAATTCTCGACTCACAAATAACCCAATCGGACAACCAGTCATAACCCCAGCTAAAGGGTGATCCAAATAGAGGTACTTTTTTTTAATAGCCTTTTTTTGACAGATCACGCGTGTTTTGTGTCAAGCTGTCATGTTATTTTTGGTCAATATTGTGTGGCATTACATCATGGAAAGACTTTCGCCTGAACAACGTTTACAAATCATTCAACTTTATTACGAAAATTCACGTTCTGTAAAGAATGTGTTTCGCGCACTTCGCTCAACTTATAGTCAACATAATCGGCTTACCGAGCATACTATTCGCAACACCATCACCCATCTTAAAACCCAGCATTCATTATTGGATAATATTCGACCGAATAGATCACGTCCAGCACGCAGCGAAGAATATTAAGCGCCCGTAGCTGAGAGTGTACACGAAGAACGTGGAGAGTCGATTCGACCCCGTTCGCAGCAACTCGAACTGCCGTATGGAACGACTTGGCGCATTTTATACCAAGATCTTAAATTGAAAGCGTATAAAATACACCTTGTGCAAGAACTGAAGCCGCTCGACCTTCCCACGTGACATCGCTTCGCTCAATGGGCCCTTGAAAAGTTCCAAGAAGATCCAATGTTTTCGAACCAAATTGTGTTCAGCGATGAGGCCCATTTCTGGCTCAATAGCTATGTAAACAAGTAAAATTGCCGCATTTGGGACAAAGAGCAACCTAAAGAGATTCAAGAGCTGTCATTTCATCCAGAAAAAAACGGTTTGGTGTTGTTTGTGGGCCAGTGGAATCATCGGTCCATATTTATTCAAAAATGATGCGCGACATTTGGTTTCAAAAAGACGGCACCACTTCCCGCACATCGCATCAATCAATGGATTTATTGAGAGAATACTTCGGTGAACAGATAATTTCAAGTTTTGGGCCGGTCGATTGCCCGCCGAGATCGTGTGATATCACTCCGTTAGATTTTTTCCTGTGGGGATATGTTAAGTCTAAATTCTATGCGGAAAATCCCGCTTCGGTTCAGGCCTTGGAGCAAAACATCACGGGTGTTATTCGCCAGTTACCAGTCGAAATGCTCGAACGAGTCATCGAAAATTGGACTCAATGGATGGACCATCTGAGACGTAGCCGCGGCCAACATTTGAAAGAGATAATCTTAAAAAAATTAATTAAAAAGAATGTTCTTTTGATTGATAATAAATAAACATTCCCAATTAAATTTGAATTTTCTGTGTGTTTTTCTTTAAAAAGGTAGGAAACCTCAAAATGAATCACCTTTTAAAATCTATAGCTTTGAGTGTTCGAAGTTTCTTCGATCTCTTGCAATCCACCTCAGGCATAAAGCATCTCAGGATCGTGATTCTCTTGGTACTAGTCTAGTGTATTCGCCGAGTTGGCGTGAAATCCTACTTTTTAAAAGAAGGGTGCCGATTCTCGTAACCTCGTCAGCCGTTATCAACGATTGCACTGAGGCCTGAGAAAATAGGCTCCACAGTGTAGAAAGGGAGGACAGGCATTGAGCGCACCATAAGTGCATCTTCAGGAAGAAATGTTGGTAGCAAAGTGCTTCTTAAGAGCCAATTCAGAGACGCATTGCTCAGTACACTCAGTGGTACTATGCAATTCTCACCAGTGAAGGTGTTGGGGTGCCTTACCCCACCGACTTTAAGGATTTCATTAATGATTTCATAGACGAATAAGCTCTATCTTATTTATTGGCGCTTGCGGCGAGACCGCTTCGAGTCATCTACGTCAAGTGTAATGACTAACGTGGCCTATGTAGGCCCTTCCCCGGCATATGCGCCTCTCAAGCTTTTCGAGATTGTTTTTGACGTCTAAGATCCATTTCCCAGAAGAGAGGGAAACTCCTTACGGTACTGGCAAGGCAGATTTAAGCAAGTTCGGTGGCAGAAATAATTAAGTTTGGGTTTTACACCTTACTTATCTAGGGACTACGCTAAGAGTTGTTGAGAGCCGCTTGATATCGAGAAAAGCCCTATACCATTTTCAAAGTTCAGTTTTCTGCCTCGCCTCTCAGGTAGTCATTGTAATGCTAATTTTGTAGGACTCATTAAGAAACTCTTCTAAGTTTTGAAAGAATAGTTTTCTCGTAAACCAAGCCATAGTCATATTCATCTCTTAAAATCAGAAAGAAGTTTGCTTCTCCGGACTCAATTTATGAATTGACAAGGCATCAATTTCAAACGACCATCAAACGCGTTTCTCCAATACTAGAAAATGGCAGTGGACATGAGGTTTCAAAGGGCTTTTTACATATGAAGATGAAACCTTCAACATGCTCATGCAGTAAGTCAGTGGTCGATGCGGTGATTCCGAGCCATCTAACTGTGTATATTAACATCAGTTCTTAAAAAAAAAGAATTGATAAAAAGCGTTTACGAGCTCTTAAACCACTTGACCATATAAGTGAATGGAAATTTTTACAAACATAAGAAATTTATGTACACCTTCCATCCCACTATTTACCCTTAACCGTTTTAACTTTCCCCTTTATCGTCTTTTCACTCCACAAAGAACCCTAAATGCCATTATTTGATGTCCTTACTTGATATCCTTTCTGCTTGTAATTTTCTAAAGAAATTCAAATTTAAATATAGAAATATTCCTTGGAGCATATTTAAGTTTACATACCAGTTTCTTAGCTCTTTGAGAATTCTCCGCTGTAAGCAAGCAGGCATTGACCGCTTTGTGTTAAAGCTATTTAAATGCGAAAATTCCTCCATTGACTCACTTACATACTCGTACTTACATATACTTATAAGTATATACATACATACACACAATGTACATACTTGTTGAAAAACTAACTGAAGTTTACAAAGTGCAAATACTTACTTTCTTAAACAAATACTCAAAGATTTACAAACACATGCGTATGTACTCGTATATTTGTACAGACATTACTGTGAAACTTGTGTGTGGTCAGTGGCAGTAAATTCATTGTAATTTTGGCCTTTTTTGGTTACAAAATATTTAGACATATACAAATGTACTTTATATATGTATATGTATGTGTGTATGCACTTAAGCGTATATTAACCGTTAAATGAGTATGTAATTTAATATAAAATAAATGTTTGGTTATGTCGGAATTTGTGAGGTTATAAATAGTCTTAATTGAATTTTAGTGATGCTTATCCAAGTCCTTGCAATATATCTTACAAGTGCTGGCTCTGGCATATAATAATTTTGACCTTTTTAATAATGCGTATAAATACTTGAATAATGAAGTGAAAAATTATTTAAACTTTTATGGCATTGAGGATTAAAATACTTGATATTAGGACTGAAGTGTATGTAGATACACACACGCACATTTACATTGCACAGAGGTTGTTATAAAGAGTTTGGGGCAGCTTTGTATTTGATCGGGACGGCAAACAAGCTTAAGTATGTATACTGCTGAATCGTCTCTAAGGCAGAAGCAAATATATGAAAGCAGCGATATAAAAAATATAATGCGAAGTTACGGAGAGAGGTACGCAGAGCTCAATTTTCTTATTCCCTAGACATATGCAAAGATTAAATCAATCGAAACGGGAAGCTTTTTCCAACTCTCCATCTAACGCATGATCCATTTCGAGGTTCACTACTTTTTTTAAAGAAAAAAAATACAGAAAACTCAAATCTAATGGAGAATGTTTATTATCATTCGAAAGAAAATTTTTCTGCATTTATTTTTTGAAGATTATCTCTTTCAAATGTTGGCCCGCGGCTACGCCTCAGATGGTCCATCCGTGGAATCCAATTTTCGATGACTCGTTCGAACATTTCGTCTGGTAACTGACGAGTGACACGCGTGATGTTTTGCTCCAAGGCCTGAATCGAAACGGGATTGTCCGCATAGACTTTGGACTTTACATATGCCAACAGGAAAAAGTCTAACGTCGTTATATCACACGATCTTGGTGGCCAATCGACCGGTCCAAAACGTGAAATTATCTGCTCATCGAAGTGTTCTCTCAATAAATCCATTGATTTATGCGATGTGTGGGAAGTGGCGCCATATTGTTGAAACCAAATGTCGCGAAGATCTCGAGCTTCAATTACAGGCATCAAATAGTCGGTTATCATGGCGTGATAACGGTCGTCATTGACGATTACGTTCTCACCGGCATCATTTTTGAAGAAATATAGACCGGTGATTTCACCGGCCTACAAACCACACCAAACCGTTGCTTTATCTGGATGAAATGGTTGCCCTTGAATTTCTTCAGATGGATCTTCGTCTCAAATGTGGCAATTTTGCTTGTTTACATATCCATTGAGCCAGAAATATGCCTCATCGCTGAACAAAATATGGCTCGAAAACGTTGGATCTTCTTGGAATTGTTCAAGAACTCATAGAGTGAAGCGATATCGCTTGGGAAGGTCGACCGGCTTCGGTTCTTGCACAAGCTGTATTTTGTAAGCTTTCAATTTAAGATCTCGACGTAAAATGTGCCAAGTTGTTCCATACGTCAGTCCGGGTTGTTGCGAACAGCGCCGAATCGACGGTATTCTTGTACACTCTCAGCTACGGCCGCTATATTTTCTTCACTGCGTTCTGGACGTGGCCTATTCGGCCGAATATTATCCAATAATGAATGCTGGGTCTCAAGATGAGTGATGGTGTCGCGAATAGTACGCTCAGTAGACCGATTATGTTGACCATAAGTTGAGCGAAGCACGTGAAACACATTCTTTACAGAACTTGAATTTTCGTAATAAATTTGAATGATATGTAAACGTTTTTCAGGTGTGAATCTTTCCATCATGAAATGCCAAACTCACGCGTGATCTGTTAAAAAAGGCTATTAAAAAAAGTACCCCTACTTGGATCACCCTTGCTACGATTACTGGAGATCGGATTTTGTCGGGAAATCGGATTCAAAACTTCTGACTCTCGGTACTGAAATATAAGATTTCTTTATAATTAGCAATCGAGCAATCGAGCGGTCGAATGAATGATGTTCCGGTCTGTCTATTCCAAGCGTGCTGCTTCCTCTCCATGGTAAAAGCTGGATAAAGTTGGATACAAAACTTTCAAAGTTATAATTATCCTTTATTATGGAGTTTCCGCTGATTTGCTTCCGACACGGTATTCATGCAATATTTTTTTGAAACTACCCTATGAGAGGAGTTATGTGGACTTACTTCTTGCTTCTCTTTATGCACTGCAAAAAAGAAATATTGACATGAAGTAAGTTCAAAGGTTCTGTATGCTCATTTATCCTACATATATTCAAATAATTTTTTCTTATATATTTACATATATACAAACATACATACTCTTATAGCATGCAAATGGCATATAAAAATGAAATAAAAATCACTTCAAAGCGAATGCGAGTATCGCCTAGAGGGCAATGAAAATACTGGCACACAGACGCACACACGTTACCTCACCCACACACATGCAAACATATAGAACTCATACGTTGGCATCGCGTTGAGAGTAATAAAGCATGTGAATTGTCCTTTATCAGCCCTGTAAGTAGTGGAAGCCGAAAGGAACGGAAGTAAAATATGTAGTTTGTGTGTGAGCATGTGTGCTGTGTGTTACGTACGCGAACTTGATTTTTCTTAACTTATTTTTTTCTTGTACAATTTTATTATATTATTTTTCTGCTCAGCACTTTGTGCTCCTTCTCGTTATTCCTTGTGTTGAAAGTCAAGGATTCGTAGGCAGCTGAGGCAGCTGAGTATTCAATTGCTGTGAACTGTGGTGTTATCTTACATCTATGTACTATCTGGTCTGTCTACATCTTTGGCACGGCATAGGCAACATTGCCAATAGCACTAAAGTGTACTCATCCATTTCTCTTTTCTACAAGTAAGTACGTATATCCTTGCGTTTGAGGATACGTTCGTCATTGTCATCATTGCCTGAATTTGCTTCAATATATTTACATATATACTCCTTGAAAGGAAGTGTAATAGTAGTTTTTGGTGTTGGAAGGAAACACACATCCTGAACATGACCAGAAAGTGAAGGATAAAGTGATGGACTCTTATAAAAATAGTTGAAATAAAAATATCTGCAAACCTATTAAATATTAAATACTGTGAACGTTATTGCTTTAAGCCGTGCTGAAAACTAACAGTGAGTATTGGTAATGATTTTTTGAAAGGTCTGAACTTTTGTTTGTTGCGGTAACCAATTCGAATAAAACAATGAGAGTCTCAATGCTAACTACGGTTCCTGAGTAAGTGGTATGAATTTGATCTCGCTTAGAGTTTCGTTTTCAATAGTTAGTGTCTAATCAATACTTCAATTTCTTATGAGTTAACTTGCCGGTAGGTCCAACACCGCATTTCTTCCATTTGTTTGCAACTCTGAGTTGGTATGCATGTATTCTTGTTCAATTGCTCAACCAACCATTAATTACTCCGCATTGAGTTTTTGAATGCAATTTTGAAACTCGCAACCAGTGCGCCCAGAGCCGTTTAGATTTCTGATTAAATTTTTGGCCTACTCCACGTAACCCACTCTCTGAAATATTGATTTCTTAATAGAACCAACTTTCGCCTAAGGAATATTGCAATGATCTGGAAATCTAAGCCATTTGTCGATGAATAGATCTCGCCCGAACATTTCCCAGGCGAGGTGTTTGTCAAAGACCGATCACCGACAAATTTGTAAAGTAGCGTACCAGTCCAGACCCTTAAGTCCAGTCCTACCGCGAGGAGCAACTGAGTGTCGTCTTCTCTAATCGATGGAGTTTAGTCGCGACTCCAGAATGCGCGAATGCAATGACCACAGGCACTGTACTATATGGGAAGTGTTACATAATACACTATACTTGTAGATGCTAATGAGAACTCCGGTTGTTTAGCTAGTGCTTAGCTTTCCAGCGTCTGCCAGCACGCGAAAGCTCCGTAAAGCACGATTTACCTGACTATGGTTAGATTAACCCAGTTTAGTATTTAGGGAAATAGCCAGTCACCGGCTTCAGTTCAATCGAAAGAAAAATTATGGATCCTTTTCACGTCATACACGGAGGGAGGCAATTTTTCTTGCCTAACTTGCATGAATATATACGGATTCCTTTTCATGCATAAAACATATATGTACTTACTATAAGTGCATATATAATAGCTGAAAAATATATTAGAGTAAATGTTAATGTATTTTAAGCTCA
Source organism: Neoceratitis asiatica (assembly GCA_030068015.2). NCBI lineage: Eukaryota > Metazoa > Arthropoda > Insecta > Diptera > Tephritidae > Neoceratitis > Neoceratitis asiatica. Next base: position 89,783,155 of record CM061526.1, read on the forward strand.
AATGTATAATATTTCACTAACATACTTATATTTTTTTTGGGTTGAAACAAAAAGCCCTTCGGGGACATTGTTATAATTCAACCACATATGTAACTACATACATGTCTATGAATTTATGCAATTTTTTTTATAGACCATATAAATGTATGTGCCTGCTACCCTGTAGCAAATAGTAAAAAATTTGTATTTTGAAAATGAGTTTACATGATATTTATTCAATTTTATTTGTTGAAGTTTACCTGGGAAATTAATTAAAGTCAAACAGAAGTTTCGAACGAATCGCGAGCAATTTATTTGCATGGTGAGAATTTTTTCGGGTTAAAAGGTTTGGTCAGACGAAGCAATTAATTAATTTCAAATCGCATGCCAAAGTTAAAAATTCCGAAAGTTAATTTCAAGAGCAGTCAAGGTTGCATAAAAAATTTCATGGGAAATTAAATTTTTCTGACAATATTTTAACCCCTTCACAGCACTTTCAAGAGAATTCAAATTTGCTAGAATTTGCACGAACAATTAGAAATTTCATTTCAGAAATGTGTGCAGTCGGATACTGCAAATATAAGAAATTGTATTGCCGAAATTAGTTTCAGGGTGGTCAAATGGCGAAATTGAACTTTTTGACCGAACAATGCCAGAACAAAATAAAAATTGCAACGTCTGCTGGCACCTTAAATATATTTGTTAAAGCTCAATAGACAAAACAGTGCTCTTTACGATTAACGTAAATCTTAAAAAACTAAATGATTCAGTTACCCAAGATGGATAGAAGACACTTTGGGCACTTCGAGAAAATAAAATTTATTTTGTCAATTTCTTGCAGGGTATTTACGCTTGCATATGAGCTTCTAACTGAAAGTGGCAGAAGTTTTTTTCATTAATTTGTATAATCATTGAATTGCGTTTTATTAAAGTTAAAGAACAAATTAATTGTCTGAGAATTCTAAGTTTATTATGTTAAATGTGAAAAAAAACTAAAAATGAAATAATAAATTGTAAAGTTTCTAGTAAAATTTAGACACTCTTTATTTAAGAAAGTATGTAGAAAACTTTAAAATAGCAAAATGAAATTAAAAAAGTTAAGAAAAAAAAAATTAAAAACTTCTTTAGTTATTGAACTTGCTCGACCACGGAGCCCTGATCGAGCGCACTTAAACCTTCAGGCCTGTTATGATAGCTATGGTGGGCCTATGAAATGAGACATTTGACATTTCTATCATTTAATTTTAAAATTGACTTACATACCATTTTGCGGTGATCACAAGATTACATTACAACTGTATGTGTGAACTAAGTATGGAATTATTAACTCATGGAATATGAAGGCTGATCCACTTCGAGGTTCCCTATTCTTTAAAGAAAAAACACAGAAAATTCAAATATAATGGTGAATGTTCATTATCATTCGAAAGAACATTCCTTGGCATTTATTTTCTGAAGATTATCTCTTTCAAAAGTTGGCCGCGGCTACGTCTCAGATGATCCATCCGTTGAGTCTAATTTTCGATGACTCGTTCAAGGATTTCGACTGGTAACTGGCGTATGACAATCGTGATGTTTTGCTGCAAAGTCTGAATCGAAGCGGGATTTTTCGAATATACTTTAGACTTTACATATCCCCACAAGGAAAAGTATAAAATTGTGATATCACACGATCTTGGTGGTCAATCGACCGTCTCAAAACGTGAGATTATCTGCTCACCGAAGTGTTCTCTCAATAAATCCATTGATTGATGCGATGTATGGGAAGTGGTGCCGTCTTGTTGAAACCAAATGTCGCGGAGATCACGAGCTTCAATTTTAGGCACCAAATAGTGGGTTATCTTGGCGCGATAACGGTCACCGTTGACGATTCTCCCCGGCTTCATTTTTGAGGAATTATAGACCGATAATTCCAACGGAAATTTGGCTCGAAAACGTCGGATCTTCTTGGGACTTTTCAAGAGCCCATAGAGCGAAGCGATGTTACTTGGGAAGGTCGAGCGGCTTCAGTTCTTGCATAAGCTGTATTTTGTACGCTTTCAATTTAAGATCTCGGCGTAAAATGCGTCATACGTCAGTCCGAGTTGCTGCGAATCCTCAGCTACGACCGCTATATTTATTCACTGAGTGCTGGCCGTGATCTATTCGGTAGAATATTATCCAATAATGAATGCTGCGTCTCAAGATGGGTGATGTTGTTGCGAATAGTACGTTCAGTAGGCCGATTATGTTGACCATAAGTTGAGCGAAGCGCGCGAAACACATTCTTTACAGAACATGAATTTCGTAATAAAATTGAATAATTTGAATATAATGTTGTTCAGGCGTAAGTCCTTTCATGATGAAATACCAAACAATACTGAGCAGAACTAACATGACAGCTTGACACGTCTCATGCGTGATCTGTCAAAAAAAGGTTATTGAAAAAAGTACCTATACTTGGATCGCCCCTTTATATGTATATATGTAAATACAATACACAAATATATGTATGTCATATTTGGCAAGCGTATAAGAGCAGAAAATTTGGAAAAAAATATTTATGGCTCATACGAGTATGGCCTCAAGTCACGCTCTAAAAGTGTCAACAATTTCTTGCTAGAAAAATAATTACAAATGCACATTATGGTGATTAAAAACTTTCAATCCATATAGCCTGACGGCCTGATTCTTAAGTAAAGAATACGCTTATGAACGTGAATCATATTTACGGGTATTTGCGTGTTTATCTTTAAAATCTACTAATAATTCTTATTGTGCCACTAAAACAGCAATTTTATTAAAATTTAATTACTTTTAGTACTTGCCTAATGGAACTCTCACTTAAATTTCTGCTGGCAACACAATTTAAAGCCGAAATGAATTCTGCTTTAGAATTTCTAACCAAAAGGATTGCACACATACGCGCACACAAATACGCAAGTAGAACACGCGTAGGTAATAAAAGTGGGTAATTAAAATTAGATTCTCATCGCAATGGCTTAATATTACAATAATTTATTTTGTTGTAAAGTAATTTAAATGCTCATTTTAGGAATAGAAGAATTTTACACGTTCCGTTGAAAGGTGGCTTCACTCTAATGCCGCTGCGTTGATGTTCGCTGTATATTTAAGGCGTGATTAAATGTGAGGCAACAAAATCTAGTTGGAAGAAACTCTTTATGGTTTTTTGTAGTGTGTTTATTGCGTAATAATTTGCAAAGCGCATTGCTTGAGGGGTAAAATGTTGGCGTTTCTATAGCAATTAGGGGAATTATTTCAAATTTTGTGTTGTATATTTCGAGCTTTCCGGCTTTTTGTTATCCCTGAAGGAGGGCGAGAGTAAGTGAAAAGTAGTGTAAACCATTCAATGCATAACAAAATATTTTACTTCAAAGTTTATTCAATACACCACATACATTCAAGTCGAAATTCATGAATCTGAAATGTTTATATAAACATAAATTGCAATAAAGGAATTAAATTAGATCAACAACAAATATTCTCTCCGTTTTCTTATTTAATAAATTTGTATCCTTAATATTGGGGTTTTTTGAAAAAAAAAATTCTTCTTAATTCTAATACAAGTATAGTCAAATCAACAATACTGCGTCAGTTGTATCTTTTGCTGTTCGGCTCCAAGTGAATTTAAGACCGTCTACGACTGATTTTTACAACAAAAATGGAGGACCTCCTTCTTTCCTCTGCTTACATCAGTCCATACTGGATTAATTTCTCTCAAAGCTTGAGTAATTTCAAACATCCGGACGACATGACCGAGCCAGCGTAGCAGCTTCTGCTAAATCACTGTATTATGTCAATGTCGTATATGTATGTATATCTCATTCAGCTGATCGTTCATTCCTTTGCGTTATTCTCCGTTGTCAATGGCTAAAGAACCATAAACCTTAATTTCTCCTAAAGTCTCATAGCATACTTCGGAGCGGTAATGATGCTTGCGTATGACTACAAGGCAGACATTATTGTTAGAATTGATTCTGGTTTCTAGATGGAAAAAAATGTGTATGACATCAAAGTCACTCAATATTCGCCGATCGCTAGTTACCTGACAGCCTTTTTCTTTCATTTGAAGAAAAGTTCTAGTATTCAAACCATGTAAGTGACTTTATTTTCTCGTTCGATTTTGAAGTTTTTCTTCTGCTCTTAAAGGGTGCATGATGAAATTTTTATAAACAAATTTTACAAAAACAAAACTTCAAGATTAATTTTTCAGCAATTCTTCGAATTGTTTTTATATTATGTCTAGCTGACGTACCTTGATTGGCTTCGATATAGGAAAGTAATAATTTTTCAATGTGAGACCCTAACAGATATTAATAATTGACCTATACGTTGATAACAAAAATTTTGAATTTCTACGTGTAGAATTCTAGTCCGCAATAGTACGCCCTCACATGCTGATCCCATCGATCTTGGTGCCTTCCTTCCATTGTTTTTCGCTTCTGGTGAAACCGCTCCCCTATTTCGTCGCTATATGAACCTATATTATCTAAAAGCTGATCGAGGTGTAGATCATAAATTAATAATTTCGTAGTAGTTACCTTACTTATGAGATCCAAAAAAATGTTTAGTAACTTCAAGAAACCAGTTTCATGCAAATAGTTCCGAATTGGTCATCGAACCTGAGAAATCAGTATTTCCTATCAATATTCCTATCTGTGGAACATCAAAAGTACCCGCTTTTATCTTTGCTATGCTTATATTAGGGAATTTTCTCTTAAACCCAATGTGCAAAGAGGGCAATATAATTTTATTTTTTGTTATCAATTCTCAGCCAATATTTAACATCAAGACAATCTCTTTTTGACCAGTGTTGCTGCTTGGTACGACTATTCCACAGACAGTAAAAACCTGGGTAGTGGGTATATACTTAAAGGAAGTTTACTATTTTTAGATCCACATACGAGCTGCTCCATAGATTCTTTAGATTGCTCAAGATTTATTATTAAATCTTTTAGTTGTAATTTGGTAAAAGATTTTGGTTCTGTAGACGCTATTTCTTCGATATCGCAATCGTTAGACATTTTATTATATATAGGTTTCTTCAAATAATGGTTCACGGGTAGAACAAAATTTTTTGTGAGGTATTTCCTCTGAAGGTGTTAAAGGTCTTCAAGAAAATCGACACAGCAGAAGTAACAGTAATCGAAGTGATTATTTTGGTCATTACATTTCATAGGAACCCCGACGCCCCTGCTGCTTCTTTTGAGGCACTAGTAAGACTTGAAACCGTGCTTCCGAAAGTACAGAAAATTAAAAAAAAAAACAGAGGGTTGGCACAGAACTACATATAGGATAAAAAATATTTTTAGTTTTGTCAATAGATACCTAAATCAAACCCACATGGCTCCCTGGAGTGATATTTCATAATAATACTCTTCGGCAGCTGGTCCTAAAATGTCGTGTGTGCAGGCTTATTTGAATTAAATTAAATAAACTACATTTAATATAGAGATGACTATTTTCCAAATAACTATTTATAAATTTTTTGGTATTAAGAATATTTCATCACTGATATTTTTATTTTTATTTGAAAGCATGATACTCGCCTTCCTTCAATCCAAAATAGTGCAGCACCAGCAATGCAATTGCAATTATCTGCATGGAGAGATATTTTCCAAAATATTTAATACAAATATATTTTACACATATTTATAAATACGTATACATACACACACATATACACAGCCATATAGTCACTCGTAGGTACGAATTCCAATAACTTTTAATAAAGTTTTATTAGAGAAAAATATTCATATTTATTTTGTTCATATTTTAGCACTAAGTAATTGGTATAATGGTAGATACGAATGAGAATATATACATACATACATACATATGGTATACCCATACAAATGGGAAGCCATAAAATTCATATGTAATTGCCATAACTAAAACTAAAAAATAAACTTTTCAATTTGTGTGCAAAAATAAAAGTAAATTAAGAGAATTTGAGTAAATACTAAATGAAAAGGAAACCTAAGAAGCTTCGAATGAAATGAATTCACCATCCACACGCTAACTTAGGTATGCACAATTTGTATGTATGTATGTCTGTATAAAAAAATATTTGCGCTAAAGGTATGCAGACAGACAGACGGTGCAAATATTTATGAATGAAAAATTTTCCACAGGGAAGGGGGGCGGTGCGTGCACCAGAGTAGTTTTTGGTGGAGCGCAGACAGACAATGCAAACAAGAGCCAGCGCGTGTAAACTTAATCCTTATAAAGCCTGCTGCCATCACCATCGGGTATTGTACACTCATTCCCTTGCGCAGCGTTCAGCGTTGCCTTGTCGTGTTGTGAAGGTAACAAAAAATACATATATACTCTCGTAAGTGTGGGATTTTACTACTATTTTGTTACTATAGATGTTAACCTGAATTGTATTGCGATAAGTACTCACACACACATATATATAATTTACTGTAGTGGAGAAACAGGTAATAACAGGTAGTGTGGTCCACCAAAATAATCCCTATTGTCCTTAACTACTATAGAAATGCGGAATGCGGACTATAACTAAAAAGTTCCTCACAACAGCGACGAATGGAAGTAAACAAGCGGTTGGTTGGGTGGCTATATGAAGTGGTTGGGTGTTGTATTTAAGTAAATATGTTCATTGCTACACATACATATACATACTTGTATATATACCTATATATATATATGTATATGTATATATATATGTATTGTACTTAAAGCATCTGAAGCGCATCAAATTAGTCTTGCTGTGTACCCTCACATAACTGTTCAGCAAGCAAGTCCAAGGAAGCGGAAGTGGCAATGACTGCGTTGATTCAAATATATAGTACATACAATACATGCATATATATATATATATATACTTATATAATTTTATTTTATTTTTATTGTTTTTCCCTATACTCTTCATAACATGACGTTGTATTATGTGCGTTTTATTGTAATTCGTGCATTAGGGTGGGATGTAACTGAAATAAAATGTGGTTATTGGACAAGTAGGGAAAGAGAGAGTAGGGACAAGTAGGGAAAGAAAGAGATAGAGAGATAGATAGAGAGATAGAGAGAGAGAGAGAGAGATATAGATAGAGAGATAGACAGAGAGAGAGAGAGAGAGAGAGAGGGAAATAGAGCTAAGCTGACACATAAATTTTCAAGCAGCCAACGGACAATCGGAATTGGAAAATTTCCACCTTATATTCATTGATCGCATTCGTCACGAGTCGGCGCGGTAATAATTCAAATGTTCGATTCAGAGAGTGCGGTATTTAAGACCTTTTTTTTTAATAACGGATAATCCATTTCAAAGTTAACTACTTTTTTAAAGAAAAAACACAGAAAATTCAAATTTAATAAGGGAATATTTATTATCATTTGAAAGAACATTCTTTGACGTTTAGTTTCTGAAGATTATCTTTTTCAAATGTTGGCCGCGGCTGCGTCTCAGATGGTCCATCCGTTGAGTCCAATTTTCGATGACTCGTTCGAGCATTACGACTGGTAACTGACGAATAACACGCGTAATGTTTTGCTCCAAGGCCTGAATCGAAGCGGAATTGTCCGCATAGACCTCAGACTTTAGTTGTACCTACAGTTGAAAAGTCTATCGGTGTCATATCACACGATCATGGTGCCAAACGACCGGTCCAAAATGTGAAATTATCTGCTCACCGAAGTGTTCTGTCAATAGATTCATTGATTTATGCGATGTGTGGGAAACCAAATGTCGCGGAAATCACGTGCTTCAATTTCAGGCACCAAATAGTCGGTTATCATGGCGCGATAACGGTCGACATTGACGGTTATGTTCTCACCAGCGTAGTTTTTTCTGGATGAAATGGTAGCTCTTGAATATCCTCAGGTTGCTCTTCATTGAGTCAGAAATGAACCTCATCGCTGAACAAAATTTGGCTCGAAAACGTCGGATCTTCTTGGAACTTTTCATGAGCCCATAGAGCGATGCCATGTCGCTTGGGAAGGTCAAGCGGTTTCAGTTCTTGCACAAGCTGTATTGTGTACGCTTTCAATTTAATATCTCGACGTAAAATGCGCCAAGTCGTTCCATACGTCAGTCTGAGTTGCTGCGAACGGCGCCAAATCGACTCTCCACGGTCTTCCTGTACACTCTCAGCTACGGCTGCTATATTTTCTTCACTGCGTGCTGGACGTATTCTATTCGGTCGAATATTATCCAATAATGAATGCTGGGTCTCAAGATGGGTGATGGTGTTGGGAATAGTACGCTCAGTAGGCCGATTATGTTGACCATAAGTTGAGCGAAGCGCGCGAAACACATTCTTTATAGAACATGAATTTTCGTCATAAAGTTGAGTGATTTGCAAATGTTGTTCTTGTTCAGGCGTAAGTATTTCCATGATGAAATGCCAAACAATACTGAACAAAAATAACATGACAACTTGACACGACTCACTCGTAATCTGTCAAAAAGAGGCTATTGAAAAAGGTAGCTCTACTTGGGGTACCTTTTAATTTTAATTTTTCAAAGTGTGCAAAGTGCTTTTGTTAATGCTCAGTTAATAATACGTTTTTTTTTTATAAAACGCATGTTATTTTCTCATGACTTTGAATATGTGGAAGAACGAACAATAGCACATGTTTATAAACTAAACATACCACCCTAATGAAAATGTCTACAATTAAGTATACACCTTATTCTTGAGCAGTAATATGTACATATGGGTGTGTGTAATATATTTTCCAGAAATACAAACAATACAATCATTGCGGTACTTGCGGGTAATACCAGCACACACTTTACCACTGCCGCGTCCCTTACTTGTATTTTGGTATAACATAATTTAAGACTCGTAAATTTTCTCAATTACGTACTCGTACACTGACTTGGCGAAAGCACGCAAGTAATATGAGCTTAACGCACCCAATCTAAGGATTCGGAGCATCTACATCAGTGTATGGCATACACATGCATGAACCTCATAAACTTGTACGCGTAGGTAAGTTATTATATGGAACAACCAACGCCTACAACTCAAATAAAAGTGCTTGAACAAATTAAAGTTGCACACATTGTAAGCTGAATACTTAAGTGTCTTCCAAAGTACATATATATGTACTTATATGTACCAACCAATTGCTAAGTTCTTGAAGTTGGCTACAAATTGGATTACTTCATAGCCGAATAAATAAATGTAAAATAATTTCTATACTTGTATATGACAAAATAAAATTTAGAAACGTTCAAAAAAAAAAAAAAAATCGAGAGATATGTAGAAGATATATGTGCGTATCAAAGCTCTTCGTAAATTTATTTGAAAATCTAGTTAAGACAGCTTAGTAAAAAAAGTACAGTTAAAAAAATTATATTTTATGGTATATTTTATTTGAGTTAGAAAAATAAAGAAATAAAAAATGCCATGACTTTCTTCATTTAACCTTTAAGGGTTTTTTGGTGTGATGCTGTTTTAAGAACTATTCCTTACTTCAGCATAGATCAGCTTGATTATATAAGAGGGTCACTTTGCAGAAATCTCGATCTCAATGAATATTTTATACGCTAGATAGATATGTATATGGTTATTGTGCCAGTCATAGTCTAAGTTTTTGTTCCAAAACAACAGGAGAATCGCACTGCAACATTGTGTAAGATACCATTGAAATGTACAGTAATGATGCGATGCGATATATACTGCGATGGATCGCATTGAACGCATTGAAAGCTCTTCTCTCATAATTATATGATTTCTGTCATTTAGACAACTAGCAAAATAAATTTTAAATTTTAAATTTACGTTAAAATTAAAAATTCGAATTGGAAAATTTAAGAAAAAAGTGCTTTTGAAATTTAAACAGTAAGAAAATTTTTATCGTCGCATAAGTGGATGAGTTTTAAAGTCACTCTTGCAGCTGGTTTGTCTGGACAATTGTCATAGAAGACATTATAACATATGGGAGCTAAAAAGTCCCAAGCCAAATATGTATAAAAATCTCCTTTTTTTATTCGAAGTTGTCTTTATTCCTCAACATACTCCACACAACCATTCCAGCCCTGCTCTAACATTTCGATGCCACTTTTTAAAACGCTTAACGTTTTGCTTCAAAGAAGATCACAGTTCCCCCGATATTTCCTTTTAAATTGAGCAAAATTTCTTACCGTTGAGCATTTTTTTGGAGATCTTCCAATAGCCAGCTGCTGGTCGCCAAATCTGTTTATGTGGGAGCAACTCGAATTTGAATTCATGTACTTAGTCTTCTCATAAATTATGCTACAAAGTTAAGAATTGATACAGCGAGGACAAATTCGTAGAAGAAGTGCCGTCATTATACCTTTCATGTACATGAAATTGTATATTAACTTAGGTCCGAATTATGTAAGTACCAGAAGCAGAAGATATAGACCCACTAAAATTTATACCGATATGACCAGAATGACGAGCTGAGTTGATTTAGCCATGTCCGTCTCTCCGACTGTTTGTTCAACCAAACCTGGTAGGCAGATGCATCCATACCTTTAAACGATCAGTTGTTGCAACTGACCAGTACGACCGATTTTTCACATTTGATATTTTGGGTCACAACTCCGCCAAAAGAAGTTCCTAAGAACATGAAATTTGGTACACTACACATACATAGTAAATTTCATATTGGTTCTAAAAATCATCTAAATCGTACTACTATAACATATAGCCCCCTACAACAGATTTGTTCAGATATGAGATTTTGGATCAAAAATCCGCCAAAAAAAAATTATCTAAGAGCGTGAAACCACACGATCTCCACATAAGAGCCTACCGTCGGTCAACTGGTCATCTTCTAACCACTCGCCTGAATCAAATTAGGCTCAACAGATGCAAGCGGCTTCTTCAGTGGCGCCCGGTCAACGACCATGGTTTAATCCTTTTTACGTTGAACAAGTTTTTAATAAGCAAAACGACAAAATCTATGAAAAAACTTCTAAAGAAGCAAAAAATGTTATTCCAGAACACAAAGCAAAAACCATCCAGTTGAAAAGCAATATTCCTGGCTCCATAGCTGCAGATGATTGGCCGTCTGGAAGTCCAGATTTGAAGCCATTAGACTACAGTTTGTGGTCAGAATTGGTGAATATGGGCTGTCGAATATCCACAGAAATTCGGAGAGTCTCAAGAAAATTTGGTTCGAGCAGCGTCGTTAATACCAATAGAAACTGTGAGTGCTGCTATTGATCGATGACCGAATCATTTGAGGGCTTGTGTGAAAGCGAAAATTTACCAGGGTGAAACTAAATATTGTATTTTTCTTGTTTTATATGATCTTCGAACTGTGATTTCTCGTAGTCAAATGTATTCTTTTTTCACCCAACTTATTTAAAACGATTTTGTGGATTTCCTTAATATTTCCTGGTGTTACCGACCCATTTGGTCGTTCACTGCGTTGTGTTTCCATCGGTGTCTCTATGGCCACGTTTGAAATCACCAAGCAGCCATTTGTTTGTTATTTCTGAGAGAGGAGTCATTATAATACTTTTCAAGCAATTGCTTTGCTTCAACGAAATTTTTTTCCATCAAGATGCAACGAAATTTATTTTTTAATCAATTGTTTTGAAAATAACTCTTAGCACATTAACTCAAATACATACGAGTATTAACTGAAAAAGTCCTGAATGAAATAAAACGAGTGCCTTTTCTATGTGTAAGACAAGCGACTTATGTTAGCCCGAAATCCATATGTCTGTCTATGTTGTTATCAAGCCAACTATTTTGAATTTTCAAATAGCTTTTCATCGATTCCTGAAAAATATAATATCAGACACATTCCACAGGCTTCCAGCATACTTTAAATATAGTGTTGAACTCTAAATATTTAGGTGCGAGTAGCTCAATATGCTTTCTTTGCTGACTACTGAATTCAGAAATATAAATTTAATAATTTTGATGAAAAAGTTTACGAAATTAAAGAAAAAATTGAAACATATTTATTTAAAATATTCAAAAATGCTAAAAATTACTAATCAGTTGTAAGGGAGGGGCTTGGAATAAACTGAAGGCCCCTCTGTTTGTTGGGAAAACATGAAAACACACATCACAAATTGAAACAGGAGTTTGGCCAAAAATCACTCCATTATAAGAATATGTGTTTAGAATTTCAATTCTTTCATAGAAACATAATGAATTTTCTAAATTTAAAATTCCTCTACTGTAAACCTCAGCAAATTCAAGAATTTAAATCTATTTTATACCCATTGTTGGCTAGTATTCAGCCGCCCTAAGTACAAAAGCTCAATCAATAACCCCTTAAAAAATTCAAAACTCCTCGAAAATAAAATTTCATTAAATGTAAAATACGAGAAGAAAGAAGGGAAAGTTTTCCCTTGTGCTGCGCTGGTGTAGAGCTCGATTCGCGCCTAAGTGATTAAAACCAATAAATAGTATGTAAAATGCTTCTTTTAATATTTGCTAATTGTGCAATAAAAACATGGAATGTATGTACGAGTGTGTGCATACATAAGTGCACTTTTATGTGAGTAAACACACTAATGTTTATACAATAAAATGAAGTTTTGAATAAAATATGCATTTGCCAATAAATAAATTAATGATTGCATAACTAACATGCTCGTAAAGTCATTAAGTAAATTTGATTAAACTATACACACACATTTAGGTACTTATACATACATACTCGTATGTGCGAGTAAGTGGTTTGCATTTAGGCTTTTAACTAAATTAAAATTTTTAAGCAAAATATAATAAAATCGAGTGTAAATTGAAGTGATTCGCGCATAAAGCTGATAGTGTCGGCAATAAAATATAATAATTTATATTAAAAGCCGGCAATCGTCCAGGTTCACCAACATTAAAACCACCAAAACCGAAACCAAAGTTGTTAAGCTCAACTAAATGAATGCCCACGATCTACGGCTCAGTCGAATTGGCCACATTAATGTCATTTGGCGTATTTTATAACCGCAAACATGGATAACTATGTAGGTGAAGAGCACAAATGAACACATACATACACATACATACACATAGATGCATCGTATCGTATGTGTATCGCTAGCCAACCGCCGCTTACTCATGTATATTAATGTAAATAGTGACACGAGAAATTAAATGTTTGGCAAATGCGCAGGTTTCACAGCATGACATACTCGTATATACGGGAATGCATACAGATATGTATGTGCAAAGTTGATGGGCAAACCCACATAACACCTAAACGAGTACGGTAGAGCCAAGTTCGAATTGGCCGAGCAGTACCTTCAATGAGTTTTCTATTAAGCTGGCGAAGCGAAAAATTATCTTTGTGCTGCAGATGCGCGGTGTTGTGGATCTGCAGTACCCAATTAAACAGATCCGTATTATTTTCGGGTAAACTTCGAATAAATCGATTGGAAAACAATTCTTCTTCTTTTTTTTTAGCGATTTTTTCCATATTCGACGAAACCAAGCAAGAAGGCCAAGCGGAATATTCTTCCGCACAGAATACATGTATCCCATTTCCTCTGTTATTTTGATGTAGCTAGAGGAGAAATCGTAATTTTCATTGGAATTGGACAATTCATAAAAGACGAAGTTCCACTCGCCAGGTTTGCTGCTTTGTCCCAAATATCTTAAGAATATTGTTCGATAAAGAATTACATTTTGGCATAGACAAGTTGTTTCCCCACATTATATTACAGCATCTCTAGAATTTCCAAGCAGAAGTTTCCACCCTCACCTCATGCACGCAGAAGACATACTCAAAAGACTAAATTCCTTCTTCCCTATAGGCCCTCACACAATCCAAAAGGAACTAAGAGGAAAAGAGAATATGAGACTGGCATTGTTATATTAGCGACGGGATAAGACTCAGAGGCGAAAACCGTTTGGTTTTGTGCGACTTTAACGCGCATCACGATCTTTGGCATTCCTGCCTGTCAAATGATCGTCGAGGAATGGAGCTGGCGGAACAGATAGACGATTCGACATTCTGCACAATGAACGACGAAGCCCCCACCAGGATTGTGGGCAACTGGCATAGCTCGCCTGACATCACAATAGCTAGCGCTGGTCTGATAAACTGCATAGATTGGCGACCTATGCTTACACTCGCATCAGACCATTTGCCCATAGTCATCTCCATTGACAGGCCTCCCGACTTCGTTTCCGTGGACCACCGAACACTTGTTAACTTCAACAAAGCTAACTGGCCCGGCTTCACGGAATTTACTGAGAACGCCTTCAGTGCACTCCCACCAACGTCCTCTCTGCAGAAAAGACATTCCGCAAAATTTGTGTCTGCTGCCGCCCGCTTCATACCTGCAGGTCGAATCGCGGAAATCCGCCCTCATTTCCCCACCGAAGCGGCGGGTTTAGCGACAAGGCGCGACACGTTACGCAGGGCCGATCCCGGTGATCCCCGTATCAGGAAACTTAACGCCGAGATTCGGAACAAGGTCAACATCCATAAGCGTAACAAGTGGGAGGAGACCTTAAGGTCCTGCAATCTCTCCTCTGGGGTGACCAAGCTCTGGGCAACAGTCAAATCGTTGTCTAATCCGACGAGACGTGATGATCGGGTGGAAATTTCATTTGGTGATCACGCCTCGTCGGACCCGAAGAGGTGCGCGAGTTATTTTTGCCGACTTTTCACACTGCACCCTTCGGTTGACAAAACGAAACGACGAGTAACCCGCCGTCTGCGCAAACTGCCGAACACCAGAGCGACGCTTGATTTCTCCAGGGAAGAGGTTCAGGGGGTTATCGGGAAGGCGAAAGCCTCCAAATCTATCGGCCCCGACGGAATAAGCATGCTGATGTTAAAACATTTGGGCCCAGTGGGGGCAGAATATCTCACCAAACTTCTCAAGCTGTCTCTGACCACTCTAATTATACCCGACGTGTAGAAACTGGGTAGAGTGGTCCCGCTACTAAAGCCGGGGAAGCCTGCATATAAAGGAGAATCATATCGTCCGATATCTCTCCTTTCCCCAGTAGCGAAGACAATTGAGGCCTTGCTGCTCCCGTCTCTTACTCACCATTTGAGCTCAGCTATACATCAGCATGACTTCCGGAAAGTGCACTTAACGCCATAAACGCTCAGATAATTCATGGCCTTAACCAAAATCGACCCTGTGCGCGAACTGTTCTAGTAGCACTGGACCTGTGGAATGCTTTCAACATGGTTAATCACGTAGTGCTACTATCGTACATTGAGAATTCCTCATTATCGTCAAGGTTGAAGAGGTGGACCATGAATTATCTGAGTGGTCGACAATCAGCGATTGACTTTCGAGGTCAAACTTCAAAGCTACGGAAAATTAAACAGGGGGTTCCGCAGAGACGTTAACACGTTCTTTTTCCATAAAATTTTACTGGGGGCAGTACTCGTTTTACGGTTATCTTACATATGGTTTTTGTAGCTTTGTTAATATCGAAAACGCCAATCAAAAAAAAAAAAAAAAAAAAAAAGAAATTCAAGCATTCACGGAGCTTGAGTACCAAGAAAAATGACTAGAATATTGCCTCAATTGGAAATTCGTCTCCTCAAACAACCGTTAGGAAAACACTATTAATATGCTCCACACAAAATATTTTGTCCTCGGCTCTAAAAACATACATTCAGACAGACATTCAACCTCTACACCCAATCTTAATGCAAGCCATTAAAGTGCACATAATTTTTTTTTGCTTGATTCCTCTTAGCTTGACTTACCAAGTCATGCAAAAACTTTAATTTGCCATAAAGTTCGAGTTAAGTAGCGCATAAGTACAACTTTATGTGACCATTCCGCAGCTACTTCCATAACCATTCATTTAAATGCCAGCATACATACAAACATACAAGACAACAAACATATTGCGCTCGTAGAAGCAAAAATGTTTGCGAGCAACTCTTCCACTTGTAGTCAATGAAATCGCCGGTGCGCGTTCTTCGCTTCGCTCTCGTAAAATATTCTCAAACGTCTGCTAGTTCGCAATTACAAGTTTCGGTAACGAAAATCTTCCTCTAGACTATGCTTGTGTGTGTGTGTGTGTGTGTGTGTGTGTGTGTGTTTGTGTAATAATTTTGTACATAAATTTTCACATTTGATTGTCGTCGTTTGCCAGCGTTTCAACCTCCTGCTTGTCTGCTCTGCTCACCGCCTTGAAGCCTTGAGTCATAAAATAGGGGCAGACTCCGTCCGCCCTGTCATTGGTGTTGTTTTGGGTGCACTGGAAACCCCAGGTACTAATTGTGCACACAGGTGGCAGGTTAATCAGTTACATACACACACATATATGATAAGTGCTATATGTAGTTATGTAAGTGAGGCTGCATTAGGGTAATATATATTTTTTGCAATAAAGGAATGGAGTAAGGAAAGAATTTCACCCACATTTCGGGCTACAGAATTCAGTTGAAGCAGTGATGCTTTGCAGGAGTTTTGATCAAATCACTAGGCGCTACTCGGTTGCTTACTCCTCTGAATTCTACATTACCTTTCTACCAAAGGTATATTGTTATGAAATCTGCATCTAGCGACAGCGAAGAGTTAAGTGATCTCCTTTCCTTATATTATCCCCAATAAAACCTGCGGGAAAACCTCAGATATGCTTTATTCATAATAAAGGAGGCAACCCTGCGATCGAAGAGGCCCTGCGATATACCAAGTGAAAAAATTTTCTCTGCTATACGTAACCTCGTATGAAGACGAGACCAATAATGCTAAAGAGTTGCTTCAGCAAAGTGTTCTTTCCAGATATTTCCTGGATGCAGAGACGTCTCTCAGATATTTTAGTTGAAATATATAGAATTGCTCTGGGTATGACTATGTACTCACAGGAATAACGTTCTTGAATATGTATTCACCGATAATACAGCCTCACAGGAGTTGCACTGGCTGATCACAAGTGAAATAAATGTGCAATCTGTAACAACACCAACAACAACAAAAAACTAAGGTTTTGTAAGCCATGGTATAACGTTGGTATCTTGATAAGATGTTGTTGCTGTTATTGTAACAGCAGAAAAATTCCCCAAATTAGGCTTCGGGGAATAGTACGGGAGTGACAGTCCTTGTCCGGATAAAAATCTCTATCGCTCCGGTATAAAGACCCGATTGTCGCGAGAACCATTATTATCGGGTAAATTTTTGAATCTCTAACCCGCAGGGAAATCTCGATAAGATCAGAATGCTATTCTTAGTCTTACGCAAAGTCATTCCCAGAAGATCAAAACTTAAATTTGTTAATTGAATTTCTCTGAATGTAGTCCATCTATTAGTGTTTTGAATTTTAAAATGCTTTCAGGAAAGTTGGAGATATCAACCTAAAACCTAACCTAAAACCCTTCCGACAAAAAGTGAAAACTACTTATACTTTGCATAGAGTCCGAGCTGAAAGTTTATGACAAAACTGAAAAACTGCTGTGCTTCAATCGAAGGTATTTGGAATTATCAAAACAACCTCTTTATGTTTTTCTTATAAGGGAAAGTACCCTCAGCTTTAAGCCGCTTTCATGTGCCTGGTTTCTTCGCTGAGATGCTATTATTTTGGTGCCAGAAATGCACTGGTAGGTATTGATATACACTCTGAAGGGTCGAACACATTTAGAGGAAACATTTTCTCTACACTTTTAATATGTCGCCCTTGTCTGGGCTCGAGTAAATGGTCTTTCAGGTAGTAGAAATGATGGGTACAACAAGCTTTCTACAGTGATATTATTAACATCGAGATGGCAAACTAATTAGAACTAATTTGCAACCCAAGTCCAGCGAATAATGTTAGCTCAGACAGAGATCTCATAAGTGAAGCGCACAAGGCCACTGTTATGATCAAATTAAAGTTATTTCCTACATAGCCTTGCGGCTGCTAAGAGTGTCGGCGCGGAAGACTCTATATCTATCTATCTATCTATATGAGTTTCATAACGGAAGGAAGAGTCCAATTGGTCAAACGCAATGTAGTCCTTCTATTAAAAAATATATATGTATAAGTTGTGGTAGTTTGGTACTTTTTTAATACATACATATGTACTCGTATTCGTATGTAAAACTATTAAGTAAAATATCCAACTTCATCATATGTATAATATGGAAAAAAATCCGCTTTATCTCTAACTCCATCATATTTTCAGAGATTTCACTGCGCTAAAGCCAAAAACATTTGGACGGACTCGTGGTCAATAAAAATCCAAACAACAGAGAGATGTAAAAAACGTGACGAAAAATCATTGTCGGCATTAAACGAAAAACAAAAAAAATTGGGTGGTTAATGTGAGGTTCAAAGTCAGGACCACATGCATACTAAAGGGTAATCCATTTCGATTACTTTAAAAAAAACCAGAAAATTCAAATTTAATGGAGAATGTGTATTATCATTCGATGACTCGTTCGAGCATTTCGTCTGGTAAGTGGCGAATGACACGCGTGATGTTTTGCTCCAAGGCCTGAATCGAAGCGAGATTGTCCGCATAGACTTTAGACTTTACATATCCCTACAGGAAAGAGTCTAACGGTGGCCAATCGACCGGCCCAAAACATAAAATTATCTGCTCACCGAAGTGTTTGCTTAATACATCCATTGATTGATGCGATGTGTGGGAAGTGGCGACGTCAAATGTCGCAGAGATCACGAGCTTCAATTTCAGGCATCAAATAATCGGTTATCATGGCGTGATAACGGTCGCCATTGACTGTTACCATTGAGCCAGAAATGGGACTCATCGCTGAACAAAATACGCCTCGAAAACGTCGAATCTTCTTGCAAATTTTCAAAAGCCCATAGAGCGAAGCGACGTCGCTTGGGAAGGTCGAGCGGCTTCAGTTCTTGCACAATCTGTATTTTGTATGCTTTCAATTTGTGATCTCGACGTAAAATTCGACAAGTCATTCCATACGTCAGTCCGAATTGCTGTGAACGACGCCGAATCGACTCTCCACGGTCTTCGTGTACACTCTGTGCTCGCTATATTTTCTTCACTGCGTGCTGGACGTGGTCCATTCGGTTGAATATTATCCAATAATGCATTCTGGGTCTCAACATGGGTGATGTTGTTGCGAATAGTATGCTCAGTGGGCCGATTATGCTGACCATAAGTTGAGCGAAGCGCGCGAAACACATTCTTTACAGAGCGTGAATTTTCGTAATAAAATTGAATGATTCGTAAACGTTGTTCAGGCGTAAGTCTTTGGATGATGAAATGCCAAACAATACTGAACAAAAATAACATGACAGCCTAACACGACTCACGGGTGATCTGTCAAAAAAAGGCTATTGAAAAAAGTACCTCTACTTGGATCACCCATGTATATATGTAACTATATGTCTGTGCATACGAGTATGTAAACATATTTTCAGTAAATACATTAAAAAGTTGGCAGTGGACAAACGTCAGTCAACCGAAAACGGCATGTCGGCGGAAGCAACATATCGCGATGCAATTATTTCTACTGCAACAGCGATGGTGGCTCACGCCTGATGGCTGATGGCTGACGGTGGCAGCGATCGTTTGCTGCATCATAGTGTGCCAATTGCCAATAAATTGTCGAATATATTGTAGAAATGTTACAATGTTGCTAGCGAGACATACATAAATGCCAGAGGCGCTATGATTTTCCCGCTGCTCGCTCGCTCGCTTGGTGACATTGGTATGTTCTCGTGGTCATTGAACAATCAATTGCCGCGCGCTTGCTGCGATGATGGTAGAGACCAAATGTGGTGACTGCTAAAAATATTCATAAAATGAAAATCGAAATTACTTTAGGAATGTACTACTTGCACATACTTATGTATATATTTATAAGTACTCATGTATGTATGTTTGTATGTTTGTATGCCTGTGTGTATGAACTTTGCTGCCTGCGTGCTCCTTGCTCCTTAACTAATCATCAGCTCAGTGTGTGTATATCCATATGTGTGTATGTATCATATGGATCTCGTTGTTGTTGTTGTTGTTGTTGTTGTTATGTTCAATACAGATTTTCGCCTAAAATCGCATATATCATGTCGTAATTTAAAGACCTTTACATGATCAACGCCAAAACCCCGGCTAATCATAGTGTGTTCACTCAACAGCTAAGTAATAAGCTTCGCAGTTAATGTGCCCTTATCCATACATTTATACTTGCGTACATACATATGTATGTATGGCATGCAGTTGCTTGAGAGCAACTTCTTGGTCGTAGAGTATGCCAGCACTTCGACAGGACATTGGAAATTATTCAGTCGTCATCACGACGTTTTCGAATGGCTACGCGATTCATAATGGTTTCATTGGAACTCATCATATGCTGGCTGCCAGCAGACAACAACAACAGCTGTAAAGCTGTCATGTAGTGCACAGTGATGTTTATTCGAAAAGTTTGTTGTTAGATTTTGAACATTAATTTTAATTTTCAACATTAATCATCATTATATTGATGATTTTTTCCATTGGAGCACATTTTTTATAAGGTGGGTCCTAAGCCCTACGCATACTACAGGGTCTATCCTAGTAATTTATCTCTCCTTCAAAGGATATTTGTTGGCAACCAAGAGGATACTTGATCTGACACAAGATCGAAAGACGTGAGCAGCTTGAGCCATGTACAAACAGTCGAATATGGCGCCTCTCGGGCAGGCAAAATCTTCCTCCTTGCCTGTACTTTTGTATATGGTGCCAACCACTGTCACAATCCCGTAAATGATATCAACTCAAATTAAAAAAATAATACTAATAATGTGGGCTGGATACTTCTCTCATCTACTTTGGTTTGTATATATCGAGTCCATAACCACATGGAGGGCACGGAAATTATTTCCATTTATCGTTGGGAATTTACCTCGAACGAAGTGTTGATAAACCTTCCTCTCTTCCGTCACTTCCCCATGTAAGAAAACTCGTGGTATCATTTGTTGGTAAAACTGATTTAGCGTAGGATTTCAAGTTTCAAATTGACATAATTCTTCAACATAAAGTGGAAGCCGCAAAAGCCGAGTGGTTAGCATTACGTACTACCACTCGGAAGGCTCGAGTACCGGTGCTAGCAACATCCAAGATTAAAGAAAATTAATTTGTATACAAAATTAAGTTAATTTTTCTAATTGTGGTCGCCCCTCGACAGGAAATGTTAAGCCCTCCGATCGTATATCTGACATAAAATAAAAGTTTCTAATAAAAATCCTTGGGCCGTTCGGAAATCCTTTCATTTGTTGCTAAAAACAGTAAGTTCAACACCAAAAAATTGTAGGAGGGGCTCGGAAGAAAATCGATTCTGGGGTTACGTAGTACTAACTATATATATTTATAATGTGAAAGGCAAAATATCAGTCCGTTTACTGACACTAGATATCTCGTTCACTTTCACTTCTTCTGAAGCCTCATTTGGTACCGAACAGTATTGGTACTCCAATAGCCAAGTTTAAGCTTCTTATGAATAATTTATTTCTTTCGAAGAGGTTTCTTTTAAGCTTTTGAAAACGGCAAGTGTTTGTTTTCTGGTCTATGCGGCTCTAATAATGTTCGATTAGGTTCTCATTGGAATTCAATCTTCCATTCAGTACACTATGTAAAAAGGATTTCAAGTTCACTAATAATTGAAGTAGGCTGTGGGTATTCCTATTAATGAAATGCGCTGTCAACATTTAAATTTAATCTTGATCTCTTACACAAAACTGCTATACGAATAGGGATGTGCTCACAGCTGTGAGAATTCTGTGAGTATCTTGGCGATCCTTGGCGAATTTCTTTTAAATATCGATAGCGTATGCTTGAAACACTTGATGAACACTCTTAGGCGCAGAATAAATGTATCGGCTTCAATTCTGAATTTTTCATTGTAAAGGTGAAGTGCCCTAAAATATGCATATTCACTTCGTTCCGCTCTGTAATTGGGTTGTTTACTTTGCCATTTTTACCTTGACTTGCATTAGAGCAAAACACGTAGCCACAGACTGTTATGAAATTCTCGTTGACTTCGGTGAGTTATCTTTCTTCTAAGAATCCAACACCATGAACTCGAGAATTTAGTAACGTTAGTTAGTAGTAGCGACGATGTCAACTTTAAATTTTGTGAGTACATGAACCTGCCGACGGTGGCTGGCTTTGAGAAATCGGACAGTGCAAGTTATCGAATCGTACTCGGGAAACGTTTGGGGCGATCAACATGAATGGGGGAGCTTCCGGGGCTTCAGGCTCTACTACTGCATAGGAGTTACCCTTTTATAAGCTGGATCTCAAAGAAGACAAATAATTCTACCTGAAAACGCAAGCTTCCAAAGACACTGTATGATCTTACTATGAGAAGTAATTGTGTTGCCACACACTGTTGGGCTCTCGTGTAAGTGGTTTTTTTTTGTTTTTATTGTTAATATCGACGGGTACTACTCGTACGTAGCAGGTATTGAGTGAGTGGTGATGGTGCTATATGGTCTACGCTGATCGTGCAAGAATCGTGTTAATGCCATTCTTACTTTTTTGTCTTTTTGTTTTTGTTTTTTTATTGTTGTTCGTGGCTCATTGACGTTTTGCTTTAATGTTGCATACTCGTATAGGCAATTGAAGTTGTTGTAGAGTATTTTTTGTTGTTTTTGTTTGCTTCATTTTCCACTTGTTGTGTATTGCACGTTGCTCTTTTGGTTTGGCTTTTGTTTGGCGGGTAATGAAAGTGTGCCCTTGAGGGCGTGTCAACAGTCGTGCCAAGCATATTGACGATGATCACAGCAACAACAACAACTGCAACAAGCTCACAGATGATAAAAATGCATATTGTTGTTGCATGTGCAGTTGTGGTGTTGTTGTTGTTGTTGTTACTACACGTAGTGAATTTTGGCGCGCATGCGTTTCACATTTATGCGATTGGAATGCAGCGCATGCTACAGCGAGGAAAACATACATATTCACACGTGCATATTCCTAGATGCGCATGCATGTACTTGTATGTACGTATGTGGCAAGCGAAATTGGTATGCCATTTTTTGCTTTTATTTTTCAATATTCGCGCATTGCCGGCTGTGAGCACAGCGTTATTCCGCTCGTCAGCTGTTTTTGGCGTATAATAGTTTTTATTGTTGTTGTGACCGGGTTTATTATGTTTTTTCACACTATGGTTGTTCTTGTAGGCCTAAAATAATGAAATTTAAGGTTGATATTTAGATATATGGCAAAAAAGGGCGTGGCACTTATGTAATTCTGATCTTTAAAAGTATTTCGAAAAAAGTGGTCGGTGCTAGAAGGGATGAACTTATTTTGGAAAATCCTCTTCTAAAGTATCGGGTCAGAATCTCAAGTCAGTCATAACATAATCGGTGCATCGGGAGCTGCCAGGTTGAGAAATAACTCGACAAAGCCAAGGATTAATATTTAATACTTAAATTCAGTACAATAAATTTGATATATTCGGGGAAAAAGTCTTCGGCATGGCTGAAGACAACACTTTTTTCTTCTTTCTCATTGCGGCCACTTCTCGTCAGGGAATGTCAACCCTTCGCAGTGTATTTTTGACATGAAAACAAAAAATTCCATATAAAAATACCACTTTTCGTTGGAAAAGCATCAATACGCGTACAGAAATTAGAGAATAAAAAAGGGTGCCAAAGAACATGTTTTCCTCCAACAGCCGCCTGAGGAGTGTTATACCGGCTTGGTAGTCAAAACCCAGTGTTAAACATCTCCAATAACTTTCTCATTCATGAAAGAAGTTTTCCGCTACTCGTCCTTATGGTCTTAGCTTTTCGTCATCCATACGACGATCGTGTTCGGGGTGCTACCAAACATGCAACATGCATTAGTAGTCTTAAAAATTGGTAGAAGTTGCAAACTCGAGCCTCGTTCGCCTTTCTGCTTTTTATTAAATTTTTTGTTGTTGCAATTTTATTATTATTATTGTTGTTGTAGTTGTTGTCGCAGCAACGAGAGCGAATATTAATGATAATCATGCTGATTCGTTATGCTTTTCCAAGAGTTTTTAATGGACTATACGTGATTTAGGCGCTGAGTTGTAAGCGAGACACTGAGTGCCCAGCGACTTTCGCGGAACTAATTTGTGCACAAAAAAAAAAATGCAACAGCAAGAAGCAAAATAATACAATTATATTACATCGCCTGCACTGCAATATTTTTTTCGTAGCATAATTGTCAGCATAATTTCCAAACTCCCCCACACAGGCATCCACCAAATACGCTCCACCGCTTTAGTTATGCATGACAACAGCGCAGCATTTATTTTATGACCAAAAATGAAAGTGTTTTTAATGTTGCATGTGCATATGTTGTAGCCTGGTTTCACAACTACCAACACGATCATCACTATGTGATCTCTCCCACCTCAACCAAGTTTGCCTCTAAATGCTCGCAAATGCTCCAGCAGTTCAACAACAGTGAGACTACTTCATATGTAGTCATGCCGCAAATTGTTGCAGAAATGCACAACAATAATCATTGCCTGCAATCGGACATCGTCCGAGGCAATAAATGTTGCACAAATAGAGACTTAAATAGTTGGACAGCCAACAAGTGTGCCACATTATCGACTACATGCATTAATATAACCAACAACAACACAGCTCAGTGTGTATGCTTGTAGGCTTCACAGCTACACCAGCACCACATTTGCGCTTGCCTTGCTTGCAACGCGGTGACAAATTGTCTGTGGTCTAATGAAATTGTCAACATCTGCCTTATGATTTCACCAAACCAGTTGGATGCTGGAGCCCATTTATGGTCATCGCACTTATTGATTGCTACTTAGGGGCTGATCGGCTTTTAATATGAAAATTATGAACTACTTGATGAGAGTGATTAGATTTGATTATGGTTGCTTGAAGTGGTATATACATACTCGTATAGTAAAACTTTCATTCAGGATACTCATTTGAATAAATAGAGATTAGTTTGAATCCTTCAAGTGATGTTAAGATGACTTTAATATTTTCTGAAAGGATAAGTTGCAAGGCGACCATCGAGTTACTTAGAATACTGTTACTCCTTTTTACTATCCGACGTCCTTATAATACAGTGATTCCAATTAAAAACGCTAAGAAATATACATAGAGACCTTGAAACACCAACGGTGAACACTGAAGTAGCAAATACCTTGCAAAAAAGCCTGTAGAAAATGTAAAATCATCCGAATCCCCTGGCGAACGTTATCTCCTGTCCAGCAAACTATGGCTTTAAAGAAGGGATCTTACTTTTCATCCATTACCACTAATGGACTTAAGTCGTAATTCACTAGATAAGAGATTTAAAATTCTAAAACTTATTGTTCGGCTTTAATTAAGCAGATCCAATAAACGAATTTCTTTAAAAAAAAAAAAAGAAACCATCGAGTACAGCATTGACAACTTCCAAGGCTGGCGTGTTTCATTCATCTGGACGTCATGCAAAACTTGCGCAGCGCTGTCTCTTAATTCGCTGAACTACGTCAATGTCGCCATGTAACTGTATCATTCGAACGCCAATAGACAATATATTTCTCCTAAACTCCTTTGCAGCAGCAGATGTTACTATCACCTAAGCCTCTAGTCCATAAATTAGGCCCCGAATGATGAACAACTTGGAGCTTGGTATTTGTTGATCGAGAGAGAACTTTACTTTTCAATTGCCTATTCAGCTCAAAACGGCAGCTATTGACAAGAGTGATTTTGCGTTGGACTTCATGGCAGGCATTATTAACACTGGTTGTTTGTTAGACGAAATTATCTCCGAGAAGCGAATGCGCTGACAGTTTATTTGAGAAGAGGGAATATTTCGTTTTGTTCTCGTTAACTATCAAACATATTCGCTTCACCTTTTATCCAGTCTGCAGAAAGCGAGATTAAAGGGGGGGTTGTTGAGGCATACGTACGCTACTACACGTATTAGTTTCTTCAGTATTAACATGGGTTGAAATTCATGCGATATAGGGCCAGAAATACTGACGGTCTCTGACTTCTGATTTTGCTTTACTTCAGTCACGGCTATGCGTATGTTTCGTGCTATATGTTCCCTGACGGTAGGCTTAAATCTTTCACGCACTCTACGAATCTTATATTCAATGTTGAAAATATTTTCGCAAGATGTATGGAGCAGAATGTGGGAATGCCTTTTTCGTGGATTGGACAGAATATATTCAGGTTCCGAACGTCATGCATGCATTCATCCCACCACATTTTCGACCTTTTTTATTCGTCAAGGGAGCACGCTATTCGAACTTCATCAAAGTCGGTCGATTGGAAAGACTTACGCCTGAACAATGTTTACAAATCATTCAACTTTATTACGAAAATTCACGTTCTGTAAAGAATATGTTTCGCGCGCTTCGCTAACTCGGATTGACGTATGGAACGACTTGTTGAATTTTACGTCGAGATCACAAATTGAAAGCGCACAAAATACAGCTTGTGCTAGAACTGAAACCGCTCAACCTTCCCAACCGACATCGCTTCGCTCTATGGGCTCTAGAAAAGTTCCAAGAAGATCCGACATTTTCGAGCCAAGTTTTGTTCAGCGATGAGGCCCATTTCTAGCTCGATGGGCCCATTTCTAGCTCAATGCCGCATTTGG
The DNA here is from genome assembly GCA_030068015.2 of Neoceratitis asiatica. NCBI lineage: Eukaryota > Metazoa > Arthropoda > Insecta > Diptera > Tephritidae > Neoceratitis > Neoceratitis asiatica. The sequence goes on from CM061526.1 coordinate 89,809,564, forward strand.
GACGAAGAGCAACCTGAAGGGATTTAAGAGCTGATATTTCAGCTAGAAAAAAAAACGGTTTGAACGTAACGTCAATGGCCACTGTTATCACGCCATGATAACTGACTATTTGATGTCTTGAAATTGAAGATGGCGCCACTCCCCACAAATAGCATCAATAAATGGATTTATTGAGAGAACACTTCGGTGAGCAGATAATTTCACGTTTTGGGCCGGTCGATTGGCCACCACAAAGGTCGTGTGATATCACACCGTTATACTCTTTCTTGTGGGGATATGTAAATTATAAAGTCTATGCGGACAATCCCGCCACGATTCAGGCCTTGGAGCAAAACATCATGCGTGTCATTCGCCAGTTACCAGACGAAATGCTCGAACAAGTCATCGAAACTTGGACTCCACGGATGGATGGACCATCTGAGACGTAGTCGCGTCCAACATTTTAAATAGATAATCTTCAAAAAATAAATGCCAAAGAATGTTGATATGTCTAGAATACCAACTTTCACTCTCCTGCAGAGTTTTGGTCCAATATACATATGAGACTTGAACGAATCGGTGTACGAGTATGGGAGTTATGTACGTGTTATAGTCGTCAGATTTCAATGATTTTTCGTACCAATGTGCAATTCCTTATATGTATGTGCCTAGAATGCCAAATTTTACGCTCGAAAATTTAGGAACTAGTTTGCATTCAAACAGACGGACATGGCTTAGTTAGCACAGCTCATAATTCTGATTCGATCGGTATTACTAGTGTTCATAAACCATTTCATGTACATAAAAAATGGGCGTTATTCTGCTTAAGATTTAAATTAAGCTTTCACTCTTCTTCATTAAATTTCTCTATACTGAGATAATTTTCATCTCTTTAAACTGAAGTACATCAATGGAATTTAAATGGCAAACAAATCTCCCACTAATTCCTTAATAAAGACGTCGTAATGCTCTAAACGACTTCAAGTGCGAATTTGCCCAAACCAAAAATAATGGAGACCCCCTTCAAAAGAGCCAGAAAATAAAAAATTGTAATAAAAAAGGAAAAATTAAAAAATGCAAACTCAAGTATTTCAATGTCATCAAAAGGGACTGAAGATTCGTAATTAGAAGTGAATAGAACGATAGAACGATGGGGATAAGCAAAATCCATAAATGCATACATACATACATACATACAAACGTACGTACATAGATACTTGCATAATGTTTATTCTGAAAAAGTTTTGAAATGTATTGAAAAAAGCATGCCCGCCAGCAGTGCATATTTTAAGAGCAACCGAAAAGGGTTATGCGACGGAGTTTCTAAAATATTTCGCTGCACTAATTTGCGTATTTGCCTTTGAATTGCATGTAGAGCGGATGATGCGCTCATACATACAATATTCCGTTACATTTATACACGACTTTTTTATGTCTATACCATTTCCACTCGCTCCACTGTTTTGGGAGGGAGGAGCATTTGCAACCCTGAATAAATTTGCAACTTATACACATTTCCCACTGTTGACACACGCTTTCATTGTTATCTTTTGCCCTTTTTCTTGTTTAATTTGCAGAACGCCAGCAGCAGCAGACACAGGCGCACTTACAAAGCCAAGACCAAGGGCAAGGACATCAGCAACGCGGCACATTGCCAACATCAACAGCACCACCACCAGCACAATCGCCGTCCACAAGTACAATCGCTGAACTCACAGCTGCGCCTCGAGTGGCAAATCCTTTAGACAATTTGACGACGTGCCAACGTGGCCTCCTTCAACGCCGCCGTCATCGCCGTGAAGACAACACTGTGAGTGTGCAGAATCAGTTTGTCGATCGAGTTCTGTGCCGCACTCCACCGCCCGTCTACGCCTCTTTGCCAGCAACACCGCCACCTTCATACACGCCACCGCAGAGTGGTCGTGGTGTGGCTGTGGCTACTGCTGGTCGTCTGTTCAATACTACAGCTGGTGGTGTTATAATCGACATTGACGCACGCCGAGCCGAGGATGTCTGGCAGCAGTTCGGAGTAAATGCCGAGCAATGTCAACCTTTCAACGCGCCACTACTGCTGGGCAGTAATGCTGTAGAATATGTTGATGTGGTGTTACCTACGAGTAGTATTGGTGGATATCAACAGGGCAGTCAGGGAAGAGAGCAGCAGCAGGAATTAGTGCAACGTGACGAGAATGCGGCATCAACTGTGGGCCAGCAGCAGGAGCAACAAGAGCAAGAACAAGAGTCAGTGCGTTTATTTGAAGCACCATTACAAGTTACAAGAAGAGAGCAACAACAGCAACAACAACAATTGCGTCGACGCCGACGTTTACATTTACTGCAGCAACAACGTTTATCGAATATTAACGTCGTTAGCACGGACAGCACGAGTAGCAGCAGCAATTCTAGTATTAGTAATAGAAACAATAACAACAACAACAACCCATACCAGCTTAACAACAACAACAACAATAACAACAACATTCCGTTTGGTGCTGGTGGCGGTGGCAGCAGCAGTGACAGCGAAACCTACGCCCGCCTGCCGATTGACAGCGCACGACGAAATCAGCGGCGCCAACAGCGCATTGGTCGTGGCTTAAGGGGTATGTATGCGAGCTCATAAGGATATTAAAGATTTGAAAGTGGGCCTTGATGAGTTTAGTAGGATAAGTTTTAAGGCGAGTTTTGATCACAGAGGAACAAAAATCTTCCTTAGCCAGGCAGAATAGCATAACTAAACTTTGGTGGATTCAATGTTGACCACACCTCCTCGGCTATACACGTCCATTCTGTGTAGTGACCGCAATACGTGGGCTGCTCTCACCTTAATGCTACGCAAGGCAAGCTTTGGTGTGATATAAAAATCAGCTTTCTTTTGACTCCTTACGTCAGGGAGTAAACTGCTCCACTCCTTAAGGCCAGACACTACTAGAGAGAGAAAGAGAGTTGTAATGTGCCGTACTCCTTATGTTAATAGTAGAGGCAGAGGTCGAATATATTGTTCTTTCCTATATAAAAGTAGTTCCTGTTTCGTCTGCCTTCGTGAACCACGCTGTTCTAGAGAAATATTCGTCCCAAGCCTATTATAATTCCAATATATAATTTGTTTTAACACAGACCTTCTTTTTTATTATCTTTCAGATGCCTATTGCCCCGATTTATTGCACGCCTGCTCACTTATCCTACACCAGCCGAACGAGGCGGCGCTCGAACCCAATGACACGAGCAACGACAGCTCCGTTAGTAATTTTACGGCAACGCCACCACCCCGATCCCAAAGTAGATGCTCCACAGAGTATGTGGAAATAGGGGATATCCGTCCAGTTACTCGTGATCGTGAAGTAGAACGTTTTAGAGATCTACAACCTGGTAACTGGCAGGTTGATGTGGGACGTGCCGTGAGCACCCCCGAGCTGAGACCTAACGAGTATAGAAATGGCGTTTCCATACAATTGAATTCGCAGAGAATTGAAAGCAGCGACGACGTCGAGTACCAAAGATTAACACATAACTCTACGCAACGGATAATGGGTCAGAATTTAAGTTTACGCCGTCCGCGTATCTCACTGACTTGGGTATTAAGAGAACAACAACAACAGCAGCAGCAGCAGCCACAACAAACTGATATACAAACACCCACAAATGAGGGTGGCGATGATGACGATGACGTGCCGAGCACAACGACAATACACGTCGGCAATGGTACAGCAGAGGCACCAAATAATAATAACGGTTGCGTGAATGGCACGCTTTCAACAAAACAACGCACCGAAGTGGTACCCACTCAGCTTATCACCACCTCGACCACGAATACAGCTACGACTACAACAACAACGACAACGAAACGTTACCGAATCAAGCAGATACCGGGAAGCACCGATCCACTGAATGGGTATGCAACCACCCCCACCGCACATATGCCAGCAAACGGCGCCTTGGCACCACAAAAATTCTTCAGTAATCAAAATTTACTCGAGTACAGAGATAAGACGCGCCCACCTTCGCGTGAATTGCTCTTCGTCTGTACGCCTCAACGACTACCGAAGAGTTATGACAACAGCGAAGCACTTTCGTTGGCGAAAAAACGTAATGAAATTCGTAAGAGACTTGCGGCCAAGATGGCGACACTACAAGCGAACGGCAGAGCCAATGCTGATGGCGCAGAGGCGAGCCAATCGGGCAAAAGTGGAGGTACGGTAGCAGCAGCGGGTGTAGCACACAGCAATGGCATTGTGCTGGAAAAGGACGAACTGAAGTCATTGAAAGGCACTTACTCGGAGCCAAGTTTGATTGCAGCTTCCGAAGGCCAGCACCGCCGACATCGGCACCGCAAGAGACGTGAACGTAATCGCGGACCAAAGTTCGGCTATGAGATCAATAACGTGGATGAGTTTCTAACAAAGTGTTCGCTAGCTTCACCGGGAAATATACCAGTTGTGCTGTCAACAGCTTGTACCCTATACCAAACGCGTCCTGGACAAAATCAGATTGAAATACCGCTGCCATTGGGTATGGTTGTGAATGCGGTTTTCAAAAACCAAAACTGGTTATATGTACAAACGCCCCACGCCGAGGAAGGCTACGTCGGCTACACATGCTGTCTGCCGCTCGGCATACTACCGCCTAGCGCGCGCACTGCCGGAGCCACAAATAACAAGCCTGCACCCTGCTGGGAGTCTAACGGTGATATATTTCCACGTCCGGGCGGTAATATGACCGACTCCGAGAAGGAAATACGTCTGCGCGGTGGTACACGATCCGATGGCGCGCGTACACCACGTGGCAAACGCGGCGATGCAGTGGGTACTGACATAGACACTGCAAATGGCAATGTCTCTTCGATTGTGTCAGCCACAGCCTCAACATGTGGTGAGCATCAGGTGGATCGGCTCTATTTACGCGCCGCATCACAACCGCGTCTAGTCGAGAAAGCATACGCGCAACTCAAGTCCACCAAGCAGGCACTGGCATTGCGTAATGGCGGAAATGATGAGTACGTAACGCTCAAACAGCAGCAGCAACAGCAACAACAACAACACAAGTCGCAATTGCATGTGCAAAAGCACATGCAACAACAACAACAGCAGCTGCAGCAGTTGCACCACAAACAACTCTTCAATGGACCGTACATCACGAACGGTCACAACGGTCAGCATCTACATCCAAAGAATCCCTGCAGCTCAGCAGCTCCAGTCAGTGTGTCTAACGCAACGCCCAGCGTTGCTTCCATGACGCATAGCGCTAGTTTCGCGGGTAAATCTTCGGTAAATGGCAGCGTAAGAAGCTCACATCATCATCACGCTAGCGTTATGCACATGGTGAGTCGCAAACAACCGCATGGCTTACGTCAAACGCTCGTCGCCATCAATACCGATTACTCCACCGACAGCATCGTCCTGCACAAAGGCGAAATTGTGACGCTCTGCGAGTGTCGTGAATCCAAAGATCATCGGCAATGGTTCTACGTGCGCACCCGGGACGGTCGTGAGGGCTACATACCCGCCGAAGTAGCTGGGCATGGTTACTTATAAACTCTTTATTATCACATCCGCAGTTGTTGTTTTTTAACCCATACATGCCTGGCAAATAAAGCATAAAATTAGTTTTTTTTTTCTAGTTGTAAGTTGCACACTCATTCCAGTCGCTTAGTCTGTAGCCGCTACACTCTTAGATATGTACACACGTATGTATGTAATTTAAAAATATATAAATATTAAATAATTAAAGTATGAAAAAAATTAAACAATATTATCAAGCAAATGTTGAAGAGAAGAATCTGAAAGACATTTGATTGTGCTCAGAATGGTGTTATATGTACTCTAAGTATAAAAGAACGTTGTTTGTATGTATGTGTATAAACTTATGTATAATTGCAATGAAAGCTGTTTACAAAATAAATTAAATAAATTATTACTTCATCAACGAATCAATTCAAAAAAAATATATACACAAAGAGTTTGGCTTAATTTTCCTGGGCAAAATGAGGCTTATTTAATGGAGAAAATAAATTTGTAGTGAAGTGAGTGATAGTGAGTGGCTCTTTGCCCAAAAATATTTGGCTTTCAATGATCAATGGAAGGAATACCATGGATTAGTCTTCTTTCAGGTAATAACATAATAGTCTTTAGCATTTCTTTTAACCGTTTGCGCCTTCACCGCCGTTCAGCAGACTGGGAATACTTCTCCATAAACTCACTGTATGCTCTGGACATCGGTCACCAGATTACCTCCTTGGTTCCTACATTTGCATGCTCTGGCTTTGATGACGCCGCTTCTTTTCACAGAACTTTTGAGCATTACTTTGTGGACCAGTTTCTCAAGCTTTTTACACCTCTGAAGTACATGAAATATTTTATTAATTTTGGTCCGAAGTATAGAGGGAGAAGAGAGAGTCCCATAAAAATTTATATCGATATGACCAGAATGACGAGCTGAGTTGATTAAATTATGTCCGTATGTCCGTTTGTTTGAAAATATTTTGGGACAGATAAAAAGAGGAAGTACAAAGAACAGACAAAAGGAGCGACAGTAGCTGCCGCATGTAGACGAGTTATCAGTATGTTGTAAACAGCGCGAACAGAATGTTTAGACCATCGCCAGGTATAAAAGAAGCGGAAATTCATCGAAATCGAATTTTGCAAATTTCCAACAATGGCTTAGCCAAAAACAGCATTCATTTATTGTTTCGTCTGAAAAGGCGTCTTGCTTCTCTCTTCGGTTCTCGGTATCTATCCCACCACACTTGATTGAGGTTGCCTCCTCATAGAAGCTGCATTTTCTGACGTTTGATCCGAAATTAGCTTCTTTTGCCGGATTTCGACATCATTTGAGCTAGCGTTCTAAACGCATTTTTGGTCACATCGTCCTTCACTTCCGTCGAGGTGGTTTGTGCAAATCAGGGATAAGTTGAAAAACTTCGATTTGATGTGGATTGTGGCGAGACGTTGATGTCAAGCGACGCAGTCCCTCTCCCAACAATTTGCACCCCTTTTATTTCTCCGCTGTAGTAGATTTGCCAAAGGCCCGACTTCTGCCCTCCTTGTTCCATTCATCGCATTTCTTCTACGGCAGTGATGGCAGCCTTTGGTCTAACGAGGACATTAATCAGCTTGGTAGGGGCATTTTCCCCCTCAAGGGACGGAACATTCCAGCTGCATGCCCACAAATCGGGATCTTTAGAACATTTGAAAGGGTTGTCATTAAAAAAGAGTTACTCACAAACACAGCAAGTTCATTTTCCTACCTTGGCTCGACACCAAACGAAATTTTGTTAGCTAACCAGAAGATACTAAGTCTAAGGCCGGATGTCGTGAGCTGCTTGTAAATAATCTTGTGTGGGAAGTGGCGCCGTCTTGTTGAAACCAAATGTCGCGGAGATTACGAGCTTTAATTTCAGGCATCAAATAGTAGATTATCATGGCGCTATAACAGTCGCTATTGACGGTTACATTCTCACCGGCATCATTTTTGAAGAAAAGTGGACCGATGATTCCGCCGGCACACAAACCACAACAAACGTTGCTTTTTCTGGATGAAATGGTAGCTCTTGAATCTCTTCAGGTTGCTCTTCATCCCAAATCCGATAATTTTGCTTGTTTACATACTCATTGAGCCAGAAATGTGCGTCATCGCTGAACAAAATTTGGCTCGAAAACGTCGGATCTTCTTGGAACTTTTCAAGAGCCAATAGAACTAAGCGATGTCGCTTGGAAAGGTCGACCGGCTTCAGTTCTTGCACAAGCTGTATTTTGCACGCTTTCAATTTAAGATCTCGACGTAAAGTGCGCCAAGTCGTTCCATACGTCAGTTCGAGTTGCTGCGAACGGCGCCGAATCGACTCTCCACGGTCTTCGGGTACACTCTTAGCTACGGCTGCTATACTTTCTTCACTGCGTGCTGGACGTGGTCTATTCGGTCGAATATTACCCAATAATGAATGCTGGGTCTCAAGATGGGTGATGATCTAGCGAATAGTACGCTCAGTAGGCCGATTATGCTGACCATAAGTTGAGTGAAGCGCGCGAAACACATTCTTTACAGAACGTGAAATTTCGTAATAAAGTTGATTGATTTCCATGATGAAATGCCAAATACTGAACAGAAACAACATGACAGCTTGACATGACTCAAGTGTGATCCGTCAAAAAAAGGTTATTGAAAAAGCACTTCTAATTGGATCGCCATTTATTTAAGAAGAAAGCAATCACTTCATGCACAGAACAGTAGATATTAATAATGAAGAAAAATGTGATTTGGCTATGAATATATCAGAGTAGTGAGCCACAACTTGCCAATGGAGCTGTCTGCTGAAATGAGCCTGAGCTCCTGTCATGCATAGATTTGTGTAAGGATTCAAATTACTCAAATACAAATAAGCTGGCAATGGTTATTAGAGATTTTTATAGTCTCATTAAAGTGTTTCTAACTGCAGGTTAGAACGCTTACTAAGAAAAAAAAAAGGAAACCAAAAGGGAATAGTTTCAAAATATACACATATTTATTTAAATACAATAAACGCATCAGCGTTAACTGTTATACAACATGAATGCTGATTATAAATTTCTACTATAAATACAAATTTAAAAACAAAATCCAATGTGGAAAGTACACACAAAAATTTGGATTTTGAAAATGCTACAGTATGGCGGCTGCTACATGTTGTTTGAAATATTCACACAAATATATTGATTAGATTTGAATATTTTACTCAATTAATTATAATATTGTTCTTCGCACTTATTCGATTATCATTTTCAAATTATTAGATTATTTTTTTTTTCAATATTATTTATTATAATTATTTATGTATGTATTAATATCATTCTTACTGCTTATAAGTTCTCTTTCTCCACATTATATATGCTTTGCATTTCCTTGTTGCTTGCTTAATTACAATTTTTAGCTTAGTTAATTGTAAACAAATATTTTAATTTTTTATTTTTTTGTACACACAAAACTTAATAAAGATAGTATATATTTAAAATTTGGCATGATAAATTTTTTTTTACTTTGTAAATATTTGTTTTAGGACTTTAAATTTCGTTATTAAAAAGACAGGTCATTTCATTTCTTTAATTTTCGATAATTTAGAAAGTTGATGATTAGGGAAGAAGGGTGTTCATTGTTTTGGTATACTATAATTTAATAATTTCTTGTTAACAAATCTGATGATTTATAGGTGGATTGGTAGGTATGTGCATAATTTTTTCCATTTTTGTTATTATCAAGTTAAATTTGTTGTTAAGAGAATTGCGTAAAATTTCGTTTATTTGTTTTTTCTTCCTTCAACTATTTTCTAATAAAAATTTAAATATCTTCATTAATGTTATTATTATATATATATGTATATATATAAATTTTTTTTTAATTAGGGATATTTAGTTTCTGATTATTTCTGCATCTCACTCATCATTATTGTTTCTCTTGCAAATATGTACATTTTCGAGTATGTAATTGATATTTATTAAAAACTTGAATACTTTTTTTTATAAATATGACAGTTATGTTATATGCACATACTTTTCAAAATATCTCTTTATTAATGTAAACATTTTTATTTAATAGTGGTTTATCAATAGTTTATAAATTGGGAAGAGGTACTCGCTTTATGACTGAAAACATACACAAATATGTTTTTATGTACATTCATGCAACACTTATTTGTTTACGAAAAAGTTACTTTAAATTTCAAATATTTTTACGTTTAATAATCACTTTACGTGTTGTAAAATTGAGCAATTTTCAAGGTTATAAATAATTAAAAGGCTAAATTGTATAATATATTGTTTTTTTGCCTTCAATTTGAACAACTAACTTTTGCCTCGAATGCATTGTTCGAAAATTCAATTCAATTATTTTTTTTTGTTTTCGTGACAAGTGATATATATACAATCATTTTGAATTTTGATGATAAAACGATTTCTCTATGTTTTCCTGTTGAAATGATGTTTTCGTTCATTTTTGTATTATTTTTTTTATTTGTATATATATGTATGATATCTTTGCATTTATTTAAAAAAAATTATGTTTTTTTCAGACTAATTCAATAATGTTATTTCTTATTTTTATTGCTTAAACAATGTACATAGAGCAGTTACATATACATTTAAATCTTTTAATATAATAAAATATCAACCACACAGCACACCCAAGCACAGTGAAATGCAAACGCTCAACAAACTGAATGCAATGAAATAAGTCTATTTTTTTAGCTTAAATTAAAAGTTTTACTTAAAAATACTACAAAAATTATCACCATAAAACTAAAAAAAATTGAGCAACTCGACAAATGAAAGCGAAAAATATTACAAAATTTCACTGCGCAAATAACAATAAAAATTTTTTTTTTTAATTAAATAGTTCTGAAAACGGTTTGTAGGAAAAATGATCAAAGCCTGGGAAAGTTTTTACCTATAACTGTAGTATAACGTATAATATTAGCTTTCTAAATCGCTGAAGCGATTTTTCGACAGAACTCCATCTACAATTTGTGGTGTACGTCGCAATGCATTTTCCCAGCAACTGAACCTGACCTACAGCTTGTGCCGTTACAACAACATCAACCTACAGCTTATACTAAGAAGCCTCCGAACGGTTGGCGGTTTTTTTATGAGAATCTCTATATATTTCATGTTGGCTACACACGCGGAGGGGTTGACATTACATGCCGGAGGGTGACCACAATTAGAAGACATATTTCAATATTTTCTCTAATTTTGAATGTTGGTCGGCTTAAGAATTGATCTTCTGCATGTAAAACGTTTTAAGCAATTTTTTTTTTGGTGAATTTTTTTTTTCAATAGCATAAATATCCAGCGTGAAACTTGTGACTGATGCTTTTTGCTAGTTAAAAAATTCATTTTGAATGGTATAATGTTTGTTTCTAAGGAAATTAATATTTTTATAACAAAAAAATTTTACTCTACACGCCATCTTCAGAACTATTATATTCTTCTTCAATCAAATTATTCACTATTTACTAAATTTTTTCTCTACAGATTGTTTTTATTTGAAATTTTAGTGTTTATTCGTATATACAAATTAAATATTTTATTCGAGCGTACAAAATATACAACAAATATATCGGCGTACAATTGCTATGTAAATATGTATGTATGTATATGCAGCAGTTCCACACAATTATAAATATGCAGTTGAATAAATATAAAACATAATAAAAAAATATATGAAATAAGTAAAGCTAATCGACTGCAGCTAAGCATACTTTGGAGAATAAAGGAGCGTACATATATCAGACAAAATATATATTTAAAAGTGAACTCTCATAACTGTTTGTTGTTGTATGTTTACAACAAAAATTGTGGAGAGAACCTCAAAATCACTTTGGAGAATAGTTCTCCAAACAATTATTTTGTTTGAAACCATTTTTTTTTTCAAAATTGCATAGGAGAAAATTTTTGGAAGCAGTTTTGATTCCTTTCAAGGAACAGTTCTTACAGCTCACGCATCCTAAACTAAATGCATATGTATATATGTAAATTATATTAATATCTGCGCAATATATGTAACTAAACATTGGCGCATTTAACATACACACACACACGCTAACACACACACAATGTATTATTGATTTAAATATCAACACTCGGACTGGGACTGGGTGAGGCAGTCGATGCATTATCGCATATACTATCACCTGTGGCATCCTCGGCAGCAGCCATACATTGCTTGGTAAGTGCGGCCAAAGATGTTGACGCTGCTGTATCATCAGACTCTTCTGCTGCTTCTTTGAGCGTGCTGCCATTTGCAATAGTCGGTTTTTCCAATAGCTGATTCATTGCCTTCAAATTGCTGGGCTTCTCTTCGTCACGATTCAGATTGAGCACTGTGTCATTCATACGATGATAATGTGGTTTTTGCGATGTGCCAGGTCGCGAGTAGTCCAAATGATCGTATTCATCTGTGTGGCGGGTGAGGAAATGGAAATATTAAATTATTGATTATATACATATGTAAATGGAGACAATAAACAAAGAACAATTGAACAATTGAACAATGATATTTGAGTTGACGAGTCAAGCATATTTTTAACAATGTATTTTTTTTATTGTGAATGTGCAGCAAAAGGGCAGTGCCAGAAAAAAATTGTGCTAATATAACGCTTTTGAATTTAATTGTGTATGAAAATAAAAGTAGTTTGGACAAAAAATCGAAAAAGCAAGCAGTTAGCAAACATAGTACATTAAATTTTGTAGTTGTTTTTAACAGCAAATACTTGAAGGACTAAGATGAATTGTAGGCAAAAAAACTTTCAATCTCTAATGGCAAGTGTAAAGGTAAGTACCACTCAACAGCAAAAATTAAGAGGATATTAAAGAAAACTGTATGATTCAGTATCCATATTAAAGTGGTTATATTTACTGTCCTATAGCTTTTGTAGGCTTCGTACCGCTGGTAAATTCTTGAACCCCTAACCCGCTGGGGGTAGGGATGATACTATCTCTCTCTATACTTTTGAAAACGCCATAAGAAAATATTTTTGAAGGAACCTAATGACGATGAAACTATAGATAGTTATTACCTTTGTAAGCGATGGATGAGAACTCGCGTGTGAATTTCACTGGGATGCTCTACCACACTTGGAATTACTCATAAAGTCAATGTACGAAAAAAGGGCGATATTCATAGAAACTATCAATAGCTTTTCACTTTCTCTTCTTACGATTGATCGGATAATCTATTGCGAAGAGCTTCAATCCACCTAATTTCGAAATTTATGTATTCTTAATTTGCATCAGATTAAACTCCTCTTTGAACACGAAAATATCCACACAAAAAAAAAGTCCTAAATCTCATTCCTCCTTAAACATATTCGCATGCCACTACTTCTTTAAGAAAATGTCTAATTTACTCACTGGTAAGAGGGTTAAACAACTCTCCCAAAATCTTTAATTATTAGATTGTAATATTGCCTTGAAATGTATAAATTCTACCAATACACACTATAATCAATATGTTTGTATATGAAAGTGTAAAAATGTATTCCAAGTTTCAACAATTAAATTTTAAAACTACTTTTTATATAGCAAAATACTATTGGAACTGACAAAAAAGTGCAGCATAAACAAAATTAGCAATAAATACATTGATATATACGCACACCAGATGACATAATTTTCGCTTGAATTCTTTTTCTTACCCCCAGGAAATAGTTGCTTGCAATACACTTTGACTTTGATGCACAAATGTGAGTTTTGCATTAAAAATTTGCGTTTGCAGTTTTTGCATATTTTAAATTGATGAAATTACAAATGAAATCATTTAAAGAGAAAGCAAAAAAGAAAAAACCATATAAAGCTAACAGAAGTACACTCACCAGGATTATTATAACCCTCTTTCTGTTTAATTTCATCGTAAACATGTTCCAACTTGAAAGGATCTTCATATGAATTATAGACATTCGGATTGGTGAGATCAGCATTTAAATTTTTGGCAAACATATCATGCGAGAAGTTAACCGAATATGAAGCAGCTAAAAAAAGATTTGCAAATAATAAAAAGTTAATAAAGAAAATTTCAATATTGTATTTGTGCATAATTGAAAATTTCAAAATGAACACGTGCAACCAACTCACATCCAGTGCTGGCATTCGAATTGTCCGTATACAAATCACTGCGACCCAAATTATTTATTATCGGTCGTTTATTGTTGAGTAAACGTTGTTGCTGCTGCTGTTCGGGGAAACCATAAACGGGATTATCGAAATTGTGTCGATCAGCCCAATTCTGGCTTGGATCGCTAATATACTGCACATGTTGAATTTCAGTTTTCAAATTGGAGACACGACGACGATAGTAGAAGACGAGCGCTATAATGATGCCACATAAAAGTAGGAATATGAAGGAGCCCCAAACGATGGCACCCTTATTGGCTGTAAGGAAAACATAAAAATAAAATAAAAATTTATTATGAAAATTTTAATAAAATAAATTAAAATGTGACAACACTCACATTCAACATGCGCCTCCTGTATACGTTCCTCAGCGGCCAATCTATCGCAATTATCGCCCGTGTAACCCTTACGACAAACACAACCGACAGCAATGTGGCAGACGAAGTTCTGTGATGGGCATTCGCATTGTGTGATGCAGTGTTTGCCATAGAAACCCTCGGGACACACTGCAAATAGGAAAAGGGTGAAAGAAATAAGCGTTAAATTGAATATGAAGCTGATATTGATATATTTATGTTTATACATATATATTTTAGCAAATTTTTCAAAAAGTTTCGGACATTGTAGTTTTATTTTTTTAAATCAAATTGGGAATATCCCTTAACCACGTTTATCATAAATATTTATACCTTCTTCACAACGTGTACCCATCCAGCCAGCAGGGCAAACGCAGAAACCATCATTCTTACGGCAAGTACCACCATTTTGACAACGACAATGCTGCGCACAATTCGGACCATAATATTCATCTGGGCAAGAGATATTACAATTGGCGCCAGTCCAGCCCGGCAAGCACAAGCATTGACCCGACACATGATTACATTCGCCGCCATTTTCGCAGTGGCATTTATTCTTGCAGCCCGGACCATAGTAGCCACTCGGGCATGGGTGTTTGCATGTCAAACCAATGTAGCCGGGACGACAGACAATTTCACCGGTTATGTGATCACAGCTGGTGTTGTCTAGGTAAACGAAAGAAAATATATAAATATAAAAGGATTCAAAATATATTACAACCAATTCAAATATTAAAAATTTCAAAGATTTAATTGCACTCACTTTGCGCCGAGTCGGGACAACGTTCACGGCAGCCAACACCGAAGAAACCATGCGGGCACGGCTCCGAACAGTCAGCGCCAGTCCAACCAGCCGAACAAATACAGCGGCCAGTGTCCGGATCACATGAAGAGTTGTTCAGACATCTGCAAACTTGATCACAATTTTCACCATAATAACCAGTTGGACAATTTGTCTCGCAATGGACACCTTTTTCATATTTAATTGAGTACGTAAAACGCAAACGTAAATAAGGCAATGCAACGCAACGCAACGCAACGCAACGGAAACGAACAATTAAATACAGATAAAAAAAATTCAAAAATTAAGAAAAATTAAATAAATTTAAAAATTATCAAAAACTGTCGATAAAAGTACTGTTATGTTATGTAGTTATAGTGTATGACAATGTGTGGTGTGTGTATGAGATGTGAAAATCTAATAGAAATAATTTAATAATAATTTATACGTTTTTAGAACGGCATAAGGATTGAAAAATTTGTGGAAAACGTACGACTATTTTTTGAATTTCAGAAACGTATTTTTTTATTGTTAAATTAAAGTAGAATTTAATTAATATTTGGAAAAAGAATTTTAGAGTTAGAAAATATTAATCAAATGGTTCTACGAAGAAGACTAATTTTTAATAAAAAAAAACTTTAATAAGAAATGCTGATTTTAAATAGTTAAAAACGTATAATGACAAAAAAATAATAAACTTTTTTAAATAATTATGGTTTTTGTAATAAAATTTTGACATTTCAAAGCATATTTTCTAAGAATAAATAAAAATTAAAAAAAAAATTTTTTTAAATAAATATTTAATATTTATTATTGTTTTATTTTTTTTTTTTCAAAATAAGGCCATAGAATTAACATTTTAGTCAAAAGTAAAATTTCATCCAAATATTTTTAATGCGATGCACCTGTCAGTAGTATGAAGGAGTGTGCACGAATGTGAGTATGTATGACGAATGAGATATATGAATGAACATATGTTTGTTTTAGACAATGCAGCTACCCCAAACACCCAGAAAATCCATTAAACCCAGAAAACCTACCTCCCCAACCCTGCTTGCAGACACATTTTCCGCTCGCCGAATCACAAGCAATCGTATTATTCGCATCACATTCGCATTGTAGCTCACAGCCGAGCCCGAACGTGAACGGCTCACATTTCTGATCACATTTTTCGCCCATCCAGCCGGGCGCACAAGTGCAAGTGCCATTATGAGGATTACAGCCAGCATTGTTTTGACAATTACACTTGAATTTACAATTTTCACCATAATAATAGAGATCGCAAGGACGATCACACTTGATATTACGCCAACCGGCCGTACAGCTGCATTGACCCGTCTCGTGTGAGCACACAGCGCCATTCTGACATTCACATTTCTGTGCGCAGTCCTGCCCATAACGACCATCCGGACAGCGTTCTTCACAGTGCTCACCCTGAAAGCCCGGCGCACATATGCACGTACCATTGATGGGTGAGCAACGCGCCGAATTTGCGCATTCACAATTCAGTTCACAACTGGGACCGTATTTGAGGAATGGGCATGGTCGATTACACTGAGCGCCACTCCAACCACTCTTGCAGTAACATTTGCCCGTTTCCGGATGACAGTAGTGTGTATTGGCGCCATCGCAATCGCACGTTTTATTACAATCATTACCATATTTGTCGTCTGGACAAATGCGCTCATTGCAGACATCTCCCTTCCAACCGGGCGCACACTCGCAAGCGCCTGTCGCCTTATCGCAATTCGCATCATTCTGGCATTTGCACTTCTCAGTGCAGTTTACACCGTATGTATTGAAAGGACACTCCTCGTAGCAAAGCTCACCCAAATAGCCAGCTGGGCACTCACACTTGCCCGTGATATGATGACAGGGACCACCTTTGAAGCATTCACATTGCTCCTTACACTGTTCGCCAAAGAAGCCGACAGGGCATTTGTTGGCACAGACATCGCCCGTCCAACCGGCTGGACACAAACAAGCGCCACTCTTCGGATCACATTTACCGCCATTCTGGCAACGACAATCCTGTTTACACTGCACGCCATGTTTACCATCGGGACATAAATCTTCACATCTTGGTGTGTGAGAGAAGAAGTGGATTAAAAAAAATTAATGAAATCAAATCAAATATGACACAAGAAAGAGCTTTTTGGGATGAGGATGTAGAAAGGACTTCTCACGAAATATTACATTATTAAATAGCCAAACTCATTTGTTTTTCACATTTGCGGTCTCAACTTACAATGGCCCCGTAAAGCCAGGCGCACAACTGCATTCGCCCGATATGTGATGACAGCTGCCGCCATTCTCACAGCGACACTCCTCCATACACTTGGCACCGTAGTGATCTGGCGGACATGTATCGCCACACTTCTCACCCGTATATCCTTTGGCGCAATCACAGTCACCCGTTGCAGGATCGCATGTGGCATTATTGAGGCAATCACATTGTTTACTGCAGTCACGTCCCCAGTGACCCGCTGGACAATCTGTTTTTTTTTTTTTGGAATTACACTTGAGGTTATTTATTTTTATATTTATTTGTGTACATTAGTATTAAACTCATATTTTGCTTTCATTGCTTTTGTTGCAGTATTTTCGAGCTCGTATTGCAAGTGCGTTGTGGTTTAGTAACAAAGAACATACAATTAGAGCGGAGCTTTTGGGAAGCAGTGGGGACAATCAGTGGAGAACACAGAGGATTAGCAATTTCAAGTCTTTGTAAGTGTTAGTGAGAGTGTGATGTGTATGAACAGTGTTGTTTCGCACATCAAAAAAAAAAAAAAAAAAAAAGGGAAAGCAGACAAAGCAAAAACGATAAAAAAACATTAAGTAACAGAAGTACTTGAATCAATAAGCAAAAGGCGATCAATTATACAATAATATATAATTTCGTGACTCTAACAATAACAATATAAGTATTTTTTAATAATAAATAATATGTGTTTCCTAAAACAACTAATGAAAAAAGCGTGAAACCATACCAGAAACAAGAAAAATAACGAAATAAAATAAAAATATTAATTAAATTAAAAATAATAAAAATTAAACAATTTTTTTTTGAAAAAACTGAATATTAAAAAAAATGTATATACTTGGATATCTAAAATAAATCATAGTACTAAAACTACCAAAACTGAATTTGCTTGCTACGACTCCAAAAAGCAAAATAAAAAGCACAAAAAGGAATACAAAAAAAAAAAATCAAACAACAAAAGCAACAAAAAGCACAAATACGCAAATATTAATTTAATTAATTTGTCGCTGCGACGCCGTTACCAACTTAGTGCAAAAAATTAGTAATTGCTGCACGCATTACATTTTAAAATTTTTTAATTTAAATAAACAAAATAGTTAGTAAGTTTTTCACTTAGTTTAATTTTCCAATGCAGCAACAACTTTTACACTAAGTAAGTAAAAGTACTCCGAACACATTAAATTTCAGTTTCGAAACGCATATGCTCAGTGTTGGGTACTCAGTGCCACATATTAGGCAGACAAATTAAATATAAAAATATTAAATAATAAAATCATTTAACGAACTTATATCGCACGTATCACCGCCCCAGCCTTGTTCGCATTTACACTTCTCTGGTGCAATGCATTTGCCGTGTTCACATGGATTTTTGCACTCCGGAATACAACCATCGCCATGAGGATGCTCTGTATAACCATCTGAAAAAAAGTAGAAAATATTGGTACTGAAGTGAATTTCATAAAAATTATTTAAATAATAGAAATTATTGGATTTAATTTCGCTCCTGCGTCAGTAAATTTTAATATATTCTTTAATGTCAATTTTAGAAAAATGCAGTTTTAAAACGCTCTTAGTATAAAACGGAGCAGTAAATGGGACAGTTCATTTGTATTATTGGTGCAACGAATGGATCTCGTGGTGAACGAGGGCAAGACGAAAAATCTCCTGTCATCAAATAAACAGTCATCGCATTCGCGACTCGGCTCCCACATTACTGTTGACAATCATAAATTTGAAGTCGTCGATAATTTCGTCTATCTAGGACCCAGCAGTAGCAGCAACAACAATAGCAGCCTTGAAACAACACACGGAATCTTTCTTGCCAAGAGGTGCTACTTTGGACTGAGTAGGCAATTGGAAACTAAACTCCTCTCTCGATGAACCCAAACCAAACTTTACAAGTCACTCGTCATTCCCGTCCTGACATATGGTACAGAAGCCTGGACGATGCCGACATCCGATGAGTCAGCTTTAGGAGTTTTCAACAGAAAAGTTTTGGGAAAGATTTATGGTCCTTTGCGTTTTAGCAACGGCGAATACTGTAGACGATCGAACTATGAGCTGTACGAGCTATATGGCGACATTGACATAGTTCGGCGAATAAAGACACAGCGGCTATATGGCTAAGTCATGTCGTCTGAATGTATGAAAGCACCCCAGCTTTGAAAGTGTTCAATGCAGTATCCGCTGGTGGAAGCAAAGGAAAAGGAAGACCACCACACTCCGTTGAAAAGATTAGGTGGATTACCTGATGACCTAAACAGGGTTAGGTTTCCGGGTCAACTCCGGTACGTATAACCGGCTGTCCTGAGAGTCGATCTCAGTCAGAATACTCATTACCGCCTATATTGAAGAGGTGGAAAATGAATTACCTGAGTGGTCTACAATCATCGGTTGATTTCGAGGTCAAACCTCAAAGCTACGGAAAATTAAACAATGGGGTTTCGCAGGGTGGTGTCCTTTTCCCGATGATGTTTAATTTCTATATTTCGAGGCTTCCTCCACCACTAGAGGGCGTCTCCTTGATCTCGTACGCCGATGACTGTTCGATTTTGGCGTCTGACTAGGATATTGATAGCCTTTGTTCGAAAGTAAACTGCTATCTCGCCAGCGAAATCTCTCTGCCACCCTTTTCACCAGCTGGACGAAGGAATAAACAACTGTTTTACAACGTACTGGCTAATTTTTACTGAATCCTGTACGATGGCTAGTTCTTATAATAATTATTGGTCATTCCTATGTATGAAAAAACCCCTTGTATAATTCCAGTTCCAATCACATTAAATGTAATCCAACAGTTCAGTTAATAATTTAAAGATAATAAAAAATTATACTTTATGAAAATTCTTTTAAACGATATATAGTAAAACCCCATATGACTGAAGCATTATTGGTCATTTTGGGATAACCAAAAGCTTAACCAACAGATCTTTATTGCTGTTTTCGTAGCTAGAAAAATGTAGTGGCAGTCCTTGGTCGGAATATAAAGCTCCGACTATCGCCTCTTACGATAGGCAAGCCTTACCGAACACTCAACCCTCATGGGAGTTTCCCCAACAGATCAATTGTCAATAGTGGACTCTTACAAAGCGTTTTATCCTATTGTTCATTTGTTTTGCGAATATTTCGAGTTTAATATTAGTAAACAATCAACAATTCAGGAAGTGGGAGATGTAAGTCAAGCCATAAGCATTGATTCATAACAGAAGAATAAATATTTTAATAATAACCGCAAAAGGTGTTTGAAGAATCTCTATGTACTGTTTGTGGAAAATATCAATTAATTGAATTCTTTTTTTGTATGCTCAGTGGGGAGGTCGAAGGTCGGCTGAATTTGTTTACATTATCAGTAGTTAGTAGAAAAAAAAGGTTAGAACGACAGATATCTGTTCATATTTATATACTAGTATACTTGTACTTGTATATACGCACCACAACAAGCACGCACAATGCGCGTTTTCATAAGCGTTCGTGTTTTATTCACCGTCCGATGTTTTATTTGATATGATGAGCAACGTGGTGGGACATTGAGACACCAAACGGTTTGACGTTCCTGATATGACTGCAATTCGGTGGTTGTCACCTCAACGGGATAACTGTAAGCAGAAAAAAAAAATGAAAAATTTTTAAATAAATTTTGCGCTGAAACCAATTTCACACACACACACACACTCACTTTTCACGTTTCTTACAAACATTGGGTCCATCCAATCCCTCTGAAAAATTGATAAGCGTATCAATCGACTGGGCGATGTTCACTATGCCAAACAGTACTATAAGTACAGTTATAAATTTGCAATGCGTTGTTGTTGTTGTTGTTGGCATTTTGAATGTTGACCGCTCGCTTAGCGGATATGTGACTGCCTTTTTATGTGTTTTGGTTTTTTTTGTGTTTTTGAAGAGATCGCAAATAATAAGCAACTGCTATTATAGAGATACTACATACATACACACATGTATGTGTTATTTATGTATGTACAAATGAAAGCTTAGCAGCGAAGTGATAAAAGAACACAATGCAGTGCAACTAAATTGCTTTCGATGATTAAATTATATGCGCCTCCTACATAGTTCCAGCTTTTATCTGGGCTTTCGAATAGCGTTGATGATTCAATGGGCATATATACGCACGCACATGTCTCGGAACTGGAAAGAAACGATTAAATAATAATAAAATTAGTTTATAAAAATGTATTAGGTGAACATGGATACGAATAATATAGTAAATATATGCAAGCACATAATAACATAAGGAGTTTGTAATTGTAGATAACAAAAAAAAAAAAAAAAATAGAATAGGAATGACAGAGATTTTAGAATATAAAATCTTTACAAGCGCATTATTATGCAATTATTAGTCAGGTTAGGGCTTCACACAATTAAAAATAAGAATAAAATACTGTCTTCAGCCATTTTGAAATCTTTAAATCATTTCAAATTTAATGCGAATTTGCAAAAATCGACCTTCCGCGTCCATATTCACATTTGTAGAATACCAAATGTCACACTCCTAGATGCATTTTGGCGGATTTTTTACGCAAAACCTCATATCTGAACAAAACGGTTGTACAGGAACAATATGATATAGTCAACCGATCTGTTAAATGGACGATATATTTAAAGGATATACCGCCATACTTAATTTCGTTGAAATATCTCAAACACTGAGAGACAGTTTGCGCTCAAACAGGTGGAAGAACAGACGGATATGACTAAATTAACTCAGTTTGTCATTCTGATACGATCGGTATAAATATTGATCGCTCCGCCTCTTCTCCTTTTGGTACTTCCCTACTTTTTTAAAGAAAAAAAAAACACAGAAAAATCAAATTTAATGGGGAATGTTTATTATCATTCGAAAGAACATTCTTTGGAATTTATTTTTTGAAGATTATCTCTTTCAAATGTTGGCCGCGGCTACGTCTTAGATGGTTCATTGGTTTTGCTTCCATGCCTGAATCGAAGCAGGATTGTTCGCACAGACTTAAGACTTTACAGGAAACAGTGTAACAGTGTGATATCCCACGATCTTGGTGGTCAATCGACCGCCTTCAAATCTCACCAAACCGTTGTTTTTCCTGAATGAAATGGCAGCTCTTGAATCTCTTCAGGTTACTCTTCGTCCCAAATGTGGCAATTTCGCTCGTTTACATACCCATTGAGCTAGAAATTGGCCTCATCGCTGAACAAAATTTGGCTCGAAAACGTCGGATCTTCATGGAACTTTTCAAGAGCCCATAGTTGCTGCGAACTGCGCCGAATCGACTCTCCACGGTCTTCGTGTACACTCTCAGCTACGGTCGCTATATTTTCTACAATTCGTGCTGGACGTGGTCTATTCGGTCGAATATTATCCAATAATGAGATCTGGGTCTCAAGATGGGCGATGGTGTTGCGAATAGTACGCCCAGTGGGCCGATTATGTTGACCATAAGTTGAGCGAAGCGAGCGAAATACGTTCTATACAGAACGTGAATTTTCGTAATAAAATTGAATGATTTGTAAACGTTGTTCAGTCGTAAGTCTTTCAATGATGAAATGTCAAACAATGCTGAACAAAAATAACATGACAGCTTAACACGACTCACGCGTGATCTGTCAAAAAAAGGCTATTAAAAAAAGTACATCTACATGGATCACCTTTTACATACCTTGGAACCAAAGTTTATATACCATTTCATGTTCATGAAAAGTATAAAAGTTAAAACGCTTAAGTAAGAATACCTTAAAATCGGAGATTTAAAAATCCAGTTAAACAAAATTATCAACTCAAACATTTTGTTTCTCAAAAATCGATACACAGAAACTCTGAATTTTCGATAAGTCGAGGAAATTAAACAAGGCTTTGAGATTACAATTAAAATAAAATACATAAAAAATATTTCAAAACAAAAATCATTTGGGAACTTGAAAACAAACAGAAAAACTAAAACAATTTCTTAATAGAATAACAACAAACAGCTGAAATTTCAAAACATAGACGTGAATAAGATGCACACATACGAATATCAGGATGGTTTAAATTATGTGCCTCTACTGGCGGCGCAAAGTGCCTCACACATGACCGTTGGCAGTGGCGTTTGTCTCAACTCAGCGCGACGGTGATAAGAAGAGAAAAAACATAAGAATAATTTATCTTTTTTTTACTCATTCGCAAATTTATCCTCTCTTTACTTAGCACCGCAAGCTCTTTGCCCTCCAGGAGCAGTGTAATTTGCTACAATGGCAACTACGAAGGCGATCTCAGCATGTTCGGCACCAAGTCCACACTACACACGCTTGCACCGTCCCAACGACGCCTTGAACTGGTCGAAACTGATTCGGATACGGAGTATAAGCGCGAGCTGGAAGCATATCAACCACCAGTGCGTAGCAATAAAATTGAAAGTCAATTGAAACGTTTGCTAGTCTACTATGGCGATCGGCTGGTGAGTCAAAAGCGACGCAAACAGGCCACAGAATTCACGAATCGGATCTACCATAGTTCGCATTATCATCGTACGTGCGTGCTGTTGCGTAGATGCTGTACTTGGACACTGTGGCTATTGCGACTGATACTCTTCACACTCCTACGCTTCACCAATAGCAGTTATGGTTGCTGGCGTAGTTGCATTTTATGTCGAAATTCAGCGCGACGTATGCTCTGGTGGATGACATTGGCGAAATGTGGTGATGTCAAGCTGTTCGTAATAATTTTACTGGGCTCGCCAATCGTTTTTCTCATCGCCATTGTAGGCCTTTTACTGGCCATTTATTGTGCTCTACGAGAATATTGTGGCAATGTAAATCCCTTGCGAAGATTTCGCGTAAGATGATCAATTCGTAAATATATTTTTGAGAATTTTTCATAAATTTCAAAGGCGAAATTCCATTTGTCCGACTTTTATAAAGCGTTTACCACAAAACTAAGTCGCATATGGCAAGAAAATATATTTTACATGATTTTTATTCAATTTATTTTATATAAATTTAGTGCATCAAATAAATATACATAATTTGCCACGGATGATTTTTTATGTTTTTTCTCTCTCTCTGTACATCAGTGACGAGTATTTCCGTTTTTCATTAACGAGCCAATTGTTGCAAAAGATGTGTAGATGAGAATATGATCAGGGTACAAATGGGCACTTGCGTGCATAACTATGTACAGAAAAGTGCATAAGTATACGCATAAACAATCCCAGCAAACACTAGAAATAATATTCTCGTATGAGATGAGGAGGTAAGATTGTTGGAACTAACTAGAAATAAAAAAACTTGAGAGATGCTTCCAAATCTTTAAAAATGAATATACCTCTGCAGGAGTTCAGCTTTTAAAATAAGAATTTCATTTTGGCACAATCATAAAATTTGTTTACATAAAGGGTGATCCATTTCGAGGTTCCCTACTTTTTTAAAGAAAAAAAACAAACCGAAAATTTCAAATTTAATGGGGAATGTTTATTATCATTCGAAAGAACATTCTTTGGCATTTATTTTTTGAAGATTATTGGCCGCGGCTACGTCTCAGATGGGCCATCCGGAGCGGGACTGTCCGCATAGAATTTAGACTTTACATATCCCCACAGAAAAAAGTCTAACGGTGTGATATCACACGATCTTGGTGGTCAATCTTAAACGTGAAATTATCTGCTCACTGAAGTGTTCTCTCAATAAATTCATTGATTGATGCGAAGTGTGGGAAGTGGCGCCGTCTTGTTCAAACCAAATGTCGTGAAGATAACGAGCTTCAATTTCAGACATCAAATAGCCACTTATCATGGCGCGATAACGGTCGCCATTGACGGTTACGTTCTCACCGGCATAATTTTTAAGGAAATATGGACCGATGATTCCGCCGGCCCACAAACCACACCGAACCGTTGTTTTTTCTGAATAAAATGGCAGATCTTGAATCTCTTCAGGTTGCTCTTCGTCCCAAATGTGGCGATTTTGCTTGTTTACATACCTATTGAGCCAGAAGTGGGTGAACAAAATTTGGCTCGAAAACGTCGGATCTTCTTGGAACTTTTCAAGAGCCCATAGACCGAAGCGATGTCGCTTGGAAAGGTGGAAAGGTCTTGCACAAGCTGTATTTTGTGCGCCTGTACGCTTTCAATTTAATATCTCGAAGTAATATGCGGCAAGCCGTTCCATACGCCAGTCCGAGTTACTGCGAACGACTTCAAACCGACTCTCCACGGTCTTCGTGTACATTCTCAGCTACGGCGGCTATATATTCTTCACTGCGGGCTGAGTTTGGCCTATTCGGTCGAATATTATCAAATAATGAATGCTGGGTCTCAAGATGGGTGATGGTCTTGCAAATAGTACGCTCAATAGGTCGATTATGTTGACCATAAGTTGAGCGAAGCCCGCGAAACACATTCTTTACATATTTCTATAAGGATCGCAACTCATAATACGAACTAGAAATTTGATCTTCACTGTTCGGTAACCAGCGAAGATCAAACATCGAATTTTGCTCATAGTCATTTAGATTAATTTTTAAAATTGATATTCAATTTCAATGAAATATTTTATGCTACGTGTGACTGGTCTTAATTTCACTAACTTAAGTAAGTAAGTTCTTCGAATAAAGATTTGGGGAAATAACAAAATATAATCAAAATCATTTCAATTGCATATTTTTTTGTGGCCAATCCACTTGTTGAGAAGTATTGATGTTGCTTGTTGCGTCTGAAACTGACATCAGAGGAAAATGTTGACTGGGATATTTTTATGGTGCTTATCATATCAACAAATGAAAGTGAAAATCCGAGTAAAACACACAAATGATTCAACGCAAATACAAAGCGAGCACAATAACATTTTTTTTTCATTGAGGAGCTAAATTTTAGGCTGGATTATACGATGAGCTCATGTTGGGGACAATAGATAACATATAATTTATAATGATACGTTTGCCTGCCGAAGAGAGTAAGGAATTAAGACTTAGCCAGGAATTAAGACTTAGCCAACTACCGACAATGGAAGCAAAATGATTGACGATTTAGATTTAATGAATCTAAAGCTGGTCTCGTTGCCCGCAAGATGCGTTCCTCGATTATTTTCTTTGTGCTGGAAACAAAGTCAAATGAAGGAATTTTGAGCAGCTGATGGTAAACAAGCCTTAGTACCACTTAGTCCATAATGAAACGCACCATTTTTCATCAGAAAGCCATTTCATCAATAAATTTTGTAAATTTGTATGTTAAAATTAAGAACAAATGTTGTTTGTATTTATTGAAGTCAACTATTCTCCAAACACACACATTTTCATAATTCTTTGTTAACAAAAAATGCCCAAAAAATTTCCAGAAATCCCAAAACGAAACTTTTCCATCGTGGTGGCACAAAGAGTTTCATATTTTGTTCCTACCAGCTCAGTGAAAAATTACAAAAATTCTTTCGCTAACAAGAGTGAGAGAGAGAGAGAGAGAGAGAGAGGGAGAGGGAGAGGGAGAGGGAGAGGGAGAGGGAGAGGGAGAGGGAGAGGGAGAAACCAGTTACACGGAACACAAGATACGAATGCGCTGAGTATTTGTTTGATAACAGGAGGTATTTCATCTTGCCCTTGATCATTACCAGACTCATTAGCTTCTCCTTTTTGTCTAACCTAAAACGATAAAGAGTCACCTTATCTGAGGCCTCGTTCGACATCGAATTGCTTGGAGAGGTTTCTTCCCGATTCTTACTGCGCTTCTGGTACTGCCCAGCGCCAGTAGGTATAACTTTTGCAGGGATGCCAAATTCAGACATAGCGGCATACTATAGTCAGTCCCTCTTCTTGCTATCGAAAGTGGCTTTAAAATCGACAGAGCTGATGTACATATGTCGTTCCATTTTTCGGGGTATTTGGCAAGTTTTGACATGTGGTGAATATCTTGCCAATGGTGTATTAACCAGGTTTAAAGCGACGCTGAAAAGGTCCGATCAGTTCGATGAGTGGGCTTTCAACTTTCGTACCCAGTCAATCCAAGACAAGTGGTGCGGAACGTGGGGTACCTATTTTTCTGGGCAGAGCATACTTTGGTTACAATTGTCAGGCATTTACTGAGATGGTTACGTACAGCTACATTAATGAAGTTTATGGAATTATCTAATCATACTAGAATTGGCTCCCGATTGAGCAAATTATAAAAAAAGTAACAACAAAAGTTCTTAAAAAAAACATTTCATAAAAAACAACCTTTAAACAATTTAATTCAATACTAATGGTTTCCAAAAAAAAAAATCTAGGCATAATTTGGAGAAGTATTGGTTAAAGACAACCGAGAAGCAATAAATAGGCCTCATTTGTCGAACAAAACAGAAGTGGTTCACAAAGAACTTACAGTGGCGAGCATAAGTGGATGAATGTTTGTCACTTCTGCACTTATTTGTTCATAACATCCGTTGTACTTATTCAAATAAAACCATTTCTTTTTAAATTTTTAATCCACATATTGTGCTAATATATTATGCAAGGAAAAGTCAAAAAAAATAAATAAATGCAAAAATTCTAAGGCAAAAAACTAAACATATCTCCATTCATCCAATTTTGCACGTGAGTGAAAATTCAATTAGTTACATCAGTTCAGTATTTAGTCCACAGCCCTTTGCTTTTTATTACACTTTGGACTCGTTTTGGCATACTTTCTACCAATTTTTCAATTCTTCCATTAGGTATTTCGGTCCATTCTATCTGAATCCTTGCCCAAAGCTCGTCCATATTTTTAGGGGCTCTTTCATACACTGCCAACCTTTTTTTTTTAAAGGGCCCATAGATTCTCGATAGGGTTGAGATCTCGGCTTTGTGCAGGCCACTTTAGCACTTGGAAACGTTGATCATTCAACCAATTTTTCACGATTTTAGCAGGGTGTTTAGGATCACCGTCTTGTTGAAAACACATCTCGTCTTCGGGATACGCACTTAGATCGACAAAATCTGGCAAATATGTTTGCAAAATGTTAAGGTAGTCTTCCTTCTTCATAATGCCTTCTATTTTCACAAGTGGGCCGACATGCCACCAGGTGAAACATCCCCAAACCATTAGATTACCTCCACCATGCTTTACAGTTTATTTCACTTGATGCTTTTGTAACTTTTCCCGTGGCCGGTGCCAGTAGTATTGCTTTCCATCTGATTGGAACCTATTAATCTTGGTTTCATCTGACCATATCACTCGTTTCCAGTCGTCAACGCTCCAATTTATATATTTTTTACAAAATTTTAACCGTGCTTCCACATTTTTGTCAGACAAAGCTGGTTTTTTTTTTGCTTGATTGCTGATACCAAACCGATCCGTCGAAGGGCTCTCCGCGCAGTCCACTGACTAACATCCTTATTTATTTGCTCCATCTGTAAGTAGCCTTCGACGACCTTTAACGTTTGAATCAGGCTTCACATTCCGTCTTTTTTGAGCGCATAAAACAGTACTGTGACAAATTTTTTATTTTTTTGCTATTTCTCGAGACGACTGCCCATTTTTTGTTAACGCCACGATGCTATTTTCTAAATCCTGCGATATTTTTCGCATATTTACACTGTTTTATTAATCGTTGAACTAAACACACTTAAACGCTCGATTATATTTGAACAAGTGACAAAAATTGTGCCTTTGAAAACAAAGTGTTGAGCTGTAAACGAAATTCGCAAGATTTTCATAAAACAGTAAACTCAAACCCACTTTTTCAAAAAAAGCATACGGTGCAAAATTGGATGAATGGAAATATGTTTAGTTTTTTGCCTTAGAATTTTTTGCATTTAATTTTTTTTGACTTTGCCTTGCATAATATGTTAGTACAATACATTGATTAAAAATTTAAAAAGAAATGGTTTTATTTGGATAAGTACAACGGATGTTATGAACAAATAAGTGGAGAAGTGACAAACATTCATTCACTTATGCTCGCCACTGTATTTCAAACTTCATGGAATTTTTTTTATTGCTCATAACGCATTACTTCACACTGATTATATGTACATATGTAACGTGAAACCAATACGAGGAGATTAAAAAAATATTTAATTTATCGCATTGTGTTTTATTGGCGAAATTAGCTAATAAAAAAAAGCAAAAACAAATTAAATCCAAGAATTGTTTGCCTTCTTCGGTTAGACGATATCAAATGCGTACAAGCGAAAAATCACTTTTTTATGCGCAATAAAGTGTTGAAATGTTGTTATCTGAGAAATGACGACGGTGTTTTACTTATAAGTACATACTCGTACATACTTACAGTTACGAGCACGCATGCATGCATGTATGTATGTAAAAAAAAAGTGATTTCAAAACAGAATTTGTAGTGTAATTTGCACCCATTTTGGCATTGAAATGAAATTTGAGCATAAAAAATGTTGATATTGAAATCTGTGCTTACAGAATTTCACATTTGTGTACACATTAGGAAGGGTGACAGAAAAAAGTGTATGGAAATTTTTATTAAAAAAAAACTATGAGTAAGTATAATTATGAATGGTTTGCTCTGCGTAGAACTCTAATATACCAAGATTGCTATCCTTTCAACAGGCCGGAAGAGTTTTCTAATTTTCAGTCGAACACCCTGTAAGCTCATAAGTACATGCGTATGAGAAGGTATTTTTTTTTTATCGCGCATATGTATGTACATACTCATATAAACATCGGTATTAAGCAATAAAAGTGTAAAATGCAATAAAAATTGTATGCTCCTCAGAAATCGATGTGAATTTTATACATACACATATGTATGTACGAGTCAAACTGCACCTGTGTATGTGGCACAATGTCATTACATAATCGCATTAGCCACTCAGATATCCATCAAATTGTCATTAGAAACTAAATGTTGAATTTGTGGTTATATTCGAATGTATTTGCATGGAGAGAATTTCTAGAAAGCTTGCATTGGATCACGTTCCATGCATGCATGCATATACATACATATTTATATACATACGTATTAAATACGTAAGCAATAACATACAAATCTACATACTGTGCATAGCTGTATAGCTGGTAGCTTTATTAACAGGTGCCTTAAGTGGGTCAGTGAAGTATTAAAAACGGAATGTGGCAATGATGGGGGACTTTGTGTACAAAGATAATGAAATTTGACTGCAAAAAACATTAGAAGCGACAAAAAAAGTAGATGAAAAAATTTTTAGTCAAGAGAATAGGACTTAATATAAATTTTAGACTATTTTGCAGAATTTTTGTCGGGTTTGAAATAGGAATTATTTCAAAATAGCGGTTAATATTTCTGTAAGCTCCAGGCTACCCTATTCGACCGAGAAAGTTTCTAATAAATTTCCTAATCTCCAATGTACGGCAGAGATAATTTCAGAGCGAGAAAGTTAGAGATCGAAAGGAGTAGAGAGAGAAGAAGAGATTGTTTCAAAGGAGAGAGATTTCTGAGTATCGAAGCAAAAATATGACTGACTGTTGACTAATAAATCCTTGAGTCAAATAGCACAGTGTATCATAGGAGATTTCTTAATTTTTGCCGAGAAAAGTGATATTCTACTAAATAAAATAAAAATATATGCTAACAGGTCGATTGGAGGGTCCCCGGCCTGACACATAGATGGCGCTACTAACAATAAATCCATTTTTTTTAGTTAGCCCTAGCATTCAAAAGATGCGTGCATAAATTTGACAGCTGTCGTATCATCAGTTTGTGAATTATAGCATTTTGAGTGATGCAATTTTTGTTATTGTGAAAAGAATGGATAAAAAGGAGTTTCGCGTGTTGGTAAAATATGGTTTTTTGAAGGGAACAAATACAGTTGAAACAAAAACTCGGCTTGATGACGAGTTTCCGGACACTGCCCCAAGAAAATTAACCGTTGAGGATTGGTATCCTAAGTTTAGAAGTGGTGAAATGAGCACCGAAGACGGTGAAACCATTGGATGCCCAAAAAAGGTTGTTTCCGACGAAAACATCAAAAAGATTCACAAAATGATTTTAAATCACCGTAAATTGAAATTGAATGAAATAGCAGGCACTCTACGTATCATTGACGAATATTTGGGCATCAGAAAGCTCTGTGCAAAGTGGGGGCCGCGTAAGCTCACTTTTGACTAAAAACAACAACAAGTGGACGATTCGGAGCAGTATTTAAGATGTTCAAGCGTACTAAACGCGAGTTTTCGCGTCAATATGAGACAATGGGTGAAATATGGCTCCATAATATCATCCGAGTGAACTGTACACGATGAACCCGCCCCAAAGTGTGGAAAAACGCAACAGTCGGCTTACTAGGTTGCCCAGGGACTATTGCCTGTTCTCAGATCTCAAAAAAATGCTCCCTGGGAGGAAAATTTCGTCGAATTTCGGAGCAAAGGAAAAATCTTACTACAAAAATGGAACCGAGAAGTTGTAGGGTCGCTATAAGCAGTGTATCACCCTTGAAAGGAACTTTGTTGAATAAAAAAATTAATTTTGCCAAAATAATGTGTTTTACTGTAGTAAGCCGGGGACCTTTCAATTGACCTATTACCTATGTAATCTAGTTTGACCTACCTTTTGTATAATACCGTTATCTTAAAATAAAAATATATTTAAAATTAAATTCATTCAAAATTAAAGATATTGAACGAATTGGGGGGTGTTAACCACCGTATTCTTAAACAAAAATGCGCTTTATTTGTAACAAGGTTAATACAGGCAAAAATGCTTCAGAAATTGCAGTTTTAGTAATTAGTTCACGTAAAACGATACATAATGTCCTTAAAAAGGTTAAAGAAAGTGAAGGTTAATTATCTCAAAACAAGTTCAAAACAACAGCACTGCGAAAGAGAACGATTTTTTTTAGATGAAACTAAATTTAAACCGTCTAGGCAAATTATGCAGAAAATTTATGAAGAATTCGATTTAAATATATCAAGAAGCGCTGTAGAAGGCATTTAAAGAAGGTCCAGCTCTTTGGGCACGTAAGCAGTAAAAGGCCATGCCTCAATCATGTAAATAAATGGAAAAATGTAAAAGTATCCATATTTGGACATCTTAAAGATTTGGAATAAAACTATACGTATAAAACTCCATGTTACTAAGATGGACTTTTAAGCGGAATAAGTATACCGCGAAGGTCACATTAGATTGGCTTAAGAAGGATTAAGCAGTGCAGATCTCAGATCTCAACTCAATAAAAAATTTATGGAAACACAATACTTTTAAGATTATTAGTTTGATTGAAGATTTATTTATGCCTTGTTACTGTCTGAGTCTTCATTTTGGCTCCATCGTCTACTAACGCCTTCCCTCAACCTATATAGAGTCTCGAAATTAATAATAATATAAACAAATTCTTCGAAACCCTCATCGCACACATCAGAGGTGAAAATTGAGATTCATAAGAGAGGGAAAGACAGAGAGACATGTTCTCTCAACACATTTTTGACTACGAAAAGCTTCAGATTTCCATATGGATTAGTCGTGTCTTAATGGATGTCAAATGTACTAAAAATAAATACAACAATTATTGCAAACCAGCCACCTGTGATGAGAAAAAAACCTTTAGTTTTAATAATAATGACTAAATTTCCCCAACTTCGACACAATACTCTCCACACACCTTAATTCATATGCAAAAATTCAAATTTGTATAATTGCAAATTATCATGGAATGTGACATCTGTTTTGAAATTGAAACAAAAATTATATTTCTGCGTCAGTAATATTCATACATCACAGACAAACGACCCTCCCCTCAAGGCAATGAAATTTAAATAAATATTGTAAAAATATATTAAATTTCGTTATTATATTTTTTGTTGTAAAATTAGCTTTCATAATACACAAGCAACAAAGACAAAGCAATAATCATTGCAAAATGTGTAGCTGTTTGAGCGAAAGCCATAAGTCATACTTCAATAATTTTGACTGTCAGTTTAAGTAAATACAGACTATTGCGCTCAGTCTGACGAAATAAAATCGAGATTGAATAAAAAAATGTTTAAAATATGAGGGCATAACAAAAGTAATACAGAAATTTTTCTTTTATAGGGTGTTTTTTATAGAGGTATAGAACTTTAAGTTGGCATTACTTTGCAAAATGGCGACCGATTTAACAGCTGTCAAGTGATTTATTCTCAGTTTGGTTTGGCAATTTATTATGAATAGACTCACGCCTGAACAACTCTTGCAAATAGTGCAATTTTATTTCGAAAATAATGGTTCTGTGCGGAAAACGTATCGCGCACTACGTCCAATGATACGGACCAATGATTCCACCAGCCCATAAAGCGCATCAAACAGTCAGTTTTTCTGGATGTAACGGTGTTTCAACATACACTTGAGGATTACCTTCACTCCAAATGCGGCAGGTTTGTTTGTTGGCATAGCCAATCAACCAGAAGTGCGCTTCATCGCTAAACATCGCTAAAATGGATGAGGGACCCTCGAAATGGATCACCCGTTAAAAGCAATGGCTAAGGATAGTAATAGATTTTTATATCTGGAAAAGATATTTCCGAAACAGATATTTCCGAAACTCAGTGAGGCAGAAATTAAGGAGAATTCACAAATACGGCAACTCATGGAGTATAAAACCTTTGAAGAAAAACTGATTGACCGGGAATAACTTGATAATTTTTTGCGTTTGTTGTCCACAACTCTCTTGGAAACCATAAATCAAAAAATTATAAAGAATCAAAAACTAAACTTAAAATGCTACAAAAAGGTTTTGGGGTGTAATCTGTCATTAAGAATATATAAGCTGGACTCTCAAATGGACTTCTTTGCGGCAAATTTGGATGCTGTGTGTGACGAACAAGATGAGATGGTCCATCAGAACATTTCCATAATGGAATAGCATTATTAAGGGGAATAGAGTTAAGGAATGCTAGCAGATTATTGTTGGGGTCTTAGAGATGACCTACCAAAAGCCAAATATTACAAAAATTGCTTAGAAAATTCTAAGTATTTTTTGTAATCTACGTGCAGTTTTGTATTTTATTGAAAATAGATGTTTTGATGTCACAATAGAACCTGATGTGCACATATTTTTTCATTGATATATCTGTTTGGCGACTCTAATATATTCAAAATTTGATGTTTGTGTTTTCATGTGACAAAAAAGTTTCAATTTTATTGCTTAGTGTTATTAAGTCTAAAATACAGCTATACATATGCGTAAACATCCCGCTTATCCTATACAAATTCATTTATTATATATATGTATATGCAACAATGTATTAATGAATTTTCCCAAAACTTAATAACAGTCTTTAGCCGACGTTAATGCATATTTAAATCGCTTATTAACGGCACGAAAGTGCTCCAGAAAATAAAAAGGTAAACAAAAAAAACTGCCACACTCGTTTTCATATATTTTCTCTTTTTCTTATAAAAAAAAATCAATTTCGTGCAATGACAATGTGCAGAGTGATAACCAGTAATTAAGCTTGACCTATAACTATCACAGTGTAGCAAATTGAAATATTAATATGAATTAAGGTAAATATGTGGAGTTTGTGAATGTAAATAGTATATGTATGTATTTACAAATCTGGACACATCATTACGTGACACGTGTAAACATTTGCATGCTTTATTGTCCTACGGCATTAGCATTTAAGTGTGTAAGTAATGTATATAAATATAATTTTCATGTATTTTTGGTGTCAAAACAACATTAATTCATTGTCAAGGTTGGCTAGAAAGCTGAATAAATTTTTTTTTTTTTATTATTATTTTTTTTTTCGTGGAATGCACCATATGTATTTACACAATATGCATCTATAAATATGGACTAAGCTAAAAAAATAAACGAAATTTATTGCATATTCAATAGGCCAAAAATTAAAATTATATATTTTCCATTTGTTTCAATTTCTTTTCAAATAGAAACCAAATAAATCCACAAAGATTTTTACAAATAACTCAACGAGATCTAGCGAGTGATCATAAGTTGCTTTATCTCCCAGACTCAGCATATAATATTAACCAAATTAATAGCATATTTGGTAATAACTTGAGTGTAGCGGCATCTGGCGGTTGCTTTTTTTTTAAGATGCCTAAAACACACAAATAATGTGTCAAAAATTATTCACCTCAAAGAATACATAAACAAGACCTTCGAAACAGAGTTTTCGCAATTAGATATTGATTACCCTGGTGTTGCTCTCTTTCCCTAGAACTCAGATTGGTCATGTTTTCGTTGCGGATAAAATGTTGTTTATCATTAAAAAAATGCCAAAGGCAAGAAGAATCCGAAAGAAGATAGATCTGGATGCATTTACACCGAAAAAAGAGTAGGAATAGAGAGTAGGAAAAAGAGAGAATTATATTCTTCATATAACTATCAGTATAGTTAGCATACTTCAGTGATTCAGAAATTTGATGGGAGGAAAAAACACATGAGATTTTACCATTTTGTTAGAAAAAGCCTACTTTATTGTTAAGTCGTTTGTGGGATCTCTCCTTCTGAGTTTTAAACAGTTTCCTTCGAAAGTAAAACCACACTATCGAGCTCCAAAAAATCAATTTGTTAAATAGAAAAATATTAAGTAAATAAGGAATTCTTGTTAAGAATCTTACATCAAATTTGAAAGATTGAATACATTTATTTCTCTAAAATCCATGTTGAGCTACCGCTCTTGTGTTTTCCAGATTATGATCTTATATCGATTAACGATAGCGTTGCTGGTACGGTTATAATCTTTACGTAAAATTCTTTCAATCATTTTGAAAAACACTTTATATATACACATAGACCATAAAGTCTACTTTCACCCAACGCATTTTTTAAAGTAAAGTACAAAAACAATGGAAATATTTAATGCAGTTAAAAAATTTTACAAAAATTTATTCATTATATTTTTCACATCAAAATGCAAAAACAAAAACCTATATTCCTATTTTCATTTTCGAGATAACAGTACCTATGTAAGTGTACCAACATGTAAACATAAACACAACACAGTCTGCGTTCAGATTTATAACTATAAAAGCATTAAAAATTGAAAAGAAAAATTAAATTTTATATTTTGTTGGATAACCACGTTGTTCTAATACCTCACTCAATCGGTTTGGCATTGTATTTATCAACTTATCTGTTTCCTCAGCAGTAATTGGGGACCATTCTGCTATCATAACTCTTCGCAAAACCTCTATACTTGTTATTATATATGCTGACGAATTCTTTTTCCTTATATATTACAAAGGTGCTCTAGGGGCATTGTACAAGAGCCAAAGTCAGGACTATTTGAGCAGCATGCTTCAGATCGTTATCCTGTTGAAACCAAAATGTCGAAGATAAGCCTAGATTCTCTGCACTTTGTTTTAAGTTCTTTTTTAAATGTTTAAATATAACCATTTATCCATTGCCGATTCGATAAATTCAAGCTGACCCACACCATTAGCCGCCATGCACCATAACCATATTTCACCCACCACCATGTTTCACTGTTTACCAACAAGATTTTGTTTTTTAAGGACAGTTCCTGATTTGCGCCACACAATTTGGCGACTTTTTATGACGAATATACGAAATTTGCTCTTATCCGAAAAAAGGACTTGTTTCCAGAATTCCGGAGACTTATTTATATAATTATGAGCTAATTCTATGCGCTTTCGTCTGTTGACAAGTGTGATATAAGGTTTTTTCTAGCGACTCTATCATGATATCCAGCTTTGTTGACGTAATTCGCGGGTTAACTTTCACCAGATTTATTATTTTGCGTTCTTCCCGTACTGATATTTTTGGACGGCCAAATCGGGGTTTTCACGCTTTGCTTGAAATTATTTACTACGCCTTGGACGGAGGAATACGTTCTTCCAATAGTTTTTGCCATTTTTCGGAAACTTTCGCCATCTTTCCACAGTTTAGTAATTATTTTTCTCTCTTTCTTTCCCCTTAGTTTCCATTTTTTAAAACTAATATTAAAACACGTCACAAACTCTTTAAATGATTAATTTGAATAAAAGACAATAGAAAATATGCAAAAAGAAGAAGCATCTTCATGAAAAGTAACGGTATTCTCAAATCAAGCAAACTGAGCGCAGATTTTGTGGTGCCTACGTTTACTTGTTGCTGCACTTGGATACCGTTATCTCGAAAATGAATATGGAAATATAAATTTTTGCTTTTGCATTTTAAACTTAAAAATAATATTATAATGAATAAATCATGTAAAAAATTTTAACTGAATTAACTATTTCAGTTGTATTTTTACTTTACTTTGAAAATTGTATTAGGTGAACGCAGACTTTATGGTATATGTGTATGTACGTAGATTTGTAATAATTCACTTATATGCTAGCACATTATAATTATTTGCAAACAGCTCATGGAGTGACAACAAATGAAATGAATTACTCATCTGAGTACCGTTAAAAAGCTACCGGGATCTTGTTATCAGCTAAATGACACTTTGGACTCATAATCAATTGATAATTAACAAATCATTTGCTGTTTCACAGTTGAATGGTTAAATGGCATTTGATTGCACAGAATATATTTATGTGCGCAAGTACATATATTAAATAATCTCTGATTATTTTTAATTTATTACTTTTTTAATATTTTTTTAATGTTTTTTTTAATTTTTTTAATAATTTAAATTTTTTTTTAAATTTTCTTTTCAATATTTCTTTATATTTTTATTTAATTTTTTTAATTATTTATTACAATATTTTTTCTAAAAAACACTTTCAAGCGACTTCCGTTATAAATTCCTACAACAACAACAAATAGGTTAAATGGGTTCAAAAACAAAAATCCCAATAGCACTCAAACGTAATTGATTTTATGAATGAATTTAGTTACAACTACAATTCAATTATAATCTTGAGCGAAAATCAATTATCTACTAATTATTTACTATACAGATGTGATTGAGAATGAAATATGAAACAGATGAAAATATGTCGAGACATAAAATATTGTACATACAACAACAATATGCCAAAGCGAACGAGTCATCGCTTAGTCACACCATAAATACTATATACATACATATGTATTTATTGTAGTAGTACATATATAGTTCCTATATACGCAAACCATATATACATATATACATATTTACATGCACATTAATAAGACTTTATAATCAGACATGTAAATAAAATAAAATCTCTGAAGAAACTGTAAAGATATTAAGACGAAAATAAAGAGAAAAATCACTTATAACGCCAGGATGTCCGCACAGAGAGATAATTATGTTTTGTCTTTATAGGTAAATACAGTGGGGGATATAGTTTTGCTTATTAAAGACAGAGCACAGAACACATGCATATATGTATAGGGTTTCCCCATAAGAGTGATATGATTTCTTTAAAAAAAAACACTAAATGTTAAGGAAACTCAAATGTTTTTTTATTTAATGTGAAGTACAATCGATACAATTAAGTTATGAATATAACATCATTCAAATGACCTCCACCACTTCTTTTGCAGGA
This sequence comes from Neoceratitis asiatica, assembly GCA_030068015.2. Classification (NCBI taxonomy): domain Eukaryota; kingdom Metazoa; phylum Arthropoda; class Insecta; order Diptera; family Tephritidae; genus Neoceratitis; species Neoceratitis asiatica. The sequence goes on from CM061526.1 coordinate 89,847,925, forward strand.
ATGCATTCGATGAACCCAATTTTCCACTAAATCAAGTCGTATGTCATGAATAGCACGTTCAAACAAAAACCACACCGAACTGTCAATTTAGGTGGTGAATGTAATGATTGTTCATGAATAATTTGTGGATTTTCTTCGCATTAGAATCGACAGTTTTGTTTATTTACCGCACCACTCAGACAAAAGTGAGCCCAATCGGAGAAGATGATTTTTTGAAAGAAATCCTTATCGTTTTCAAGTTGTTCCAAGGCAAAATCAGCAAAGTTGTTCTCGCGTATGTATATCTTGCCAAGATGAAATTGTAAATATTACTAAATACAACGAAAAAATGACAGATCATGACATATTAAAAATGGCCAAAACGACACTTAGAAATCATATCATCCCTATTGGAAAACCCTATATATAGCTACTTATGGAAGCGTGTATATAAAAGTTTTATTTAAAAAATTTCGTGGAATAAACATTGCAAAACTGCAAATGCATATACAGACACATGTATGTGGGTATAAACATATTTTACAACAACATTTTAGCATATTCTTTACAGAATATATACTTTTTTTTATAGGTTTGTGAGATTAAACTGATGCTTATATACAGATGTGATTATGAACGCTACAGATCCATTACAATTAGTCATAGAATGAATTGTGAAAAAGTGCCTGCGATCGATTATTATAATCACTAAATGTTTAACCGCAAAGTATTTAATGAATAATACATGTGTATGTATGTATTTTTTTAGGCTTTTTTAATATTATTATTTGAGCCTATTTAAAGTAGCAAAAAAGAGTATTCGGTATATTTAGACAAAATAAACTAAATTAAATTAACCGCAATTAATTCAAATAAATATGTAAATTTAAACGTTGTTTGTTGAGCGGGTGCGGGACGTGGTTTGGCTTGAGTGCTATTTTTAGAAAGTGCTTGAACAGCAGAACCCTATATATACTTATATACGAGTACAAAAACACACTTCGAGAACGAGGGAAAAGTGAAAAAAAGTTTTAAAGGCATTGACACACAAAAATTTAAACATTTTTTCGGACCAACGAAAAATGTCAAGAGCTTCCGAAAGTAAAATCTTTAAAGCTTAAGTGAAATAGACGAGTATATATGTATGTGTGACATAACAATTTATTTAATTTGTGGTTGGCAATGATTTTTTGCTCTAAAAAATATCATTTTATGAGGAATATCAATAAAAAAAATTTAAATTGTGTTTGTTGCGAGTCAAAATCATCCGACTAGAAAGTTATTTTGTGATTCGCAAATATTTTCTACACATGAAATGGTTCAACCGCAAATGTTTATATGTACTTATGTGCGTAGTGTAAATTTTGATAAACGTTTAGCATCAAAAAGCCTTCCATTGTTTTCCTTTATAAAATATTTGCATATTTGTTTATGCGTATAACATTATTGTAATGAAAACTTCAAAATAAGTAAAAAACAATTTTTTTATTATAAACTTCGCAGTTAAATTATTCAACAAACGATAAGAGTTGTACAATATCACATATTCTTGTACACATTCAAGCTCAAAGCGGACATAGCCCTAACAAAATTACTAGTTCATACTAACTATAAGTAAAATGTTACTAGTTTCCATTTTTACAGTAACTAGTTCCATTTCTATAATTTTATTTATTAATTTTCCTTATGACTAAAACTTTTAACGCGGCGATCGCTTACGAATCGTCAATTGTTCGATAATGCATCAGCTTCATACTAGTTAAATACTAGTTCTACTATGCATGCTGAATTTTTACTTCGACTATTACCGTACTCTTTGTATAGTCAAAGAGGGTATCAGAAAAAAACAAAGCCGAGATGTGCTAGAACTTAACCCAACACAGCGGTCGGTGTTGAAAAAAAAACTTTCCACATAGAAGTTTAGCTTTCGATTCCTATTATTATATAAAAACTAGAAAGAAGGCATGTCTTCGGACTCGCCGAAGCTGAATTCACGTCTATAGAACACCGAATTTCACGCTCTCAGATGCTTTTTTGACAGATTAAAGAAATCAGTTGTATGGTGGCTACATAAAATAGTCGCGTCCCATTTTAATGATTTTCAGAAACAATGTAAAGTTGATTATGTACATATGTATAGAATAGCAAATTTCATGCTCTTAGGTACTTTTTTGACGGATTTATGACTGAAAATTTTCAATCTGATTGAAATATCTTAAAAACAGAGCGACTAGTTTGCGTTCAAACAGACAGACGGACAGGCGGACATGGCTAAATCAACTCAGCTCGTCATTCTGATCCGATCGGTATAATTTTGGCGGGTTTATCTGTCCTCCTTCTGGTACTTACATACTTCGGAACAAAGTTAATATACCATTTCATGTACAAGAAAGGTATAAATAATACAACAACAAGTTACATGGCTGATGTTGGCGCAGTGGCTAGAGCCCTCACAGTTTAAACAGGGGTCTGTTGGTTCGATCCCTGCCATAAGAGGTCTGATGAAGAGATGTTCTCGGCAGCAGCTGTCAGATTTACAATTTTTTCTAAGTTTTATAGAAGAAGAATTTCGATAATACTTAAAGTCGATAATACTTGTTAAGTACGATTGTATTAAATGGAAAAACATAAGGGGTGGAGCAATATTTCGGGCGGTCGTGCTACCACCTATTTTTGAAGTCAAAAAATATATCCCAGAAACCACTCAACAGAATTCGAAAAAAATTATTCAAAATGATATAAATGTTCCATCTTATGGACTTTTTACTTTCCAGCACGCAAGATCGATTTTTTAAAGTTTCAAACAACAGAACTTAACCAAACTTGGTAGAAGTGCTACTTTTAATGTGGACTAAAATCCCAAAATGGCTGGATCCAGAAATATACCTCCCTTTCATATAGCATGTGCTTTTGACAGATCTGTTTACTCAGGATATGAATAAATTTACAAAAAAAAAAAAAACTTGATCTTTGATAGATATGATAAAGAATAAGTTCCGAAAATCTACCGAAAGCTACCACTCAAACAAGTCTATCTTCTATATAACTGAACTGTAGTCTTTCTGTGAAAGTCAGTAAAGCCGCCTCGCGTTTAATATATATAAGAATAGCTAATACTCTCTTCCACACCGACTTAGCGTTTATACTTGTTTCAACTTAATATTGTTCGAAAAATTAAAAAGAAAAGGCAATGACGTAGGATAATGTTCTGGAGCAAAAATTTATTCTAAAATCTTATAGACAGTGGAGTAATGCTCATATATTTTTGCTTATTTAAATAAATAAGCGAAAACTTTGTCATATAATTGCTTTCGATGCTGATATCAAAAGCTAGAAAAGCAATTTAAGACAAATTTGAACGTTAGCGCAATGCATGTGAAAGCGTGAGGATGTTTTATTGCTTAGGGTATCTTTGCTGTAATTTTTACTGTAATTATTACAGTAATAATTGTATAATAACAACACGCTTTTTTTAAACTCGTTAATCTTTAAAGACTACTTTCTCAAAACTTTCTTTTTAAATTACAAACGCTATTCTTAGACTACTTTCATGAAAACAAAGACCCGCCAGACCAACCATATTTTCAAGAATTTCAGTTATTATTAAAATTTGTTGCAAAAAGTAAAATAATAAAAATTTTATTTGTATTTAAAAAAGCATTTTCGTGGCAAAAGTGTCACAGCATTTCGTAGAAATAATTATGAATTACTTTTCTGCTCACAAATGTACTAACCACAAATAATACGAGTGGAAAAAATTTGAAGCTTTGCATGTTTTAGTTCCATAACAAATCTTGTAAATTATGGTGTGTAAAATTCATTCAATATTCTTTCCACTACAAATGAAATCATTACAAATGTTATTATATATTATTATATATTTATTTGTTTTTTACCAAAAAAATGGAGGGACCTACAATTTATTCTAAGCCACCTCCGAACGGCTGAAGGATTTCTATGAAGACCTTTTTATTTCATGTCGGATATACCGTTGGAGGGCTTGACATTCCCTACCAAGGTGCGACTGCAAATAAAAAAATTAATTTTCTATAATTTTGAGATGTTTCTCGAAACTGGACGAGCACACAGGCCTTCTGAATTGCAGTACGTAATGCTAACCTCTCGGCTATTGCGGTCGCCATGTATGTTATTAGTCATTCTAAATAACAAAGCAAAAATTTGCACTCATTTTAATTTGTAAATGCAATTTTATTTTCTATATATTGTACACACTACATACATACATACATCTATGAACGTATTTAAAATTTATTTACAACTAAATGTGTGCACATAAATGCATATGTGTGTGTGCGTGTGCATCAACGTTTCATATTTGGTAAGGTAACTGTGGCGCGACATATGTACATATGTATACACGAAATAAAATTGCAAGTGCACACATATTCATATATACATATGTATATGCATTATATATGCAGTGTAAATAACAGCACGTACTCTTGACCAGCTGAGTGAGCGTTTAATTAGCCGACATTCTCACAAGCACATTTCTTTAGCATGCATTCGGCATATGGCATATTCAAAATATATTTATGTACATATGTACATATACAAGTATATATGTATATTTATTGTACACCAACCTGGTGCATGTCGTGAGCACAGCTCTTTCTTCCATAATATTGCTTCCTAAACGTGATTGAAGTATTAATTTCATATGGTCACTTGCTGACAGAGTACTTGCTGGGAAAATGAATGGAAAGACTAACAAGAAGAAGAATTTATAATATTTTTAATATTTTTTAACTTACATTACAGCACTTGCGTTTCACGCCGAATAGAGGATAAATTTTGCACTGCCTTGCACTTTGAAAAATAAAACAAGTCAAAATACGACGCAGAAGGCTTCAAAACATTCGTATATCGTATTCAAAAATAATTCCAAAATCGCTAGCAACAAAGTCGAATTATTCACAAATATTCACCAGCAACTTTCTTTTGCAATAGATAATTTTTAGGAAGACTTTCTGTGAATTATAAGCGATGAAGACTGCTACCAGCAGTCCAACAGAATTTACAGCACGAAACTTCTCAAAAACTTTTTATGGACTCATTCATTCATTATATTTAAAAGGGTGAAGAGAGTAATTTTTCAGTAGTTTCTCTGAAGGACTTTATGCACTGAGTTCTCCGATAATCGAATTAATTTTGTGGCAAAGTGCTTCAAGTGGCCTACCCTTACGACTAGTTTTATTTATTTTAACTTCGAAATCCCTTAACTAAACAATCACGACTCCACCAAGTATGCTTAAAATAATTTATTTAATCTCAATATTTTCCCCAATCATAAAATACAGCGAAGAAGGAGTCAACAGTGAATATAATGTAATGAATTTTTGTAAACACAATAAAAACCTGAGTAGTCCGAACAGAAAGCAACCAATGAAATGTTGCATTAAACTGTAAATAAATTATTATCCATAAAAATGAATGCTTATACTGTATGTATGTATGTTTGCACTATATTTATTTATTTAACAATTAATGTAAATATATGCATATTTGTAAGCCAGGCACGTATGGGGAAGTATGAGTAAATAGGAGTATGACAGTGTCAGGTTGCAGTACTTAATGGATTATAAAGAAAGCCATATAAGAACAAATATAAATATTAAATGAACTAAATATCTATCGAATGAAGGTGCATGCCAGGGTGAAGTGTGGGTTATGAATTTGGTGAAATAATTTTGTTTAATTTTTTTTTATAAATTTTTTAGTAAATATTCTCTAGTTAAATTTACTTTGTTTCACTAATTTGCTGGCACGCTCTTCATACTCAATGTATGCAATATTTTTTTTTATTAATACACAATCGTTATCAAAAAATATGGCCTACATTAAGGCGTCTTCACGAAGCATTGCCTACATTTAGGAGTGTCTATTGGAAAATAAACAACTTTTTAAGTTTTGTTATTAAAAAAGGATTACAAAATAAAACTAAAAGGCTTTCAATAGGCATTATTTGTTTATTAATATTTACTTCAACTTGTGGAAAAAATTAATAATTAAAATACAAAACAAACGAAAATAAATTTAAGGAGGTATTCTAATCTAGAGGGATGAATTTTAGGCAATAAGTTATTTATTAACATGAGACAAATTCAAAAAAAAAAACGATTTTTTTTTAATTCCACGAATTAACAGTGGGGGGTCGTGAAAAATTGTCACGTGACCATACCCAATGTCTGTAACTACGGAAAAGTCGAAAAAAAAAATTTCACAAAATGGAGACTGCTTGAAAAAAAATTTATTTAACTTTTTTTGGATTTTTCGAGTTGAAATTTGCGGATGAGCGTAATTCCAGACATAAAAAAGTCTATAAAGTTTTGAAAAAGGCAGTTTCGAGAAAAATGCGTTTAAAGTTTCGCGTAAAGGCCTTACCGGTTTGGATGCCGTGTCAGAATAATACCAGTATCTACGAAAATAATTTGAATTTTGAAAAATCCGCTTACAGACATATTTTTAAATAGTTAAACTTTGATAATAAGCAAAAAAATCGAATTTTTCAAAATTCTAGATTAGAGCACCCCCTTAATTTTTTGTACGTTTTTTTCATTGTTCTTGTACGAATTCCTCCGAACGAAGGACGAAGAAAAGGTCTTTGTTTTTTCGCTTCTCTGCTTTTAGCACCCTTCAATAGTGTATCTTCAATGAAATTATCTACTCAGAATTATCACTTTTAAATTGCTTTTTCATTATCACAAATTCCATGCGCTTTGGAATGCACTCTGATTCATGGGTCTATTTGCAGTGTACGTTAATGCCCGCAGGATAAACAGATAATGAGACGGCACAGTGAATGCCTGATTGTCATATAAATCTGCTTGTTTGTCACATTTACACATAAACATACATAAAATATGCGTCTATGTACATATACAAACAAATATTTTCAGTGGTATTGGTTAATGCATGAGTATGGTCATAAAGCACTTTGTCATACGAGCTATATCAACTGCAACGATAACAGTAAAGGGAGTAACCCGCTGTTTTGTAGTAAAATGATGCGCCCTTAGTTAGTAATCATTATTTGTATGCTTTTGTTATGCAAATATGGATTGCAGGAAAAAAAGACATATTTATATAGAAATGAGATGCATGACAAGAACAGGCCGAATGTAATTACTATTGCAACAAAGAACGATAACAGTCAGACACACATAACATAACATATTTGTATATGGAAGTAGTCACGAAAGAGTAATCTGCCTTTGTCACGAGATGGTAGTATAAAATGCAGCGACATGTACATACATAGTATACTTAGCCATATGAGTATGAATGAATGAATGTGCAAGGAAAACAAACCGTCAACGAAATATTTTTTTTTTTTTTTCAAAAACGATACAAAACATTGGTATTAGATTGAACGAGCCATTTAGACAAAACATTCCCCGGCATTATGTTAGCCAAAACAAATTCGTTATGGATTATTCTGGGTGTTTTCAATTTCAAAACAAGCATACATACATACATATGTTATATATGTAAATATGTCTTATCAGAAACATGTGCGCAGCATGTGTACTACTCGTGGATGAATACATGTGTACAAATGTGGAGATATTCCCATGAATGCTTACTTAGATACGTATTTAACAGCTATCTAAGCATCTCTAAACAATATTAAAATAACCATAGATAACTACAGAAGAATTTAGTAAAGGTGTTGAGGACAAGGTGTTAAAAAATAAATTATTTATAAATTTTTATGTTCAGAAGGTTTTTGAAAATAAAAATAGATGATTCGCCTCACCTTATTCCCATTAAAACTTGCCACCTCACCTGCAACCCCATCCTCCTCCTGCTCCGCTACACTTTGTAAATAGATTTTAGTAATTTGCTATAATATAAACAACTCTAAAATCGCTCGCTATCACTACTCTCGACCGGTGTGCGCTTAACTACCTATCAACTCTCCTAAACTCTTTAACAGCTTTATAAATATTTTTTTTTTTACTTTATAAAGGATGATCCAAGTAGAGGTACTTTTTTCAATGGTATTTTTTTTACAGATCACGCGTGAGTCATGTCAAGCTGTCATGCTATTTTTGTTCAGTATTGTTTGGCAGTTCATCATGGAGAGACTTACTTACGCCTGAACAACGTTTACAAATCATTCAACTTTTTTACGAAAATTCACGTTCTGTAAAGAATGTGTTTCGCACGCTTCGCTGAATTTATGGTCAATATAATCGGCTTACTGAACGTACTATTCGCAACATCATCACCCATCGGTTAATATTGGACCGAATAGACCACGTCCAGCACGCAGTGAAGAAAATAAAGCGACCGTAGCTGAGAGTGTACACGAAGGCCGTGGAGAGTCGATTCGGCGCCGTTCACAACAACTCGGACTGAGGTATTGAACGACTTGCCGCATTTTATGTCGAAATCTTCAATTGAAAGCGTACAAAATACACCTTGTGCAAGAACTGAAGTCGCTCGACCTCCCTAAGCGACATCGCTTCGCTCTATGGGCTCTTGAAAAGTTCCAAGAAGATCCGACGTTTTCGAGCCAACTTTGTTCGGCGATTAGGCCCATTTCTGAATCAATGGTTATGTAAGCAAGCAAAATTGCCGCATTTGGGACAAAGTGCAACCTGAAGAGTTTCAAGAGCAGTCATTTCATTCAGAAAAAAATGGTTTGGCGTGGATTGTAGACCGGTGAAATCATCGGTCCATATTTCTTCAAAAAATTATGCCGGTGAGAATGTAACCGCCAATAGCGACTGTTATCGCGCCTTGATAACCGACTATTTGATGCCTGAAATTGAAGCTGGTGACCTCCGCGACATTTGGTTTCAACCAGACGGCGCCACTTCCCACACATCGCATCAATTAATGGATTTACTGAAAGAACACTTTGGTGAGCAGATAATTTCATGTTTTGGGCCGGTCGATTGGCCAGCAAGATCGTGTGATATCACAACGTTAGACTTTTTCCTGTGGGAATATGTAAAGTCTATAGTCTATGCAGACAGTTCCGCTACGATCCAGGCCTTGGAGCAAAACATTACGCGTGTCGTTCGCCAGTTACCAGTCGAAATGCTCTAACGAGTCATCGAAAATTGGACTCAACGGATGGGCCATCTGAGACGTAGCCGCGGCCAACATTTGAACTAGATAATCTGCAAAAAATAAATTCCAAAAAATGTTCTTTCGAATGATAATAAAGAGTTGAATTTGAATTTTCTGTGTTTTTTCTTTAAAAAGTAGGGAACCTCGTTCATTATATATATATATATTGGCGCTTTGGAACCGCTGAAGCAATTTTCGGACGCAAGATAACTTACCTAACTATAATAACAAAGAAAAAATTCGGCACGCCAAAGTCTTTATACCTTTCGTGAACAAATCAAATTTATTGCAAAATTCGATTTCGATGATTTTCAGTGTCAATATAAACTTGAATCTATGTCGGTAGAAAACAAAATTCCACGCTCGTAGATGCTTTTTTGGCGGATTTTTTATCCAAAACCTCATATCTGAACAAGTCGGCTGTATCGTGGCTATATTATACTTGTATAGTAGTTCTGATCTCGAGATTTCGATGCTCAGTACACTCAAATTCACGTTCTTAGGTACTTTTTTGATGGATTTATGACCCAAAATTTTAAATCTGTAATGCTATAGAGGTCCAATCTGGCCGGTTCCGACAAATGATCATTTAAACGTATAGTTGCAACTTCCCACCAAGTTTTGTTGAAATATCTCAAAAATTGATGGACAGACAGACATGTCTAAATCAATTCAGGTCGTGATTCTGATACGATCGGTATAAATTTTGGTGCTGTGTCTCTTCTCCTTCTGGTACTTATATATTTCGGAACAAAGTTAATATAGCATTTTATGTACATGAAAGGTATAAAAAAACAACGCTGATACTGATAAGCATTTCTTTACATACATACATTATACAATTCTCTCACGTAGCTTAAACCGCAAAAACTTACGCTGGCTGCGGTTAAAAAAAAAAAAACTAATTAAAATTTTTTTGTATTTTTTGAAGTGCGTCAAATGATAATAAATTATATTATATTCGTATACTATATAATGAAATAAAAATTACGATAATTTTAAGTTCAGAAAAAAAATATTTTTTTAGAACTCTTTTTGTTTCTACTAAAATTGTTTATACATACGTATATTGTGTTTATGAATATAACTTCATTTACGTATTTTTTAATGACAATTAATTGCCAACTCAATACAGATGAAATGAGTTTACAAAAGTTGGAATTACAAAATTAAATTTCAAAACAAATTTCTAAACAAAATATTGCAGTGTTTCAAAATCTTACAGAAAGTTGCGTGTCACATACATATATATCTATGATAAGGAAATTCAGAAATTGAAAATTTTTCTACTACGAATAGCTTGCTGAAGCCCACTTGTTTGTTTTTACTTTGCATTTTAATTTATTTCAATGTCAGCATTCTCAAAAGTATCATTTTCATGAAAAGCAAACCTCTGAATGTGTACGAGTAACGTATATGAAGGATGGAAAATATGCAAGTGGTTTTTTATAAAAATATACATATTGCACACACATACATATATCTGTATGTATAAGTATACAGTTGCATTGCTGGTAATTTGCATTGTCAGCAGTAAAAAAAGTTAAAAAAAAAATAAACTTAGCTTTTTTCATCATCATACATACATAACAAACATACATATATGAACTCATAGTTACACTCAGTTTCCGAGGATTAAGTAGAAGACAAACAAAACGAGACACAGAAAATCAAAGCACAATGCACTTTGCCGGCGAGTGTGGTAAGCGTGAGCACTGGTGTGCACTAGTCAATCAGAATTAGTTGCATTTTTTTCTAGTTTTTCTTATGTTTTATTTTTAGAAATAATGTGCTAATGAGAAGAAAAATAAAAAAGTGAATGTAAGCGGAGCATATTTAAATAATAAAGATAAATTAGTAAAAATGAGCTACTCTTTTCCCACTTTTTCCATTATTAAATGAAAATTACTTTATGGAAAAATTTTGTAAAATATAAAAAATTTTTTTTTGAATTTGTTCCTGCCTAAGAACATATTAGAAATGATTTATTTAAAAAAAATTGTTTTCTTAAATGTCCGTTGAATCATAAATCCATTTAAGTGATTTTCTGGGAATTTTAAAGATTTAATAATGCAACTCAATTACCTCTGTAAGATTAAATTAATGCAAAAAATAAAGCAATTGAACAGCACTTCATATGTACATATGTACACACATATATCATACAATGACTAAGACGGAATATAAAATATAAATATTTCAAAGCTTGTCGAATAATGCCTGTTTATGGTAAGTATCGAGAAAAAAAACTTCTCATTTTACCATTACAACACAATTGAACGCTTTAAGTGCTTAGCTCACCTCTAAATGTAAGACAAGTCTGAAGGCTTGAAGTGTGAAAAATTCACCGGGAGTCTGGCCACAAACCTGACCGAAATCCGACGGAAAAATACCCCTCCCTAAAACGAGGACATCTCTAAGGTAACGAGAGATCCATTTCGAGGTTCCCTACTTTTTTAAAGAAAAAACACAGAAAATTCAAATTTAATGCGAAATTTTTATTATCACTCGACAGAACCTACTAAGGCATATATTTTTTGAAGATTATCTCGTTCAGATGTTGGCCACGGCTACGTCTCAGATGGTCCATCCGTTGAGTCCAATTTTCAATGCCTCGTTCGAGCACTTCGACTGATAACTGGCGAATGACACGCGTGATGTTGAAGCGGGATTATCCGCATAGACTTTAGACTTTAGAAGTCTTGTTCAAGAGCTTTAATTTCAGGCATCAAATAGTCGGTTATCAACGCCAAACAATACTGAAAAAAAATAAAAAAATTAAAAAAATACAGCTTGACTCGACTCACGCGTGATCTGTCAAAAAAAAGGCTATTGAAAAAAAGTACGTTTACTTTGATCACCCTTTATAATATACTTTATAGGAGGGCACGCAGAAAGACGGAGCTCCCAGTCTTGATGGAAAAATGTTGTAATAGCTGTAGGACCGGTGAGGATCAGAAAACGATTTATAAAATTCTCTTGGACAGTATTCAGTTTCGAAACGTCTTGATTGTATTGCGGTCACAATATCTGAGTGATTAGCAGTGCGACCATATAATCGGAAGCCCAGGGTCCTAGTCCTGCTCCGAAATATATCTAAAAGTATAAAAAGTAAATTTTTCCGATTGCGGTCCCTCATCGGCAGGAAATGTCAAGCCCTCCGAGTGCATTTCTGACATGATATAAAAGCCTTTCATAAGAATTTTTGCAAACTTCGAACCGTTCGAGGTGATTTTCGATAACTTTAATTTAACGAGCATGATTACAGGCTATGTATGATAACAGAAACAGAAATGAAAACAGCTAGTCTCCTTCTTTTAGACGAAGCACTACTCATTCCAACACTTCTTCATAAATTTATTAAGCTGCCATTTTTTTGCACATAACTATAAATAAGCACTCGAAAACTCCATCTCATCTCGCACCAACACTTCAAGTACATATATTGCACTGCAGTTCATATTATCATTAGTAAATAACCACTGGTAGAGTATATAGAATAGATTCAAGGAAGTTGTAGTCACACTCACACACACACACACACACACATTCACTCCCAGTTGCCGACAATTGCTGCATCCATTGCACACAGCCAGTTGGAAGTCAGAGTCAATGTAGCAGACGTATTGCCGACACCGAGCAGCATATTGCGCTCAAGCATTGTATGATAAACTAGTAATTCCAGTTTGAATACATTTCATTTTCAATTCAAATATGCATATGTACATACATATGCACAGTATGTACTGTATGTATGTATATACACAGAGGCGCATAATATGCTGACAACCCACCCCCTTTCAATGCCACAATGCCGAGACTCGTCGAGTGGTTGATGGAAATGTTCTTTAAACAAAAACTATGCAGGCAGACAATCAATTGAAAGCAGCAATCGCTTATGCGTTGGAGGGAGGAGGCTATTTGTTTATTTAATTGCATATGCATGAACACACATACACATTTACCACATTCTTGCTCATTTACGTACCAACTTGTAATGCGCACAGCAACTTCACTGAAAGTGATTCTGGTTGGTAGCAGATTTTTATGGGAAAACGAATGAGGAAGAAAATTTAATTTTTTTTTAATAATATACTAAATATCATTCGTCATTTGTAAAGATTAGTTGGCAGAATTCTTCTTTTCTTTTAGTTTGTTAGCTTAATATATACATATATGTATGTTTTATTGCTAAGAAGACCGCAGAAGTGATTTTCGTCGTCGATGTGTCTTGTCTTCGCTGGAAGTTGCTATTTATAAGTGTTCTTCCGGGGCTTATGAATTAAAAAAAAAATAGGAAGTAGAACCCATGAAACAATAAGATTTCATGGTAGAACCTAAGCAACCACACACCTGTATAAGGCCGATGGAAAATAGGCCTATCGCGCCGCGTTGCCTGACAGTCTAACTTTGACGTCTAAGATGAATAATCAGAGAACTTAGAATAACTTCTAAGTAGATAAGTTCTCTGGAATAATTTCAATTGATTCTAATTACAACCTTTGGCAATATAAACACATCTATGCATGCACTTTAAAACTTCAGCCCCACCCTGAACTTGATTGGGTTAGAAAAAAGCTGTTGGGTCAATTACTTTCTCTTCCAGTTCTCTTTGCAACATGCAAATTATCATTTTTTCCTTGTAATTCTGCCTTCATTTGCACCTTTCTCCCCTTTTTAACGTTGCCCTATTTTAAGGTCATCATATTTGCTCATACATACATACATAAATATATATTTTCACATCTCATATCTCTCCTCAAATAACAAGTTCTTACGTATGTACATATGTACATAAGTACATTCTTCCATAAACGTGTTTGGACACATGTACATATCTTCAAACTTATGTACACATCCAAACATAACCATGCACACAACCACTTGTACCCGATAAACGCAAATATACTTACATACATATGTATGCATGTATGTACGTATGTAGCTAATTTAGAAAACAAAGAAAAACTTTGCTGAAAGAAATCAAAATAGAATGAAATGAAGAAACAAAATGGAGAAAACAGATATTCAGTTTTCAAAGTGGAATAGCGAAAGCGATTTGTTAATTGAATATGTATGTAGCTCGCTGATTACCTAAAGCGTATGTAAATATGAGGGAAGAAAGGTAAATGTATCTGCGTATCTAAGTATATATATGTATGTTGATAACCATTTTTAGCAACAAATAACTTGATTGTTATTTGCAGTGGGAAGAGGAAACGAAGAGCTTTGCAATTTAAAATTTTTCCTTAGATATTTACCTAAGATAAGTAACTAATTGCTGAGCTCCCAGGTAGGTACTTACCGTAACACTAACTTCATAAGTCACAGCTTATTTTCTAGCAGCAGTAACAATGGCTATTAGATATATATATTTCCCCTTTTTGCACTGGTTTAAATCATATTTATATGTAAATATGAAAGCTAATAAAATTATTTTCTTTGATTTCTTTTTTTCATTGACTCACTGCTTTCTTATATTCGTTTTAATTTTTCGAATCTTTTATTGGCTTATTAAACAATTTCGCCACTATTTTTATATATTACAGCATCAGTGCAGATTTCTTTTTCGTAAATTGATTTTAAAAAAAACAACAACAAGCGATACCATCACTGCAACAGCCACTAAACCGGTTTTTGCAGACTTCTTTCGTTCGATATGAAATTCCAATCAGAAAATTAATGAAAAAGTAATCAATACAATGAAATTAATTGTATTGTATTTTGGTGTCACATAAATATTGCAAAGTATTATTATCCAGTCCCATTATCACTGCTATTGAATACGTAATACCGATATGACGACACTACGCGTTTACGTTATTGTGAATTTATGAGAGTTAAAATAGTTTAGCAAAATTTCAATGTATTCTTGCACGCAAATTAAAATTGAATTATATTAATTAGCTCTTTTGTATCTTTTAGATACAACCGCACCAAAATATCAAACAACACGTACTCAGCCGATTAAATAATGAACTGAAATATATGAAATTATTCCACTAGGCATCGCTGTCAAGAGTACCTTTCATTTTGCATTTCATAAATTCAAAAGAGCTGCCAGACTTGGTTAACGGTAGTAAATTAATTAAGGCTATTCACTTAATCTCGCACATGTTGAATAGTTTTCAGTGATTCAAGTTTTGTCAATCCAAAAATGTAAGTTTTGAGAAATTCTGCACAGTTGTGTACATAGAAAAAACTTGTCACCAGACTTCACCGTTAGAATTGTACTAAATTTTCTGTTTCAAAATTCAAAAGAATTTGAAGTTATTTACGTTGGCTTCTTCAGATTTTTGCATTTCATGGACGGAATTTCGGATGAGTTAAGCAAGAATACCGAGCTTCACATACATATGGATGAAGTTAACATTACACTCGTTAAAATTCGGATGCAACTTGGCCTCTGAAATGGCTAATGCCATTGGAAAACGTTTAAGATGTCAAATAACGGAAGTAATACACAGAAATGTGTATAAAAAAATATCACAACTTGGCAAAATATTAACTTTTCAACATTTTGCTTACATATCAGTATTTCTTGTAAAGAGTTAAGGTTAGACGGTATGAAGTGCCCGAGTATTATATGATGTGATGAATTTGCATTGGACACGTACTTGTCCGGTACTTTTTTATTAATTCTGTAAAAATTTTAATAATCGATTACTAGAAATGCCGTTAGTCATTTAAACTTTCATGAAATTTTGATTTCCTTCACGCATTTTGCTGTCAAAAAATTTCAATTGTGACAGTGACCACACTCAAAGTAATATCTGAAATTGAATGTTTTTTCATAACATAAATACAAATTTTAGTGTTTGAATACGTTCATTTATCTGCAATTTAATTGTTGAAATTGATTTTTCAATTTCTAGTGCTCCACTAGCTTTATTATATATCGTGGAAGGGTATTAAATAATTTCAGAATCCTTAGAGAAGTTTAACTTCTCAAAATGTCCATTCAAACTAATTTCCGGTAAATGAAATTTAATTTAATGAAATTTTACTTTTTACTTTTGAAATTAAATTTCAAATTTTCTGATTTTGACATTCAGTTCTGATGGCACGTTAGTAATAATTGTACCTTTTGCTATTTTAGAATTATATAATTCTTTCAAAAACTATCGTGTGCTCAGGCATAAGTAGAACAATTCTACTTCGAATTTCGAAATTGAAGATAGTGCAAATGTGGCGGTAATACGTAAACAAAACTTTGATTAAAATAAATTTCTCCACCGTATACCAAAGCTAAAAAATTTACGGTGATGGAGAGTGTGTAGTGCGATAAGGAAACCTTAGAATCAACATTGAAATAGTTACTAATAGTGTCCGTTAAAATGAGTAATAACGGAAGTAAATCTTCCAAGGACGGTGATGATCCACCAGAATTGCGTATACTTTGCTTTGATTTGACCTACTACAATCGCACCACACAATTTCTTTTGAGCTGTGCAGGTGTTTTCGTCCTATACCTTATTTATGGATATTTACAAGAACTAATCTTCACCGTTGAAGGTTTTAAGCCATATGGATGGTTTCTTACGCTCGTTCAATTTGGCTATTACATATGCTTCGGCTTAATTGAATATGATTTTGAAGCTAGACGTAGAGTTAAATTGCTACCGGGAGGAAGCGTTGAGACCATGGAACGTCGTATACCAATGCGTACTTACTTCTTACTTGCCGCACTAACCTTAGGTACTATGGGATTATCTAATTCAAGTCTTGGCTATCTTAACTATCCCACACAAGTCATCTTTAAATGTTGTAAATTGATACCAGTGATAGTTGGTAGTATTTTGATACAAGGCAAACGTTATGGACCAATCGATTTTGCTGCTGCCATTGCTATGTGTATAGGTTTGGCTTGGTTTACTCTGGCGGATTCACAAGTCACACCGAATTTCGATCTTACTGGTGTGGCTATGATATCAGCAGCTTTGTTGTGCGATGCGGCTATTGGAAATGTACAGGAAAAGGCAATGCGGGAGCATCATGCGTCAAGTAGTGAAGTTGTACTGTATTCCTATGGCTTGGGATTTGTGTATCTTTTGGTTATATTGATGGTTACCGGAAATTTTTTCAGCGGTTTTGCCTTCTGTCTTGAGGTAAGCTTTTAAACTGAAATATGAAAAGCAGATATATAATTGAATATATTGTGCGTTTTATGGTGCAGCATTACTTGGAAACATTTGGATATGGTTTCTTCTTCAGCTTATCCGGTTACTTGGGCATACAATTTGTATTGGCTTTAGTGCGTAGCAGTGGTGCTCCAATAGCTGCTACTGTAACCACGGCAAGGAAAGCTGTAACAATTGCATTGTCGTTTGTTTTCTTTAGCAAACCATTTACGTGGCAGTAAGTTTTGACTTGTTAAATATCTAGTGGATGTAGTATGTATGTTTAGAATTAAATTAACATTCCAATTACAGATACCTATGGTCTGGGATGGTGGTTGTAGTTGGCATTTATTTAAATGTGTACAGCAAAAATCATAAGATGACTATGCGTGACTTTCAAAACAAATTCAAGAATGCACTTAACGCCTTTCGCGGTTGGGAAAGATCTACAAGTCGCAAATTCTTGGTGGAAGTATAAATTTTATTGAATTTATTAATATATCGTGTAAATACAAAGGTATATAAAGTACCTTGTAAATGTATAGACCTTTGTTACCCCACTATGATACCAAAATTAGCGTAATTATAGAAAGTAGAGTTGACATTTCATAAAATCAGTAGATGTAGTTTTGTCGTCTGAGTAGTGGTGATTCACTACTATCCCACCTTAAGTTTAAAGTAAAATTGCAATATTTTACTATATATACATGTTAAGAAATCTTTATTATGTATGTATGTATACTCTGTTGTTAGTGTCTATTATTAATTCAATTTAAAAATTAGTTTAGTTTCGACATTTAATTTAAGTATATGGTTGTGTATTAAGAGTAAAATGATTTTAAAAACATGCATACAGTTATCTTTTAATTGCTTAAAGTGTATGTGTAAATAAAATATCAAAAAAGAAAAAAAAAACACCTTGAAGTTACTGCTCTAAATCAAACTCCATAACACGTT
Organism: Neoceratitis asiatica; assembly: GCA_030068015.2. Classification (NCBI taxonomy): domain Eukaryota; kingdom Metazoa; phylum Arthropoda; class Insecta; order Diptera; family Tephritidae; genus Neoceratitis; species Neoceratitis asiatica. The sequence continues at coordinate 89,866,086 of CM061526.1, forward strand.
TGATAAAGTCCTTACGCTCCTTAGCGGAGACAATCTGACCCACCATTTCGTCCAAAAATCGTTGCTGGTGATTGATTATAAACTTGTTGCATTGTATTATAGTGGCGCCAGTGTAGAGGGTATGGAACTTCGCGCGAACGTCACCTATCTGTTTAAAAGAAATTAACTATAGAAACCACCAACCGGAACAGGTTTCTTTAACTTACCATCGTTATCAACGGCAATGTGCTGGTCACTATGCGATGAGAGCGATGTAGGCATCTAATTATGGCCACCTTTGTACGTTCATTACAATATTTCACTCGAAAACCATGCTCAACAATGCCCAGTCCATAGTCTCCGTGGTATTTTTTCACATTGCTTAGCACACATTTTGTTAGTACACCGTCGTGAAAGTTCAGCACCTTTGCTGGTACCTGGGGCACAATTCGCACAACAATGTAACTAAAAGTTTGAAGAAGTTAATAATTTAATTATATGACCAATTTTTTTTAAAATAATTATACCGATTTTTAATTCGAACCATATTTAGTTTACGAATCACACTATTTGTTGATTTTCGAAGATAAACATAAATCAGCTGTTCTCAATTACATAGCAAGAGCTACCTGATTACAGATTAAATTTTTTTTTCGAACAACTTTTTAATTTAAGAATGGCATCCACATTTTCCCACTTTATCCAGGGAAGTCGAGTTGGGAGCTTTTTACACCTCATGTTTCTTTTTTTTTCTAAAAAAAGGTGTACTTTTATCAACTTTCACGCTTAACTCACAATTCCATCACAATCTCTGTATACTAATTAGATCTTTCAACATTTTTCAAAAGCAGTGAAGCCTTTGTATGTTCTACGGTGTCCTGGTTCCGCATTAGAAAATAACATTACTTTTCGCCTTGTTAACCCTGCGGGTTAGGGGTTCAAGAATTCACCCGCGGTAAGCATTCTTGTCGTAATTTTATACCGAAAACGTTTTTGGTCCGGTCAAGGACTGTCACTCCCGCAATATTTCCCGGAAATCAACTTGGGGAATATTTTTGTAGTTACTACAACAACAACAACAACAGTCATCGATGTCTTCTAACAGAAGCCAGGAAACCGTCTGTTTCGATTCATAGCATGCAGCACAGATGTATGTATGCCAGATATATCGGGGTCAAGTTTGGATTTGGATAGGAATTAAGTCGACTACAATATCCAGATCTTAATTATGCCAGTATTACTCGAGTCTCTCGAGATATCTCTGAGGACGCCATTCACGAGAAGAGGGTTTGGGAGGGAATTGATGGATTCTCGGTGAATGGTTTTAAGAGTCTGCCGAAATGCCGTTCTGATGAGCGATTCTTTTCTAAATTCCAGTTTAGACTTAACTGAGAGCATGGATGTTTCGCTGTGAAAGTGGTACGTCGGTGACATCAGGGGTTTCCTATCATGGTTCCTCGTTTGTCCTCGGCGTCGAGATTGGTGTAGCGTAATTTACTACCGGTAAGCTAATTGCCTTGTACATTGGGAACAACGTTTCTTTTCCCCCCCTAAAGGCTGCCGGCTAACGATTTGACGATTTTATTGCGGCTCTACTATTTTGTGGCAATTACAATCATATGCGGAGTGAAGCAGTGCTGGCTGTCGAATGTGACTCCCAGTGGATTGGGGTTATTTATTGTCGAAATTGTAACGTCATCACCTTGCACATAAATTTCCTTTCCCCTGCTTATTATCGGATTAACCAGTTTGGATACTGGCAGATCTGACGAGGTGGCTCGATTTGCAATCCCACGTGTGTTCTGTATATCCAGTAACAAGTACGTATTCTCAACATACACGAAACGAGACCGTTGGATATCATTAAACAAATTCTTTTAAACCAAAGTACTGTCTACCAATAGCGTGACTCCAGAAAGTTTTGGAAGAAGCATGTATACATAGATTCGTCGAGCCATCATTCATCTAACATAAAGATTTTTCCAGCATAAAAAGCTATACGCGATTTGGGAAATACGTGTCAACCTAAACGGTCTGAGACTAGTCGGGAAGGCTACATTCACGTGTAGTGGTCATGATTTTGCGCAATCTAAGCGTAACACGACGTCGCTTAATCAGTAATCATTAGAAAGTGAAAACTAAAAAAAAAAACAATTATTCACTTAGAAGTACCTCGTAATGAGCTCTAGGTAAGTTGTGGACGAGTATAGAAGCTTAAGGGGTAAGAAGACATTTATTTCAAACCCACATAAGATTCAACGTCAGTCAGGCACGTAAGCAGTATTTAATATATTATGCATTTCTTGAATATTATTCAGTTCATGTATGCAATCCAGATGCCCAACAAGCCACTCACACCACTTTACTTCAGAAGAAACTTGAGCAAACTCAAACTAAGAATCGTACCTACATACATATGTATGTACATACTCGTAAGTGACAACAATTTGAATAGAGAGCACATATTCCGACTGACCTCATTGTATCATGGTAGGTGTTCCCATGCTCCCGCAAAGCTATCATTGATACCCCCTCGACAGTAGAGCAGGTGTGACGTTTACTATACTGAAAAACACTTTGAGCTGATTGAGCACTTACTGAGGCAACATGAGAATGTGACTATTTTACAACAATTTTTCATAAACAAATAGAGACTATTCTCATTACATATGCGCTCAATTTAAATAAACAATGAACAAGATTCTAAACTTCAATCAACTTAGCAGACTAACCGATCGACCACTGGAGCTCCATTATCTGTATTTTTAGCATTCACGTTTTATTGCAAATTTTCTACTGATAATGCTGAAAAGAATATATATAATATCACGGCAATAGACTAATCGCAGGTCAATTGAAAGCAGAAACGCTCCGCACTTCTCAGATTGCTAGCGCTCGCTGTGTGAACAAGTCGCTAAATTAAAAGCAACGATAAGACGGTCGATCGTTGAAATAGCGGAGTATTTTTTATTACGGACCGGTTTTTGGTTGTGTTTTCTGAAGATTGTTGTTAGCACGTATCTTCACGCGTCATGACCGATAATATATTCTTTGTGGGTGTTGATGTGGGCACAGGTAGTGTCCGTGCGGCGCTTGTCGATGTAAAGGGGAAGGTTCTGAAACAACATGTAAAGGCCATACAGACTTGGAATCCGGAAAGCGACCATTATGAGCAATCATCAGAGGATATTTGGAATGCAGTCTGTCATTGTGTGAAGGTAAGACGTGCATATAAAGAGAGCTACAAATTGAGATGTAAGTTTTGTTAGGCGTGTCTACAATATTGTTTTAGGTGATAAGGAAAGATTTGACCTTCATGTATAACCTTGGCTTAGATTAAACTAATTTCAAGTTGTTTTTAGGACGTCATCTAATGACAAGGGGTCCTATGCATTTGCAAGTTTTGCATTCAACGGTTTTACTGATAATTTTAATCTTTGCTGCTGCGTTTATTGATTACGATAATCAAACAAATAATGTAAAAAATAAATAAAGGTGCGTTATCGGCGAGTTCGGTTAACTTGGAGACGAAGATATACACATTTATTCAAATCGGCGAATTTTAGTGAGAGGGTACGTCGAGGAGGTAAATTTTTCGGTATTTTGGACCAGCCAGTATAAGCAGAACCAAAATTTTTTGTAGCTGGCGGCAGACGAAATTTTTCCTCAAGGAATGTTCGTAGATCGGAGTCAGGAACTGCTCTAAAAAGCCTTTGACGCTGGTTGAGCTTTACAAATTCCATTGCAGGTGTTTGGAGGTGTACAATTATATCAATTTCTTTGATCGGAGAGGTCTACTGATGTTACTTTGTAGGACTTGTTACTCTCTTTTCCTAAGGGCTGCGATCCTCATTCTAACGGCACCAAATCAGTAACGGTTAATTTGTAACCTTTCACTTCTTTTCATTCTAGATTGTGACCAAAGGCATCGATAAAGAGTATGTGAAAGCTATATCTTTCGATGCTACCTGTTCCCTGGTTGTTTTGGGAAAAAATGGTGAGCCACTCACTATTAGTAGGACCAATAAAAACGAACAGAATATTATACTGTGGATGGACCATCGTGCACAGGCCGAAGCCACACTAATTAATGCGACGAAACACGAGTTGTTACAGTATGTTGGTGGACAAGTATCACTAGAGATGGAAATACCAAAATTACTTTGGCTCAAAGGAAATATCAAGAGTACCTGGGATAAAATTTGGCGTGCTTTCGACTTGCCAGACTTCCTCACTTGGCGTAGTACCGGCGTTGATACACGATCACTATGTTCGGTGGTTTGTAAATGGAATTACGATGCTATGAATATGCGCTGGAGCTTAGATTTTCTAAAGAAGATCGGTTTGGATGATTTGTGTGCTAATAATTTCGAAATAATTGGTCAACGCATCTGTGAGCCTGGTTCGGCGGTAGGCGCAGGTTTGTTTAAACGAGAATAAGTTTGAATTTATTAATAAATCTTACGAGTTTTAACAGGTTTAACCGAACAGGCCGCTAAGGACTTATCATTACTGCCTGGCACAATTGTCGGTACTTCCCTAATAGATGCGCACGCCGGCGCTTTGGGTATGTTCGGCTGTCGTGCTGCTTTAGAGGCGAGCGATAGACAGCTTGAGGCCTCACTCGACGACCTGCAAGGCAAGATGGCACTTATTTGTGGCACATCGACCTGCCATATGAGCTTAACACGCGATCCCTGTTTAGCGCATGGTATTTGGGGTCCTTATAAGGGCGCCATATTGCCGGATTACTTTCTCAATGAAGGTGGACAAAGTGCGGCGGGCATATTGTTGGACTTCGTGGTAAAATCTCATACACAATATACCAGTATACAAGCGAAATTGGGCAAGGATGAGTGAGTGAAGCGCATACCTCAAAAACTTTTATTTTTTGATGAATTTTTTTAAATATTTTAAAGGCACATCTATACATATCTAAATAATCTGTTGGAGAAGATGTGTACGGAGCGCAAGTGTGGGGATATTTGTTATCTAACAAAGGATCTACACGTGTGGCCAGATTTTCATGGCAATCGTTCACCTATTGCAGATCCGAACTTGAGGGGCATGGTGAGAATAACAATAACACGAAAGAGCTTAAAAATATTAAGTAACAGACAATTAAATTTATATCTGGTAGATATCCGGCCTCAATATGAATACGGACGAGGAGTCGTTGGCACTCTTGTATTTGGCTTTTGTGCAAGCATTAGCAGTGAGTAACATTATAATTTATTGATAAACATTAAAAGCACTTGCGGCTCAAACAAACACACAACAAATCAATTTTTTTTATCTCTTTGATGATAGTATGGCACCCGTCATATCATCGATAACCTTGTCGAAAAATATAAACGTGTGCCCTACAGTAGTATGCTGTTTTGCGGTGGACTCGCCAAGAACAATGTGTATGTACAAGCACATGCCGATATCTGTCAACTGCCCGCTGTGATACCGGATGAGCAAGAAATGGTTTTGGTCGGTGCCGCAATGTTGGGCGCATGCGCTGCAAAGGTTTACGAGAATTTGGAGGTACGCTTTTCAAGATTTTTTGTTTTATATGCAACTTTTTACTCTTGATTTACTCTAAACAGTCGACCTCAAAGGCGATGGGCGGCACTGGTGTGCTCCTTAAGCCGAAAATATCGTCTAAGGACTATCATAATCGCAAATATCGTGTTTTTCTACAAATGCTGGAGGATCAGCGCAAATATAGAGAAATCATGGGGAAATAAGTGACAAGCAGACTAACTTAGATATTAAATTATGTGTCCTTGAACATTTATTTGTCGTCATTTTATGACATTTGGCATTGAAATTTGATATTTTACTTTTTACATTTATATTGTTATTAAATATCTAAATAATTAAATAAATTAAGTTTTGTTTTTATTACAGTTTATGATTTTATATATTCGTACATTTGTGCCCGCACTTAATGTTTTTTTGTTGTTGTTGTAGCGGTTTTTTTTCGTTTCATGTGGCTTCTATGCTGCATGAGATAATTGTTTTCTTTTTTCAATTATGCTATGAATGCGGCTGCTTTCGTCCCGATTTTACCTCGGCACACCGGGCATGTTACACGTATCTTCTCGGAGCAATCTTCGCATATGCAAACATGCCCACAGGGCAAAATTATGACCTGTTATAGGATATAATTACAAAAAATTTTGTGATTTAACACCTGTGCAATCTGTATATATTGTATTGAATTTTTTTTTCACTTACCTCTTTTGGATTTGTTGTACATACCACACATAATTGTTCTGTGGTAAGATTAAGTGGTCGTGTACGAGAACGCCTTTCACGTCGCTCCTTTTCAAGAGTTTCTTTGATCTTACGTTCATCACGATCTTGTTTTCTTTTGGCATAAAACTTGCGGACTATGAGGCTGATTAAGACAGCTGATATTGTGCCAAAAATAAAGATTTTAACGCTATAGAAATTAAGAGCATATTTATTAAATTAAAAAAAAAAAAAAGCAACAAAATGTACTCACACCATAGATGATTTGGCTTCTTCCAATTTCTTAATTAAAGTCGACTTGGTAGACGTTGTTAAAAAGAGTTGGCCCACCGGTGATGGCTGTAGACGTAATGTGTTACCATCCAATTCTAGTTCACCAATGGCCGTTATGAAACTACCATCTCGCAGCACTTCTTCCGTGGTCTGCAGACCTTTTTGTCTGACGCCCGAGAAAAATCCGAAAATATGATCGGAAAATGATAGAGATGATGGTTCATAGTTATCATAAACAACATCCAAGTCTAGCACAGCAGCATTTAGCGCATCAATGATTTCAACACTACAATCGTTGTTGCGCAACTCAAAGGGCATTTCATTTGACGATACGTGTATGAGCTTGCGTTGTTCGGTCCAGAAACCAGCAAAGCCGCGTGTAACACGATGCTCACTATAAAATATGAACATTTTTATTACTTTATTTGGTAATTTTCCGTTGCAATCGAATAATAGAGTCTACCTCAATTTTATTACTTGCAGAACAGCGGTCACCGATGGCGACATAACACTGCGCATTGGTACACCAATTGGTGTGACGGTACCACGCACCACGGCATAAGGTATCTTTTTGTCCTTTTGTACACTTACGAATTTCTTCAGATCACCATCCAAGGCTAGTTGTGGCGCGGCCTGAAATGAAAAGGTGCGAGGACCACACGCAATTTTATACTTTCCCCACTCACAATATTCAAGGTTGAACTTACCTTTAAACAGTTTACACTCTTTTTGTAGCTTACATATTCTCTTACGCACAAACCTAGAATTATTAAATCTACACCAAGCGCCAGAGATTCGTGCAAGAAGTCCATAATTGTTAAAAATCTAAAGTTTTTGTTGAATTCGAAATCTATTTACATTTTTTATGAGTGTTGTGCAAAATGCTGATAAGAATGTGGAGAAATGTTTTGACAACTGATAAAGAAGTAAGTAAAGTGGAATTGTCAAAAATGAATGTGCTGCCAAGTCTGAATGAAAATAACGGATGTTGATACATATTTCCGCTGCTTTCGTTTAAAAGTTTTTATCTAAAAGTTATTAGCGATATAATAAGAATTGCTTAAAATCGCTGGGTACATATGTTATTGTAATATTTGGAAAGTAAAGATTTTTCCAAAAAGTTTACAATTCTTGCTTTATATCAAAAATTCTTTGTAAATACATAAAAAATCAGCTGCTTTTAGACTAATTGAGAGGTATCAAATGGGAAGAAACAAGTAAAAACGATTGAAATTAAACTTAAGAATTTGCTGACGAGAAAATTAACCTTTTCTCAATATTTTTTCTTTGTATATCCTTTGATGTGGGACCAGATGAACATATATTGATATTTAAAAATGACGTATACTGCGAAGAAAGCGAACTTTAATAACAAATAGAAATTTATGCTTACGTTTAAATAAAAATTGAGTTCATAAAAAAAAGAAGGGGAAAAGACCCGTAATAAATAATTGTTTAAAATTTATAAAATTGCTGATAATACTAGCGCTACATGGCTGGTGATTATTAATCTTGTAGTCATAATTTGGTAAAATATACAAAAAATGCTTTCCTACACAACACCTCTTACTGATTTTATTTTAAATAAGAATTAACTGTATTTTAAACCAAATTTATTGATACCGAAAACGTTCGTCAATGCTGTGTAATGTGTTATTGGCAAGTGACTTTCAACTATGGCAAACATGTACTTATTTTAAGTAAATATTGATTATTTGAGCATTTGGTTACAGCTTATACTCATTAAGCAAAAAGATACTCTATCCAAGTGTTTGTCAAAAAAAAAAAAAAAAAGTAAACAACAATACCTGCACGGTACTGAGCGCATCTTTAAAACATTTGGTAAGCCATTTTAGGCAAAGTAAATATTTATCTGAACTTTCTAAGATTTCTCAGACATTCTGCATTATTTCGATTTTACTGATAGCGTTTTTCTTTATGAATCATTTGCCACACTTACCGGCATATGTTCGTATATATGTATGTTTTTCTTTATCTCATTAAGACATTAGATGACACATAAATATTGTTTTCGAAGCATTTATTTGAGATGCTTGTAAGAAGTTACTTCAGAATAGTAAAATACTTTGCGGTTGATAGATCGCTTTCGAGAAGAACTTTGAAGAGTTTCGTTTCAACACTCAAGAAATTGAAGTTTTTGTAGTTCTTGTAATTAAAAAATTGATTATTTCGGTAGTGATATATAAATAATATTTGTAAATAAAGACAAATTGAAATTATTATCATATTAAATTAAAACAAAAAACGTCCAAAAATAATGGGATTTTTTCATAACGAATCAATATTAGTGGTAAGTATCAAACGTGGCAATAAATTGCATCTACGAGAACATTAAAGCAATTAGTATGCACCCTCTAGGAAATTTGTTTCTGAAAACTATACGTAATTGATTTTTAGCTTTCGAGTAAAAAGTTTTCGAAGACGAAATTACTCTTTTTTACTACAGACACTTTAAATACACCAGCAAGCCACGGAAACTAATTTTATATTATTTCTTTTTTCACAGTTCGGCTGTTTGCTGATGATCTCATGGTTAACCTCAACCCACTGCCAGATGCAACCGCGCGAAACGAATACTTGCGAGGGCCGTCAGACAATCGGCAACATTTGCGAATCCTGTGAACTCCTATCAACGTGTGTTCGCAACTCCAGCGGCTGGATGATAATACCCATCGAAATATGTGACACATCCAAAGGTTTCTATTGCAACTCACGACTTGGCATGTGTAGTAATACGACCGGTCCATGTCATCCCTTCGCTATGGATGGCAATTTCCCTTGCACCTCGCAGGGTATCTTTCCCGATCCATATGATTGTCAGAAATATCACATGTGCTATTTTGCTGGCGTCACTCTGGTGGCTGTGACACTTGAATGCTCCGGCAATAAGGCATTTAATGCAGCAACCGGTCAATGTTCGGCCACATTACAGGATTCCATTTGTTTGGTGCGACAGTTTCAGTGTGATAGTGTTGGTGATGCACATCCTTGGCCAAATAGTCCGAATGTATTCTATATTTGCCGTGCGTTGTCGCAGCAAGATGAGCGTATACTCTATCCATCACTTTATCGATGTGTTGATGGTGAGGTTTTCAATGGTCACGCTTGCCAACAAGCTAATTTTCCTCTGCTACCAACAACAACTGCGATTATACCAACAACGCGTGGTACACCTGGTAGTGGCAATTCGACAAGTGAAGCGGCTCCCTTTGAACGTGCCTGTACGGAAGTTGGTCTTTCGATTGATGCTGAAGATTGCACCAGTTACTACTATTGCTCCGCAGTGAATGGCATTAAACGGCATCGCAAATGTCCGCCCGGCACGCACTTTAGTGCTCAATATGCATCTTGTACTTTTGGGTTGTGCAAAAATTGATTGATTTAAATTAAGGGTTTTGTGCATTGGAAATGATGAGTGACAATAAAACTATATACATACATATGTACGTATATTTTCATTAGTTTTCTTTGGTTACATTTTGGATTGTTTGATTTTGAAGAGTTAGTGGATCTAATGTCCTTATGTAGGTTATAATTTTTGTGTGATTTGTGCTTCGATCGATTGTGTTGCTGTAAATTTGATATCAGACTGGATAAAATATCTTGAGTTTGTATGGACGCAGGCTTTCGATAGCAGCTCTCAACAACCATATGGATTCCTGCACTTTCGGAATAATTTCTGTTTGTATCAACTGCCAATAGAAGGGGCTTACTTGAATGGCCTAAAGACTTGTGCTAAAAGCCTAAGCTTTAATATGAGGTTCTGGGCTTCAATAGAAGGGACTTGACTGCGGAAGGGTTATGGTAGAAACATTCACCAACATGCCCGTGACCAGTGGCTGATTGCGGTGTGATACAAATGCATAAGTGACCATAACGCAGAAATCAGCTGTTTTCTTTTCTCTATATACATATTTACAAAATAAAGCGGTAGGGAAATGCGTGTGTGTATTTGGTATCAGAAACCAATCTCCATTTCGAGGTTCCCTACTTTTTAAAGAAAAAAACACAGAAAATTCAGATTTAAAGATTATATTTTTCAAATGTTGGCCGTGGCTCCGTCTCAGATGGCCCATCCCTTGAGTCCAATTTTCGATGACTCGTTCGAGCATTTCGACTGGTAACTGGCGAATGATATGCGTGACGTTTTGCTCCAAGGTCTGAATCGAAGCGGAATTGTATTCATAGACTTTAGACTTTAACGGTTTGATATCACACGATATTGGTGGCCAATCGACCTGTCGAAACGTTAAATTATCTGTTCACCGAAGTGTTTTCTCAATAAATCCATTGATTGATGCGATGTGTGGGAAGTGACGCTATCTTGGTGAAACCAAATGTCGTGGAAATCACGATTTTCAATTTCAGGCATCAAAAAATCGGTTATCATAACGCGATAGTGGACGCCATTGACGGTTACGTTCTCACCGACATCATTTTTGAAGAAATATGGACCGATGATTCCATCGGCCCACAAACCACACCAAACTGTTATTTTTTCTGGATAAAATGGCAGCTCTTGGATCTCTTCAGGTTGCTCTTCGTCCGAAATGCGGAAATTTTGCTTTTTTACATACCCATTGATACAGAAATAGGCCTCATCGCTGATCGGATATTCTTGGAACTTTTCAAGAGCCCATAGAGCGAAGCGATGTCGCTTGTGAAGGTTGAGCGTCTTCAGTTCTTGCAAAACCTATATTTTGTATGCTTTCAATTTCAGATCTCGACGTAAAATGCGCCAAGTCGTTCCATACGTTAGTTCGAGTTGCTGCGAACGGCGCCGAATCGACTCTCCACCTCCTTCGCGTACACTCTCAGATACGGCCGCTATATTTTCTTCACTGTGTGCTGAATGTGGTCTATTCGGTCGAATATTATCCAATAATGGATGCTGGGTCTCACGATGGGTGATGGTATTGCGAATATTACGCTCAAAAGGCCGATTATGTTGACCATAAGTTGAGCGAAGCGCGCGAAGCATATTCTTAACAGAGAAAACATTCTTTGTGAAATTTTTGACACTTGTGAGTCCTTTCACAATAGTTCCACTTTTTTACTTTGCAACACAGTTAGTCAGGTCGGGTATTGTTTTGGCGATTGGTTGCTTATTTTTGTTGTTGTTTTCCATGTTATTCGATAACCTACCTAACGCTCTTTTGTAGCTCGGATGCAAAAGAGAACTATTGATCAAATTGATCAAAAGCGAGTTTTAATTTTTTTTAATTATCCTATAATCAATCATAATGGAATCAAAAGAGGATTCTTTACATTGCGAGCATTTGTGGCACTTTTGGAGTAATTTTCAGTACTTATGAGCGAATAAATTATTCGAAACAGAAAGTTGTTTTTTCGTTAAGTTAGTTTCGGCACCCTGTAAGTGTCCAAGAGTTGCAAACGCTTCTTATAATATTAAATTTTATTTCTGCCCATATTGAAACCCCCTTTATTATAGCTTTCTAATAAGTTATTCTCATTGACTATCAGTATGTACATCTCAGCGCTATTTATCTAGTAGAGAGTTTGAAAAATAACTCAAAACCTAATCTTTAATTATATTAATTAATTAATAGATAACTGTATATACTCATATATATATATTTATTTAAGTTCAATTCGCTTGGCCCTGAGAAAGGAAGTATAAAAATTGACTACTTTCCGCTTAGAAATTAGTTTAATTTGAATATTTAATGTATAAAGCAGAAAGAAAATATGAAACTCTGTTTGCTGCTTACTTTCCTGGTACTTTACGACTATTACATACATATAAATTGATAAAGTTCTATCTTTCATTCACGTATTTATTAACAATTTTTTCCAGTGTTGCGTTCAGTTTTCACCAACACAAAGTCAGTCATCCTGTGACGGCAGCACTGTGGACTTTTATTGTACAACAGATCGTAACGTCGCAATTTGTCCGGCAACAAATTCAGTTGACAATGTAGTGATAACATGTAGCTTGGGTACCATTTGTAATCAACAAAATCCAGCGAAGGGTTGCCGCAGCCTAACCACAACGTCTTCAACCATTGCGGCTTCATGCAGAGATAGGCAGATCAAAAGATCTGTCTCGTCTTGTACTACTTATTATAGGTGTCTTAACGGTGTTATGAAATCGTATCAATGCCCAAAGGGAACCTGCTACAATGACAGTATATCAGCTTGTGTTATTGGAGAATGTGTCAGTGGAGTTTGTACACGAAGATCGTTGTTGGCTAGCGGAGCTTAATAGAAATTTTTTTGTTGGAAATATATAAATATGTACAATATTAAATGTCATAATATAATAAAAAAAACAAAAAGGGGAATTTGGTAAAAACTTAATTTTTATCGAAAACTTATTAAGGGTCAAAATGATGACAATTCTCTTTTGAAAATGAAAGAGGGGGCTTCTAAATTTGACTAAAGATTGCAAAAAATATGATTGACGGAAGCAAGTGAAGAGAAAGACCTCTTCTCCGTTAGAAAGATCCGGTGAAGAAGGACATGGCTTCATTTTGTATAACTTTTTGCGCCAATCTGCAGGGCCTACGAAAATGAAGAAGAAAAAGGACTTAGAAAAACATTTTATTATTTTTTTCATTATTATTTTTATTTTATTTGCTGAATCGTCTTATTGATAAGACAGATTTTGGGTTGACCCGAATTACGAAAAAAACTTTGGTTTGTTTTGAAGAAGTAGTTGTGTCAAGGTAACGTTTTCATAAATTTTTAAATTAGATTCTACTAACAACACTAGATTATACAATTAATAGTAAAGTTTTTAATTAATTAAAGCATTTAATTAATTCATCGGTCAGTTTAGCTTATTAGCTAAATCAGAAACTTAGATAAGAATTCAATTTATGGTTCTGATTGCGAATTATAGAGCAGATGTTTGGCACAACTTGATTTTCTCTTTCTTGAAGGTTTGTGCTTTCACTTTACTCATCATTACTAACTTGATTTAATGTAGCTCTTATTCCATTATCAAACGAAAGAGGCTAATTGACACCAATGTACGTTGGATACCGCACAGCTAAAAATTGTGCAGCAAATTCTTTATCTGAAACACATTTTGTGATAAATTTGGCAAAAAATAATTAAATTGCGATTTTTAACTTATTTAAAGAAAGTATACAAAGTACTCTGAAGTCATTTAGTAAAAGTTTGGCACTAGTTTAGAAAGCAAAAGAGTTGAAGAAACGCAAAATGGATAACTTCACTAGCAGGAAACTCGGTATATTGGTGAGTTTTTGCAATTCATTTAAAAAATTAGCAATATTATTGTATTTTACTTCATTTTATTTAATTTTATTTTATGTTTTTGCATATTTTTTATTTCGAACTATTTAATTTAATTTAATTTAATTTGATTTAATTTAATTTAATTTAATTTAATTTAATTGGATTTTGCTTTACTTTATTTTATTATTTTTATTTTATTTTTGCATTTTAATTTATTTCACACTATTTTATTATATTATATAAAATTTTATTTTATTTTATTCTATTTTATTTTATTTTTTAATTTTATTTTATATAATTTTATTTTATTTTATTTTATTCTATTTTATTTTATTTTATTTTATTTTAGTTATTTTATTTTATTTTATTTTATTTTATTTTATTTTTTTATTTTATTTTATTTTATTTTATTTTATTTTATTTTATTTTGTTTTATTTTATTTTATTTTATTTTATTTCATTTTATTTTATTTTATATATTATATAATTTTATTTATTTATTTTACATTATTTAGTTTTACTTTGTTTTATTTTATTTCATTTAATTTTTTTTTCAATTTTATTTTAAATTTATTTCAATTTATTTATTTTGTTATAAAATATATTAATTAATTTTATTTTATTTTATTTTATTTTAAAATTTTTAATTTTTATTTTTATTATTTTATTTTTATTTTAGTTTTATTTAATTTAATTTTTTTTACTTATTTTATTTTATTCTTTACTTGCTCAAACCCAATTTATTTAAGTCTTATTTAATTTAATTTTATTCTATTTTATTTTATTCAGTTTACTTTAGTTTACTTTATTTTCTTATTTATCTCTTCTCCAGCTCTTGCTTACGATGTGCTTCATCACTTCAACACAGTCGTGGCGTATACATTATGGCCATGGATCTAATACCATTTCCACCACCTCGAGAGCATTCAAATGTCGGACTCGTGGTCTCTTCCCAGATCCATACGATTGCCGTTCTTATTATAATTGCAATAGCGATGGTACACATTCCCATCACAAATGTGGTTTTCTTCAAAGATACTCATTTAATATGCAAGCGTGTGCATTCGCCTCCACTGTAGTTTGTTACAATCCTGCTTTCAAGTACCACAGCAAAGGGGTATAGCGCCGCATGGCCAGGTGATCCGCGTATATTTTATGTGTGTCAGGCCAATGGTAGTGCTGGGGATTTGGGATCGGTGTTTTTTAAATATGCCACTGGTTCGATATTTAATGGATTAGTTTGTGTGTGATTTTATGGAAATTATACGAATTTGGGAATGTGATTTTGAAAAATTAAATAAATATCTAATTCAAAGATTCAAAATGTTAGAGAATTGAAAATTGCAATAAAAAATCAAGCGTTCTTCAAGTCTCTAAACGCATCACGATACATTCATTGAACAAATTCTCCGTTTTTGGGTTCCATAGATAAGGTACTGGTTGGCTGTTAAAGGGTTTTTATTCCCTTGAGTGCTGCTTAGTAGCACTTTTCGATAATTGTTAATCCACGACAGCACCGCCTCTAGTCATACTGCAGAAGAGAGATTTGTGTGTTATTGGCCTCCAGTTATCATTAATAATGTTACAATAACAGACCTTCTTAGGAGGAGACTCAACTCAGGTGAGTTTTACATTGAAAGTGTGAATAAATTGATTTGACTTCGAATTTTGGTTGTGCTTAAAGCACTTATTCAAGGTATACCGAGAGATTCCACTCAAAACCAATATCAAAGATCCAAGTATATCAGAGAGTTTTTTACTTTACCAAATTTTTAAAAGGTGGGACATGCTGAGAAGTCCTAGTAAAATGATGTCAAAACCTCGACCAATATAAAACTCAATTGACATATTAAAAAACAAATTAATTTCTAATATAAATATAATATTTTTTACTACAAATTTTGTACTTAAACTAAGAGGTTAAGGAAGAAGATAATAAAAACGAGATAATAAAAAGTAATACCAAACTGACCGTATTAAGAGAAGAGAGAAATTTCAGAAAACCAGTAGTAAGAAAGAAAAGAGACAAGAATTTTATACATTTTTTTCAAAAGATTTTTTTTCTTAAAACTACTGCATTCAATCATCGCATTCATGGGCCACTGGATGCAGCACAATCGATGCACCGTTACAGCCCGTACGCTCCGATATGAAATCATGGAAATTGCTCTCCAAAGCCCACATGAAACGCTTGTGACCTGGCAGCACCTGTATCGTTGGAAAAAAAAAACATACAAACATACTCATTAATTAATGGGCAACACTAAAAACATGCTTGGCATTTGAACTAACCTGTGTGGACAACCGACAATCGCCACCATGCTGAACATCTTGCAAATTCGACGCTTTAAAGCAAGTCTCCGAATTCCACATATAAATATCATTTTCGCCCTTATAACGGAAAAATAAATTCGTGCCACCATCTGCGCCGAGCAACACCATTTGTTTGCCATAGGGCTTGGCGCCGACATCCACTATTGAACCGGCACCTTGTCCAACACGTAAATATTGACCGCGTATGGAGTAAAGCCGTGGTGAACTGAGAAAAGTGAAGAAGAGGGTCGAAGTGCCATCGGGTGCCGAGGTAAGTGCCATGTAGAGTACATCGGTGGTCGGTGCAGTCGCTTTGGGTAAGACAATGCGATAGGACTTGCTGTAGGCGATGTCGTAGACGAGTATACTGCGGGCACCCGCATCCGCGACATAACTGAGGGGGGGGGGGGGGGAGAGGTGAGTAAATATAAATTTATTTGAAGGAGACATTTCTTATTGACTTACACAAAAGGCTTTTTATCCTTGGAATAGTCCACCACTATAAATTGCAAACGAGACTCGGCAGTGACAAGATCTTTGAGATCAATGCTTTTTACCACTTTATTGTCTGCTGTATTGATTGCAACAATTTTCGGTCCACAACGACGTATGGGTTGCTCTAAAGTATTCACAAGACCAACATCTAATGCCCAGAGAAGACCCTGAAATTAGAAAAAAGCAATAAATGTTTAGGGAAATTAAGTAGGTAGTTAAGTTCAGGCTAAAAAAGGGTATTAATACTATAATAAATTTTTTTGAATAGCTCAAGGTAGAAGTAACATATTTGAAAATAAAAGCTAGCTTGAGAGCGCTTTCCCATTTTTTCGGGAAGCGAAGGGAAGAGTTAAGACCTTCTTGTCCAAAACTCTTATGGCGCAGAGAGCTTGAGGACATTCTTCAACCAAACTCAGCTAAGCTTCAAGTCTTTTCGTTACAGTTTAGTGCACGGTTTTGTTGTAGATCCCATAAACGAAACAGAAAGTATAGAAAAGATCGCCTACATGTGTTTCAAGGCACCCTTCCTTGGATTTAATGATAGTGAACTGACAATCTGTGACTGTTACTTTCCGGTCGAAATTCTTTTGAGCAAGAGAGCACGCACGATTTTAGGGCTTTGACATGGTCTCTTTCTTCCCTAGAGATTAATTGGGCTAGGAAAGTTCTTGAATTTTGTGAAACTTAGCCATTTAAAACTCAACGAATCATCGCCAAGAGCAACTGGCGCTGCATCCATTGCAATATGCGCATTTAAACACTAGCGCCACAATCAGAGCAAATAAAAATAAAAATTAAAAATATTTAAATAGTCTTCCTAATGGGTTTTTAAATACTTTATGGCATAAATTTTGGCTTAATTATTTAAACGCGCTACAACACACACACACACACACATCTTCATCAGCATATGTCTGTACATACGTATTTCGTTTTTCTCATTCTCTTGTGAAAATAAAATTTAAATTTTTTTGTAAATTCTCTACAAAAGTCATAAAATCATATTTGCGATCGTCAGCTCGCAGTAAATCCGCTCGCCCATTGTCACTGCCATCGGCTGCACAAGCCAAATGGTTGCATACAGTTGAATGGATGGCAAATAATAACAACAACAATACAAACACACACGCCCACACATTCGATAAGATTTACACGCGTAGTGCATTGTGCCGAAATAATATATATTAGGGGTGTTCACTTAATCTAGGAAAGGCATGCTGTGCCAACATTTAGTAAGAAAATGTGCTAGAGAACGAGAGCGCGCCCGTTGCAGGATCGTGACAAATTTAAGTCAAACAACAATCAATAAGTCTACAGGGTTGCTTTTCTATTCCTGCAATCTGTAGGAAATACTACTGCATGGATAGGAAAGCCGTGCCATCCGTGCACTGTAGCATGCATTTCCTAGACTAAGCGAATACCCCTATTTTTTTGCCATACACATGCAAGTGTGTGTGTGTGTGAATCTGTTTTTGCACTTTATTTTATGTACAGTTATAATTTATACTTCAATTTAAAATTTTTGCCTCCACAATTTCGTGTTGTCAGCAGTTTGAATACTATTTTGTGAAATTTAAATTGTGGTTGGAATTATTTTTAATTGTGCCAATTTCACGGAGGGAAATAAACCCAGCAGGGAATTTCAGCAGGAAACTATAATCCCGTATTTTAAAACTAAAAATTCAAACCTGTTTTAAAAAAGACAAACTTTTTTACTTGGTACTATATTTAAGATCTGAACAGTATTTCATTGAAATATGACGATGCCCTTCAAGAGTCAGTTATTACTCTTTGGAATTATTCGATTCGATTATTTCAAGAAATTGGGACATTGAATGGCCTCAAAGAAGTTGTGATTTATCACCATTAGATTTTTTCTTGTTGGGTTATTTGAAGTCATTGGTCTTTAGCAATAAACTAGACTCTCTTCAAGCTTTAAAAGTCAATATTTCAATATTAAACGTGTTATTCATGACATACGACTTGATTTAGTGGAAAAAGTGCTAAAAAATTGGGTTTATCGAATTCGTTCCTGCAAAAGAAGTCGTGGAGGCCATTTGAATGATGTTATATTCAGAAACTAATAATCGATACAATTCATTCTTCACATTAAATACAAAAAAATTGAATTTCCTTAATAATTAGCGTGTTTTTTTTACAGAAATCATATCACACTTATTGGAAAACCCTTAGCTAGTATCCACTAAACCTTTGTATTCATATCCATTCGTATTTATTCAAATGAAGTCGACCCACTTTTTCAATACCTCTATGAAGATTTTCTACTAGAATTGTAAAGCCGACGAAATTTTCCGCGAACTGAGTACTAGTGGCAGATCACCCGTGAGTCGTGTTAAGTTGTCATGTTATTTTTTTTCAGTATTGTTTCGCATTTCACCATGAAAAGGCTTACGTCCGAACAACGTTTACAAAACATTCAACTTTATTACGAAAATTCACTTTCTGTAAAGAATGTGTTTCGCGCGCTTCGCTCAACTTATGGTCAACATAATCGGCCTACTGAGCGTACTACTCGCAACACCACCACTCATCTTGAGACCCCGCATTCATTATTGGATAATATTCGAACGAATAGACCACGTCCAACACACAATGAATTTTGTTCGGCGATGAGACCCATTTCTGGCTCAAAAAGTATGTAAACACGCAAAATTACCGCATTTGGGACGAAGAGAAACCTGAAGAGATTCATGAGCTGCTATTTCATCCAGAAAAAACAACGGTTTGGTGTGGTTTGTGGGCCCGTCGAATTATCGGTCCATTTAATTTGAATTTTATGTGTTTTTTTCTTTAAAAAAGTACGAAACCTCGAGATTGATCACCCTTTAAATAGATATTGCAGTGTTACGAGCTCAGGCTTTTCTTATAGTATTTCGTGGATGGTTTTCGTGTTTTCCCTTTTGAGAAAAATGATATATATAGTTTCTGAAATTATTTAGACATTTCTGCGAAATACACAGTAATAATGATCAGTCTATCTCCTACTTTAAGATTTCAAAAAGTAGTTTTTGAGGTTAATTTCCTCGTATGATAAGTTAGCATACCGAAAGATTTTTTTTTGCTAGTTCAATTCTATAAATATTGATTTCATGAACTACTCTGTGTAAAAAGCTTTCAGAGACATATTGTTGGACAGAAACACTTAAATAAGCCACAAATACTCCTTCTCAAAAATACATTTACACGTTTTATTTTCCAAAATATGTTCAATGGCTCTCCGCGCCGAATCTGCCTAATGCACTTAGTGACTCTCAAAAACCCAGGCAGACAGTTGTAGTGAATGAAATTTGAAGCTTTACATTCAAGTGCAACTTTTTATTGTCATCCAACGACAGAGTTTTGTCTACAATTACTAATACACATGTAGACACTTTTTGGAACTGTAAATTTATGTATTCCATACAAATGTATATATACAAACTTCCAGGCATTTGGGTGACAAAATCGGGGTGAACATTTTATAAAAAAAATGTCATTGTAAATAATTCAATCAACTTCAAATACGTCGTGTTTTATACCGAGAAAATTGTCTAAGGAAACAAAACAGAAAAAAAACCAAAACAATAAGTCAACAAAGAACTAAGTAAAACAAATAGTATTAATGTAGAGTACTCGTAGTATTCTATTCATTTTTGTCTCTTCTCATTCATTCTTCTGCTAGTCACATTTAGTTCGACACTCGTTGTTTGTTTACCGTTAAATTTGCTGTGTCAGTTATAGTCGAAATGATTTTTGTTATTTTACGAATTCATTGGACAAATGGCACGTTGTCTAGAACCTATTATGCTTAAGATAAAAGCTTGACATAGAAATGGCATTATCGAGGTTTTCGTCAAGAGCTTAAAATTCAAAAAAAAAAAAAAAAAAAAAAAGTTGAGCTATGAGCTATAAACTGAAGTGAAAACAAATTTTCATATTTATTCATAAGATAAATAAAAATAAAATAAAATAATTTAAAACAATATAACCAAAAAAAAAATATTTTTTAAATTTAATAAAAAAATTTATAAAGTAAAAATTAGAAAAAAACAAAAAAAAAATGAAATATATTAAAGAAGAAAAACCAAAAAAAAAGTATAATTATTAACACGAAAAAAAATACAAGAAAAAATATAAATAAATAAAGTAAAAAATAGAAAAGTAATTTCCTTTAAGAGAGCATTAAAAAATTAAGAAAAAATAACTATATAATTTCAAAAAAAAAAAAATAAAATAATAATAATAATAAACAAAAAATTAAATAAATAAGGTAAAAAAAAATTATATTTTTTAAAGAGAGAAAAAAAATTAAAAAAAAAATTAAATATTTAAATTAATTAAATAAAAATAAATAAATAAAGTAAAAAATAGAAAAGTAATTTTTTTAAAGAGCATTAAAAAAATAAGGTAAAAAATTTAATTTTTTTAAAGAGAATTAAAAAATTAAAAAAAAAATTATTATTTAATTAAAAAATTAAAAAATAAATTATTTATTTAATATAAAAAGGTTAAATAAAAAATTAAATTAAAATTTAAAAATAAATCTTTTTTTAAAGTGAATTAATAAATTAAAATATTAATTATTTAATATAAAAAATATATAAAAAAAAAATAAAAAATTAAACATATAATTAAAAAAATTGAAAATCTAATTTTTTTTAAAGCGAATTAAAAAATTAAAAATATTAATTGTTTAATATAAAATATTAAGAAAAAATTAAATAAATAAGTAAAAAATGGAAAAAATAATTTTTTTTTAAAGAGAACTAAAGAAAATAATTATTTCATTTAAAAAAATTAAATTAAAAAAATGAAATAAATAAAGTATGCAAAAGGAAGAAAAAACTTTAAAGAGGATTTAAAAAAAAAATATTTAATTAAAAAAAAAACCAAATAAATGAAGTAAAAAAATAGAAGACAATAAATTATTATTAAAAAAAAATGAAATAAAAAAGTAAAGATTAAATAAAATGAAATGAAATACAAAATAAAATTCAATCAAATAAAGTAAAATAAATAAAAAACAAAAAAAAAAATAAAGGAAAAAAGTTAAATAAAAATTAAAAAAAATGAAACAAAAAATTAAAATAAAAAATAAAATAATTTTTAATAAATAAAGTAAAATAAATTAAAATAAAATGAGATAAAAAAAAAAAAATAAAAAAAAAAATAACAAAATAAATTAAAATAAATTAAAAAGCTATCAAAGAAAGTAAGGTAATAGAAAATAAATGAAATAGAATAAAATAATAAAAAATAAAAAAAGTAAACTAAATTAAAGAATATAAAAAAATTTAAATAAAATTTAACCAAAATAATAAATCAAAATCAAAAAATTAAAATTAAAAAGAAATAAAATAAAATAAAAGGAGAGCAAATTAAAAAAATATTATAAAGAATATAAATTAATTAATATAAAATTAAGTTAAATAAAATAATATGCAATAAAATAAAAACCTAAAAAAACTAAATTAAAAGCAAATAAAAATAAAATAAAGTAGAATAAAGTAGAATAAAATGAAAACTAAAACAAAACAAAAGGAAAAAATGCAACCTCTGAGGAAGAGGAAAACCACTAATAGACTATAAAAAAATAATTTTTTTTTAATGTAAATCTATGAAATATCTTGGCTAAATGTGGTTAAAGTTGATTTATGCAAAAACTGATAAACAAAATTCTCTTCTAGTTTTTATATATATTTAAAACAAGCAGACTGGCTTGTCAGCATATGCCTCTTGGCCACTAAATGCATACTATATACAGACACACACAAAAATATGTATGTATTTAGTAAGTCGTTAGCGATAAGAGCATATCCCAGTGACAGGCGCATCAGACCTTTTTGCATTAAACTAATTCTTGTACAAATTTTTTGCCATTTTTTCATTGGTTTGTTCTTTTCTGCCTTAGCAGTAGCCAAAGCAGTTTTCGTAATCACAATGGCTTTAAGCAGCAACAGCGTAGTAGCAAAAAAAAAAAATAAAAAAAAAAAAAAAAGTTTGCAATTGTAATGTCAGATGATATCGTCGCAATGTCGGCTCTGTTATGCTGACTGACCCCGGCTCTAGCTTAACGCAATGCCAGCGGCTATGACCTTGTCATTGTATACCCTGCCGGCCGTCAAGGCGACAACACATAATTTAATATTGGTGGCACAAGCTTATACCAAAACGTACACACACGCACACAACATATACACATGTACTCGCATATGTACGTATATACGCACACATACCTAGGGTAGTTATTTGCCATAAATTAAATATTCACTAAATATGGAAGATAAGATAGTAACTAACTAGATTTATTGCCCCAAAGGACTCTCTTCGGTTGGCTTTCGACTCTAGTTGTCGGCACAGTGTGTTGCATTTGCAATACACTCAGCACACTACCGAGTAAACCGGCGAGGCAGCTTAGTACTGACTGGCTAATATACTTTACACACACACATACGCAAACTTACATTTGGATCCACAGCGATATCCACAACGGACTGCAATGCCTGACAATTGCCCTCCTCCTGTATGGCCCAACATGGGTACGGCGCTATCTTTGCCACGCACTGACCCTTTTTCAATTGCACGCGACCCAATGTGAATGGCACACCCTGTTTGTAGCGTGGCAGGGCGACAAAAGCGTCATCACGTCGCAGTTGCGCACGCGTCACGATCACATTACGCGGCACATAGCGGCCGGATTGTACGTAAATATTCTTGGTGGATTCACAAGGCCAGCGCAGATTGTTGCCGCTCAGCTCGAAGGTGAGTGCGGTGAGTGGATTCTTATTACATTTGCTGACATATTTGTTGCTGTTACTATTACTGTTATCGTAGCTGTAATGGTCAGCGGTGTCAGCGGTTACGTCAACAGGGTCATCGTGCACATCATGACTGTGGTAGGCGGCTGAAGTAGGTGCGGGTAGTAGTGGTAGGATGATGAGCGTGGTGGCGAAGAGTAGTAAAGGAATGGTGGTTGGATGCAGTTGGAAATGCATTTTGTCTGTGTTCTGACTGTGTCGTAATTTTCCGTTAATAATGTTGTTGTTGCTGTTGTTGCTCTGCGCACTGTTTTCACACGCGTTTGCAGTGGTTGAAATGCTTATTTGCCACCTACCGATATTTATGGACCGCTCACTTAGACTATTTGCGTAAATTTGCACCTTCGTCTTATTTACTGGAACTGGAACTGCCAGCAGCGTCAGCTAGAATGCTGCATTTATAACATAGTGTGCGTGCTTTCAGACTAATTTTTTGTTTAATTTGAGCGTTTTCTGCACAAACAATAAAATAATAATAATAATAACGGTAAAAAATATTTGTATTTGTACGTTGCATGCTGCTCTACGTGCATTTTCACCAAATATTTGTGGAAGACATTTCTTCTGCTTTGTTTTCTTTCATTGGAGCAGTTTTTTCCGAAAAGTGTTTATTTAAAAAAATTCATGATTTGTGATTTAATCTTATGTTGCACAGTGGGTTGTTTCTGAAGCAAATTCTTAAAACAATAAAAAATAAAATTTTTTTTGTAGCATTTTAGGTTAAGTTTCTCTAAGTAGAAATTTTAAAGAAAATTCATTCAAATATAATTAGATTGAGCAAGCACAACTGGCGGCCCCACGGTTTTCCGCTCGACTTGCGCATCTGTTCACTGACTGAACTCATCAACTAGTCGATGTAATGGTAATTTGTGACCAACCAAGTGAAATTCATCTGAAGACAAAATGAGAGAAAGACCGCAGAGCTTGAATGCGCTGGGTTTCAAAAGCATGGAGGAATCAAGGAAGGCTTCAGAGCATACTGACTCCATGTCCTCATCTAGAAAGATTAAATAGAAGAAGATCAAGTGGGGGCGGACCTGGCTTCATTTTATGCCTCTAATTGGCGCCAAACAGTGAATGGAAGAAATGACTGACATTCTTTAGTATGCATCAGCTTCTTTGCAGAATATGGTCGGACGAATGCATGCCTGACGAATGGAACCTAAGTGTGTTCTGCCCAATCAAAAAAAAAAAAAAAAAAGGGATACCCCACGTTTTGGGCCAATTATCGTGGGATAAATGCCCATAATGTCGCATATACGGTCCTATCTAGCGTACTGAGTGAAAGACTAAAGCCCACCGTCAACAAACTGATCGGACCTTATCAGTGTGGCTTTAGACCTGGCAAATCCACCATTGACCAGATATTCACCATGTGCCAAATCTTGGAGAAGACCCGAGAGAAAAGAATCGATACACACACCTTTTTATCGATTTTAAAGCTGCCTTCGATAGCACGATAAGGAACTGCCTCTACGTCGCTATGCCTGAATTTGATATCCCCACGAAACTCATACGGCTTTGTAAACTGACCCTGGATAATACCAGAAGCGCAGTCAGAATTGGGAAGGACCTCTCCGAGCCGTTCGATGCCAAACGAAGTTTCAGACAGGGAGACTCTTTATCGTGTGATTTCTTCAATTTGATGCTGGAGAAAATAATACGAGCTGCAGAGCTGAATAGACTAGGCACAATCTTCTACAAGAGTGTGCAATTGTTGGCGTATGCCGATGATATCGATATAATTGGTCATAACAACCGCACCGTAAGTTCTGCGTTCTCCAGATTAGAGAAAGAAGCGAAGCGAATGGGTCTGGTAGTGAACGAGGACAAGACGAAATATCTCCTGTCGTCAAATAAACAGTCATCGCCTTCGTTACTTGGCTCCTACGTCACTGTTGACAGTCATAACTTTGAAGTCGTAGATAATTTCGTCCATCCAGGAACCTGCATTAACAACACCAAAAATGTCAGCCTTGAAATCCAAGCAGAATCACTCTAGCACTCTTGGTGCTACTTTGGACTGTGTAGGCAATTGAAAAGTAAAGTCCTCTCTCGACGAACCAAAAACAAACTCTACAAGTCGCTCATCATTCCCGTCCTGACATATGGTGCGGAAACCTGGACGATGTCTACAACCGTTGAGTCGGCTTTAGGAGTTTTCGAGAGAAAAGTTTTTGCGCTGGCTAGGTCATGATGTCAGAATAGATGAAAGGGCTCCAATTTTGAAAGTATTCGATGGAGTGAGTACCCGCTGGCGGAAGCAAAGTAAGAGGAAGACCTCCACTCTGTTGGAAAGATCAGGTGGAGAGCGACCTCGTATCTCTTGGTATTTCTAACTGGCGCCAAACAGCAAAGAGAACAAACTAGTGGCGCGGTATTGTTGACGAGGCTATAATCGCGGTGCCTACGCCAGAGAAGAAGAAGAGTTTGTAGTTGTCTTAATAGATAAGAGGGGGGAAATAGGGAGAGAATGGTCGGCAAGAGTAGCACCACATTGAGAATTTAAAGATCACTAATCCAACCTTCAAATCAAAAAAGCACAATACCATTCAGACATTTAAAATCCTACAGTTTAAGTCACTCAAATCTCATGTGCCGCAAATTCAAGTCCAAAAGTTATAAGAAGATTTGCTTTCTATGCGCTTCTACACCGCATTTCGTAGCGCCCCATCCAGCAACTACTGTAACAACTGGCAAATGCAATATATCAGCTTAACAAAGTATTCGACAAATCGTATAAATTCTTTTCTGTTTTTTTTTTTGCGCAAATTTAACTCGATTCCAACTACAGTCTGAAGCGCAGTAGTTTTGCACAGATTTATTTTCATAGCCAACTATGTGAGTTATGTGTGTATGCATGCACGTGTGTACGTTTATGACATTATGTATATGTTATGTACGTAAAATCACGCCGAGCATGCTCCTCCACTCGCATCGCATCAGCAAAATACCAGACGAAATACACAGACCCACTGGAGCACAGCCACATAGTCACGCTGCTCGAGTCATGCGTTGCACATGACCCTGTGTACGTGTTGTATGGTCACCATTGACCCAGCATGGAGGCGATGGTGTTGGTGTTGCCGCATGGTGGAAGTGCTTACAAAAGCAAATCTGTGTGTGGTGTGTGTGTGTGTGTGTTTAAAGTACTGTATGTTTACCTTCCGGTCATCTGTACTGAGTTTGTGCGCTCTTGCATGCAAGCAATATGCACATGCATACAGCCATCTACACACACATACACACACACTCGCACTCAAACTCATACAAATAGCTGTATTAGCAAGATCATAGCATACTGTGCGGCGCTTAAACTTGGCCATTTATATGAGCAATCATGTCTGTTGTTGATTTTGTTTATTTGCCAAGCAATGGTGGAAGGGAGTGGCAGCGATGTGTGAAATAACTGTAAAATAAATTTAAGCGTTAAACAAAAGCGGTTCGAAACGAGTTGAAAATGTTGAAATCAGTTTTTTTTGTGAAAAGTTTTGCTGCTCTTTTGTTGCGAAGGCAAATCTAGATTACTCATTTTGTCTATTTGCGGGTATATATATGAGATAATTACATATTTACAAAAGCATAGTGTGCTATGAGAGTTGCTGGTGTGTTTTTAACAAATATATAAAATATATGTATGTATATATGTATATTGAAAAAATCGTCGCTTGGCGATTGAAAACTGTTGAAGCTTACACCAGACGCGTGCAATTCACAAAAAAATGCTTACAAACATACATAACCAACTCATATGTAAGACAATAACCCGCAATGAAGCAAATTTAATAAAAATCGAAAGAAAAACAACAACAACAAAAAATGAGAAAATATAATAATTGAAGAAGAAGAAGAAGAAGAACACCTTACGTAGAGCGTTTTTGAAGCACACGCTGTTGCTAAATTCCAGCGCTGCGACTTGCATACATTCATACATACATATGCATGCATGTATGAATGTATATATGTACATACGTACTACATGTTTGAGTATTACAGCAATCAAGCCACAACTCAGCAGCTATCATATTACGCCAGACTATATTGCCACTCTTGTTGTTGTTCTTGTTGATTTTTTTCTTTGAAAATGATGCCATTGACTTTAATATCATCATCATTCTAACTCTGTTTATCATTCAAAAACAATTGCTGTGGATTGGTATTATAAAAAAGTACATCTTACCCGCTGAAACTTTTTTAAGTTACGAGGGTGCACTTAAAAGTTTTAAATGACCAATTCAACGCTTAACTGGTGCAATAAGACATTGCTGTGCTTCAGGGTGTAAACTAGTTGGTTACTTCAGTTAAGGTGGACACTCTCTAACAGGCTCACTGTGGAGTGTGAAAGAGTAAAGTGATTTCTTTTATCCCTCTACCCTTCTGGCCTTCCCAACCTAATTCAGCGCCGCCGCTTGCGTTCCGGCCCCTACTCATGTAGCGCGCAACTACGACATAGATGACGAGATACGAAATACTTTCATTTCGTGAGAGGGCTCAAAAATTCGGAGCAGTACCCGCCTGATGGAAAAATAAAGTTTTGGGATTTTTAGAGAAATTTTGGATATTTTATTATGAAAGAGCAGTACAAAAATCGTCTCTAATTGGAATTTTACTCTAATATTTTATTGGAAAAAAAGTCGAATATTTAATTCTATTAAGTATTAATATGAAATCGAGAATATTTTCTTTAATATTTTCTGCTGAAGCGGATTGCTTTTGAACTTAAAATATTGGATTTTTTCTTTACTTGGGATACTGGTGCCTTTTGCACATCACCTGTTGAATGTTCCTCAAACTAACATAATAAAGAATTTTTTTAGTAGACCACACGTGGTTAGGTCCACGCTGTGTTCATTTAATTTCTCTGTTTTGTTTTAGTTAAAAGGAGGTCGGAAACCTTTAGCTCCTCTGCAGCTAAACTACTCGGTAATGATTATAAAATCTTTGCAAATTGCTCTCTCTCACTCACTCTCTCTCTCTCTCTCTCTCTCTCTCTCTCTCTCTCTCTCTCTCTCTTGTTGGACTAAGGGCGATGGTTAGTGGAATTTTCGGCTGAACTCACCTCAGCCTCTGACAAAACTCACTTCACAAACTTAAGACTTATTTCTTCTCCTTCTGATACTTACGAGGTATGCTCAAAGGAAAAGGTTAAGGTTTTGCTCACTGTTTTCTTTGATTGCAATGATGTGGTGTATAATGAGTTCCTGCCAAAAAGGTCGTACAGTTAATAAGGAATACTACAAGGAAATTATGTAACATTTGCGTGAAGCAATACGGCTCAAACGATCGGAATTTTGGAAAAACAAATCGGGAATTCTGCATCACGAATGGCACCAGCTCACTCACACATCAATGCTTATTCGTAATTTTTTTGACCAAAAATAAAACCGTAATCATGCCTCAACCACCGTTTTCACCAGACTTGGCTGCCTGCGACTTTTTGCTATTCCAAAAACTAATGAAACCAATGAAAGGAAAGCGTTTTGCCACAATTGATGAGATCAAGTCAGAATCGAAGAAAGAGCTGATGGCCATACCGAAAAGCGCATTTCAGAAATGCTTCGAGGATTGGAACAGGCGTTGGCACAATTGTCTTATATCCGAGGAAGATTACTTTGAAGGTGACAAAATAGATATTGATGAATAAAAAAGCTTTTTTCCAAAAAATTAAAAATTCACCTTTTACTTTGAACACACCTCGTACTTACTTCGAAACAAAGACTACAAAGTTCTCACTACTCCCACCATAGCAAAGTCCAATAAAATTGTATTTAATCGTGGTTTGGAAGTTCATTTAAACTCTTCAAAATTTACTTTTTTAATTTAAGTTTTAGGTAAGCTAAGTCTCGGTTCAAATACTTCTTTCCTCGGTAAGAGAAATAATTTATTTGTAAGCAGAGTTAGAGATAAAGAGAGGGTGATGGTACTACAGCGCTGATTACTACACGAGAAATATGGAAATTGAATTCTGGGGATAACAGTGTGCGGGCTGAAGACAACGGGTGAGCGACTGGTGAATATCGATGAAAAAGTTGACGGATGATGAAATCCGCTATAACTGATGTATTAATGTTGAGCATATCTATCTACGAACGGATAGCCGGTAACGAAGAGGCCTAAAACATTGGTACGAGCATTATAATACCGTGATTCCTATTGGCAGTCACGGCGTCTCACGGCGTCTCTATATGAAAAGTTGTCAAAACTCGACGGTTTCACTTTTTTGTTCAGTATCATCGATTTGGCTATTGAAAACTCTTTAGGTGACTGTCAATTAAGAGGTAGAGCGCTACCCAATGGACTGCAATCAGATTCATTTCAGTGTCTCGCCAGTAAGAACAAAAGAAAATAATTTCGTTTTCGAGAGAATTGAGTAATCGATGAATCTTACATCCACTGTTTTTTTTCCGGCTCTGAAATATCAAACGATGGTTTCTGATTGTGGCCGAGTCTCGTCAATTTACAAAATTACCGTTCGGGATCTCAACAGCAACTGTAACTGTAAGGGTAATCTAAGGAAATGCTATAGACAATATGAGTATACAGAAAATGTAGAGCATTTTGACCAGGAGTGAGAAGTTTCTTTCCGATTAATTAGGCGCCAGAAGTACCAACATTGATTTTGATTGCGAAATTAATTTAAGGTTTCTTTTTGCGAATAGCGAAAACATATTATTGCACTAAAATAAATAATTTTTTTTTAACTCATAAATAATCAAACGAACCCAAAATCTAATTTTTTTCGCGTAGCTAATCACACTTTTTTTGCGGACGCAGCTATTTTTGGAAATTTATACATTTTATTATCAGAAAAAGAAGGGGAGAAGTTAAGCGAGAATATGTGCAGCCATATGTGTATAAATATTTTTTTCTTATGCCACCAAAAATCAATTGACTTTTCGTCTGATGTATTTTCCTCATGCCACACACAGTCTGCGCCGTTCTTCCTTTAGCGACATGTGACTGAAATTAAAGGAAATTTTTTGTGGTTCCCTCATGCCATCATCAACAGGATTCATACAATCAACAATGAAAAGGGTCAACATACGTTGACATATTCATGTGCATAGTCGTGTATGAGAATATTTCTTGGAAATAATAAATTTCGTCTTTACATAGCATTGCGTGGTGGTAACAACCAAAATCACGACAACGGAAAACAATAAATATTGGGAAAGAGACATTGCCAGTGAAGAATGAATCCATATAAAATAAAATTGCCATAATAAGCATAAAATAAAGATTGTTCTAACCGCTACAAATGCATATATATACACACTTACAAACATACATATATAACACAAACACAGTAAACACAAAAGCGAAGGCGACAAAGTATTGAATTTGAAACTAGTTTGAAAAAAAATTGAATTTTTCGAATATATTTTTTTGGTATTACGGCTTTACCGAATTCGACCAAAATAAATCAGCATATTCGAGTTCATGGTTTAAAAGAAGTTTGTACGAATTCTGATAAGGGGCGTGGCACCACCCATATAAATATAAAATTTGATGAACGGTTGATTTGTTACACTATAACTTGATAACGGCTACACCGAATTTAGTCAAATTTATACAGAGCCTTTCGGCTATGATACAGATGGACCGTTCTTGATGAAACTGTGTATGTGTACTTAAGAAAATCCGAGAATAGGTAAGATTTCAATTCAGCAGAGCTGGCACTTTTTGAAAATGTTTATATATAAACATATAAAGTCTCCTGTAAGTGTGTATATGACTGAACTCAAGCTATATGGCTGACTCGAGCTCGATTTCAGGTTTGCTTGTGTTGAAATGTGCTCCAGAATGATTTAGATTTTAGCTGGACTTTCTAACGGTACATTTTGGTATATTTTGGACTTGGACTTACCCCTACTAGACCAATTCATACAACAACTGAAGCCAACTGACCATTCGCAACGCCGTAGTTACGTCGATTGGGTGCTTGAACAACAAGAAGTGGACCGCGATTTTTCCAAAAAAATTTTTTCAGTGACGAGACACATTCCTCACTAGGTGGGCACGTAAATAAGCAAAATTGTGGCATTTGGGGCTCCGAGAATGCTCAAAAAATTCAAGAGAGGTCATTGCACCCAAATATTTACTGCCTGGTGCGCTCTTTGGTCAGGAGGTGTTATTGGACCTTACGTTTTTGAAAACGATTACGGAAAAACTGTCACTGTCAATTCGGAGCGTTATCGTCGTATGATAACCGACTTTGTTTTGGCCTTCAATTGAAGAACACGACTCGGACCATATCTGCTTTCAACAAGATGGTTCCACGTACCGCACAACACAAGCGAATATGGATTTATTGCGAGATGAATTTCCCGGCCGCGTAATCTGTCGTCTTGGCGATGTCAATTAGTCACCGAGATCGTGCGATTTGACGCCGTTGAACTTTCTTTTGTGCGGTTACGGAAAATACCGTGTTTTGCGGTTAAACTCTTGAGTACTCTTGTAACTCTTGAGTACTTCAAAACCAACATTCGTCAATTTATAGCTGAGATACCGTTCAATATGTGCCAAAAAGTGATAGAAAATTACCTCAAACCGATCGAATTTTGCAAAAATTCACGAGGCCGTCGTTTGAATGATGTAGTGTTTCGCATATAATGCCAGGGTTGAAACGTTATAATAAAATCTAACTTCATGAGAAAATTATTTTAAATGCATTAATTAGTTTTTTGAGCTGTATCAGACCATATTTTGTTTTTGGGAAAACTGAAAAAATTACAGCAACAGTTTCCTCATCAGAATTCTTTCCAAACACCCTGCTTGAATTGGATCCACCATCAGACTACGTATGTGCTGGGTTTTGTGTTTGAAAAATAAAGACGATTTCTTTAAATTAATTGTCTGCATTTTAAATGACTTCAAAAACGAGTAACACTCGGTTCGCTTGTGGCTGTTGACTCGCCAACGAATTCAAATTCGCCGATCTATCGCCGTGAAGTATCATCTCTAATAAAACATATGAAAAATCTGATGATTCGATTTTTTTGTGTCTATTGGGTTTGCTTGTGCAAATATTTATTTGTATATTATAAAAATTGCATGAATCGGTACGGTAGGAGATATTTTCCTTTTATTGTCACTCATTCCGCTTTACTCGAAATGACCGAAAGCATATTTATTTACCATTTATTTAAATATGTTGGAATTATCATATGTTTTGTATGTATGTATTTATATGTGTGTATATGAACGGAAATAATTCGCATTATTGTCGTTTGGAAGCGTTTTTCCAGTTTGATTCTTAACGGCTGTCGATAGAATGAAAGTAATTTATTTGAAAATGTCTTTGAGCTGGAGGATTTTTTAAGGCAAAACTCGCCACATATTGTTGTTGCTGCAACAATATTGCCGATGTATTTTATTTAATGTAATTTGACGAAATGGAAGGGACAACAAGCAAGCATATAATGGGACAACTTCATCTTCTATAAATTCGGCTTGAAGCGGAAAAAGCAATGAAAAAATAATAGTACATAATTTTTGCCAAAAGCGTTTTCGCTATTAGATCGCTTCAACTGATATTTAGACCATTTTCGATGCATGTCAATATGTATATGTTGAGAAGTTCTGTTATTGAAATTGCTTTTCATATGTATATGTAACAATTGCGAAAATAAATGAGAGACAATGGCCTTTATTCCATTTTTCGTTGAGCATCGAATTTTCAGTCGAACGGAAATATTCATCCATTGGGGCGAGTGAAAAGTTTTCACTGAAAACGTCACCACCACTCCTTTTAGATGTAAAAGTCTGTTTGGTTGCTGCAGTATTTCACCAACCCTTTCGCATCGCATCTTTGTAGCGTTTGTTAAGTTAATACTTTTTTACGGTAGTCTAGTATGGTGGAGGACTGCGGAAAATACAACATATCTGGAAACAGTCTTCATACTCTCGATACTTAGTTGGGATTTCGACTGGCGAACCTAGGTACAAGGCACATGGCATTTCAACATGCCTCAAATTAGTAGAGAATCGGGACGTACGAGCAAAGCAGTATATCGGTAGCCTGGAGAATACCGTGCCTGACATTCCGAAAGCTTCTAACGGCTACACCAGAGGCAGACGGATGTAGCAAAGGACTCAAGTTCGCGGACAAAGTTTTGCATAGCCTTACAGATGGTTGTAAAGTAAATAGCGTAGAGGAGGCTGAAGTTTTCTATACCCAATCGCGGATTAGAAGGTCCTTCGGGTTGCCAAACCACTACTGTAGCTTCCAAAAGTATAATTCACAAACGGCTATTAAGTCTTTGCTTTCTAAAAGCACTAAGTCGGCAGTGGTTTTACTACATAAGTGGCAATAAAAGGGCTGGAGAAGGAAAAGAAAATCCACCTTAATTAAATACCAGCGCATAAGGGCATAAAAAGCCACGAGATAGCTGAGGAATTGAGTGAAGATACAGAACAGGACGTATCCATGAAATTTACGGTTTCTCTTAATTAAGTGAAACTTGAAGAAGAAACACTACTGTACGTCAAGCTAATAGAAGAAGTCAAAATCCAGGCTGTTGGTCGAATTATTAATATTGGCATTACATGCTTTCAAGTTTGATCTGGTTGATGACAATAACGACAAAAATGCAGAGAATGTGAGAGGACGTCGCTTGGCAAATAGGGGGTGATTGTACTTGCGTGGATAAGTTAACAAATTTTCAAAAAAATTTTCAATAAATGAATAGAAATTTTCATCAAACGGCAGACACAGCAGGAAGTGAATCCTCTACAGGGCTTTGGTCGTATGTAGTATATCTGGCAACCCTATGGGCGGTGGTATCGTCTATGTAGAACTTCTCAAAGATTTAATCAGTCTAACCTAACCTAACCTTCATTTGTAAGCAAGCAAATTAGCTGATAGCAACTGGATATTATAAAGAGCACAAATGAGCGATATTCACAATAATGAATATTTTTTGTGTATTTTTAAGAATTTTTATTTTTTATTTTTTCTTTGCTGAATTTGTTAGCTAGCTCCTTGATATAGATCCCTGCAAATGAAGTTTAAGTAAATTTAACTCCATTAAAACATTTACTTAGAAAGCAATTTATATTTACAAAAATTTTAAGTTTTAACTGTTTTCAATTCCGCGCTTTTCCCTCTATTATTTGAAGCTTTTTTTTTTCACTCCTGCGTTACTCTGCTAATTCTCTTATTCGCCCGGCTCAGTTCAATGGAGACAAATCCTTGTTGAATATAACCATTTCAAACATCCATGTGGAAAAAGTTGGTGTCTCTTTATTATGTCCAAAGCATAACATATTTAAATTTCGTTTAAAAATAAAATATTGACCCGATTGGGCTGGTTGAATCGAGATGGAAAGCATCCACAACAAAGTTTCAGTTGCAAATAAACATAAAATATTTTTCAAAGCGGAAACCAATAGAGAAACTTTCTGCTCCAGAAACCAATTTAAATTGGCAATTTATTCAAACACCACCAACGTGGTCGGCAAATAAGTGAGTGTGTTTCGGTTGAGGGTGGGAGTTCTTTAGTAGGCATAAATGAGTAAATACAAAATTTATTTACATCTGTTAAGCGTCGAGATTTAGAAAATATCATTTATTTTGCATTTGTGCGCAGCGAAAGAGTTTCTCTGCAAAAGAAACACTAGAAAGACTTTGAATTCAAAATTTTTTGCATTGTCGAAGCGATTTTTAAATTTGTAAACAATTGCTGAGCGCTAAGCAATGAAGTTAGCATATTTTATTTTGCATTGGAAAGCAATGAGGTCGCAGTGGTTTGTGGAAATAAAATTTTATGTATTTTTCACAGCCCAAGCTCTTTCCAACATATTTGTTAGTTGAGTTAAGCTATTTTAGTTATTTTTTTTAAAGAGAATTATTTATGAGATTTTATTTTAAAGTTTGTTTCAAATAATGTGTATTTAAAAATAATTTTTTTTTGTGAAGTACTACACTATTCAAATGACTGCCTCGTGAATTTTTGTAAACTTCGATCCGTTTGAGATGATTTTCGACCACTTTTTGGCACATATTTGGAGGTATCTCAACCATAACTTGACGAATGTTGGTTTTCAAGTGCTCAAGAGTTAAAGGTTTATCTGTATAAGCACGGTCTTTCGCGTAGCACCACAAAAGAAAGTCCAACGGTGCCAAATCGCACCACCCCGGTGGCCAATCGACATCGTTAAGACGACAGACTGCAGGGTCGGAAAATTTCTCCCGCAATAAAGCCATATTCGTTATCGTTATGTGGCATTTTGACAGCATCCAAGTCGTCTCTTTCAATGCAGGCCAAAAAAGTCGGTTATCATATGACAAATTGACAATAAAAGTCTCGCTGTTATTGCTTTCAAAGAAGTTTTCAGAGAATTCACCCCACAGTACGTTTTTTAGATTTAATGGCCATTCTTCAATTATTTAACGATTCTCGGAGCAACAAATGCGGGAATTCTGTTTATATTTATTTGAGAAAGAAATGTGCCTCGTCGCTGAAGAAAATTTTCTTGGAAAAATCGCGGTCCGCTGCTTGTTTTTCAAGCACCAAATGGACGTAACTATGGCGTTATAAATGGCCAGCTGACTTCAGTCGTGTGAGCTGCACTTTATTTGGCTCTTGAGAACGTCTAGAAATAGACACATTCGGGTCTTCGACTGCACTTTCACTAACAGCAGTAATATTTGAGTTGGAACGAGCAAAACGATAATGCACAGGACTTAAAATATCTCTAACCGATCCAGTCTCTTCATAAATGCCTGACTTTTAAAACAAAACATATTTAGGTAGACATTTAAGTTTGGCAGATGTCAAAATATAACCCTCCACTTTCGAAACCACTAAATGGATAACCCTTTACTTCTTTCTTGTTTTATTTTCCTTTATGCCAAGGCAAACGCCGATAATGCAGTTTGTTTACATTTCAATTGCAGCAGAAATATGCGTAATGAAAACAAATGGCAAAAAAAAAATTAAAAATTAAAAAATACGAAATTTATAAAAAAAATGTGCAGCGAATGGGAAGTGGATGTAGAAATCTAGAAATTCACTACAAAAATGCTTAGAAATGAATTAGTAATTTTCTTTGACACAATTTGTTTACACACACAAACATACATACGTATGTATGTATACAAACATTTCCTATCTGCGCTGAAGAAACATTCAAAACACATTATCGCGCGGCAAATGTTCCAACTACCCGGCGTTTATAATGGAATTGCTGTCTTCCAAGACGACAACGACGGCGGCACCATGTTGTTAGCGGCAAAAGTTGCATGTCGGAAACATATTCTGATTGCTCTATATTCTAAGTAATAACATGTCTACATGCAGCGGGTGCATGCGTTTACATACATACGTACATGTATATATAAATAAATAAACATTTGTGCCCAATAATGAAAATTCGAGACTCTTAGCTGGAGTATAGTAATGCCGAAATTTTTTAGTTTTACTAAATGAAATTTTTGTTCAATTCAAATCGTTATTTTTGCACTTAAATAAAGAAAAAAAAATTATGATTAAATTTTTTTTTTTTAAATAACGAAATTCTATATTATGAAACCAGTTTATAATTAGTTATTTTGGTAACTAGTTGTTTTTGAACTCGCCGCGTAACTGGCTTAGTTTTTATCAATAGTAAAAAAAATGTAAATTTTTTTTTCTCTTTTAAAACACAAACCTTCTACATAAATCCATACATAGGTATTAGTTAAACCAGCTGCATTGACAGATACATATACCGTTAGTTCTTAGTTAACAATCACAATAAATGCTGACTAGGCATGTGTACATGGGGCACACACTTGCACAATTCCTAATGTCTTCACCAGTGACAAGCATAAATTGTTTATTCATTCATTCAGCAAATTATGATTGTTTATAGTGAATACTCGTGAATGCTTATGTCAATTCATAAATGTTAATGTGTTTGTGTGGGCGTGTTGATTTTGTCTGTGCGCATTCCACTTTGTTTAGCTTTGATTGCAGGATATGCAATTGACGGTGAAATTATATTGCATTTGTTTGCCGCAATTTTCATTTTGCATGTGTTGGTGTGGTGCTTCATGTATTTGGTATAAGAGTATAAGGGATTCCATTAAAGTAAATTGCATTTTCCAATTTTAATGAGGAAAAGATAATGAAGTACACAGAAAGAGCTCGCTTTTACAGAGAGCGCGGTAAATTGATGGTCGTCTAACCAGTTGAAGCTCCCTCTTTTGGGCCGCGATTACATTCATTTTGATCGGCGCTGGTATTGAGCTCAAAGGAAACGTTTTTTTTTGTCTTTTGAGATCGGATTGGTAAAAAATAACGGTCTGTTATATGGGATTTAGGTCTATTTTTGAGACTATGACTTGATAATACTTTATTAATAATAGTGAGATACTTTATATAATTAGAAGTCCCTTTCAAGCGACAAAGGTGCAGTTGTTTGCCGATTTCGTCCAAATTCGCTTCCTTATTAAACTTTGGGCATTGTAAAAGCCAAATCGATTCTATTTACACTTTTTGAGGCACACTTTTTGACCCAAAAGTGATTGGTCAAAACATTATCTATTGGTCCCTCAATATGGGAGGTCGTGAACTTGGACCGACATCACCCATTTGCAATAGTGTCGGTACTTGTGATCCAAGAAAGGTGTAAACAAAGTTTCATCAAAATATCTCAATCCTTACTTGATCGATATGTACACGGACGGACAGGCGGACATACTACAGTAAAGGCCCTGCCCCAATACCCTCTGGTTTTACTTGCTTTGCTGCGAGAGCAAAACAATTTAGAATCAATATATACCGGAACGTTTGAAAAGCGGTCAAATGTGGTTTTGCTTTAAGCACTTGAAGCGCTGAAAAAATTTGTAAGAGCCTTATAGTCTCTTTGTCTGTACTTTTGTCGGTAGATATTGTAATCGTGCAAGCCGGTTAGTCTTTTTGATCTTGTTAGACCGTTGTGCTGTTGGCGGGAATAGTTTGCCAAGCCGTTAAGAGTAGAAAGAGTAACCCGAAAACCTGAAAGACCGTCACCGCTGGCCGTCCACTATTCCGACGTTACTGAGAACCAACCATCAAGCCGCTGGTACACCTACCGCTGCTCATCATTTGCCCCGACATCGCTGTATCACTGACTTCCAACCGTTATTCGCTCTCAATACAACCACTAACTTCAACGTCCCAGTTTTCTTCTCTCTCTTATTTTCTCTTTATGGACTAATGTTTTTTTTGGAATACGCCCATGAAGAAGAAACTCTCCTGAGCACTGCTACACCGAAATAACAGTATGCACGACTGCAATCTCACAGCTACACCTACGTCCTAAGCACCTCTCCACTCACTACCACTCTCACCGCGGAACTACCAATAAAGTTTTACCTCGCGGGGCTGGTACGCACATTGGCTATTAGGCGTTAGACAAGCTACCTGAATGGCTGGTGAGGCCTAGTCTCTAGTCCATTATATTCTACTGCGGGCGGAAAGTTCAAGTTTCCGCTCCTTTCTTTCTTAGCAAACACAGGGTTATGGTCGGAAAGGCCTCGTTTTTTCTCCATATTCCCGTTATCAAGAGTGCCACAAATCAAGGTAAGACAGCCGGAAAGCACTTGTTTCTACTCCGCTCTACTGATAGACTGTGGAGTAAGGTGGCTGCGTGTGTGCTTATTGGAATTCATTACATCTAATTTTTATTTTCATTTGGCGGGGAATGGTAGCATCTTCGCTCGACGCTGGATTGACTGAGCTTACCTCAGCCGTTGACAAAACCCATTGGTTCCTTTTTGAGCAGTCAACGACGTTGTGGTGTGTATTGATTGATTCTTTCTCAATAGCCTTATTAAATACTAAGGCAAATCTTCCAGCTCTGAAGCCAATCTGAAGGTGGAACTTAATTTTTTACACAAAATGCTATATAAAATATTGTGAAGACGATAATTTTGGCAGATTAATACCACCTTCTAGTGGATTAGGAAGGACACACTCAGGCTCCATCTATCGGGTATCTTTTCGTCCATACATATTCATCGAGAAAAATCTGCTTCGTCGTACCTTGCCTGGCAAGTTCATTTATCTTACAGTTTCCCTCGATATTGCTATGACCAATGTGAGAGACAGTCTGTTCGGTTTCGCCAACTCCTGTAGAGGTGAATGAAAAAAATGAAAACGGTAAGTGATTGACATTGTATTGTAGTTACACTTACGCATGTTTTATTGTGATATTTTTTTTTGGAAATATGTACATATAAAGCATAAGTCGGGTTTTCGGGTATTAAATCGATTACGGCGCCACCTAGCGGAACAACGTTGCAAACCTATATGTTGCATTATAGCTCAAGCAATGGTTGTCGGAGCTTCTCATACCAGAAATTCATCTTCTTCTACGAATTGAGTTCTGTACACTTTGAGAGCGACTGACAAATCAAACGATTGACACTCCGCTCGCAACTTTCTAGCAAAGTTTCGATTACCGAAAATAAGCCACAAAGTGTGAATAACCTCAATTGATTTTCGCTTTTCTTCATAATTAATAAATGTAGACAGAAAACATGATGATAATTAATTACCCATCCATCCAGCCGGCACTTGTAATGAAATTAAATTTTGTCAAGTGTAATTTGATCACGTAACAACACAAAAAATATTGTGCCATTAAATCACAATTCTGTCGAAATTGTCTGCGCGGCGTATTGAGTTCCGCTTAGTTATGCCATTGTTCTGTTATTGTTATTATTGTTGCCGTTGTTGTTGTTGCTGTTGCTGTTGCTTCTAGAAAGGTGTGTTATTCTTATCGCTGATTAAAATATGGGGAAATACAAAAGAAAAGAGCCGAGTAAACGCGTGAATCGAATTGCTTAAATGAACGGAAAAAAGGTCAGCACAAAAGACAAAGTCAAATACGAATACAAATACAAAAAACAAAAAAAAAAAAAAATTCATAATGAAAGCAAAAGTAAATTTATGCTTTTAAGGCATCATTCGGTAAATATAATGCAATACAACAACACCAAATGATGCTGGCGATTAAAATAACGGTGTGATTATTTGTTCGTTAACAAGTTCTGGAGGCATCCATTTACAATACAAAAACCTTTCATTGCTCGCCTAGATGTACTTTACATAATACATATATACTCGTATGTATGTATGTGGGCGTCCACTCGGTGCTCGAACAAATGAGCCAAACACAATATTCTTGGTTCTATTCGTTCTATTGTTATTTGAGTGCAAAAGGCGAATTGTGAGATCCGAAATCATTCAAGTGTGGAATCCAGGCCTTCATTTGTAATATCGACATTAATCGTGCCAATCATTTGTGATTGATATACAACAACAATAACAACAAGATCAACAACAACAACAACAACAACAACAACAACAAAAATGGAAGGAAAATAATAATAAGAAATTAATAAATAAAAAAAATCGCAAACAATAAGATAGACAGCTCGTAATTTATGCGAATGAGTACAATTATGGTATTAGTATTTGCTTTGGATTCGCCATTTTTCTATTGTGCAACTCTCCTCCGCCTTTCACTGTTATTTTTTTCTGCTATTTTAGCAATATAACTGTTTACATTTGCGAATTGTGATTATATTTAAAGCGCTCGTTTATTTACTTTTTGCATCAATAAACTTTTTGGAAAATGGTAAGCTTTTTATTTATATAACGGTACGTCGTAGGAAGTATGGTGAGCCTCCTAAGTCTGGCAAAACATTCATTCGGGCTAAGTATACCTATGAGAATTGGGAGTCGTTTCTGCGAGTTTTTAAAGAAAG
This sequence comes from Neoceratitis asiatica, assembly GCA_030068015.2. Taxonomy (NCBI): domain Eukaryota; kingdom Metazoa; phylum Arthropoda; class Insecta; order Diptera; family Tephritidae; genus Neoceratitis; species Neoceratitis asiatica. The sequence continues at coordinate 89,907,198 of CM061526.1, forward strand.
AAAAAGAAAGACAGAGACGGAGAGAGAGAGAGAGAGAGAGATAGAGAGAGAGAGAGATAGAGAGAGAGTTATGTTATGATCACTTTAGATTGCAGAAAATGCTGATGAATTACCCTTTGGAGAGCCATTTAAGAGATAAATCGTTCCATTCTTCTTCAAATCCACGGATAATGATCAAATCTCCAAGAAATATTACAAGCAAATTCATTTAAAATTTTTGTCTCGCTACAATCCGACGAAAGTAAGGACGATGTGACCTAAGACACCTTCTATAAGTACCCTGAATGCACCTTTTAGCAGTCATCGCCACGATATCACGATCATTATCGACTTCACCGTGACCAGAAATATGGTAAGTTGTTAGTAGTAACAGATTCCGACATAAAAAAGTTTAGCGAGCCAGACACCTTTCTACGAATCAAGAAACCAAATCGACCATGTTGTGATAGACGTGTTGTAGGCATAATATGCACCCGCCATTGTGCAGCGAAGACCGCCCGTCAAGAAACTCAAAAATTACTACTAGATCTGCACTCCTGCTCTCTTAGAACACTTAACAGAAACTATAAGGGAATTGAGGCAGGACATTTTCAGCTTTCTACGTACATCCGCCAACAAAACTATTGCTTTTTGGAAAAGCCAAAAGAACAGCTGGTACAATGAGGATTGTCGCGCCGCGGTAGAGAGAAAACAGACTGCTTACCTCGCAATGTTGCGAAGGATCACAACAAATGCGGGGTGGGATAGATACTGAGAGCTAAAGAGAAAAGCGAGACGCATTTTCAGACAAAAAGAAAAAGAAAAAAGAAATAGACCGAAATGCATGAGTATGAAGAGCTTAGCAACCTGACTGATAAGGGTAATGCTCAAAAATTCTACGAAAAGATGCGGCGACTTACAGAAGGTTTCAAGACCGGAGCATACTCATGGAGGGACAAAGAAGGTTAACTTTTCCAACCTATTGAAAGGCAGAAAAAGTGAAACATCGGAAATGGCGAACCCGAAATCCCAATCGAAGCCCACAAGTACTACTTCGGACTGGGTAGGCAATTGAAAATTAAATACAACTCTCGACGCACCAAAACGAAAGTCTACAAGAGAAAAGTTTTGCAGAAGATTTATGGTGCTCTGCGAGTTGACAACGGTGTGAATATGACAGATGATGGAACGATGAGCTGTACGAGTTATTCGCAGAATTGACATAAATAGTTCAGATATTTGAGAAGTAGTAGCTACACTGGTTAAGTCATGTCGCTTGGATGGATGAAAACCCTCCAGTTTCACAGATTTCGAGGAAGAAGAAGACCTCAAATCCATTAGGATCCCTTGTGGCGACCTCCCAATTAAGACGAAGGAAAATAGCTTAATTAAAATTATCTACTTAGATAGCAACTTTGACTCGAATTAGTTCTGAAATAATCTTATTTCCCTCACTTTGCACTGTTTTTTTTTTATTATGAATTATATGCAGCATATATCAATATTTTCCTACAGGGTCATTATTTTTAATCAGCCATAACTGGCATAGCTTTTATTGCTTCTGTAAATGAAATCACACAATAATGTAGCATAATTTCTGGCGTTTCAATAATAAAGCGTTTTTATTGGCATTTAAATCTCGAATGTTATGCTTATACCCACATGCATTTAGAATCAGAATCAGCATATATGACCAGAGTGAAGGGTCATAAAAAATGCGAAATTCACCAGAAATCATAATTTTATGCCGCCTAATGTTGTTTATCCCTGTTCCAAGATGAGAAATTGCTACGCTTGCACTGTCTGATTCGGGGCACCCACGTTTTGGCCGAGGGCTTTAAAATTAATTTAATGCGAAAGCAGTGATAAAAGGGAAAAAGTGTCATAATATTTTTCGCTTTTGGCTTTATTTTTCTGCGCGTTTGCTTGTTTTCTTTTGTAAATTCATCCGTTGACCCCTTCTTTTAATTACGCGTGAATATCAAGTCCCACAATAACATTCATAAATTCTTCGTTTTGTATTCAAAACTTTCATTTCTAAGATTGTTGTTAATGTTGAATGGAAGTGAAATGAAATCCAGCTTAATTTCGAAAAGTGAAAATTCTATGAAATTTGTATTTTAATTGAATTACGTGTTATTCTGAAAACAAAATCAAATTGCGTGGCAATTTTCAATTAAAGCCTTTATAAAGATTTCCAAAACCGTAATCAGGTCGACAGCCCAAAATGCTTAGTGGAATGAACTTTTAATTGAAATAATATTTTTTTGTTTAGCTCTGACCTTTAAAAAAAAAATATTAAAGCTTGAGTCATGGTTAATTAGACTTCAAATGTTTTGAAAAGATTTGTATGTTATTAGTATTAGAATTCTGGGAAGGAGTTCTTCGTGATTTTTTCAGCCCAAGCTTTTATACCAAAGCTTTCATACATATGCTCAGTGAATGCACTCCTTATTTCTTTTAATCCTCATTTCTATAGAAAAATAAATTCCCACTGTGCTCATTATGGCGATACTAAGCTCTTGGAGCTTTGGGTTTGTCTAAATAAAGTAATTTCTCTAGCGGTTTGTAGCGGTAAACTTAGAGATAGTAGGGAATGAGGATGATATTGCCATCTTATCTTCAGGTAGAAAAAAGGCAATAGTCTAAACTAGATAATGGAGAGAGCATTTGAAAACTCAGTTGAACCAAAATCTCCAATTTGAAAAATCGATCGCATATATGTTACAGTGGTGTGATCTGGCCAGTTCCGAAATATTCTCGTATAAATCATTTTCATGCCAAGACTGATTGAAAAATCTAAAAAACTTAGGGACAAGTTCAAACAAACGGACATGGCTATCTAAGGTCATTTCTTCTTCTTGTACTTATGTACACATACATTGGATCAGTGTTTATATACCATTTAATGTAAATGATTTGATTTATAAAAACTTAGCTGGAGTTGACATCTTGGTAGCCGGTCATTTAAGAACTACGACATTGGTTTCCACAAGTCTCGTAAGACGCATACCAACATTCGGAGCACTAATATGGTGGACGATACTGGCCCTTATCCCTCTGGAATACAAGAAACAGACGCAGAGGCAACGCAACAACGGAAAGGGATCGCCGCGAAGAAAGAACTAAAGCGCGCCCTCAGCAAAAAAGAAAAATGGTAAGGGCTTCGAAATAACATAAATATTAATTCGTGGGGTCTTTGGTATAAAATCGTTATGACCCCCATATGAATTCACATAAAATTCATCAAATTGTGAATGCTTTAATTCCTACACACGAAATAAGAGTCGAGGAAGCAAGACCAACGGAACAAGCCAACGAAACACCACTCTTCACTATGGAAGAGCTTCAACTGGCGGCAAGAAAAATGAAGCAAAAAAAATCACCTGGACCAGATGACATGTCAGCAGAGGTACTTAAGGAAACAGCCGAGACCCGTCCACATGTGCTATTAGGAATTTTTAACACCTGTGTTAAAGCCGGCTTCTTCCCAGAAATTTGGAAAAGTCAGCACCTCTTTTTAATAAGTAAAGGGAAGGGAAACTCAGAAATTCCATCAGCATACCGGCCTCTCTGCATGCTTGAAGCAGCTGGCAAGTTTCTCGAAATACTGCTGAAACCACGTATAGAAGAAGCTATCACTAGGACAGGTGGCTTATCACCCAGACCTCGGACGTACGGAATGCATTCAACAGTGCTCAAGGAAAGAATATGTTTGAAGCATTAGAAGAAAACTTTAAAATACCACATATCTCAGCCAAATGATGAGGAGCTATTTGAAAGACAGGAATCTGATGTATAAAACTTCTGAAGGACCACGCCAATTCAGGGTCACGTCAGGAGCAGCGCAGGGCTCAATTCTCAGACCTCTGTAACGTCAGCTACGACGGTATATTCAGTATCCAAATGACCGAAGATCCATACCTAGTTGGTTACGCACACAACTGCACAAGACACTGAAGATGCGCAGAAAATTAAACCAAGTGATGATAAGAGCGGAAATGTGGCTAGACGAGAGAGGCCTTAAAATTTCCACTGAAAAAACTAATATTACTAACAAGGAAGGATATTCCCATTGAAAAAAATTGAGGAAAACCACGGAGACTCTAAGGACACACAATGTTGTCAATTATTTTGTAGGACTGGACTCTAGGCTTCCTTAATGGTCGCAAGTTCAACATGTTGCAGAAATGGCGTCTAAAATAACATTCCGACTTAGCAGACTGATGGCTGACATAGGGGGACCGACACAGGATAAAAACGGAAGCTTTTGGTGTCAATGACACTGAATATCTTGCTCCACGTAGCAGAGCTATGTACCTCAGGGCGAAGCTGCATTGGTGATTAGTGGAAGCACCCCCATCGGCTTATTAGCATATGAAAAAAAGAAAATGTGGACTTTGAAGAGACAAGCGACAATTGCCACCGCCACAAAAGAGGAAGTAAAGAACAACTCCCACGACAGCCGGTTCTACGCACCGGAGTTGACCCGGATTTTATCCGGCCAAGGGCTGTCACCCTTTCGGCGATGCCGCTACAACAACAACAACAGGAAGTAAAGAACGATACCTTGACACAATGGCAAATTCGTTGGGAGCAGGGACATCATGTTAGCTGGACTTCATATTGATATAGGAGTAAGAATGGCGGTTTAATTAATAATATAAAAGAGTGGTCCATCAGAAAACTTGGGCTGTCATACTTCAAAACGAGGAAAACTTTAGTAAAGTGAAAAACTGCGGAGTAAACGTATTCCGGTTAAAAAAACAGGATCTGGATGCAGGTAGTGACATATAAGACAAGAAATATGGAACGCCACTCTGAAGTAATGCGAAAGTGGTCCCAGGGTGGGCGACGGTTCCTCAGGGGAGAGTGCTGTGACGACACAATAATGATGCGGTAGGTATTTTTCCATCCTAACCCTCTGGAACCTTTCAGCGCCTTCAAATGCTTGCGAAGGTAGTATATCACCGAGGAAAACTTAATCATTAAACCACCTCCAATGTAGGATGTTCCACGAAATTAAAAAGGGGTATCGTTGTGATGAAAAGAAAAGTTAAGTTGTATTGAAATGTTGGAGCCGATCCTTATAGAGATGGATGCGTATTGGTGAATGAAACAGTTAATCAAATTAATCGAACTCTTCGGTAACGTATACCTGGGATACAAGCATCTAAAGTGCGGTCGCTTGCGGCCGGGTGCTCAACTTTCACTTCAAACAACAAATTTACCATCGTCTTGTCAAGTCAAGACGGTTCGGACTATAAGATTAAGCTGATACAAATTTGTTCGATCAGTAAGCTTCAGAAATTTTTTCTTTACTAAAATACCCATTAGGACTCTGCTATTCTATTTCAATTCCCTCCGAATTCATACTTTTCTCGCACCCATAATTTAGAGATTTTTCCCCACCAAAATCTGGTTTTTTTTGAAAACGACTAGAATTGTCTTGCTATTTAAATTGTTTTCATTTCTTCTGCGTCTCGGAAGTAAAAGTGGAAGTGGAAGTGGAAGTTGAAGTAAGCACAACATGTACCAGAAGCAGTTGAGGCGCGTGCCACAAACCGAAATCTTCACATTTGCTTTGCTGGTAAAAACATACATACAAACATATGTTAATCGCAGAACTCAAACATAAATAAAACAAACAATAATAATAACAACAAGAAACTGAAAACTCGTCCGCACATATGGGTACATCATAAACGCAGACAGACAGACACGCTTCTCGTCAACGTTAGCGGCGACGACCTTGACAGTGAAATTGGAAATGGAAATCTGCAATGCGCAATGACGCGGGTCACGTCTGCTGCCAGCCAACGCTGTACTGTGCGAATTTGTATGTGCGCCGAGCGAAGCCAGTAAAATGTAAAACCATATAAAATAGCAATAAATTCTTATGAAATAGAAATTAATGCTGAAGTCGCAAATAAGCTGGCGAAGAAGCAGAGTGAGATGTATTAAAACAAGAACAAGACCACAGCACACAGTATAAAGAGTTTAATAAATAAAATTAGTGGAAATTTAATAATCTGAGTCGCTAACTCAAAAATATGTGGACCCGTTATCTGCTGCTTTTAGCCTGCGCGAGCTACCTTTGGACGCTTGCCGACGGCAAGTACGGCGAAACGCCGAATAGCAGCGAAGTGGCGCCCGCACCGCCTGCGATACCGTCGATACAGTGGACGGGCGGAAAATTTGAGTTTCCCGGCTCATCGCGTTCGCTCTTCCGCAGCTCGGGAAAGTTCATTCCGAAAAATGTGATAGCGACACGTGCGCAGATTGTAGGTGATACGGTGTTCCTTGCGCTGCCACGTTACAAACACGGTGTGCCTGCGACGCTCGTGAAGACTACCATGAAGCCGGGCGCTTGTCATGCGACATTTTCACCTTTCCCTTGCTGGGATATGCAGGATGACAGCACATGCAAGGGTTTTCAATCGGTCGTGGATTTGGTGGTGGATCAAAATGAGGTGCTCTGGGTTTTGGATACGGGTATTGTGAACACACTCGAAACGCCGGAACGTAAATGTGCAGCAAAAGTGGTGGCACTCTCTGTGAAAACTGGCAAAGTGTTGAAATCTATTTCTTTAGAAGGTCTCACCTCACCAAACTCGCGTTTGCAATATCTTGTTGTGGATTATGCGCCCGATGGCAGTTGCTTTGTGTATGTCAGCGATGCCGCAAATCGTGCCATTCTCGTTTATAATCTACAAGCAGATCGTGGCTTCCGCGTGGTTTTACCGAAGGCAGTGTCTTCTGGTTGTCGCGCTCGTGATGTGCTCTATATTGCGTTGATACGTAAAGATTGTGGCACAACGGAGTTGTATTTCACCTACTTGAGCACAAATCACCTCTTCTCACTACAATCAGAGTATCTGCGTAGTGGTGTGGCGGATGGGCGCATAATGGGTGAGTCATCAAACAAGAAATGTGTTTAGTATTTTAATTATTTCTTATCACAAACTTAAAACCAATTCAGATTTGGGGAAGAAACCCTCTCGCATGGTTATTATCGGCACGGATAATGGTTCGGCAATATTCTTCCGTAACGAAGGTGACGCTGAGGTCTATCGTTGGGATACAACCACACCTTTCACTGAGTCGAACTTTAAGCCTGTCTACCGCAGCGACACCTGTCAGCTGGCAACGCATGCTGTACCCGACTACAATCACAACACGATGCGCGTGCTGCAGAGTAATTTCCCGGATTATATGCAGAATCGTGTGGGTTGCGGCGCCATACAACAGTTATCCGTTATGCAGGGCTGTTGGTAGTAGTAGTTGAAGCCAAGTCAGAAATAGGGAAATTATTGTTAAAGTGGTGATGGGTATATAATAGTTAGGATTAATATGTGATTAAGTATTTGAAATATATTTTTTTATAAATATTTATTAAAAAAAAAAAATTGATACTATTTTTTTTAAAAAGGACGAATCGTTTTCAGTAAGCTTTCACTGTATGGGAGCTGGAAAAGATCGATGCATTCTATGAAAATTTATATGAGGCAGCACCAATTACGTGAGAAAGAAAGTCGGTTTTGATGTTTCCAAAGTTGGAATATATCGACTTACGTACAGCCTCCTGTATCATGTCCCGGAACGGTTATCCATTTTGTGGTTTCTAAAATAAACGTAAATAAAATGCATATAAAATATTTTTTTCATGAAATTCTGTTTTACTATAAAGGTTGAACCTTGGCATTATATTTGAAGCACTGCATCATTCAAATGATCGTCTCGTGAATTTTCTTCGATCCGTTTGAGATAATTTTCGACCACTTTTTGGCACATATTCGGCGGTATCTCAGCCATAACTTGACGAATGTTGGTTTTCAAGTACTCAAGAGTGACAGATTTATCCGCATAAACACGGTCTTTCGCGTAGCTCCACAAAAAAGTCCAACGGTGCCAAATCGCATGATTCCGGTGACCAATTGACATCGCTAAGACGATAGATTACGCGGCCGCGAAATTTCTTCCGCGATAAAGCCATATTGACTCGCGTTGTGCGGCGTGTGGAACCATCATGTTGGAACCAAAATTGTGCATGTCGTGTTCTTCAATTGTAGACCAAATAAAATCGGATATCATACGGCCATAACGCTCCGAAATGACAGTGACAGTCTCATAGTAATCGTTTTCAAAGAATTCAGCTAGAATCTGATCTCCGGACCAAAGAGCGTACCAGACCGTAAGTTTTTTTGGTATAATGGTCTCTCCTTAATTATTTGAGGAATCTCGGAGACCCGAATGAGACAATTTTACATATTTACGTATCAACTGAGGAAGAAATATACCAAGCTGCTGAAGAAAATTTTATTAGAAAAACTTGGGTCCACAGCTTGTTGTTCAAGCAACCAATCGACGTATGTATGTAACTATGGCATTGTGAATGATCAGCTGTCTTCAGTTATTGGACGAGCTGGAAAATACATCCGTCCGAGTGCAAAATACATCATAATGTGCCGTAAGAAAGTCTCAGCTTCTGAGAACGTCATAAAAGAGACACAATCGGGTCTTCGGCTTTCACTTACAGCAGCGATATTTGAGGTGGAATGAGCAAAAACGATGATGCGCAGACCTTACAATATCTGTAATCGATCCAGCCTCTTAAAATTTATTTAAAATTTTACTAATTCCTTGAATAGTTGGACGATTATGTGCACCATAATCTGCTCTTAAAACACGAAACGTGACCACCATGTCTGTAGTTGTTAAGCGACTCATTTTCATAAAAACCTGAATTTTTACTAAAACAAAACATATTGGGTTTGACAGCTAAGTTTGACAGATGCCAAAATACAGCCCTGCACTTTCGAAACCACTACACAACAACTCCTCTTCAGAGGTGAAGAAGATCCCTTTGCTGAAATTTGTATTTTTCGTTACTGATTTCCATCAGAGACTCCTTATAAGGAGATTAGTTATGAGCGTAGATTAATAAACTGTAAAATTTTACTGTATTCTCTGCTCAACTTCAAAATGCCAGTAAAAACAATAATATATGACCAAAAATTATGACAAATATATCTATTTCATCATTTCACTGACGCTTAAATAAGTCAACTGCGCTGGTATAACATATATACGACTGTAAGAGGACCCTAGAAAGAAATTAAATACACAACACATCATTTTGTGGTAATAAAAACAAAATGTGTCAATAAAGTATATCGAAATATATTCTCATTTATGATAGAGAGCGAAAGCCACAAAGCTGGATTATCTAAAAAAAGGGCAAAAGGGATTATAATAAAGGCTCAGACGATGATGATGTTGTAATTGAAAGTCTAGAATCAAAGTGCATTACTAAGAAATAATATCAAAAAATGAAAAATAAATAAATAAAAAGAGAAAAATATTTATTTTTCGTCAGACGAATGCAGGCATAGAGTTGATAAATATTTATATATGTATGTATGTGTTTATCAAAAATTTATGAATGCTGATATTTTGATATATGCTCATAGATACACAGATATGCATTCAAATGAACAAATATTTACATAGAGGTTTTTCCAAAAATATATATATTTTTCTTGATTTATAGCATGGGGTTTCATCATATAAATGTCAGCAACAGGTTTTTGGCAGCCACGATAACACGAAAAAAGTTCTATAAATATATTTACATATATAATATGTACATCTTCCATTTGTTTGATAGTCTTTGGTCTGCAATATGTGAGTACCAGAAGGAGAAGAGATGGCCCTCTGAAATTTATACCAATCAGATCAGAATGACGAGTTGATTAAGCCACGACCATCTGTCCCTCTGTTTGAATGGAAACTATTATCTCGGTTTTTGAGATTTTTTATTTGTCGGGACTGTCCAGAACGGATTTTTATAACATATATACGACCGACCTTTAGGTTTCAGTTTTTTTTGGTCATAAATCCGAAAAAAAGGTAGCTGAGAGCGTGAAATTTGGTATCCTACATATAGGAATGAATTGTACATTGGCACTGAAAATCAACGAAATTGAACCATTATGGCATATAGCTCCCATACACCGATCTTTCCCAGATATGAGGTTTTAAGGCAAAAATCCTCGAAGTCGAATTTTGCATTTTGCCATAAATTTGATATGTTCGTGAAAGGTATAAAGACTTTAGCATGACCAAAGGCATCACTTCTTTTTTGTTTTACAGACTTTTCTTATATTTGTTTGTATGCATTTTCGGGAGTAATAAACTTTTATGCATAAAATGGTTTGAATTAGTGCAAAAATATGCATCTGCTTACTAAAATATATTCACTGAGGAAAGCGGCGAGCAATGGTTATAAGCCCAGTAGGAAATATTTAATAATTAACGCAAAGTTCTAAGAAATTACTTTGGTTTTTTTAATTTGAAAAAAAAATTTTTTCCTTTAATGATTTCCTGAATTTCCTTCAATTAGTATTCGCTGGAGAAAACGAAAAATACAGTAGATCAAAATTCAGCGATTATGTAGCTTCAATTAAATACATACATATGTATATAACTATGTCTATGGTCGCATTAGCCGAGTGGCTAGTATTGCGTATTACAATTCGGAAGGCCTGGATTCGAGTCCAGGCTCGAGCAACATACAAAACTTATATATAATTAATTTTTCTAATTGCGGTCGCCCCTCGGCAGGGAATGTCAAGCCCTACGAGTGTATTTCTGACATGAAATAAAAAGCACCTCATAAAAAACCATCAGTCGTTCGGAGGCGGTGTAGAATAAACTGCAGGTCCCTCCATTTTTTGGTAAAAACATCAAGATGCACAATCACTAATTGGCGGAGGAGGAGCTCGGCCAAAAATCACTTCAGCGGTTACGAAGCACTAAATATGTATATGTTATATATGTATATAAATTCATTTAAACATTCAATAAAAATTGTTTCATAGAGTAACCCGATTCGGAGTCGAAGATATCAACCAATGGCGGAATGAGTGAGCCTGGCGAGAGAAGTGAAGAGTAATTTGCTAATACATGGATCATTGAACTCCTTAGTTCATCTGATAACTGCCTTCACAATAACAACACTCGTAAATGAACTAGTATTAAACTAGTATGAAACTGATGTATGGCTGGACAAATGATATTGCATAATTATCTTAAGCATTGTTTAAATACTAGACGCTAAAGGTTGTGTAAAAATGCAATTTTTTACATTATAGATTGAAACTAGTCGTTTTCCCTGCAGGGTATTTTCTCACATCTTGTGCTACTTACTTTTGATTTATGGGTGATTACACTTTTATGCATGAAAAGTAGTCAATTTCATAAATTGATGGAAGTAGAAAGAAGTGCATATATATATTTATGTGTATATATGTATATTGCAATTGAATGTGTGAGATTGGTGAAACACCCCTGTTGGAAAATGCGTAATGAATTATTTTTTTTTTAAATAAAAAAAATAAATAATTCTAATACGAGTATACGAAACATGCGTGCCGTAAGCGGAGTAGTAATATAAGCTTCTGCAACACCTGCTTTGTGGATTTTTTTTTTCAAAACATTTTTTTAACATTTACATTTCAAAAGGTAATTCACCCGCTCTCCAATGCAGAATATTTGCTCTGTTAGGAGGAGTCTGGAATGCATAAATGCTGAAGTAAGCTATTCCACTTTCCGTATTACCACACAATACCTTTTCCAAGTGGGACTGTTTAGGACTAATTTTAGTTAGAAATAAATTATAACGACTTTCTATCTTCGAACGTTAATGTCAACGGTCATTAAAGGTTTGGTCGTCGTTTCTTCTTCTCCTAGTTCATTCTCTCCTCCCTAATTCTTATAATTTAGATAAACACAGTGATAACTTTGTTCTCGAGTACCTTTTGTGTCGCTATCCGATCGTTTTAGCCCTACTCATTCTAGTCTATGCGGTTCAATCTCTGATCAAATACTTGGCTCGACTTCGGAACATCTGTCTGTACTGGAGATACCCATCCTAAGTCTAAAATTTTAACATTAAGGCATATATTGAAGAAGATGTTATCTAAATGTTATACATAACTTATTCCCACCCTAAGACATACATAGTTACTCGTCTCGGGCAGGAAATTACTGTATGTGCATATCTGTCAGTTTTTTTTCGATTACAAATTTGATTGGACAGTCCACACAATATGAGAATAAAATAACCAAAAATGACAAAAAATGAAAGCTTCAATTTTATTTTAGACGATAAGAATTTGGTATGTCAAGTTACACATGTTGCAGATAAAAATTGCTTATCTCTCGAATATTGCACATACATATGTATGTCTAGTAGGCATGGAACCATCCAGCAAAAACTCGATCACCTCAGAAATGAACACGAAATCTAGAAAAAACTTCGAATAGCTTCTAAAGGGTTATCCATTTCACTGTCAAAGCAACCATGCTTTGTTTAATAACTGCACAAAATTGTTGAAACCTATTACAAAAATATGGTGATTTAAACGTGGCCACGCTTAGTGCTTTAAGAGAAGATTATTGCATAATTGTCCAAATACGAAAGCAAATGGAAAAATTTCAAAGAAATTTGAAGAGACTGAATCGGTAACAGATATTGTAAGGCCTGCGCAATATCGTTTTGCTCGTTCCACCTCAAATATCGCTGCTGTAAGTGAAAGTGTAGCCGAGGACCCGAATGTGTCTATTTCTCGACATTCCCACGAGCTGTGACTTTCTTTCAGCATATTATGGTTCTTTCAGAAACTATAGCGGCCGCTGCTGAGAGTGTACACGAAGACCGTGGATAGTCGATTCGGCGTCGTTCGCAGCAATTCGGACTGAAGTATGGAACGACTTCAAAAAGAACCGACGTTTTCGAGCCATGAGGCCCATTTCTGGCTCACGCCTGGCTCAATGGGTATGTAAACAAGCAAAATTTCCGCGTTTGGGACGCAGAGTAACTTGAAGAGATTCAAGAGCTGCCATTTCATCCAAAAAAAAAAAAAAACTGTTTGGTGTGGTTTCTGGGCCAGTAGAATCATCGGTCCATATTTCTTCAAAAATGATGCCGGTAAGAACGTAACCGTCAATGGCGACCGTTATTGCGCCATGATAACCGACTATTTGATGCCTGAAATTGAAGTTCGTGTTCTCCGCGACATTTGGTTTCAACAAGACGACGCCACTTCCCACACATCGCATCAATCAATGAATTTATTGAGAAAACACTGCGGTGAGCAGATAATTTCACGTTTTGGGCCGTTGGATTGGCTACCAAGATCGTGTGATATCACACCGTTAGACTTTTTCCTGTGGGGATATGTAAAGTCAAAAGCTTATGCGGACGATCCCGATTCGATTCAGGCCTTAGAGCAAAACATTACGCTTGTCATTCGCCAGCTACCAGTCGAAATGCGCAAACGAGTCACCAAAAATTGGATTCAACGGATGAACCATCTGAGACGTAGCCGCGGCCAACCTATGAAAGAGATAATATTCAAAGAATAAATGCCGAAGAATATTATTTCGAATGATTCCTCATTAAATTTGAACTTTCTGTGTTTTTTTCTTTAAAAAGTTTCCTTGAAATGGATCACCCGTAATATATATATATATATATATATATATATATATGCATAAGTGAATGTATGCACCTTGAAATTATATTATTTATTGCGAAAAAGTATATGATTGCGTGTGTATGCGTGCAGAAAATATTTATTTATGATTCATTTCTGTTAGACAAAAAACGTGTTAACAATATGTTGCAATTTTTGGCACTCAAATAAAATGTTTAGATAAAACGAGTCGATAAATAAAGATGATTTATGGAGGAAATTCGAAAAAAGGCTTGGTAAATCATTGGTTAATCGGCGAAATTTCCACTGCATGTGATCGGTGAATAAGCAAACATATAATACTACATATGTACACATATATTAGATAAATATTGAAGTTATTTATATTTTAAGGGTACCTGTGAGTTACAATATTATAAATAATATATGTATGTATATAAATTTATATTTATTGGCACATTCAAAATTAAATTTCGATGAAATTGCGCGTCTGAAAATTCTATTTATGAACTTAAATGCATTTGGCGTAGAAAGTAAAAATTTTCAATGCAAATGCCATATGTTATGCTATTTTTTTAAACAATTCTAGAGAAAGTTCGCGCATCAATTCTCTTTCTCCCTCCCCCTCCCTTTTGCCACTCATTGCACTCTGATTCACTGCTGAAGTGTCATACGGTTATGTATATGTATGAGTGGCTGTCATGCGATTGATTTCTTTTCCATTTTTCCCTCTTCTTAATTGAAATCAATTTTCCAATTTACACTCGCAATTAAACAATTAATTAGTTTTTCAATCAGAAAAAAAAATACATGCAAACAACAACAACATATCGCCCATAATGCATTGTTTACTTCCAAGTTCAATTTTAATTGGCATTTATCAATAGCTTCGATTTGCAGCGTTGGGGGACCCAACGTCATGATTTCGCAAATGCTGCAGGGAAAATATCAGGCACGTTTCCCGCTAAGGTGCGGGACAATTTCAAAACTGTTTACGCGCTCATAACAAACTTTTATGGATAGTTTTTTTTTTTGAAAAATTGAAATGAAATGTAATTTTTAGTTCAGAGTCTAAAAGTATCGAAAAACCCGGTATAAACTCGTCCTCAGTATGTCATCTTAATGATGTGGTGGACAAATGTACTGGTAGCAAAGAGTTTAGGAAAATGTGTGCAGTTCGTATAGAGTGACTAATTTTAAGAGAGCTCCTTATAACCACTGAAGCGGACCTATAGTTTCAAGCCGTCTGCAAATGTCTGACGTAGAATTTTTGCACTTTGCATCATAAGTGCGTTCGTTTGACACTCTCTTTCTAAGGCCGGCCGAATTTATAAACATTTTCTATAATGTTGAATGTCGGTCTTGCTGGAATGGAAATAAGTCTAAAAGAATAAACAATGGGGGTCGCTGTATAAAAGCCAGTATTACGGATGGAACTCCTGCGATAGTATCGAGTCGATAGCGCCCCTCTGAAATGTTTTTTTTTTTTTGAATTATGTGGAGATGGAAAACATCCAAAGTTTTAACCCCGTCAGTGTGAGACTCTACGGTGAGTCCACCTTCTCTTAGCGCTATCATTCCATCTTCTCTGTCAGTGGGCTATGGACAGCTGCTCTTGATGCTGCTGCTTCGTTCTTCAAGTTTCAGTCTCGCTACGTCGATTTGTTCCCGCACTGCGATATCAATGGGAAATAGCCCAACAATAACTAACGCTGCTTCCTCTGATACCGTACGGAAAGCAGCACAAACACGAAGGATGCACCGATGGTAAGTATACCCAACGCTACGGATGTAGGATTCTGTTTTCAACGCCGAGTACCAAATCGTAGAGCCCTAAGAGATGATGGCTTTCACTACTTATGCGAAAAGCTGCCTGCTTTGTTGCCGCGGCCCGCTGACGTTTGCTATTGGTCTAGTTAAGGCAGTGGTGGCTGCTGCGGCTTTATTATTTGCATATTCGAGGTGGTCACGAAAGCTTAGACGGCTGTTAACAAGAACGGCTTCCATCGTGTGTTGGGCTAATTTTATAAATTTTGACTCTAGCCTAGCTTTAAATGTCTGCGGTTACCAGCGCAGCACCTTTGAAATTTGTGTCCTTCACAATATGCAGGCATGCTGTGTAATAATAAAATCCAGGGGCTTCCTGACCAGCGTCTGTTCACCATGGTTGTTGCGACTAATTAAAACAACTTGACTTGACAGCGACGTCTCCACCGGTGAGATTTAAAGCGTGATGAGAACTTGCTCATGAAGCGGTCCTTGATCAGGGACTTTGTATTGAACGCAAGAGTAGGAGTCGGCATTGCTCCGGGCGAGCGTCGGTCCGTTCGTATTTCTGAGGGACTGGTAAAGCGAAAATAGGCTTCAGGGAAGTGAGATAGGAGCACTTGTCCATCCCGTTACATTCGAGTGGCAGAATTCGAAAATAGATATTTTCAAGCGCGCAAGTTCAGCATAGCAGGATTTTACTTACGAAGCGTAATACCGAAAGTGGGAACCAGTATGAATCATGCATGTGTCTCCCTTTAAAAAAAAAAATGCCATCCACTACTCGTTTATCTCTAACCAAACAGAACTTTTACAACGAGCTCCCACCCTATTACCTTAACTGTGACTCTGAACGCTGTATTGAAAAATCCCAAATTGAGGTCTCAAGGCTTCGGAGGTTTTCAAAAGTCTCCACCTTCCTCCATCATCCCTTAATACCGCAAAATGTTACACTGCTGTCCCCACATGTTCCTTTAGGAATTCATGTTATGAGAGTGGAGTGCTTAGATGAAGAGAACAGCAAAATTTTCCCCATCGAAATATATAACTACTTTGAAATCGGAGTTAAATCTGACTTGTATTAGTGTTAGCTTTCAATAAATGGAATTTCTGCTTAGATTTCTCAGAACAACCACATCCTTGGGGTTAAAAAGTTAGCTCAATATTTCCACTTCAGAATTTATTACTTATTCATTACAGTTGTTCATATTACAAGAGCTAACTATTGCCCATAGCTGGTCAACCGATGAATTGGCTAATAAATTGTTGGTGTTAATTGTTAAAGTGAAACTGGGTGAAGCAATTTATCATGCAAATATGTTCTAACCATCGCAGAAGACATGCCATAAATCCACCAAACATAATGCCAATTGCATGCGCCGTCGCCTCGACGCTTTTCATTTCGCCGCGCTGAATGCTCAGTGAGCTATAAAAGCGCAGTGAAGAATAAGCGAGTGAAAGGGTAATTAAAGTTAATGGTGAATACGCCAACGAGGAGCCATTCAGTCGTTTACGTTGGGCGTATGTATGAATGTTTGTATGTATGTATGTATGAATGAGTGGATGGTTAATTGCTATCACGGTTGTACTGTGTGTTTCTATACACTTCTGATACCATGGACCACTTTGCAAATGCAATGCTGTGTGTTAGTATTGCTTTGTTGTCCGCTTTTTGAGCTCAGCGCATCCCACCTTTTCCACAGTGATAATTTAAATTGCAATATTTTGCAAAAATATGCAAAAAGTTGTATGTGCGTAGTTGTGAGCTCAGCTCAAGCGGAAATTGCAATGCCATTAGCTGTATTGAAGCTTCTTCATATTCATGAAACCTGCTTGGTGGCGCTGTTAACGACACCTCTCGCAGATCATTAAGGAATTGCATCTGCATTTAACTTAAATTCATAATATTTCTGCATAATTCAAAGGAAGGTAAAGGTAGAAAATTGTAACGAAGAAAGGAAGATGAATAGAAATGTGTTGAAAATATTCTTTGAGAAATTCACACAGCTGCTTTTGAGACGATTAATGAAAAATTAGTTCAAATGTAAAGGATTTCAGTATTGAAAAATAGATGCCGCTGCTGTCGGTACAAACATACGTGACTCTACCAATTTATGCGAAGAGTCCAGTTAACCCTGTTTTGAATGTCCACCTTATGTGGATCAATGAAGTCGGTCTCAATATCTCTTTTTGATTTAGACAGCCACAGCAGCAGCAGTGATGAGTGTGATTGTACCCTTTTCAAGCATATTTTCAATAAATTCTCGTGAATTACTTCCTTAAATCTAATCTCAAAATCTACTTTATTGAGCCCGTTTGGCGAAAAAGGCGTAGGTAATTTCGAAATATTTCAGCTTTCGAAAGGATCGGTACCTCACCCGAATCTCCGAAAAATAAAATTAAAAAAACAAAATAATATAAAATGAAGTAAAAGATTAAGAACCCCACGGTCTGAACCAATTAACTTGGATGAAACCACCCTCTTGAGCGTATTGTGTTGGAGAAGCCCACCGTCAACAAACTGATTAGATCTCATCAGTGTGGCTTTAGATTTGGTAAATCCATCATTGACCATCACCATGTGGCAAATCTTGGAGAAAACCGGAAAGAAAAGCATCGATGTACACCATCTTTTCATCGGGTTTAAAACTGTCTTCGATAGCGCAAAGAGGATCAGCCTATATGCTACTATGTCTGAATTTGATATCTCTGTAAACTGAAGCTGAATAATTCCAGAAGCTCAGTCAGAATTAGAAGGGACCCCTCCTGGGCGTTCGATAGCAAACGAGGTTTCAGATAGGATGTCTCTATATTGTGTGATTCATTCAGAATTGTTGGTGTATATCGATGATATGGATATCATTGCCCTCAATAACCGAGCCATAAGTTCTGCTTTCTCCAGATTGAATAAGGAAGCGAGGTGTATGGATCTGGAAGTTAACGAGGGCAAGACGAAATATCTCCTGCCATCAAATAAACAGTCATCGCATTTGCGACTCCGCTCCCACTTAACTGTTGGCATAACTTCGAAGTCGTAGGCAATTTCGTCTATCTTGGAACCAGCATTAACAACACCAACAATGTCAGCCTTGAGATCCAACGCAGAATCATTCTTGCCAACAGATGCTACTTTGGATTGAGTAGGAAGCTGAAAAGTAGAGTCCTCTCTAGACGAACCAAAACCAAACTCTACAAATCGCTCCTCATTCCCGTCCTGCTATGTACAAAATACTAGACGAAATCGATGTCTGAGTTTTCGAGAGAAAAGTTCTGTGGAAGTTTTATGGTGGTTTTCGCGTTGGCAACGGCGAATACCGCAGAAGATGGAACGATGAACTGTAGGAGTTATATGGTGACATTAACATAGTTCAACGAATTAAGAGACAGCGGACTGACTGACTAGGTTATGCGGTTCGAATGGGTGAAAGCGCTCCTTGAAAGTATTCGCTGGAGTACCCGCTGGCTGAAGTGGAGGAAAAGGAAGACCTCTACACCGTTCGAAGGATCAGGTGGAGAGCGAACTATTTCACTTTGTATTTCCAACTGGCGCGAAACAGTGAAGAAAAGGAACGCGCTATTGTTGATTCGGCTATAATCGCTAAAGCGGACTTTACGCCAAAGAAGGAAGACTTACATATTTTATTTTATAAATTGAAAATTATTTTAATTAAATTGACCAAATATATAACATTTTCACTTTGAATTTAGTCAGTTAAAGTATTAAGGCTTCAACTCATGCTGCGCACAACCCAGTTGCAAAGCTATTAAAATGGCCAAATGGAAAAGCGTCTGCTGCCTAGGAATGGTATGCCAAAAATAGTTTCACTAAGATTATGTTACAAAAATAGAAATTTACTCACATTTAAGTATGTCAATTTATGTAACAGCTTTTCATGTCTCTCTCTCTCTCTCTCTCTTTGCATCTCTATTTACAGTGTCCTGAAATGGTATTCAACTTTTATTAACAAAAAAGTGGCAAAAGGAAATGCCAAACTAAAAAATTTTTTTGTGGCATAGTAAGTATCTCAGCTAAAGTGAATTAAAAAAACTGAATACTTGGCTATGACAAACGGGCGTTTACCGGATTCGCCTTTTTCAATAATTCAACAACGAAAATTGTCAATGAAGTGTCATTTCCTAGCCGCACTAACAAGCACAGGAGTTTTGACGCCCACACAAGTGGACATGAATACCCATTCAGTCACGTACTTAGTTGCACGCAACCACTTGAATGTTAGCCCAGTGAGTCAAAGAACTATAATTTGGGTGAAAAAGATTCATAGAAAAAAAATCTAGGGAAAGATTGGACTACAGTGCATTGGGTGTGACTGATTTTTCACAAAGAAGAATGGTATTGACGTTCTCTTTAGTTACCCTCCGCAAATATTACTTTTCACTGATTATTTAACCGGCTCAAGTACTCAAACTGTGAGCACCCATTCTAGAACTACCTCTTTTTTTTACCAAACTTTTGATTTAACACAAATAAGTCTGTTATTGATAAAATGGACCAGCAAACATTGAAACTAAACCACGATTCTCTGCAATCAACCTAACTGAAGTACCATATACCGTTCTTAAAAAGCCCGCCTATAATACTCATGCTTATGATCTGCGATGAGTCTTTGTTTTGGTGGAAGAACAGGTTAACATCGAAAGGTGTTTTCAAAAGCTTCTCATTAGCAACAGATCAAAGCAGAGCGTGTTTCCAGTGATGTTTTCGTGAGTATTTGTCGCATTCGTAATTTTTTGTTGACTGTGCAACAACAAACACA
Source organism: Neoceratitis asiatica (assembly GCA_030068015.2). Taxonomy (NCBI): domain Eukaryota; kingdom Metazoa; phylum Arthropoda; class Insecta; order Diptera; family Tephritidae; genus Neoceratitis; species Neoceratitis asiatica. The sequence continues at coordinate 89,927,221 of CM061526.1, forward strand.
CATTCACACACACACACACAAAAACGGCAATTTCCTTCACTTAGCACATCGTATTGTAAAAATTTTCAATATTTCCGGTCTACACAAGAACATACATACTGTAAGTACATGGTGTTGCTAAGGTTCGAAATGTGTGAAGGATTGCAATGTTTTCAAAATCCTCTTTTCATAAAATGCACAGTTTTAGAATGTGTTGATTGAATTTACTGCTGATGGCTTTCAACTCCAAAAAAATACTCAAACGAGCGGAACAAACGAGAACAGTATTAGTCGGTGATATTGTTAAAAGCTTATGGAGAATGATGGCTTGTCAGTCAACGCATTCATTTTTGTAGATATTGTTGACGACAATGAATGAATTGAATTGAAATGGAGTGGAGGAATTTATGTATTTTTGAATTTGAATAAAATCAACAAATGTTTGTGGAGTGAATTCATCCTCGTTTGGCATGGATGAATATTATGGTTTTCAAAAATATGCTTTTTTATTGAAACACAATCGTTTTTCTAAAGAAAACAAATTTATTTGAAATAATATGCACAACCACTGTGCTTTGGAGTTCAAAAATCAATAGTAAGTTAGAAAAGATTTCAACATTTTACTTCCAGCAGTCTGTGAGGAACCACCAGAGAGACTACGGACACGAAACAATTCTTAAAAGAGAATCAAATGTCAAGGTTTTCATTTGGAAAGTTGGAAAAATAAACACAAACTTTACTGGTAGTTCAACAGTGAAAAACTATCAGACATGTTTTTGAAGGATTTCTGCGAAGTTCCTGGCCAACCTTTATTTTTTTTAGGTAAGTTTAGTTAGTTTGTTTTTAGTTAGAATTTCAGTGTGGAGATGTTTGGACCCAAAAAGCAAGGCAATCGCTGTTTATACTCAATTACTTTTCGATCTGATTCAGGCCTATTAACACAGGCCTAGTTACACAGACTTATATTGATTTCAGAAACATTATGTAGCTGTTATCCAGTCGTAAAATGCTTAAGACCCTTTGCTGACTTCCAACTCAACAAAGAGCTTTGTCAACAGTTAGGCAAAACTTTTCGGTCAGAAGCACATGGCGCCATTGAGATGCCCTGTGCATATTCTCCTTTGAAGAATTTCGGTGATTATCTCTGCAGATCAGACATTCATATGTTGGGGTCCTCATATTAATTCCGTCTGTAACATCTTAGTTCTTTTCGGAATGTAAAGGAAATGTAGTAGTTGCTTTTACTGATCCCAACAGACACATGTGTTAAGTCGCATCCGTTGTGATACCACAAAGGGTAAAAACAATTTCGATGATGTCAATGTCTGTTAACATCATCGAGTTGAAAATTTTTGAGTTTAGCCTGGAAAGTGCAGGATAGTTCATAAGAAAGTCTATAAATGATTCCATCTCTTCTACCAAGCAATCGGTTATCCTACGGCCATAACGCGCCGAATTGACAGTGACATTCTGGCTTTTATCGTATTCAAAGAAGGAATGCCCAATCACACCCCCGGGCAAAAAAACGCACCATACCGTAAGTTTTTTGGGTACAATGGCTTTTCCTTAATTATTTGAGGCTTCTCAATGCCCCAAATGAGTCAATTTTACTTATTTACGGAGGGAGAATAGGCCTCGTCGCAAAAGAAAATTTGGTTAGGAAAATCGCGGTCCAATGCTTGTTATTCAAGCACCCAATCGACATAACTACGGAATTGTGAATGATCAGCTGGCTTTAGTTGTTAGGTGAGCTGGACCTTATATGAATGTAGGTGTCCCAGCTCTTGTGGACGTCGAGAAATAGACGCCTTCGGGCATTCGGCTACACTTTTATTTACAGCAGCGATGATTCACAGGATTTAACGGTTTTATCTCTAACGGATCCAGTCTCTTCAAAATTTCTTTAAAATTTTACCAATTGCTTGAGTAGTTAGACGATTAAGACTATAATTTCCTTTTAAAGCACGAAACGTGGCCACGTTTGAATCACCATTTTTGTAGTAGATTTCAACAATTTCAACGCGTTGTGCGGTGTGTTAAGCGATCCATTTTCATAACTACCCGACGTTAAGCTAAAACAAAACATGTTTGGCTTGACAATTAAGTTTGACAAAAGTCAAAATACAACCCGAAAGTGCTGTACTAGGTGGATAACCCTTTATGTAAATTTCTGTACTTATTTATAATAATCTGTGCTCTTAAACTCTCATTATTTACTAGTAATGGAATAATAGATGATAAACTAAGCTCAGTTTGGTTAATATCAGGCACCTTTCTATGTAAATCACTTCTGAATTCCAAATAAGCTAGAATACGGTTAAATAACAGTGTTTTTTTTTTCCAAAAAACTGTCCCAAAATTTAAAGTTTAAAAGCAATGATTAAAGCGCATCAAATCACTAGCAAATCCACCACAAACTCAACCATCACTAAACTAAAAGTTTCAACAAAAACTAAAGCAATTTTTGGGGGTGGAGCAAAAAGTTTCTCAATCGCCACTGAAAGTCACTACTGAATGAAACTAAATTTAAAGTTGTAACAAAATAAATTTTAAGCTTGAAACACACACATATACATACAAATATCTGCAAGTAAAAGCCTTTAGCTGCTTCAAGTCTGCGAATTTAAATGCAAAGCGTTAAAAGTTCTGCGTTTAAATATTTAACACATTTCACGTACCACATCATTCAGACATACATACTGCACTAAATAAGTATTTAACTACGTGGGTCCCAGCCAAGTAGTGCACTTGTTATTTAGCCTGAGGTCAGTCTTATAGCCGGTTAAGCGTAGCTGGGACGCACAGAAAAGGGAAGAAAAATGTTCTTTAATCTGACAGGCATCACAAATATGAGAGCCGCAAATTTTCCAAGCAAACTATGAAACATGCAAAATTGTTGTTTCGCCTTCCTCCGTACCTCGCTTCGTTTTCGTCTGTGCTATACCACGCGAAATTTCTCACATACCTACTAACTTATCAACTTGGACGCCTAGTGAACTCCAGCGCTCTGACAGTTTACCCCTTTTATGGCTACACATCATTTGCGGCAGCACGTACCGATGATTATTTTATTTTTAGTTGTCCCGCCAATAAGTCCTCGCGCTTTGTTTCGGCCACCTCAAGTGAGTGGGGTTGGTGGGGTTGGTGTGTAATGAAACAAAAACGAAAAATAAAATTCTGAGAAGAGAGAAATTAAATAAAACACAAGTGAAGCATGAATTTCAGCGATAGTGTAGGGCTAAAGAATGTGCTTGGGGAGGGGTTCGCGCATGTCCCGGTCATCAAGATGCAAATAACATGCGACGCGCGTGGTGTAGGTATGTATGTGAAGAGCGTACGTGTGCGCTTGCCCCCGTTGGCTTACAATGCAACGTTAATTTGCATAAATGGTTATTTTATACTCTTTCACGACGCCACATTGAATGGGAATTTAAATGGAAAACTTAAAATCTAATTTTCCCGCGGATGCCAATATTTATGTGTATGCGTTTATGAGTATACATATTTACTTATATGTACATACTCGTATGTATTTTAACTTGTGGTAGATGAAACTAAAAATTCAATTAAAGGAAATTAGGATACCGTTTGCTGCTTCAAGCTAGCGATGGGAAATTGAAAATGCAAATTTACATAAATATCGACTTGAAAAGTTTTATTTTTGAAATTTTTTTTTTTTTGTTAGCAAATATTTTTTTAGTTTAAACTTGGCAACATAAAATTTTTGAAGCATTTTTTGAGCAACAAAAATTTTCTTTAGTAGTTTTTAGTAGTAGTAATATGAAAATTGGGTTTTGAGCAGTAATTTGTTTCAAGAATATGCTTTGTGAAATTTTTTTGCGCACAAAATATATAATATTTTTGGTTAGCAAAATTTTTAAGAAGTACATATATTAGAATTTATAAGTTAAAATTTTTTGCTCTGCGACATTTTGTTTCGAAAACTAAAATTTTTTCTTCTTATTCAAATTCTATTTTCTCTCTCATAAAATGCTGTTCAGAAACACTGTTGTTCTTTCCTTCTCTGTACACAAATTAATAACCGCAATTTGAAACCACATAGCAAAAGCTATTAAAAAGTATATAAGAAATACAGAGTTGCCACCTGTTTGTATGCACATATCACTCATACATTTAGCTACACATATTTACTGCATAAGTATGTGTGCATATGTGTGTTTACTCGCTTTTGAATATTTACCCAGACAGTCTTTAATCTTGTACACGTGCAATTAATTAGCGGTTTTCTCCTTCTCCTCTCTCTCTCTCCCATTCATCCACATGCAAATGAGACCACAAAGTCAACCGCAATTTTCAGCAAATTCCTTTCAAGAGTTTGTGCTATTAGACCAACACTTAATAGCTGGGGATAATAGCGCATTTATACATGTACCTAGATATATTTGTTTTTGTATACCTGTATGGATGAGTAATTTCCTTTAAATTTTTTTTGTGCATTACTCATGTAGAGCAAAATATCATGTAAGAGAAAAACAAAATCTGGAAAATATCATTATTGGCCGTAAAGAAAGGGGACCAAACAACCAATACAACGAGCACCTTATGTAGACGAGGAGAATATTAAATTCGTCCCTACGGAGTTAGTCACCACTCTACGCGGTGATAGCTATGTAGAGGAAAACAAAGCGCTCTAAAGAAACTACTAATATGGAAACATTCCTTCTTTATAATTTTTCCAGATTCAAGATACTTCCAAGGAAACTCTAGAAATTCAGTTTTTACACAGATATTCGTACAATGTGTACTCACAAGAAATAAACACAGTAGGAGCCATCAAGATAGATAGCACAGGTTGTTGCGCGGTAGCGTACGCCCATAATACTGACCTAACAGCGACAGGAAACACACACAAATCTTAAGTGATTTTTTCCAAAACGACTAACACATAGTAAAGGGTGTTCCAAGTATAGGTACTTTTTTCAATAGCCTTTTTTTGAAACTATTTGCAACACCATCACCCATCTTGAGACCCAGCATTCATTATTGGATAATATTTGACCGAATAGACCACGTCCAGCATACTGTGAAGAAAATATAGCGGCCGTAGCTGAGAGTGTAGACGAAGACCGTGGAGAGTCGATTCGCCCCGACGTAGGGAATGACTTGGCGCATTTTACGTCGAGATATTAAATTGAAAGCATACAAAATACAGCTTGTGCAAGAACTGAAGCCGCTCGACCTTCCCAAGCGACATCGCTTCGCTTTATGGTCTCTGGAAAGGTTCCAAGAAGATCCGTTGTTTTCGAACCAAATTTTGTTCAGTGATGAGGCCCATTTCTGGCTCAAAGGGGAATGTAAACAAGCAAAATTGCAGCATTTGGGACGAAGAGCATTCTGAAGAGATTCAGGAGCTGCCATTTTATCTAGAAAAAACAATGGTTTGGTGAAGTTTGTGGAATCATCGGTCTTTATTTCTTCAAAAATGATGCCGATAAGAACGTAACTGCCAATGGTGACCTTTATCGCGCCGTGATAACCGACTATTTGATGCCTGAAATTGAAGCACGTGATTTCCGCAACATTTGGTTTCAACCAGACGGTGCCAGTTCCCACACATCGCATCAATTAATGGATTTACTGAAAGAACACTTCGGTGAGCAGATAATTTCACGTTTCGGGCCGGTCGATTAGCCATCAAGATCGTGTGATATGATACCGCTAGACTTTTCTCTGTGGGGATATGTAAAGTATAAAGTCTATGAGGACAATCCCGCTTCGATTCAGGCCTTGGAGCAAAACATCACGCATGTCATTCGTCGTCGAAATGCTCGAAGATAATCTTCAAAAAGTAAATGCCAAAGAATGTTCTTTCGAATAATAATAAACATTTCCCATTACATGTGAATTTTCTGAGTTTGTTCTTTAAAAAAGCAGGGAGACTCGAAATGGATCATCCTTTATTAACTGGGAACTATTTGATGGGAATTCACGGTAGATCAAGATAGAATGGTATACTATTCGAATGATTTTTGCCGAAGCTTCAAGAGACGAAAAAGAGTAAGAGTCTGTCGAAGACTCCCTCTGCAACCGTTCAGTATTATACAACATGAATTTCTATGAAATCACTTCTTCGATTGTCTGCAGCATAAGTAAGATCGCAGCGCTTATAAGACACACTAAGTGGACAATGGATATTCAAGCCCCAGTGCGCTGGTCGCTCTGATCATCAGCAGCCACATCAACGCAACTCAACTCAATAATCATCAAACGTAGCTCACTGGATAGCATGTAATTTTGAGAAGATTTAAAAATATTTCGTCTTCTCGTTTGACTCGCTGGTGGATAGAAATACCAAGTAATTTTCTTAAGTATTCAAGTGAAAAGATAGAGAGAGAGAGAAAAAAAAACTACAGCAGTAAGTGATTTACATTAATTACCATAAAATGCGTAATTACCAAGCTGAGCAAGAGTTAGAAGGAAAAGACAAAATAAATTTTGAAAACTTACTAAAATCAAAAAATCAAAAACTGTGGAAAGTCAAAATAAAAACACAGATGTTAAACATAGTTGGTTAAGTCTCATTCGTAACTATGTATGCCTAGAATATAAGTGTGCACAGAAACTGCAATCGAATTTACTAGTTAAAATCTGTCTCGAAGCTAGTTTGTAAAGTAGCCACATACAACTAGTCAGCGAAGTTTGCTATGAGTCTCATACGAAAATTATAAAATATTTCAATGTAGTTCAATGTTGAACCGCAACCATTAGCTTTATATTGAAAGGGATTAAATAAAATTGAAAAAGTTTCATACTTTCAGGACATTTGAAAGTTTACTACCAACGCCGTCAGGCACTGTCACAATAGCAACAGCATAGTAGCAATACGGCTGTAGTTCTCAGAACGTTGATAAAGAAATACATTTAGGAGGTATTTGATGATCTTTTGATTCTAATGTTGTCAAAACGTTATGTACGCTCATACGGTGCGATATGGAGCATGTAGGGCATATTGTTGTGCATCCAGAGTTGTTCTGTTGAGATTATTTGGCTGTGTTTAACTCGTATTTTGAGGAGGCAGTTAGACTTATAGCCGAACCAGCTTTATTAAAACCCTGTCAGCCATAACATCCGAGTGGAAGAGGATATATTGTCTCTTGTTTTCTCTATTATGACAGTTAACGGCGGCAGAGCCAAGCGGTGCTAACTTTTCATTTACAAATCGCTCTGGTAAGATAGGTTGCTCAGCTGAGTCTCTATGTTTTCGGTTGGTTCATCTATTACGAGCAGACGTACGAGGTCACACATCAATGCATATTTGTGATCCTTTGGCTAAAAATAAAATCGTAATCATGTCTCAACCACCATATTCACCAGATTTGGCTCCCTGCGACTTTTCCTTTACTTTGAAGGAAGCAAAATAGATATTGATGAATAAATAAGTACTTTTCAAAAAAATTCCAAAATTCATCTTTTCTTTTGAACAGACCTCATATAGATCGTATCAGCTGAGTCGGCACGTATCTGGCTGAGGTGAGCTATAACTAGACTACCGGACACGTTACTTATAGTGAGCAAAATCGCAGTCGTGTATTCGTATTTCGTATTTGTAGCGATTAAATAAATATTTATTTTGAAATTTTTTGTATGTTTTTATAATAAAGGTTGAACCTATGTATCTGTGGACGGTTTCGCTTTCTTCGGACTAGTGTGCTTGCAGTTAGCAAAATACCTTTACAGCTTAGTCTAAATTCATATTTCGCCACCGGGTATTTTTATATATGTACTTATGTATATATGTATGTATGTTATTGCTCTATTCAATTTTGTACTAAGCATTGTGTGTTCATCATTGCTTTTACCTACCAATAATCGAAATAAAGGCAGATGGTACTATTAGCGGAAGTTGACATTACCGTTATATACCGCCACCAGCCAAATGACGTGCCAAGTCGACCTAAATTGAAGAAGAGAAATTGCCAAATTATAGTGTAATTGTTTTGACTATTTTTTGTTTGTTTCTCTCTTAATTCAGTTGCTCACAGCTATAGAAAAATAAGTTAAAACTAAAAGAAAATGGAAAATATTGATGAACAACTTTAAGACGCTTTAAAACAGAAATTTGGATGCTGGCAGATTGAGGGTAAGAAATAAATGCTGAGTAGTAACTAATATATATGTATGTATCATATATTTTTTATTTTCACATTTTTGGCATACGTATGTATGTGTATGTGTGTATACATATATATTTTATTTTACTTTTGAATCTCTAAAAATAATTATTTTGAAGTCACCAAACTCATTTGAGGCAGATTTACGTTTGAGCAGTTTTTAACGATGTTATGTTATGCACATGTAGATATATACATATGCTATGTATATACGTACGTACAAGCAAATTGATCGTATAGTAACCTCCTTGCAGCGTATGTGTTGAGAAATTTGCATAAAGCTCATATATTACATTCAAGGAAAGATTTTTTCGGCCATGCCTTACTCTTTATACCTTTCATGAAAATTGATTTCGCTGATTTTCAGTGTCAATACTGTTATTAATTTGAATTCACTGCTGTAGAAGACAAACTTTTACCTTAGATGATTTTTCAATGGATTGATATCCCGAAATCTCAAATCTAAAAAACGGGTCTTATATACAAATGCTGTAGTGGTCCGATTTGGCTGGTTCGGAAATATATCAAAACCTGAGAGCCTATATTAGTTTGCATTCAAGCAGACAGAAATGGCTAAATCAACTCAGCTTGTCATTTTGATACGATCGGTATAAATTTTGGTGGTGTGTCTCTTCTCCTTCAGGTACTTACATACTTCGGAACAAAGTTAGTATACCATTTTAGGTACATGAAAGATATAAATATATGAAAAATTTTAAAAATTGATTTGAACTCATTTCTTTGAAGCAACTCTTAGCCGTGAATGTACCTGAGCACTCAGCTGGAAAGTGAGATAAGAGTTCGCGTCGCGACGCTGCTATTTACTAAGGATGTTATGCTCATATAAATGCCTTTAAGCATTCAAAAATGTATGTAGTTGCCCGCAGTGTGAATGGCTTAAATAGGTTGCATGTATGTGAGCAGGTGGTATGTACATATGAATGACGAAAATAAACACTTTATTAAACCTCATATAATAAAATTGCGGTTGAAGCGTAAAAATTGGCACGCCCGTCCATAGATGAGCACTCAACGGTTAAAGAAATAGGAAACTGGCTTACACAGTTGTGATTGAAAAGTAAATAAATGAAAGTTTTAGCGATATTTTTTTATAGTTTCGCAGGAGGTTAGAGTTTGTGTTTAATCATAAAAAATGACAACAATGAAAAAAGGAGGTTACTCCGATAATCACCTACAAGTTTGATTGAGAGCGGGACAAACCCACTGAGGACTATGATTCCCTATGATTCTGCTAGACTTTTCAGTCTCTGCTTAGCTGGCGATGGGGGCACAAGAATAAGTTCTTTTGATATTTCTAACAAAGACACTACAAAGAAGTATAAATCTGGTGTTGGATAAAGGTCGGATAGGTCCTGTCGTCAAGTGCCCTAGCTCACTCCGTTAGACGGACGTCTCACCACAATGAGTATTTAAGCTAATTTTTTTTCATTCCATGATTTTCAAGAGTGCCTCCTTTGAAAGCTTCGAACGTCATTGCAAACGCTGGCCATACCACGATACTAAAGTAAGCTTACAGATGTCATTGCTAAGGTGAGGAATGACTTATTCTTAGCCTAATAGTAAAAAAAAATCAACCTCCAAAATGAGACCTTGCCAAATAGTCCAAGGCTGATTGACTTGGCTGGATTCTGAAATATGGTTATCTATGTTATCGGACCCAGCTGAAGCTGACTCTTTCTTCACTTGGTGTTTACAGTTGGTGGCGAACAGCAAATTGATTTAACGGATGGATGGCGTGTTGACGCCGCTATAATCGCATAAGCGTTGCCGAGGTGAGTTAAGAGGTAGTTAGTTGGTGGCAAAGTTTCATCCTATAAGACATCAATTAAGTGAAAGTATTTTTATCGGTGAGTTTGAAACTCTCTTTCTCGTCTCTTTCTCGTGCCTTTCTTAGAATACCGCTGTCTTAAGAAATAAATAACAGATTTCCTTCCCCTTTCCATATGTAATGAGACATATACTCAATAAACGAAGGGAGATTAAGGAAACCCGCAATATCATAGAGGTCATAGATGAGAGGAAACGCATTACCGCCGTTCAAACATAACTGCATTAGTAGCAAGGCAAATAAAAAGTCTCTACCACCAATATCGTGCCTTTAGCCACAGTCAAACTACCTAACCTCACAAAAAAACCGCCTCCACAAAACAAGCCATCAACAAGCAGCCAGCCGTGCGAAGTGAGCACTAAGTGCACCAAACTAAAACATAGTGAACGCAGCAATAGTGGCAAGAAAGCAAGAAAAACTCTGCAAAGAAAAATGATGATGTACAAACAATGCGGCATACTTTGCGGCGTTGAGCTTTCATTGCGGCAAACTTTGGTGGTTTTTGTCATTTCTCGCTTTTCCGTTGATCTTTTTTAGACGGAAGTGGCGACCAACTGTAACGGTATGCGCGTAAAATTACCTTACATAGGCACACACACATATATATATACATACACAAACAAACTATCAGTGGAAGTTAGCAGGAAACTTCTGGGCTAATGAATTTGAGACGCTGACTTGTAGGCATTTACTCTGCTACCTTTTTGTTAAACTTCTGCCGATGTTCACGCTTCTCTTCGTTTTCTTTGCCTTAGTTGGCTGGTCACTTGTTGGATGTGTGAATGGATTGTATTTTCAATCACTAGAAATCTTTTACTATTTTCATTATTTTTTGTGCACTGTTGCAATGAGAAAGTATTTCTAAGTAAGATGTTTTCAAATACCTTTTGAATGCTTAAGGCAATTTGTTAGTAAGAAGAAAGGATAAAAGGCTTATTTGAAGTTTCTAAAGAAATGCGACATTTAAAGAATTCTAATTTAAATAAAAACTTTCTTAAAGCTTTCACTAAGCTTTCGCTCGGAAAATAATAGGAAGACATAAAATCGTTGCTTAGCAATTTTAGCCTGCTGTTCGGCTTTCATATATGCAAATTATATCAATCGCTTTTTCATTGCTGGAATTTGGTCAAATTCCCTTCTTTTATGTCTGTCTAAATTGAAGGTACCTCTTTGGATTTAATTAAATGTTTTCAGTAATTCAATGAACAGGTGCCGGTACTAGTCAAGTAGCAACTTTGGATCTGTGGATGGTATATCTTATGTCGTTCAAGGTATTTCTCAGTTTCATGTGGTTGCCGTTGCAGTAATGGTTGTTGTAAAAGCTTATATGTTCCTTTCCTTGAAAATTAGTTTGGATAGATGAGAATTTGAGCCTCTACAGCATGTAGAGATGCAGGAGAGTTTTTTTTTTGTTGAAGTTTTCTACCTGAGTCTAAGGGACACTCGAAATTAATTTATATTTTTTTTATTTGAATCTGTGGTAGACGTTAATAGCAATCAAAATCTGCACAGTAGGATACCCTCGAAAGCACACTACACTAAGCAGAGAGTAAATCAGTTGACACAGCATTAAATACCCTTGAAAGTAGGACAGAATCGGATTTCGAAAATATTGAATATGCTTTTCTCTCTCTCTCTTGATATGTTCATAAGGAAGTAAAAAAAAAATGGAATAAAGCGATGTTGGAAAAAAGCTTAATGCGGAGAAGCGATTAAATAATGCATCAGTAACATTATAAAATTAAAGGGATATTGAGACTCTTTTATTAAACATTTGGAAGTCGATTTTCAGTGGGATCCCTAAGACAATATTTTTCTACAAGGTTCTTTTCTGATAATTCCCTTCTTCTTTTCGCTGTTTGGCGCTGAATGCAAATACCTGCCAGGTCGCCATCCACCTAATTTGTCCAAACGGACTGAAACTCTACCTCTTCCTCTGCTTGCTTTCATCCATTCGGACGACATGATCTAGCCACCGAATTCCCTGTTGTTGTTGTAACCGCAGAAAAATTCCCCAAATTGAAACTATTGGATTTTAGTCGACTCTTACGACAGGCATGCCTTACCACGACTAAATTCTTGAACCTCTAACACGCAGAGGGCCGCTGTTTCTTTTATTCGCTGAACTATGTCAATGTGGTAGTATAACTCGTAGAGTTCATCGTTCCGTCCATGAGGTATTCGCTGTCGCCAATTCGTAAAGAACCGTAAATCTTACGCAAAAGGATTTCAAGGCTAAAATTTTTGGTGTTGTTAATGCTGTTTTCTAGATAGACGAAATTATCAAGGACTTCGAAGTTAGGTCTGTTACCAGTGACGTGGGAGCCGAGTAGCAAATGTGGTGATGGTTTTTTTTTTTGGTGATAGGGGATATTTCGTCTTGCGCTCGTTCACTACCGGACCCATTCGCTTCGCTTCTTTGTCTAACCTGGAGAATGCAGAACTTACGATGCGGTTATTATGGCCAATGATATCAATATCATCGTATGGTATCGAACGGAGAGATCTTTCCCAATTCTGACTGCGCTTCTGGTATTATCCAGGGTCAGTTTACATAGCCGTATGAGTTTTATGGGGATTTCAAAATCAGACATAGCGGCGTAGAGACAGTTCCTTATCATGCTGTCGAAGGCAGCTTTAAAATCGATGAAAAGGTAATGTGTATGGATTCTTTTCTCTCTGGTCCTCTGCAAGGTTTAGCGCATGGTGAATATCTGGTCAATGGTGGATTTGCCAGATCTAAAGTCACACTGATAAGGTCCAATCAGTTTGTTAACGGTGGGCTTTAATCTCCCACACAATACGCTCAATAGGACTTTAAATGTGATACTGAGGTGGTTTCTCCCATTACAATTGGCGTAGACCTTATCGGTTCTTCGCCACTGTATTTGAATAGCTCTGTAGTAAGCCACCGGCTCCCGCTGTTTTGTTGTTTTACTGGCGGGCAATTGCTACTCGGAACTTCTGCTTCATAGTCATTGATTGGTAAACCATGTGGCTGAGCTACATTTAATGACTTCTTTCAAACAGGGTGTCATTTTAGGTCAATTATCCAGGCAGCTGTTAGGATTCTTAACGACTTATCGTTGCTTGCGTTTGGTTAACAATAACAAATTCAACCAGACTTATTCCAGTATATATGTTCCAGGTAGTATTTCATGCAGGAAGTTGTAATGTTTATGCGAGACTCTCCTCCATCTAGAACATCCAGTGTGTTTATTTTCGTATCTCTGAGTGAAAATTTCAATAAGAAAGTAACCCACCTTAAGTTTTGCTGACTAATGCGAAAGCGTATTTCCTCACTAGCACTCTTTTCTTGTTATTATTTGTTTACGCGAGAAGTTGAAAAACTTCCAAGGCATCAATTACTCATTCTTCTTCATTTCTTTCGCCATGAAATTAATTGAAGATAAAAGTTGCTAAAATGACTTATGTATTTGTTGTGTTTTAACTCATATTCACCAAGGATAAATTACTATGACAGATGCTAATTAGAGGAGCACACACATATATACAAGCATATGAGGAGTGTGTGCCTTGAATGGAGGGGGGTATAGACAAACAGTAAACGAGCAAGAAACAAAAACATGATGAAATGATGAAATGAAAAGAAAACAATGAATTTGCATTTCCTGTTGACTTAGAAGCTTATTTAATGTAGAAATTTTCGATATATATAAAATTAATTTTTATACACATACACATACGCATACTCGTATGTATGTTGCATAAATGCATGTACATATGTTGATATTAATTTTGGGCTTTGGAATTGAGTAAATTTGTATGATGACAATGCATAAGATGATATGACATACATATATGTAAAAATCACTTAAGTCCAATACATACACACGCACACACCTATAGTTTTTATACGAGAGCCATTTCTGTATGAAGTGAACATCTGTTAGGCATAAAAAGCACTTATTTGCATACTTAGCTCATTCATTCAGACACATAACACATACACATACACACACATATGACTGCAATTAATAAATTATGCAGAATATCGGCATTACATTAGCAATGGATCACTTACAACATACATTGCACACATGTAGATACATAAATTTATGATATGTTTGCTATTCATGTGTCATGCCAATAGAGAAAGCGATAATCATAAATGGAATTTTTATTATATTCATCAAGCAGTTAATAATCAACTCAACTCTTGTCGCTACATTCTGCATGGCAATAAATTTTTTTCTGCATCATTATCAGCTCATATCATTGAATGACAGGGGAGGGTGGTGATGTGTGTCATAAGACGATTTGAATGTAATAATGAGAGCGACGGTGTCCTTATACATGATTGTATGGTTATTACAATACACATGCACATATATAAGTATTTAAATACAAGTAGGCGTAAGTATGTATTTACATATGTGCGTAAGTATTTTTATGTGTTCAACCATTTTAATGCTTATTGATTATAAAGCTGATGTTGAGAAAATTCCGTAAATTATAGTGTACTTGCAGGCGCTGTGCAACATGATTATGAGCAAATGCGTTTTATGACATAAAGACCCGGTCACAATAGCCGAGTGGTTAGCATTGCGTTCTACAATAAGGGAAAGCCTGGGTTCGAGCCCATGTTCGAGAAAAATTCCAATTTCGTCTCTCGACAGGGAATATGAAGTCCTCCGAGTGTATTTTTGACATGAAATAAAAGCTCTTCATAAAAATCCTTTGGCCGTTCGGAGGCGGCTTAGAACAAACTTTAAGTTCCTTCTTTCTTTGGTAGAAATATCAAGAGGCAAAACTACAAATCGGAGGAGGAACTCGGCTGAAAATCGCTTCAGCGGTTACAAGCGCCAAATATATATATGTACACGGTTTTCCAATAAGAGTGATATGATTTCTTTAATACCATTAAGTTCTGAATATAACATCATTCAAATGGCCTCCACGACTTCTTTTGCAGGAACGTATGCGATGAGCCCAATTTTTGAGCACTTTTTCCACTAAATCAAGTCGTATGTCATGAATACAAAATTCAATATTGACTTTTAAAGCTTGAAAAGAGTCTGGTTCATTGCTAAATACCAATGACTTCAAATAACCCCACAAGAGGGAGTCCAATGGTGTTAAATCACAACGTCTTGAAGGCCATTCAATGTCACAATTTCTTGAAATAATCGAATCTCCAAACCTTTTTCGCCATAATTCGGTTGTTGCACTTGCTGTGTGACTCGTAGCCCCGTCTTGTTGGAACCAGATGTTGTTAAGATCAACTTCTTTCAATTGTGGCCATAAAAAGTTGGTTATCATCGATCTATACCGCTCTCCATTGACAATAACGTTGCTACCAGCTTCATTTCGATAGAAGTACGGACCGATGATTCCACCAGACCAAAAACCACACCAAACTGTCAATTTAGGTGAATCTAATGGTTATTCATGAATAATTTGTGGATTTTCTTCGCACCAGAATCGACAGTTTTGTTTATTTACCGCACCACTCAGATGAAAGTGAGCCTCATCGGAGAAGATGATTTTCTTAAAAGAACCGTTATCGTTTTCAAGTTGTTCCAAGGCAAAATCAGCAAATTTACGACATTTGTGGTAGTCCATGGATGAAATTGTAAACATTGCTGAATACAATGAAATAAAAATGACAGATGAGGACATATTAAAAATAGCCAAAACGATGCTTAAAAATCATGTCAACCCTAGTGGAAAACCCAACACACATTTATTTGGAGTGGTTATTCGGTATATATGTACATGTGTGGAAGCCTCTATCTCCAGCTGACAGCGTGGCCGAAATATGTCTACGCATATTTCAGTTATTAAACTCATGCGACATACTTATTACGGTAATGTAACATGTACAGTAGCTGTTACATAACTATACTTAATATTGACATTTAAATCACAATTATTATGACATTCATTATTTCTTCTTCGTCTCAGTTTTACTATCTTCCTCATTTATGCAGTTGCAGTCTGGACATAACCAATATATATGTAAAGAGATAAATTTGATACTTTCTGTCATTTTACTTGCATTCGCTTGGACTCTGAACCAAAGCTGTAAAATCTGACGCATCTACCTATATACACATACGATTACTTCTCAGATATAATATACTTTCGCTAGCGTTTTTACCACCCATCGAAGCAGTTGTCCTATGCTCTTTTTATTTCCATTTTTATCTCCTCTTACGTCACAAAACGCCATTCTTTCAAGAGTATGTTGTTGTCCTTGGCCAAAGAATTACGAACAAGCAATGGATATTGAGCATGTGCATCATGGTGTTGCTTCTTCGCAAGGATATACTGCTGATTCACTATGTTATGATAATCGAGAGAATCAATGATTAAAACTTGGAAATTTCATCGAACCTGGAGTTCTTTTTACTACTTGGTCTCTCTTGGACTAATTCATTACGAATATTGGGCTGTGGTTTCGATATAGAAATATAGATATCCTTTCTTCATCAACATTTATGGTAGATAAGTGTCCGAAGAATCTTTAATCTCGTGCACAATCAACACTAAATAAGCCATTCTGATCGCTGAGCACCTTAATATTTCTGCTTCACATCCCATCGTAACGTTCAATCCATTTGGTGTTCCCCGAGTCTTGTATACTGTTTGTGGACAGCTATTCAAAGCTTGGTATCTGGTGCATTCCAAATATCCTGTGACTAGTTTGTGATAGAGCTAAACCATCACAGAGGAAATGCATAATAGCTTCGGTATTATTTTCCAATTTGTAGCTGCGGCAATGACTGTTATTGGGTGGATGCCTTTTTGAATGGCTGATGGACCTCGATGGACTATTATGACTGTAAATCTGCATATATCTTTTTCAGATGTATTAATAGATACTTTCGTTTTGTTCTGTAAAACTTGGTCTAAATCCGTTTCGTTATTTTGCAAGTGGGCGTGTGTTTTCATCTGTTTTGAGTTGTATGTTCGAATTGCTAGTGAATTTCTTTCTATGGATCGTACCTGATGATATTAATTCCGCTTCAGATTTGTCAAGAGAAGCTTACGAGCTGACCAACTCGCCAGCTTTAATGTTGCTGTAAATGTTCCGATTGTCGTTAATCCAGATTATATACAAACCGAGTTGAACTACAAGTAAGCTTAGAGCTTTCTTAAAAATTGTTGGATACTCTTGAATTTATCATTGGCTATCGTAAGACCATCAATGCTGCGTTGCTATTCAAGTATATAGTTGCCTCCTTTATCTTCCCATAGCCTCTTTATTTATGCTAGCTGAGCTTTATATATTTCAAAGAAAGAGAGGTTTTAATGTCTTGGGTTTAGTTAACCTCCCTACTACCCAATATAGTTGGGATCCTATTTCTCCGAAACCACGTCTATAGATTAACTTCTCCTCGAAGAAGTTATTGAAATCTGACTTTGGGAGAAGATAGTCTGATTTACTGCTGATACTTTTGAAAAATTAGGATTAATATTACCTTCATTTAAAAAATTCATAGCGATGTCCATTGAAAGTTTACTGAGTGCAAATTCAGCAATTTTTGTACTAGCGTTGCCACTACACACCTTGTGATCAAGCTCACCGGAAAAAGTTCTGATTCTTATTGATACATGATTCTCCCTAACCATTTTCTTAACTTTTTCAACATATTCATCGGTAGTTTATATACTGGAAGTTAGAGCAATCCAAGTCATTTGCACCCTTTCGACCTTTTGGGTAAAGTTTTTTAACTCAGGAGTACCCTCACCGTTTACCACTGTCGACTTCTCAAGCATTATTTCAAGTTTATATAATTCGACAGCAAAAAATGTCTGAAACCTAATTCAGCATTAATGTCTTTCGTAAGCAAAGTAAATACTCTATAAGCTGCAGCTGTGAATATCCGTTCTTTTAGTTCCATTTACTAACGGTTTTGTCGTTTTATTCAAACAAATATTACATTATTTATTATTATATTTCAAATTATATTTCAATTTCCCTTAAATACTCTAGTAGAATGTTCTTGAATCTTTCTCGAATCTAAGTGTCATCAATCGCAAGCTTTTTTTAATGTTTGTTGAATGTCAACACAACTTAAAGAAATAAGCACTTGACTTTAGCGCCACCTAGCTGGTCAAACCATAACTCACGCGTGCATGTATCGCCAGAAACTAACTCAAAATACACTCAATACTTAAAGAACTCAAAACAAAATTGGGAGAGGTTTGTAAACACCCTAAAATACTTTAAAATAAATATAAATTTTTTCCCTCCTTCCCACTATTTAAGAATTTTGCAGTAGACGGGAATAAATATCGACAGGATAGCTTAACAAAAAAAAAAAAAAAAATGGTTTCCCAACTGTAATACATTAGCCTATTGTGTCTGCGAACATATGCAACATTTTCCCAATGACATTGATTTTAATTTTACAATGACTAATTTATACAACCAGTAGGTCTTTGCACATTAATCACAGGTAATGAGCCATCACGAAATGTTAATCACACGTCATGCTACCACAATGCTGACAAGACAACTTACACTTTCACTTACACGCAGTCAAGTAAAGAGTGTCACAGGACATTTGAGCTTGTTGTCTCACTGGTAGAACATGCATTTCACAGAGAAACACATGTAAATAAATACACACATATATAGAAAGACATGTGTGAAAGTGTATGAAAAATGCTGGAAAATTCAGCATTCAACCAAAAATAATTTTTATATATTTCTTTCGCTGCAATAAAACGAAATTTCCAGTTAGAATTTCCTGAACGTTTGAAAAATTACATTAATTCCCCATATGTAGCGGCACATTAACATATCCACCATTTATGTATGCCTGCCTACCTGTGTTTGTACGTATATGCTTTCTTGAAAGGTTAAACATTTTACTTTAGACTGTCATCCATTATTGCCGCTTTGTGACCTTGCTCAAGCCAGATATATAAAGCTACTCAACGGAATAACATGACAAATGCCTTTCTCACATATCGCCAAAGTTCGTTTCGGTAAAGGTAACTGTGTTGCGTAACTGTTAAGCTACGTGTATAGTAAAATTTCACGTGTAAATGGGTAGATTGGCCGCCAAGCAAAGGCAAGGCAAAAAAGTGTGCACAGGCAATGAAAAGCCATGGAAAAATATTTGGACAATATGAAAAATTGTTGATTTAAGCGGCATCAAGTGTAGCATCAATAAAACGAAATTGCGAAGCATAAATCACAAAAAAAAAAAAAAAACGGAAAAATGGAATTTGGTTTTGATAACGGGAGTAATTTGCTGAAGATAGATGTTTGGGAGCTGATTTCTGCGTTAAGCAGATATAAAATGTGTGGGAAGATGAAAAAAACTTATTTGAGGACTATTTTAAAAAAATTATTATTATATTTTTATTTTTATTTGTAATTCTATTTTTACCTTTATATATTATTGTTTATATATTTCTTTTATATTATTTAGTTTGCTATATTTTATAAAATGCAAAAATAATTTCATTTAACATTGCTTAATTTATTTTTCTTATTTCATTCTCAGTTTTTTTCATTGTATTAAGTTTATTTTAATTTATTTTATTTAATACTTGTATATATTTAAAGGGTTCAATAACCAGTTTTTGACAGATCACGCGAGAGTCGTATCAAGCTGTCATGTTATTTTTGTTCAGTATTGTTTGACATTTCATCATGGCAAGACTTACCTCTGAACAACGTTTAAAAATCTTTCAACTTTATTACGAAAATTCATGTTCTGTAAGGAATGTGTTTCCCGCGTTTCTCTCAACTTATGGTCAACATAATCGAGTACGTTCACTACTATACGCTACACCATCACCATTTCTTGAGACCCAGCAGTTATTATTGGATAATATTCGACCGAATAGACTACTTCCAGCACGCAGTGAAGAAAATATAGCGGCCGTAGCTGAGAGTGTACACGAAGACGATGGAGAGTCGATTCGGCGCCGTTCGCACAAACTCGAACTGACGTACGGAACGACTTGGCGCATTTTACGTCGAAATCTCAAATTGAAAGCGTACAAAGTACAGCTTGTGCAAGAGCTTCGACCTTCCCAAGCGACATCGCTTCGCTCTATGGGCTCTTGAAAAGTTACAAGAAGATCCGATGTTTTCGAGCCAAACTTTTTTCAGCGATGGCCATGTAAACAAGCAAAATTTGCCGCATTTGTGACGCATTTGGGAAGCAACCTGAAGAGATTCAAGAGCTCCCGGAAAAAACAACGGTTTAGTATGGTTTGTGGGCCGGTGGAATCATCGGTCCATATCTCTTTAAAAATGGTGCTGGGCCGCGTAGCTGCGGCCCAAACTTGAAAGAGATAATAATAATAAATATTCCACATTCAATTTGAATTTTCTGTATTTTTTCTTTAGAAATGTAGGGAACCTCAAAAAGGATCGCCCGTTATATATAAGCGTTGTACATTTAGTGGTTTCGAAAGTGCAGAGCTGTATTTGACATCTGTCAAACTAAACTGTCAAACTAAACATGTTTTGTTTTAGCTAAAAATTAGACAGTTATGAAAATTGATCGCTTGTCACTGCACATCGCGTTAAAATTGTTGAAATCTACTACAAAAATAGTGATTCAATCGTGGCCACTTTTTATCTAGCTCACACAACAACTGAAGGGAACTGACTATTCACTGGCTGAACAGCAACCAATGGATCGCGATTTTTCCAACAAAATTTTCCTAATTAATTAAATTAATTTATTCTGTTTGGATTTATTTTTTTTGCATTACTTAATATTTTATATTTAAGTTTATCTAATTTTTTTAAATTTAATTTAGTGTAATTTAATTTAATTTAATTAAATTTTTTAATTTCTTTTATTTATATTTATAGTTTTTTTTTAATATAACTTGATTTATTTTAATTTAATTTAACATAATTTTATTTTATTAAATTTATTTTTTGTTTATTTTTCATTATATTAAATCTAATTTTATATTAATTTTTTTTATTTCCTTTTTTTTATGGTAAGAGAGTGCCATGGATGGCCTGACAAATAGTTGACATGTGAATTCATCTGAAGACTCATGTGATTCATATGTATGTAAGTGTTTATGTTTCCGTAAGTAATTCCTTTTTGCGGTTGTCAGTTGTCAACATTTTGCGGTAAGTAAACCTGCTTTCCCATCATCTATTATTTTATAAATTCCATTTACTATCACTAGTTTCGTTGCGTTTCTTTCTTCTCCCTCCCTGTGGGGTTTCTTTCTCTTCCTTCCTTATGTGTGCACCACCTATTCTCCGTTGATGGACGACATTAGGCGTAGCAAATTGTTTGTCTATGTTGGCATGAAGTATCAGCAACAACAAAACCATCCGGACTTAATACAATAACGGTATTATTCCCACACTCAGCCGCACTTACACACACACGCACCTCTTCGTAAGTTTAGTGGAAAACATGTGTTTTCCAAATATCCCAAGACAGATGAAATTTGAAATGGCGTGCCTTTTGGCGGAAAAAAATGAAGAATGAAATAAATAAAGAAATCTCCGTGTAGACATGGCGGGTGTCTTGTCGATCTGACTGGCTTAAGTCTAGCTGAGGCAGATATGTTATGGGTACGCGCTGGGCTCAGCTGGCAAATGAAAGCTGACAGCACATACGAATATACAATGCCAGTGCATGTGCATGTATGTGTGTCTTTCCACATTTCCACGTAATTGTATACGGGTATAGTAGTACAGCTTTTCGCTTAAGCTCACATACATAGATTTGGTATTCTATCTTAGTGCTGGATGTCTGTGAAAAGTAGCAGAAAAATTAAAAAAAAAGTGAAAAAAGAGAAAAATATGAAAATACATATACATAAAATACATACATATATATGAATGGCAACATATACGCATTTGTGTTTGAATATTTGATATGACGGTTTTTTATTCATTTATTTATTTATGCCTTCATTCAGTGTCACTCCCTTATGATTGCAGGCATGAAAGGCAGGCAGCCAATCGCCCCCATCAATTATACTCTAACCAGCTCTTGAGCTTTTCTCATGCGCCTTACTTAATAGGATTTGAGTGATAGTGCGGTGATGAGATTATGACAAATGTGTGTTTACGAAAGGCGTCCATAAAGACTTAGGTACAAAAAAAAAAAAATACACACACACATGCACACATACACATGTGAATGTACACTTAAATACTCATGTGAATTCTCTTTAGTATGTGCGTATGTTTGTTTCATATACAGCTGAGCTGCTTTGCGCTTTGTGATTTGATATGTCTTCGGTTTCGTGTTTTTTTCTTTAAGATTTGAAAAATGTGAAGAATATCTTTTTTCTATTTAATAAAAATAAAAAATTTATTATACTTTAATGTCTTAAAATTTACACGCATATCCATTAGGCTGGCACTTAGAAGAATTTTGAGATTTTATACACAAGAGACGAAGCGGCTGCTCAGATGTTTAACTGAAGAGCATAATAAATAGTTTGAAATATTTCTTCGTTCTGGACTCGTAAAATGTGAAAACCATACAGATGATGAAGGTGCAAGTAGGGAAGATTAAGTTCGGTGGAATTGAGAGTAAATACTGGGCGGGCATTTACATTTAACTGAATGACTGAATGACTACAGTACAGTTAAGAGATAGGTTTTTTTCTTGGAATCATTTGAGTACTTTTTGGTGCATATTTTGAGTTCAATTTAACTACGAGGGCTGTTTGATATGACAGTGAGTTTTTGCTCCCCTCAACCGTTAGCGATTAATAGACGCCTGCAAATTTTGGAGTTTTAACGAAAGTAAAAAAAAAACGACCACCAAAATCGAGTAAAGGCTTGATAACTACCACGGGGTCTGTGGACCATCAATTTCAACGGTTAGGGAGTGGTTTACTGAGTACCGTTGTGGCCGCGCCAGTACAAGTGACGCCCAACTTTCAGGTTGCTCAATCGTCGATAAAAATCCATGGAATAATGTTGGACGATCGGAGCATAAAAGTGCGTGAGAGGACTGAGGCTGCGGGTACACCACATTTTACATGAATAGTTGGACATGAAGAACTAACAGTACGGGGGGCAGGATTGCGCAACCGTGTAATCATTTCAAATGAGACTTTGGCGACGTTCAACCGCAATTAAAGCGAATTCTTGCGCCATTTTATTACAGTAGATGAAACATCTATTAACCAGACTACACCATAGACCAAACAACAACCAAGTTACTTAGTTTCTGCAGCTGAAAGTGCACCACAGATGACCAAGGCTTGTCTGTCGACCAACAAGTTCACAGCTTTTTTGGAATACACAAGGTAGTACTTACATCGATTACCTAGAAATGACGAAAAAACAATCACCAGCGAATGTTATTCAGATATTTTGTTTAGATGCGATATTGATTTGATGTTGAAACGACTGTATTTGGCGAAAAAGGCGCTGATCCATCAGTATAATGCACGGGTGCACTGTTGTGTTGTCACCTTGACACAAATTTATGAATTGGACTACGAACTGCTACCTCATCCAGCATATTCTCCAGAATTAGCCTCCTGCTTGAGACCTGTGGAAATGTATAAAGCCAGAAGGAGACTATATTGAGAAATAAAACGTTTATTTGCCGAAAATAATATATTTTATTCAAAAAGTCACTGAATTATCAAATCACTCTCGTATCATATCGCTCAAGTAAGTTTAGATTTTCTCTATAAATTCCTTAAATACTCTACTCTTGTTCAATAGATTGGTCAAAAAAAAAAGGTCTATTGAATCACCCATGCCAGTCATTCTTAGTAGAACTTTATTCCCTATTAAAAGTGGCAAACCTACCAAGTTTGGTCGTATTCTGTTGATTAATGTTATAAATATTCGATCTTGTGTGTGGCAGGATGTTCTTTCCAGTTTTTTCATAAAATATTTGAATTAAAAAAAAAAAAACATATCAACACTATAAAAAAAATTTCAGTGATGTGGAGGCAGAAATTTAAATCCGATTCCAGCAATAGCATCTGTACTTGTGACTCAAGTAATGTGCAAGCCAAGTTTCATCAAAATCTCATTCCGTACTTGAGTTTCCATGTACACGGGCAGACGAATGGATAGACAGACATGAACCAAATCGATTCGTCTCGTTATTCCAGGAATTTTAATATAGTCCAAAACTCCATCATTTTATGCCGTTACATATAACCGTTAATTGAACAAACCTAATCTACTCTGTGCGCATTGCACGGCCGAGTATAAAAACAAAAATAATAAACACCAGGTTGTGTGAGAATATATAACAGAATATTTTTGTGAATGCTTAATTTTGTTTAATAAAAAAAAATATTTAATTTATGCAAATAAATGTAACTTATAATAAAATATATAATTTGCTCGCAGAGGTGGCTCATTTATTCAAATAAGCAATCGTAAAGTAATAAAATTTAAAAAAATTATGTCACGAAGTCTTTTGCGTCGCAAGTCCATTACAGGCTAAGTTTGACATTCTGCTAACTAATTATTCTTGTATTCAATGCTGCTCTCAATGCCAATGAATCTCAAATTAAAGCCATAAATTAAGTTATACACGCCGAAAATTTGTGCCCACAAATAGCCGCTCACCTTTTAGTCATATATATACTTATATATATGGTTATGTGTGTGCTTATACGAGTATGCGATTCATCACCTGCCAGTTTTTACATTTTAATTTGAATTTTCTGTATACTAATTCATCAACACTCAAATGCGAGCGCAGAGCGTGGCAAAGTGAATTATTAGTAATTATTCAACTTCCGTCTAACCAATCGATCGACTCACCATTATTACACCGCTACCGCGCCTACATAATATTTCGGATATTTCATATAAATAAGCGTTTGGCAGATTGAAGAAGCATAAATCAATTAAATCTACTGTGCCGTCAACAACATCACAGAAGAAGGGAAAATAAGAAAATTTATTTAGCAAAAATGGTAAGACAACATTTTTTTTGGAAATTATAATAAAAAATTAGTTTTTGTTGTTGTTGTAAATATTAAATTTTTTACTACCCAAACTCGCCCAGAAATTCTTCGTGGCCATCTCCTTCGCCTTGTTGGCCTACGCTACAGCTGATGTTTCTCACCTGGCACACAGCGGTTATGATTATCCGGCACCTGTTCATGAGGAAGTTAAATCTGAGCCGATAGCACCACAAAATACTTACGTTCCACCGGCACCAGTAGCCCCAGCACCAGCACCGGCCCCGGCCCCTGTAGCGCCGCAAGCCACTTATATTCCACCCGCAGAACCAGCAGCTCCAGCTCAAGTTGACGTAAGATCTGAACCAGTTGCTCCTCCTCCACCACCACCAGCACCACCAGCTCCAGTCGCTCCAGCACCGGCATCAGTTGCACCAGAGAACACCTATGTTCCTCCACCTGCTGCTCGTGCTCCAGAACCATCTGCTACTCTGGAAGATGATGGCTACCACTACAAGACTGTACGTCGTGTAGTCTACAGATATCGTGCTTAAGTTAAAGAAAATCTCCTTCGGAAATAAATGTACCTGAGATTAACGAATCATAAATAAATCGATTTTTTAGAAGTATTTCTTTAAATCAAGTGATAAAGGTGATAAAGGAGACGGCTTGACTTCGCAGCAAGCACTCTGTTAATTCGTAAAAGAAAAATGGAATACTCTCTGCGTGCTTGCAATGGACGTTCATCAACCATCATAAGCCTTTTCTAGTTTCAGTATCTGCAGAATAATTGGTTAGGTTAGATAGAACTGGTTGATCATAAGAGGATCTCACATACACACATAACACACGTTCGTTGTGATGCAAATTTAGAATTATACTGAATGCTAAAAATTCGCCTGCTTATTCGCTTTGGAGAATGTAATGCGATCTGCAAATGGGATAGATTTAGTATTGAATTGGAAGAAAATTTTCTTGGCCAGAAAGATCTTGCAACCGTGCATGTTAAAGTGCCAGTCCAGCGCTCGCTGATTTGGTTCAGTGCCTGTTCAGAGGCAGATTACCAGTTGGCAGAGATGCGCTCATCTTCGCTTTATCAGGCACTAAGGAACCGGTGGTTACCAGAAAATCCGCTGTGACACGGTACCCAAATAAGGTAACAAACTTTCCTTCACAATTTTGGAGTTCACTATCGATGAGCCAGGTCATCAAGCACAATTTAAAGCAGTATGCTCAACTCCTCCTTGATAGCACCTACCTCCGCCTGGAAAACGCTGTAATGGTCGGTTCTCACGCACCGACACGACCGTGGTTCTCTCCGCTCCAGTTCCCGCGTGACGGGATTATGGTAAAGAAGGAGCCACTCCGCGCTAGCTCAGATATAAAGGAACCCAAGTTACTTCTAAATTTTCTGTTTTCTTTTGTTCAGCATATTTTAATTGACTTCTTAATATAAAAGTTACGAATCTTTGGATACGAACCAATGAAATGGGATAGTATCAATACATATAGATTCTCTTCATTTTTATGCCGATAAGTCCAAACAAGATAAAAAAAAGTGGTGGACTCTACTACAAGGAGCTTGGCACAGCAGTCCCATAAAGGAATTGTAATACAGCTGGGTATACTTGCGAACTGTACAAAGTTCGTTGGATTCGGGTGGATTCACTGGTCGTCACTTTAGATATAAAATTACACCGCGTATAAATAGTCGTACCCTTACGTGTGAGCTCTTAATCTGCATTTATCCAGATCCAGAGTCATTATAACTCTGCTTACTTGTCTCCCTCTCCCAATGCATTTATCTAGCAGTTCGTCCGTCTGCTCTTCTTCGGTCTACAGTTCGCTCCCGTAGATTTGAGGCTGACAAATCTTACTCTCCCATCTGATTATAGCCTGAACTAATTATAAACCGTCCACGCCTGTTTACCCCATTACCATCCGTCCGTTGTCTAATTTCTTTGGTCACAGCTCATCTTCTCTGTCCGCTCACCTCTTCACCATCATTCGATTCACTAATCACACCCATATGTATGTTGACTTTTAATTAATTTTGCTTTATTATTTCACATTATTTTTCGCTTAATTTAAAAAATATCCAAATATGCTCGTGCTCATATATATTTCGATATTAGCGGGGAAAGACAAAATTATATTTATTAAGTAAATATATTATATAAATGTTTATGGACGTGAATGCGAAAGAGTGGTGAGGCACATAAGTCACCCTCGTTGAATGTAACTATCTACCTATTTTCCTTTTTCCTAAAGCACCTTAAGAAGAAATACCACGGATATCGTGCTTTTATGCATTGTTTTGACAAAAAACACCCAAAGGCTTGTATATTCCACCTTTCGGGAGTTGTTGATATCTCGACGATAAACTATAAAATGAAGCAAGTCTGTAGGCTAGTCAAAATTTCTTCAGCCTGATTTTAGAGGCGTAATTTGCGAGGTAGGTTTCGTCTTTTACAACTTTCCACGGATTTTTGATGAGCAATCTTTTATTATAAATATTCCAACATCCTACTCTGATTTTGATATCTAACCTGAATAAAAAAAAGGATAAAATTTCCTTCTTTTCTTAACGAACGCGGAATGAACTATCACGAAACTATCACACTCTGCTGCTTCAACTCTGATGCTTACCCATAGAAAAGGAGCGGACGTTGTTATGTTGTGCGTGGTTTGCAGGAAGTGGTGTTTATTCGCAAAGTATAAATGATAAAACACGCACGGTGGTATTCTGAACCTATGTAATGTATTCGAACCATTTTTTATTTATTTTTATTTTATCTAAGAAGCTCATCAATTGCAACAGATGCTAACTCAAGATGGAAGAATCCAAATTGTTGCAGTGTGGATAACGTAGAAAAGAGGATTAGCAATCTTAAGTCGCTTTCTCTGTGAATTCTTCGTACTTTGGAGACTTGAGTAAACGAGCGGGAGTATAAATGTTCGATGGCTTAGCGGAATTGATGCCCGGCAAATTAATTAAACCTAACTTGAAAATCATATGTATGATATATAAAATGTATAGGAAAAATCTAAAAAAATGTTGTTATGTAATGTTTAATTTGATTTCTGAATATTCATATTTTTCGCTTGGAAAATCCTATTTAACGGGTGATCTATTTCGAGGTTCCCTACTTTCTTTTAAAAGAAATAACACCGAAAATTCAAATTTAATGGTGAATGTTTATTATCATTCGAAAGAACATTCTTTGACTTTTTTCTTTGAAGATTATTTCTTTCCAATATTGGCCGCCGCTATGTCTCAGATGGTCCATCCGTTCGATCGTCCCAAAACGTGAAATTATCTGCTCTCCGAAGTGTTCTCTCAATAAGTTCATTGATAGACGGTTATAATGGCGCGATAACGGTCGTCATTAACGGTACGGTTTTCACCCACATCTTTTTTGAAGAAATATGGAGCGATTATTCCACCGGCCTACAAACTACACCAAACCGTTGTTTTTTCTGGATGCAATTACAGCTTTTGAACATCATCAGGTTGCTCTTCGTCCCGAATGCGGCAATTTTGCAGAAATGGGCCTCATTGCTGAACAAAATTTGGCTCGAAAACGTCGGATCTTCTTGGAACTTTTCAAGAGCCCATAGAGCGAAGCGATGTCGCTTGGGAAGGTCGAGCGTTTTCAGCTCTTGCACAAGCTGTATTTTGTATGCTTTCAATTTGAGATTTCGACATAAAATGCGCTAAGTCGTTCCATATGTCAGTCCGGGTTGCTGCGAACGGCGCTGAATCGACTCTCCACGGTTTTCGTGTACACTCTTAGCAGCGGCCGCTATACTTTTTTCTTTACTGCGTGCTGGACGTGGTCTTTTCGGTCGAATAGTATCCAATAATGAATGCTGGGTCTCAAGATGGGTGATGGGGGTGCTAATAGTATGCTCAGTAGTATGCTGTTGGCCATAAGTTGAGAGAAGCGCGCGAAATACATTCTTTACAGAACATGAATTTTCGTAATAAAATTGAATGATTTGTAAACGTTGTTCAGGCGTAAGTCTTTCCACGATTAAAAGCCAAACAATACTGAACAAAAATAACATGATAGCCTGACACCACTCACGCGTGATCTGTGAAAAAAAGGCTATTGAAAAAAGTACCTCAACTTGGATCACCCTATATAAATATATTATAAATATAGTAAAAATACAAACTATCATGACTCGCAAGTCCCTTATAGGCTAAGCTTGACATTCTCCTAACTGATCAATCTCGTGTTCATTGTTGCTCCAATGACAATGAATTTCAATTTAAACCCATAAATTTACCTACACAAGCCAAAATGTGGGCCTACAGATGGCGCTCACCTCACACCTTCAATATTATGTAATAAAAATTTTAAATTAATTATTTTCAGTCTCCCATATACATATGTATGTACATCTCATGAATACATTTATATACCGTAAATTTTATAACGGTTTTAAAGTGAAGTCATTCAATACAAAACAATAAAACAAAAATAAAATTGGGTGACACAAAGCACGGGCATGGAAGATCGACCATCAACCATAAACCGCAACAACATAAACCAACAACCAAAGAAACAAAAAACACAAATATACAAACACAAAGGCAAATACATTTTATGTCTTATTTTATTTCACACCAAAAACTGCGGCTTTTGTATCTCACAGACGTGTACGTATGTATGCATCTAAGTATGTATGTATGTGTGTGTGGCACGTTGTCAAACAATTTCATTCATAAAATCTGCGGTGGAAGCTGTATTTGAGAGCACAAACCCACACAAACACAGCGCTTATAGAATCAAGAAAAGGAGCAACAAGAACAACAGCAACAGCAACAGCAACATTTCCAAAAATGTATCTCCAAACAAAAGCAAACAATGCCGAGCAGCCACCACCAACAACATGCCACCAGTTGAGCAGTCTCTGCCACAAAATTTATACACAAATACACACACAAACACGTGTATATGTGAAAGGAATTCTTTACTTTGCTTTGCTACATGAGTGGCTGCCACAAACACAACACTTTGACGAAAAGAAAACCATGCAACATTGACAATGAAACACAAACTACAACAAAAGAATTATAAAAAATAAAAAATTTATAAAATTTATTTATATGTAAATACGCCTCTGTAAATTTACACAAATATAATCGTACATACTCGTTGATATATATTTGATTTCACACATATACACTTGCACATTTGCACATACATAACTACATTTCGCACGTCTACATACTGACCAAACGTAACAATGGGAAATTTATAGCGTGCGGTTCTGCTACAAATTGCCGGTAAGCTGTGGAATGCTTTCGAAAGGGCTCAGCGCTGAAGGGAGTGGTGCAAACAACAGCTGAGCGTAAAGCAAATGCAAAAAGTTGCAATTACAATTATGTTTAAAAACTCTGTGGCAAAACAAAAACATTATTGGCGTTTTAAGAGCGGACATGCGCAACTCAAATGGGGCACAAAGAGCAGAGCAACTCTCTAAGAGAACGGAATTGAAATTAATGTGGAAGCTATTTGAAGGTGATAATGAAATTTAGTTTCGACTATAAGTTAATGAGCTTTATGTGATAGTCCCATTTGTTCCTTTTATGAATTATCTTGTTATACAACAGAGAAAAATGGTAGAAGTAAAAGCTGTTGCAGCGATCAGCACATCTACTCATCAGACTTCTTTTGCCAGGGATCGAACAAAAAGATCCTAACTTCACAGGCGAGTGCTGTATCAATGAGCCAATATCAGCTGTGTAATTTGTTGTTGTACTATTCAATTCATTACTAGCCAAATTATTTTCATTGGCTGCTCGAGTCCAGTGATGTGGTTTAAGCAGTTTTTCTTCACTTTGAAGCTCAATTTGAAGATCATACTATAACAGCTAATTCTCTGTTGTTCCTGTTGTTATTGTAGCGGCATTGCCAACCCCGTCTAGGTTCAGGTAGGTCTAGTCTTAGTCATCGAGGTCATCTAACGGGAGGCCCAGGAAACGTGCAGTTTCGACGGGTTCGGACCAGAGGGAGAGCGGTGGGTATGTCAGGGTCGAGTATCAATATCCAGACCTTAATTGTGCCATAGTAACGCGGGTCTCTCGAGGTAGCTCGAGCTCTTGTTCTTCTATGGGTGGTGATTGGTCTCCATTCACGGGAAAATAGTTCACAAAGGTTTTAACGGACTCTCGGTGAATTGTGTTTAGGGCCAGTCTGTACACCGTCCTGTCCAGCGGGTCTTGTCTGTATTGCTGTACGGCGTCTCAATAGTTAAAAACTCCATTCCTGATGTGCCTAGGCGCTGGTTCAGCTTCCAATAAGTGTCTGTCGGGATGATCCCTATGGTAGTATCCCAGCAGATATTGCTTACATAGCGTAACATTATGATCCTTAACTGGGAGCATAGATGTTTCACTGTGTAAGTGGTGATCCGGCGTCATTAGGAGGTTGCCCGTCATGGTCCGCAGGGTGGTGTTAGGACAAGTCTGAAGCTTCTTCAACTGCGTCTCGCTAGTCCCCGGCATCCAAATCGGTGCAGCATAGCCTAACACCGGCCGGCCAATTGCCTTGTACTTTGACAGCACGATCTTTTCAGCGATCTCAAGAGTTCTGGGATATCTCTTACTCATACCAATACTACAGACCGCGCATCCCATCTTCACCTAGTGTCCCTTTTACGGACCTCTCAACTTTCTCATGTTATTCCATATATATTTTGATAAAGGATTCAAAAGAATTACCTTTATTTGAAGAGGTAACTTTTTATCGGCAAACCTTTTGCCGAGAGCAATATGTTTTTGTTTAAACATACTAAGAACTAAGGGTGGTTTGGGTGGAAACATAGACCCAGCTTCAGATATTGATTACAGAGAAGTCGACTAGCTGAATAATTTTTGAAGGATTCAGATAACATCAGGAGTGAATTTCAGCAGAAATGGAGGTGAGTGTCGGCAACAGCGGCTGAAAACCAGGGAGTGGCCGTTAGAGGATCGTTCTGCATCTGGAAATGTCCGATATATGTTTTATGACGACCAAAAGATGTTTGTTCAATTCAGGCGGTTTAATGGTTGACAACCGTGAAGCGACTTCGTGACAATCTAACGGTATATATGGTGGCTTTGTTATTGTTGTTGTAACCGCAGAAATATATCCCAAATTGGATTTCGGAGAATATTATGGGAGTAACAGTCATTAGTCGGATAAAAATCCGGGTCGTTCAGGCATGCCTAAACGCCGGTAAATTCTTGAACTCTTAACCCGCAGGGGAGATGAAGAGTTCGTTATAAAAGCCGCCTGAGAAGTACATTAATCGATCTAGTCGATCAATGAAACTTATTTCCTCTGGTCATAGCGATAACACCAAAAAGGCTTTGGCCATTTCCATATACCGCTCAGGTGAGTTCCTAACGTTGGAATTCGGTTCTATAAAGCGTATACCTCATGATACCTTCTCGCAATAGATTAGATGTTGTTTGTAGTTATCAAAAAGCTGTAAACGATTCACCCTATGACCTAATGTCATAATCAGTATGAAAAAAATATTTCATCGAAGTGCAATGTTTCGATGTGAAGGACCAATTTGTTCAAGAATGGCTTTAAAACATTTTGCTTAGGGCATTCGGAATTGCACTACTAGCGGTTGCCGGCATCCGCAGTTTGCAAGTTGTACATCTTATGGCTATGATGAGTCCTCTTCTGGTCAAGTATCATTCATTCACTTATACTGATAGTTTGATACCAGAGACCCACCCGCCCTCTGAGACCTGTCATTTTCAGTTTGAAAATATGCTCAGTGCGAATTGAAAATAATCGTTAGTGTTGTTTTGTTTTTCATCCATTACCCTTATCAATCTTGCATTAATGGTGTGTGAGAAACATATTTGTTGTGGAACACAAATGTGGGCCGTGTGGCGGCGACATAAGTGAAAACAAACAAAACAACATTTTGTTATGATAAAGGAAAAGGCAATGGAAAAGCAATCCGCAAATTCCAAAATAAAATGTAAAAGCAAAAAAAAAAAAACAGAAAATGAGTTTGCCGATAACACAAACCTGCCGATAAACACACTCGTAATTTTCCTGCCTTCGTGCGTTCGTGTTTGGACAAGTGTTTGGACTTTTGTCGGAGGACAGCTGGGATACGTACGTACAACAACGCTTGGAAGCAAGTAGTACATTTGAAGGTGCCGCAAAGAAAATGTTTCAGTTGAATTTGTGACTTGCTACAGAGCGAACGTCCATTGCGGAAAAGTCGGGAAAAACTGAAAACCAACTGAAACAAAAAGTCGCGTAACGACGTTCGGCGTGATAACAGCACGACGAGGACGAGGACGAATTCTCGTTGAAGAATATAAACAACAAAAGAGACGTGTTTGTTTGTTTTCGTATTTTTTTTTTTAATATTTTTTTTTGTAAGTAGGACGCATAACAATGTGAAAGTTACTACTTAGCCGATATGTCGAGATAGTGAATTGGTGAAATGGATTGAAAATTTAATGGAATGCCAATAGAGACGTTGCATACGAAGGTATGTGTGTGTGTGTGTGTGTGATTAAAGTGTTGTAATGCGCGTTAGTGAAAGTGTGTGGAAATTGATAGCGGATTAGTTGCGTGCTTAATACATTTGTCTGATCGCTAGCAAAGGAAAAAGGATTCAATTGGTGTGCGCAAATTGAATAAATTTCGACTAGAGATTTTTAACGAAAATTTAATTGCTAAATGAATTAATGCATAGAAATAGTTGATGGCAGCAATTAAAATATTGTACATTTTTGAGTAGCCTTTCTTTGCATTTAAAATAAGTATTTCTTCTGCACAAAAAGTATAAGTAATGAAAAACCAAAAAAAAAAAAAATACTAAAAGTTATTTATAGTAATAAAATTAAATTGCGAAACTCAAGTAAATTAAGTTTAAGCATAAATTTAGTCAACATAAAATATTGTAGTTAGTCGAAAGTAGAAATAAAAATTTAATTTAAAAAACAAGCAAAATAATAAAAAAGTACCGTTGGGTAAATGAGTATTTAAATGAAATTTCCAGCAACCAACAAACGTTGAAATTGTTTGCTGTTAAAATAATCAAATTTCAACAATAAAAGAAAAAATTTGGGGAAGAAAAAACAACTGAAAAACGAGTATTTTAAAACTTCCCGCTACCTAAATCAAAGCATAAATTGTGATTGTCTTATTTGCATAATAAAAGCTTCCAGTTTTGAAATATTTATTTCAACGCCTGCTTTTGCGCTGAACAAACAAACAATAGTGCTTCGGTATAGGAAATTTGAAAACAAAATTATTCTCTGTTGGCACATCTTATCGTGACGTGTCTTTCATGCGCGCATCAGCGGTGTTGAAACTAAATGGGTGAGTACATACATACATATATATTTATACTAGCTAAGGAATAATAATTATAATTAAAAAATATTTATTCGTTCACACGTTTGGCAGGAGTGAGTTTTTATCACAAAAGTATTCATATATTTTTGGATTGAATTTCGTTTCTCTCAATTTAAGATTCCATTTTTATTTTTGAATTTTTACGAGATGGTGATTCCTATTTCAAAATAGAAATATTTTAACAAAATATATATGTCAGTGTATTTTTTAACATCATTCAAATGGCCTCTGCTAAAGACCAATGACTTCAAATAACCCCACAAGAAGTAGTCTAATGGTGTTAAATCACAACTTCTTTGAGGCCATTCAATGTCACAATTTCTCGAAATAATCGAATATCCAAACCTTTCTCGAAATAATTCGGTTGTTGCACTTGCTGTGTGACACGTAGCCCCGCCTTGTTGGAACCAGATGTTGTTAAGATCAGATTCATTCAATTGTGGCAATAAAAAGTTGATTATCATTGATCTATACCTCGCTTCATCGACAGTAACGGTGCTACCAGCTTCATTTCGAAAGAAGTACGGACCGATGATTCCACCGCACCCAAAACCACACCAAACTGTCAATTTAGGTGAATCTAATGGTTGTTCAAGAATAATTTGTGGATTTTCTTCACACCAGAATCGACAGTTTTGCTTATTTACCGCACCACTCAGATGAAAGTGAGCCCTTTCGGGAAAGATGATTTTCTTAAAAAAATCAAGTTGTTCGAAGGCAAAATCAGCAAATTCACGACGTTTATGGTGGTCCATGGCTGAAACTACAAATATTACTGAATACAAGGAAAACAATGACAGATCATGACATAAAAATGGTCCAAACGACACTTAGAAATTATATCATCCCGTTTGGAAAACCCTATATCTAATTGGTGCTTTAAACCGCTGAAGCTTTTCTCGGCCGAGCTCTCCTCCAATATGTGGTGTGCGTCTTGTAATGTTTTTCCAACAAATAGAGTGACAGACAGCATATACTTAGGCCCCTCCGAGGATTTTCATGAGGAGCTTTTATTTCATGTCGGAAATACACTCAGAGGACTTGTTTTTTTGACTTTTCGAAAATGTCCGGATTTGTTAAAAAAAAACTGAATTTGCGGTAGGTTTGAATTTTTTTTAAATCTAAAATGGAGAAAAAGTGCAGCCCGCTGCATTACTTCGCTTTGCCTTTTTGAAACCAAATATTTTTCGTTTATTTAAAAAAAAATATATATAAAAACCTTTTTTTAATTGATTTCCAATTAAAGATTTTAATATCCACCAAGCAACATTACTCTGCTTTGCCAGCTCCCAACATAAACGATAATCCATTCATCAGCCAATCACTTGCGACATATTCACCAAAGATTTCTGGTAGCCAATTTAATTATGAGCGCACAAACTGAATTATCGAGCGGCCGGTAATATATTGCACATTGAACGTAGATAAAAAAAGAATAAATAAATTCGAAATAAATATTGTTGTTGCAATTTAGCGCTCACTTTAAACGTGATCAATTTCAGCACGAATAATAAATTAAAAACCTTAAGAGGACTGGATGTCTGGTTGAAAGCAGCAGAAAAAAAAAATTTAAAACATAAATAATACCAAATAGAAAAATCTAGCAAAAAAAAAAACAACAGCTGTTCAACCTATTACGTTTGCTCTATAATATCAAAAAAAAAGAAAAAAAAAATAGCAAAAAATACAAATTAGTTTGGACTCAGCAAAAAATCTCAATTAAAATATTAATTTGCATTTCTAATGCTTGGTGATTGCTTTTGTTGTTGCTATTGCTGCTGCTACCACGCACTACACCATAAATTGTGGCATTTTTTAAAATAGTGACTCGTAAAAACCAGTTTTTGAAATGTACACAAAAACTAGTCAATTAATTGATAGCACCAGGAGGGATTTACTGATGATAAATATTTATGTTACATATCCACAGCATCGCTATTTCCATAGAATATTCACGTTATTTTTATGCTTTTGTTTTATATGTTTTATGTTTGAAAGTCGTCAGCATTTGCTTCATGGATGACGCTGATAAAATATTTTATTGCTTTTTGATTTTTGATAAAACTGTTTTTTTGCTTGACCTTAGTATTTAAATTGATAATATTATTTAAATGAAAAAATGTAGTAAAAAAAACACATGTGTATTTTATCTGGCGCGTACGTCAGGTCGCTCTATTTTTATAATTTTTTTGCGGCGATTTAAATAGATCAACTAGTTAGTAGATTTTTTCCATAGATACATATATAACAGTAGGATTAAGAAATTGCCTACCTTACGGGGTAAAAATAAAAAAGAGGAATAAAAATATTTGAATAAATGAATTACGGCAACAGGCTTTTGGATGAAACAGTCCAGTTTTTCTTAATACGTAGCAACTAAAAAAAATTTTTTTTTGGACTAAAGCTTTTTGAAGCAACTTCAACTTGTTACGCACTCAAAATTTAATTACAGAAGAGAATTAAGTTATTGGTAAATCTTTAAATTTAAAACATGTTTGCCATGAAAACCTTTCAAAATCTGTTTCTTTAATAATTATGCTAAAATTTTTGATGTGAATTATTAGTTATTGCTTAATTTTATATTTTCATGGAGATAAAAAATCTACGGTAAACTACAGGCTTCATGCACTTTATTGTGATAACTACTTATATAGCACATACAAATGTTGTCAGAAAATTAGAACCAAGCGGTATGCAACTTAGCTAAATATGAAATGAATGGTGCCTAAATGTAGGCAATAATTTTCTTTTTAAATAAAACCAGCTGGCTTTGCCACATATTACTGTGGCTTTCAGGATATCATCATTCACGTATATCGAACCATAAATGAGATTTCGAATAGGTTGGTCCATGGTTCACTTCCCGGTATGAAAAATAGATAAAAACCTATTCATAAACCCAACGAATATATATACGAAATTTCATTAAAATCGTTTCGGCCGTTTTGGAGGAGTTCTAGGATCGACTCTGTGACAGGAGAATTTATAAAAACAGATAAGATTCCGAATAGGTCGGTCCGTGGTATATTTCCCGGAGAGAAAAGTAGTGTTCCTGCTAATCTAAGCAAAAAGCTACCTTTGTACCACATTTCAAGCAAATCGAAGCACAGTAAATGGTAAGAAAGATACATATCTCGAAGCAATCAATGAAAATATGGAGGAAGTATGGATTTGGCATACGCAGATTTGACGATTTCTATACCCACAGTCATTGTTTTTAAGTTTCTTAATTTTTTTTTAACAACATTAATTTCGGGCAAAATATTTGAAGGAACTGCTAAAGAAGGTATTTTTGTTTCCAAATGTTGAACGGTGAGCTTACTTTTATAAGAGTGTTTCTTCTGACCAAAGCGTGACTTAGTAAGGAATGTCTTGGACTTTATTTAGATTTTAATTGTCGCAAAGAGAGAGAGGAAAGTTGCATTATAAATTTTTTGGTTCGTCAGTATACAAGTAAATTTAAATATTTTTTTTCTCTCACTCTCTCTCTTTCACTGCTTCCACTTACTGCACTGCGTTTCATTTCGCTGCATTATGTGACTCGGACATTGAACTTAAAATGAAAGAATAAGCTAAATGTTAAAGCCAAGACCAACGACATTTTTTATTCAAATTTTTTAAAATGCTTTATTCAAATTTGCCATTTTTCTCTGCAAGCTTTGAAAAAAATAAATTCCACAAAGCTTTAAATTATATTAACCAATATCCGTCGTTGTCAGCTGACAAAATAAATATATTATTTTATCACTTCAAAGCATAACTTGCAACTTTTTTTTTACTTTTAGTTAATCGAGATGAATATGAATGCGTTCATATTGAAATTTTTGTTTGACTAAAATCATTTAAGCAGCAAATATTCATAATGATTAGTAGTTACTTCGCATAAAATAATAACTGAAAAGCAAGGAACTATGAACTAGCAAAAACTGCTTGAGCGTGGTATTAAAATATTAAAATATTAAAATATTTGAATAAATATAAATTTTTGGGGAAAAACTTTAATATTGAATTGTTTTTTCCTTCTTCTTTTTTGTTTTGTTTCTCGATTATTTCCCCAAAAAAAAATATTTTTGAATATTTAATTTAAGCTCTTAAAGTGACTTGCCTAATGTTTACTGATCAATTTTAATCAAATTGTAACTAAACTTTTTTATAATTCATTAATTAAACGTAAAAAAGTAATTAAAGCACGTTTCGAATGCGTTTAGTTAAAAGTTTGTTTCAATATTTTTCCTCATAGTTTAAATTTTACGAGTTCAACGACCTTGCTTAGCGGTATTTCGAAATTCAGTGCAATATTTTTAGCTTTAAATCGTGCAAAGAACAAAATATAGAAAATTTATTTATAAACAGCTGTGTTGCTTAAGTGAAAGGAAATTCAGAAACCGAAATATATTCTTAATGAGTAACAGAATTTATGTGAAAAATGGCGGGTAATAAAAATTAATAATTTTTTAAGTAATATAAAAAAATGCTTATGATTTTTTTTACTTAAATTAAACGCTTTCTCATACTTTCCTCGCTACTTATTAATTCTTGAAATTTAATTTAATTAAAAAAATTTTTTTTTTCCTTTTTATTGAATTATAATTGTTTTTTTGTTTTTTTGTTTTTTTGGAAAATTAACCCTTGATCATTCGCACTATGAACTGGCAATTGGTTGCCCTCTGTGTCGCCCTTTGTTTTATGCCCGCAGAAAGCAGTAAAAGGCTAAATTTGTTTTTGTAAGAAAACAACAACAACAAATACATGTAAAGATTTGCACCTAAGCACTTACAAACATTATTGTATTTTATATAGCTCACCCATAAGTGCGCAAAGCATGCAAAACGTCAGTCAATTAAATTATTTTTAAGCCCACATAATAAAATTGAGCAAAGAATT
Source organism: Neoceratitis asiatica (assembly GCA_030068015.2). Taxonomy (NCBI): domain Eukaryota; kingdom Metazoa; phylum Arthropoda; class Insecta; order Diptera; family Tephritidae; genus Neoceratitis; species Neoceratitis asiatica. The sequence continues at coordinate 89,966,334 of CM061526.1, forward strand.
AATTTAAAATGCAAATTGTGTAGACCGTAAAGCGAAAAGTTTTTTTTTACCATAAAATGAAAGAGAAAAAAAAGCGAGTGGAAAAAGCAAAAAAAAAAAAAAAACAAAAAAAAAACATAAATAAATAAAATAAAATGCACATATGTGTGCACATATATACAAAAGAAAACTTTAACTTTGCTGCCGATTGAACTTTTTGTACCCAAGGTTTGTATATACCTAGATATGAAGTTATCCAAAATGATTGTAATTGGAAAAATTCTTCTTCCGAAATCCTTCCTTAGTTCTTAGTTCCCAGATTAAGTGCGTTGCTTGTGTTGTAGTAGTCGCAAAAATATTCCCCAAATTGGTTTTAGGGGAATTTTGCAGGAGTGGCAGTCCTTGGCTGGATAAAAATCCGGGTCGTTTCGTTATAAGTATCCGACTGTCGCAGTAATTGTTGGATTTTAGTCGCCTCTAATGACTGGCATGCGTTACCGCGTGTAAATTCCTGAATGTCTAGCGAACCCAAAAAAAAAAAAATTATTGGCTTGGTCTTAACCTTTAACAAAACGGGCAGATAATAACTCAATGTAGCTCGAATTTGACACTATAATAGTATGCCACCTCAGTAAGTCCAAAACTCAGCGCTCGCAACACTTCAAGATTTGCCTTCGACTTGCCGGTTTCAGTTCGTGGAGAAGTAAATTGAGACGCCTTAGCCGACTACATATGTGCCCATCGCAATGCTGAGTACACTCACACTAAAGTTGACGCTTAGTGCACCAATGGGTTGCCTAGTGTTATCCAAGTATTGAAAGCTCTAAAGGGTTTCAAGAAGTAGCCAGTAGTAGACAGTGCATGGCTATTCCAGCAGTCTTTTACTCCTCCATAAGCATATATATTAGACGTTTTACTGCTGGTATTGGGCATAAAAATATGTTGGAATATATAAATATGTATGTATGTCTATATGTGAGTGTATGCCCTGTTAAACTCTCTAAAGAATGACCTTTAGGACACACAGATGAACACACACATATACACATATCTGCCCATATAAATACTTTTGAATAATGTTGTATGTAATTTTGATGAAAATGGGGGAACTCGCCAGCAAATGAGCGCTCAGAGTTGCGTTTTGTCGAGAGAAAAACCCCAAATTGATTACTATGCAAGTGATCCCAGAGGTACCAGCAGCTAACGAAAAGGAACCGAGTTGAAAAGAAAAAAAAAAACAATTGTAAAAAAGGCAACAATGCCCGCATTCGTCTGCGATGAGTTGCAAGTTGTCTACACTACTACACTAACGCGTACACACTCTCATCTATACTGCAGACATACTCGTACATACATACATGGCTGCTAATGCCGGTATATTCTTCACAAGTTTTACTTTACCAAAAAATTGACTTATATGTGTACTTGTATATTATATGTACATACATATAGACATACATATAGACATACATATATATTCAGTCATTCACATATGTATGTGTGTGTGAATGAATTTTCTTTATGGTTTGTTATAAAAATTTTTTGTTTCGTATTTTGAAATTTTCTTCTTTTTTCATGACGGCAAGTTTTCACATACCACTGAAAATTCATATGTGCTCATGTATGTGTGCATATACTAAAAGCCTCTTGAATATTCAATTCTTGGCCAAGTTTTTATTCACATACATATTCATACGAAAGTGTGTGAGCATACATATGTACGTACTTAAATTCATTCACTCAACTAATTAATTTGCAGGAAAACACTACAAAAGTGATAAAAAATAATGAAGAAAACTAAGGCAATCAATTCAACTAATACTAACGTGTACTGATTTAGTAAATGTATATAATATAAGAAAAATTTCACTAAATTGAGCTTTATAAAACTAAATCGCCTACTTAACTGTGTGTCTTTGTATCTAGTCATAAAGTGATACAAAATTTTTTCTTTGTTGACAAAAAAATCACATTAGTACTTAATTAATTTTAGTGTATGTATGTATGTGGATTTGTATATATTATATGCTTAAGCTTTCACATATTTACATGAAATTTTTCTATCTAGTTTAGTGCAGTAATCCTTGTTGCCGACAGGCTAAGCTAAAGTGTCCTTATATCTGTGCATACATATTTATATAAATTATGTATATATCTATATGCTAGTATACTATGTATTCGAGATCCATATAAACACATACTATTTGTATTGTGTAGGAAAAAATCACATTTTTCCATTATTCATAAACCAAAAAGGCACCAAAAAAATCTGTATAAAAATGTGTTAAAGCGAGCTTGCTTCTTTAGGGAAGTCTTTGAATAAAACAACAGTATCTGCATTTATTTAATTTAACCTTTAATCTTTTAACTTATAAAATTCACATATGAAATTTTATGAAATTATGCAATTAAATAGTGGAAAACAGGTGAACATTGGGCACAATGTTTGAGGTGTGCGACTTTGATAAGTTTTATAAAATGTGCCTAAATGTAGACTACGTTTTATTTTTGTCTCTTTCGAAATACATATAAATGAAAGTGTAAGCTGTGGCTTTTTAAGAGTGCCCGCAGGATGCACGCTGATTCGATTTGCATCTGATATAGCCGAGTGAATGCGAGAATCAGCATTGTTGGAATTCATGCTTTCTTTTTTTTTTTGTTAACCTATTAACGCTTACAAAAATGCCAGTTAAAAAATGGATTTATCAATTAAATAATATTTTGCATCAAATATTATAGTAAAAGTAGGTACGCTAAGATGAGTGAAAAATAAAACTTTTGATTATATTAACGTGAAGATTCAATCTTCTTATTCCTTACTTGCGTAGACATCGCCTACGTAGTTATAGCGGAGTTTACAACAGGGCGTCATTCCTTCCTTTTCTTCTCGGTTTGGCGCCAATGGGAAACACCAAGTGCAGCCGGGTCTTTCTCGGCCTGATCTTTCCAACGGAGTGGAGGTCTTCTCATTTGTTTCAATTGAAGGGTACTGCATCGAAAACTTTCAAAGCTTGAGTGTTCTCATCCATATTGACTAAATGAAGTAACCAAAGAAGCCGTTGTCTCTTAATTCGCTAAAGTATGTCGTACACCTCATCGTTCCACCTTCTACGGCATCGCCGCTGCCAAAGTGCAAAGGTCCATAAATCTTACGCAAACTCTTATAGAAGATTGTAACTTCTCTATTCAGCTCTGCAGCTCGCATTATTTTCTCCAGCTGTCACACGATAAGAAGTCACCCACACCACCAGTTACGACATTTGTAACTGACTACTCTCCGCTTGGCATTCTTACTGATTTATCAGCGCGGCTTGGTATTCATTTCTATACATCCGGTTCCAAAGATTGTTTTTCGCATTCTTTACCATTGCGTCGAACTCTGCTTTGAGTGTGTAGTCTGTAGTCATTCTTAAGTTTCCTAGAAGTTGTCCGAATTGTTAAAAAATGTATTATAATTTTTGTTCTTTCTTTTATTTTTCTAAAAGGAAAATTCTTTCTTTCTTTAGTTTAATTTTGTAGTGAGGCTGTCAGTTAATTGGCATGCTTTAGGTAGGAACTTCAAATAAAAGAATTATGAATTTCCTTTTTCTCTGCACTCCTTTCGTTACTCATTTTCCTTTTTCTAAAAAATTTTGGATTAAAACAAAAATCTATATGTTTCAAAAAAGGAGCATTCCACAATCCCGACTTTCAAAAACCAGACAGTACATAATCCAAACAATTTTAGAAAATGCAAACAAGACACAGTCCCGATCCGCCATAAAACGGACATAACGAAATCTCGACCAGACAAAATACATATAACACAATACCTAGACAAGATAAAATCCCTACAACTTTTTATTCTGACAGCATCAAATAATTTAATTTTCATTCGTACTTTTATTCAAATTTTTCTATTAATTTACTTTGAAAGAAGTAAAAATATATTTTCAATATGCCAAATAAAATAGGCCATTGTATACATTATGTACAAAAAATCGCACGATGTTTTAATTATTTTTATACTTTGTCTGGATTTTTTGACTGGATTGTGTAGTGGCTAGATTGTGTTGGGTCCACATTGTGTCGAGTCTGGAATATATTTAGTAAAGGTTTGGTCAAGTCTGGAATATGTCTGATCTGGACTTGCTCGCGTCTGGATTATATGGTTCGGGATCTGGTATTTCGGAAGTTTGTGTATCGGCATCTCATTGTAGACACGTTTCAAAGCTCGCACGGCATTTTCTTCATGATTTGTATACAAAATTTGTATCTTATACAATTATACAATTTATAAGTTTGGCCTGATTTCAAGGTCGCTCTTCATGTGGCATCAGTCATTAAATTGTTTGATATTTTCTTGTAAGTGATTCCAATATTTTCAAAAAACTACTGACTATTTATCAAAAAGTTATACGGTGAAGCAATTTTAGACAGTAGCAAGAATTGGAGATCGCAATTTGTTTAATTTTAAATATTCATTTGCAATGTGAGAATGTAGGCATGACGTAATAGTTACAAATTTAGTAAGAAATCGATTGATGGCTTGGCTAATAAATATGTAAAGTGCTATGTAAGCAGTTTATTGGTTATTGAAATTCACTTCATTATTATAAGAGCTGCCTTCACATTCAAATATAATGATATAATATATATGCAGATATGTGCGCATTTTACTAAAAGTCATTTATTTTAATTTAATGTAATTTTTGTTTCAAGAATTTCCTAGAGAATTAAATTTATATCTGCTTTCCGCATTTGTAACATCGATAATTATAATAATAATAATAATAATAATAATAATAATAATGACAGTTTTGTTAATCTCAGTAATTACAGAATTATATCAACTTAACGTAAATAAATTGAGTTTCAAATATACATATGCATTGATTATCATATTGACAATAGGCTTGTCAATATTGAAATTTATGGAAATATAACATACATGGCGACCGCAATAGCCGAGTGGTTAGCATTGCGTACTACATTTCGGAAGGCCTGGGTTCGAGTCTCGATTCAAGAAAAATTCCAAAATTATAGAAAATTAATTTTTCTAATTGCATTCGATCCTCCGCAGGGAGTGTCAAGCCCTCCGAGTATATTCCTGAAATGAAATAAAAGCTCTTCATAGAAATGAAATAAAAGAAATCCATCGGCAAAACCACAAATTGAAGGAGGTGCTGGGCCGAAAATCCCTTCAGCGGTTACAAAGCGCCAAAGATATGTATACATACATAGATGCATAAAATATATGCTCCACATATGTGCACGTATATTTATTGTGAAAGTGGAAAATCATATCCCATTTACATATGCAAGCCGATTCAATCTGATTTTATTGGCTAATCTAAGCTAAAATTCACAAACAAGCTTATGTGTTTGTGTGTGTATGTGTAATGCGTAAACTCATATTTGAATATATTTATTTATGGATATATGTCAATTTTACTCATTTCACCTTATTACCTTAAAATATGTCAATAAGCTCTTATCTGTCGATTTACCAGCTCTTAAGTAATCTTTTTGAGAGTTTCCTTGTGTGATTTTCACAGAGTTATATGCATAGCTGGCCTAATTTTCAGGCATTCGTAAATGATGGGTGGGGGAAAATGTGTCATTGTCATGCTGAGCCAGTCAACCGCTATTAGCCTCAATTAGAAAGTAAAGAAAGTGTGCACACTTGATAAGGAAAGAATAAAAAATGAAATGAAAATCTTGCTAAAGGAAGAGCAGTGATGTTCAAAGTGTTCTCAACACTAAATGTTGCTGAATATAAAACTTTGAGGAACATCAAATCTACTTTTAAGCCTAGTACTGAGATCAGGGCCGCGAAACATCGCTAGCAACATTGATTGCCAAAAGAGGAGGAACGTCAAAGTGACAATTCGAAAAAACCAAGCTCAGTTTGTTTATTATTTATTACATTTGCGTAAAAAAATCCTACGGTCATTCAACGAAAACTGTAAATTGAGTCTATAATGATATACGGACACACAAAATTCCAAAATACAAAACACATAAAGCAGTCAGGACCAAATCCCAATCACAACACAATCCGGAAAAAAATCCGATAAAAAATCCAGGAAAAGTATAAAAATGATTAAAAAATGCGCTATTCGTGGATTACTTTTATAATTTGTCTGGATTTTATATCTCGATTGTTTTCCACCAAAAAATTATACATAGAAGATACGTATGGATGCAAATGTGTTAGCAAACTATTCAGAAATGTATTGTCGTATGATATATTTTTTCAGTGGCACAGTAGAGTATTGCAGATTATCAAAAGCGGTACGCCATATTGAAAAAATTAAAAACCAATTTTTTTTTATAAAAAAAAATTCCATTTCTTTTTATGACTTCACCCATGAAATAATAAACAGCGGATCTTATTCGAATACTGTATTAATGGAAACAAACAAACAACATTAGAAAAACTCCTATAAAAAATATTAAGCAAAAAAAAAAAACCGATTATAATTATTTTCGATACGGTGTACGATTTTTTTCTAATTTACCAAAATAGACTTTTCTAAATCTACAGAAAATTAAATGAGAAATTTGAAAAAAAAAATGGTTTCAAAACTTGCAACATACATTAAAGTCGCACATAAAAAATTTTTTGATTATAACCTCACTTTTTTTCAAGAACATTTTGAACCGATATATCCCTTAATTTTTATCATAGAATCGTAGAATTTAAATTAATATTTTTAAAAAATGATTTCGGGCAAGTGTACACCGCGGCTGGCTCTAATAAATAACTGAAACAAGAACGAGTGACTGTCTTCGGTCATGCCGAAGTCCTTAAGCCTTTCATGAATATATCAAATTTATTGCAAATTGGAAAATTCGATTTTGATAATTTTCAGTGTCAATAGCAACATAAATTTACGTCTCTAGAATACCAATTTTCACACTCTTAGATGCTTCTTTGGTGGATTTTTGACCCAAAACTTCATAATAATTCCATTTTGATGATTTTCCTTACCAACATGCAATTCATAATATTTGTGGACGCTTTTTGGACTGAGTTTTGACCAAAACTTCACATCTGAAAATATCGGTGTAAGGGAGCTATATGTTATATTCGTTCGATTTCGATAATTTTCAGTACCAATGTGCAACTCGTAATGTATGTGTAGTAAACCAAAATTCACGTTCTTAGGTACTTTTTTGAAATCTGAAAAATCGGTCGAATATACGCTATAGAGGTCCGATTTGGCCGGTTCCGACAAATGACCGTTTAAACGTTTAGGTGCATCTTCCTACCAAGGTTGGTTGAAATATCCCAAAAATTGGGGGACTAGTTTGCGTTCAAACAGACACAAGGAGAGACGGACATGGCTAAATCATTTCAGGTCGTGATTCTCATACGATCGGTATAAATTTCGGTGGATCCATCTCTTCTCCTACTGGTACTTACATACTTCGGAACAAAGTTAATAAACCATTTCATGTATATGAAAGGTATAAAAACATATTTTTGAAAATTTACCAAATTTGTCTTTAAAAGTAGTATAAGCTTTTGTTGGGTTAAAAATATTTTCTAAAACTGCAAACAAAACAGCAGCAGCATTTTATTTAAATTTTTTTTTTAAACAAATTCATTCAAATATCATATTTTGATTTCTCGTCTGCTCACAGGTGTGTCATGCCAATCAATTTGACTGATTTGACTGATGACTTGATGATTGACTTGTTTATATACACAGTTATTATTCAAAAAAATGTTTATAAACTTTTATGCATGCGCATGTAAAGGGTTTTACAATAGGGATGACATGATTTCTAAGTGTCGTTTTGGCCATATTTAATATGTCATCATCTGTCATTTTTTTCATTGTATGCAGTATTGTTTACGATTCCATCATTGGACCACCATAAACGTCCACCATAAACGTCGTGAATTTGCTGATTTTGTCTTGGAACAACTTGAAAACCATAAACGATTTTTTTGAGAAAATCATCTCCTCCGATGAGGCTCACTTTCATCTGAGTGATGCGGTAAATAAACAAAACTGTCGATTCTGATGCGAAGAAAATCCACAAATTATTCATGAACAACCATTAGATTCACCTAAATTGGCAGTTTGATGTGGTTTTTGGTCTGGTGGAATCATCGTTCCGTACTTCTTTCGAAATGAAACTGGTAGAACCGTTACTGTCAATGAAGAGCGGTATAGATCGATGATAACCAACTTTTTATGGCCACAATTGGAAGAGGTTGATATCAGAACAAGGCTACGCATCAAACAGCACGTGCAACAACCGAATTATTGCGAGAAAGGTTTGAAGTTTCGATTATTTCAAGAAATTATGACATTGATTGGCCTCCAAGAAGTTGTGTTTAACACCATTAGACCAGTTCTTCTGGGGTTATTTGAAGTCATTGGTCTTTAGCAATAAACCAGACCCTCTTCAAGCTTTAAAAGTTAATATTGAATGTTGTATTCATGACATAAGACTTGATTTAGTGGAAAAAGTGCTCAAAAATTGGGTTCATCGAATTCGTTCCTGCAAAAGAAGTCGTGGAGGCCATTTGAATGATGTTATATTCAGAACTTAATTGTATCGATTGTACTTCACATTAAATAAAAAAACGCTTTTGGTTATAAGTAAATGAGCTGTATTCAAAGGCCTATTTTTGTTATAAAAATTTTTTTTAATTGAATATTCCAAAAAACATTTGAATTTCCTTAACAGTTAGTGTGTTTTTTTTTAAAGAAATCATATCACTCTCATTGGAAAACCCTCTATATGTAAGCATTTATGTGCGTGCTTCGTGAACATAAATTTTCGTTGTTTTAATTTTAAATTTCTCCCATAAACATTTCATTTACTCTCTCCGTCAATTCATAGCAACCGTATATTAAGAATAAACTTTTTTTATCAAAGAAAATGATCTAGAACCTAGTAGTATTTAAAAATTGATGGCATAACATTTCGCATAAAATCAAAATCTATTTTTAATTAACATAAATCCTCTGTGTAGGTGTATGTGTGTGCATGGGTCAATGTGTTGTGAAGTGTAAAAAAATACACCTTCATACAGATAAACAAGCAATTAAAAAGCGCGTGCACGATTGTACTCATGGCTTTTCGTGCTTTTTCAATGTTATTTTTGTTTTTCCTTTTTTCATTTTTATTTCTATTTTATTTCAATTTTATATCACGTTGACAGCAGCTCTTAAGCGCGCAGTTTGGCTAATTTTTGATATGCCTAAATTATTCATGCTTAATGAAGCCTCATCTCGATCTCATTCCACAAAGTCAACAACAACAGCAATAAACAAGAAATGTCAATCTTATTTGTGTAGTCCACAATGAGCTCAACCAATAATCGGTGATTTGTTTTTGTGCGTTTTATGGTAAATACAGCTTCCGCTTACGGCTAAGCACTTAAACGCTTAATGCGATCCATTTGAAACATGTTTCATTCAATATAAATAGGATGAGCAGCGGCTGTTGGAGCATTATCAAACTATAACCGTTGCGAAGTTAACTGTTCGAGAAGCAATTGAAACGATGGTGTGTACATACATATATTGGTGATTTAGTGATAAAATGAAATTTGTGAAAAATCCCATTAGAAATATATATGTAAATATATCTATTTAAAAATAATTGTAAAAAAATATTTTAAAAATATCCAAAAACTTTTTGTGTTTTGTGATTTTCAGAAACTATTCGTTGCGCTTTCCTACGCGTTGTTGGCCTACGCTGCCGCCGATGTTTCCCATCTCGCGCACAATGGCTATCATTATCCTGTTCCAGCGCCTCACCACGAGGAGGCTCTGTCTGAGCCGATAGCGCCGCGGAATAACTATCTTCCTCCAGCACCACCTGCCCCACCGGTACATGAGGCCGTGCATTCACATCCAATTGCTCCTCCTCCACCACCACCACCAGCACCAAAAAATACGTACATTCCACCTGCGGCACCAGCGCCAGTAGCTCCAGTTCATGAGGCCGTTCATTCGCACCCAATTGCTTCACATCCACCAGCACCACCAGCACCACCAGCACCACCAGCACCACAAAAGACTTTCCTCCCACCTGCTTCACCAGCGCCACCAGCACCAGTTCATGAGGCCGTACACTCGCACCCAATTGCTTCTCCTCCACAACCAGCACCAAAAAGTACTTACCTCCCACCTTCTCCACCAGCACCAGTTCATGAGGCCGTACACTCGCACCCAATTGCTTCTCCTCCACAACCAGCACCAAAAAGTACTTACCTACCACCTGCTCCTCCAGCACCACCAGCACCAGTTCATGAGGCCGTGCATTCGCAACCAATCGCTACTCCTCCACCACCGCCACCAGCACCAAAGAGTACTTACCTCCCACCTGCTCCACCAGCGCCACCAGCGCCACCAGCGGCACCAGCACCAGTTCATGAGGCCGTGCACTCGCACCCAATTCCTTCTCCTCCACAACCAGCACCAAAGAGTACTTACCTCCCACCTGCTCCACCAGCGCCACCAGCACCAGTTCATGAGGCCGTGCACTCGCATCCAATTGCTCCACCTCGTACACCACCACCACCACCACCAGCATCACCCAGAAACACCTACATTCCTCCTGCACCACCAGCACCAGTCCAAGAAGCTTTACACTCAGAACCAATTGCTCCAGCACCTGCCCCAGCTCCAGCTCCAGCTCCAGTAGCACCACAGAACACTTACATCCCACCAGCAGCCGCTCCAACTCCCGAGCCATCCGCTACCCTGGAGGCTGATGGTTATCATTACAAGACCGTCCGTCGTGTAGTCTATAGATACCGTGTCTAAGTCATTCTGTGTTGCCACAATACTTTTCCCTGTGGGAAATGTACCTGAAGTTGTACTGAAGTTAAATATAAATTGTTAATTTTTCATATAAAAAATACTTTTTAATATTTTATTGCCACACAACGAAATCTCCTTCCTTTATCAAATTCTACTATGAATTTGTTCTTTGATATGGTTTTATCAGTCAGGCCATTGTTCCATTGTCAATACTTGTCAAACACACGCTTGAATTCCCTTCCAAGGCCATGCAAACAGTGTCGTCTGTCGTCTGTCGAAAACTCGAGTAAAATATAAGTAGCAGTATTTTTCAAAGACGTGTTTCTCACCTTCTTGAGAAAATCGTTATACCTTGAAGAGGTACATATTAGTTCACACATCGAGAACTTAACTCGAAAATTAGCAGGTAACACTTGTAAACATTGTTTTTGTTACAAGAACTTTTTGAGGACTTTTGTTTATGTCTGTATACCCTCATTTATAATTATTTCGTTTCATTCACATCCAGCTCTTTTGTGGCACCCACATATTCATTTCTCACCTCAAAAACGTTCCTTTGTTTGGATAACTTCATTTAGGCTACTGTTTAACCATTGTCTTCAATTAACTTACATTATATTTGCGTTAATTACTTCGTAAATATGCCACGAAAGTGTTCTTACAATCCGAAAAGGACTAAAACCAAATTCCAAAAAAAAAAAAAAAAAAAATTCAATGATAATTTAGTGTATCCAGAAGACAACCTTTTACCACCGTTGCTCCTAAATTTGGTCTGATAAAATTTTTTCTAAAAACAATGATTTTTATATCTAAAAGAGAAACTCTCGAAACTCGGCGAGACAAAAGAGTAAATATTTGTAGGCCCACAAATTCGGCAACTGATGAAGGATAAGGCGTTTAAAGAAAAACTGATTGACTAGGTATAACTTGCCTGGCAATGGCTTAGAAAATCCTAAGTATTTTTGCAAATTTGTATTTTTCTGAAAATAATTTCTTTGGTGGCTCCCTACTTACAAAAAAAAAAAAAAAACACAGAAAGTACAAATTAAAGGGGATTGAGTCCAATTTTCAATGACTCGTTCGAGCATTTCGACTGGTAACTGGCGAATGACATGCGTAATGTTTTGCTCCAAGGCCTAAATCGTAGCGAGATTGTCCGCATAGACTTTAAACTTTACCTATCCCCACATTAAAAAGTCTAACGGTGTGATATCACATGATCTTTGTTGCCAATCGACCGACCCAAAACGTGAAATTATCTGCTCACCGAAGTGTTCTCTCAATATATAAATCCATTGATTACACCAGCCCACAAACCACACCAAACCGTTGTTTTTTCTGGATGTAATGGCAGCCCTTCAATCTCTTCAGGTTGATCTTCGTCTCAAATATGGCAATTTTGCTTGTTTACGTACCCATTGAGCCAAAAATGGGCATCATCGCTGAACAAAATTTTGTCAAAAACGTCGGATCTTCTTGGAACTTGATGGAATGCCAAACATTACTGAACAAAAATAACATCACAGTTTGACACGACTCACGCGTGATCTGACAAAAAAACGCTATTGTAAAAAGTGGGACAAAGAAGTCTCAAACTTTTTGAGCAATGCCATCATAACACTAAGATCAGTAAGAAACTCTTTGATGTTTTTCTTAATTCTTTCTTGGTTAAGTCCGTTGAGCAATATCGGATTAAAAATACTTCTCAATATCCCAAATTGTTCCCTTATTCATTGCCTTTCCTTGAATTCTTCGAAATCGGAATTTGTTTTCTTTGCTTAATAGTTTAATATACCCTGGAAAGTTGAGGGCTGAAAATCAGAAGAGTTCTTAGAATACCACCCGGTACAATACGTTAATTTTTACTTTAGAATAGTTCTCATTATAAATGTAAATAAGCTCTTAAAAAGTTTTTTTCCTGCATTTTATATTTCGATTAATCTGGCAGATTATGATCTTGGAACTTTTTTATATAATATTTGTGGGTGGTGTTATAAGCTCAACTAACTAACCCAAGTTCTATTGAAGTGTTTTCTGCAATCTCTCAATGAGATAGAAAGTATAGTTAGATGAAAATAAAAATTTAAATGGTGGTTCTTCAAGGCCTTTAGTGGATTTCGCCATTCGTAACCTCTTTTAATCGAAGCTTATGACGTTTTTGCGGGTAGAAGGAACCTACAATATCCATCAATACTTAGATCTTCTTTGGTACATATGTCTGACGATGTTGTCAACGGCCTTGCCGAGTCTACCGCAGGTTCAGAGTGTGAAGGAGAAAACAATTTTCTAACAAAGATAATATAAATTGAAGAAACTACTAAATAAAGATTGAAACTCTTATGAAATTCTTGTTAAGTTTTAACAACGTTTATTTAATTCTAATGTGATTTTCGTAAAAAAATTAGTCAACAATTTCTTCCAGTCGGTTATTCTTAAATTTAAAATCTGTATCGGCGTCTGTAGACAACACGACGGACGGTCTTGTAGCGGTAGCCATCTTGACCGAGCGACGCTGAGGGTGGAATGTAAGTGTTTTGTGGAGCAATCGGTTGGGATTGCACAGCTTCATGAACTGGTGCTGGAGCTGGATAGCTGTAGCCTTGAGCCGGTGCTGGTGCTGGTGGGATGTATGTATTTTGTGGAGCAATCGGTTGGGACTGCACAGCTGCGTGAACTGGTGCGGGAGCTGGGTAGCTATAGCCTTGAGCAGGTGCCGGTGCTGGTGGCGCGGGTGGGATGTAGGTATTTTGGGGTGCGATTGGTTGGGATTGAACAGCTTCGTGAACTGGTGCGGGCGCTGGATAGCTATAGCCTTGAGCAGGTGCCGGTGCTGGTGGCGCGGGTTGGATGTAGGTGTTCTGGGGTGCGATTGGTTGCGACTGAACAGCTTCATGTATCGGTGCTGGAGCTGGGTAGCTATAGCCTTGAGCTGGAGCTGGAGCTGGTGGTGCAGGTGGGACGTAAGTGTTCTGAGGAACAATCGGCTGAGATCGTACAGCTTCATGTACAGGAGCAGGATAACTGTAGCCACCACCACCGCCGAGGTGAGAAACATCAGCAACGGCGAAAGCTAGGAGAGCGAAAAAGGTGGCAACAAAAAGTTTCTGTGGGAAAGACAAAAGGTTGATGGTTCAAAGAAGGCTTGGTAAAAAGATCTCATTTTATTTGGTCTTACTTTAATATTTATTTATTTTTTTACGAAAATTAATACAACTAAGTGCAATTTTCTAAATTGTAAAACAAAAAATGACGAAAAACTATAAAAAATTTATTCCAAATAAATAATTTAAAAACAAAAACGCTGTTTTCATTTTTTTAATAATTTTCTTTTACTTTTGTATTGTTTTTAAATTATCCCTATATCGTCTTTTTATTGAGATATTCATAAAAATAATATTTTTTGAATTCCTTTTAAAGCCTTTAAATGATATGCACTGTTACCAGTTCTTCACTAGTGTTTTCTCTTTTCAATTTTCATAACATCTTAATTTTTATTTTTATTTTTTATGAATTCTTATCACTTTCGTCACTCACATAATATAATATTTTATTTTTATGAAAAGATTTCTATGAAAACATATTTTGCTCACCATTTTTGGTAAATATTTTGAATTGTCTTTACACCCCTAACAAACAGCTTGGATTGAGCCCAAACAGCACCGGCCGTGTTTATTTATACTAAAAAGATTTTTATTCTGCAACATCATTTTGGCGCCAATTTTTCAATATTACTAAGATTAAGACGTTTCAGGTGATTTGCATAAAATGCGGAAGTAGCAATATGTTCTTTTGGCAAAGTCATTGCTTTAGCTGACGCTTTTGTACATTGTTCTTACTGTGGAATAATGTAAAAAAGACGAAAAAATGCGGAAAACAGATGTTCCAAAACATTTTCGGTAATTAACCCATAAAGGTGATTCCAAATTATAATCATTAAATGCTTAAAATATTTTCATATCAAATGTTTTAATTACTACTTCACCTTATGGGCAATTCTATACACAAAAAATATGTATTTATGTATAGATTAATGCATAAATAAAGAAAAATTTACAAAGAAGCAAAAAATGTGAGTTTTGCGGCATAACAGTGTCTGGCTTTTGGAAACTGGTTTTGATTAGCTATATTAAAATACGCGCCAGCGTGTTCTCGGAATATCTTAGAATATTTAAGCCCTTAAGAATTAGTAAAAATCTTCTACGTTACTGTTTGAATAATTTATTTTATACTACTTCGCCTCATTCTTTCATAGGGCAACATCAGTAACTAATTTATTGAAAAATATTGTTTTTACATATAGTGTTTATTCTTTGATGAAAAACCTGACCTTATATATTTATATGTTACAACAAATAACTGTTTTATAGAGTAAAATATTTACTTCATTAATATCACATAAAAAATGCATAACCCCATAGGAAAGTGAGTAGTTTTGGAGTGATCCATTCTTGCTGGAATTGTAATTACATTTTGGGCTACACCACTCATATTCTTCTTTCATAATATTGATTTCTTGCTAATTGCTTCCTTCAACTCAGATGGAGGTTTTCTGTGGATTTAGATTATAAATATCTTATTTATGGCTGTTCTCTTTTGCACCCGACCGACAAAAGAACGCCCAATTGGCTTATTTTCAACTCGCTTATAATTTGAGCTTACTTTAAAACACTGGTGTTAGCTGTCTAAATTTAATAAAACCTGTTTGTAAAATATTTACGTGAAGAGCAAAGCAAAATGTGTTATTAAGAAAATTTTTTGCTAAATAAATATATTTAGTTAAAAGTTATAATGAGATCTGAAAGATAATTAGTTGATATTTTTCAATAAACTCTGAGGCGCGATTTTACTTACTGTTCCATTTTGAAGTTTAACTTAAGTTTGAAGTTTAATTGAAATTTTCCAACAGTTTCATGTTTAGCGAGAGTCTTCTTTGGGGTTTTTTAAGTAGCCCATTCACAGTAGTGCTGCTTTTTACTTTGCAACACTATTCGTTAGGTTGGGTATTGTTTAAGGGATGCCCACTCTAACCGGTAAAATAACCTCAAGTTGCTTATTATGTGTTATTCGTTAACCCACCTAACGTTCTTTTACAGGTCGGTTGCGTTTTCACCGTATATTATTAGCGTAAGAAAATACAATTGTTGATCTTACCAAAAAAATTTGAAGTATAATTTTCGATTTCTAAATTTCTGTTGATTTTTTCAAAACCATTTTTTGGATTTCTAAGAATTATTGACTAATTTGAAGTATATTCTACGTTTTCTGTGTTTTTCTTTGAAGGATTAAATTTATGTAAATATAATTCCGACAAAAAGCATAAGATTACTGTACTTTATCAAATCCATATTTTTCAACAGTCTTTTTAAGAACCATATTTTCCTAATATCGATACAGCATTTCACATTCATTCATTACAGAATTATTCAGAATGATTGCGAATCCATATTGAAACCAATTTGTTCCTATCTTGAGACTATTTCCGAATAACTCTCAGATCTGTTCAGAACATTTAAGAAATGAATCCGAAATTGCTTAGACCTATTTCAAAATACGCTCGGAACTAAATTGGTCTCTATTGGGACTCTTTTAATTTTCTCGTTTTCCATTTACAGCCAGTGGGGCTATGAAGGTGAGATGTATGGCCGGAAGTTGTAATAAACTGTAAAAAGAACTAATCATTGTAATGTATCTGTATATATAGCATTTCATGGAGGCGTTTTCAACGTTTTTGGCATTTACAACAAGTTGGCGGTTGCTTATGGTTATTTTCATTGTTAATTAAATATTTTTTAATTATTTATTTATCTTTACTTGTACAGTAGTGGCTCGATATACCGGAGACTGCGACTATCTGAGTATAAATTAAGTTCTATTCCAAACTCTATAATCCAAATAATTGCAAAGGCTGTTTCCCTCAATAGTACGTACCTCGTTCCTTGTTATATATAGCTTTAAATAAACTCATGGGCATACGAAAATTCGGTCATCTTCTTTGGTATTAATGGTCCGGATTATCAATTCGCTACTGTACTGTTTAAATGCAATTAAATTTAATATTCATTTCGATTTTCATTATTTACCTTTTATATGAGATAATTAACGAATACCACCACGAATATATTATTACCGAGTGCATGTTCAGTTCAGATGACTAAGGCATGGCATATCGGAACTCCCCCAGATTAGCCACATTCTCAATTTTGTACGAATATTAGACCAAAGCGACGCTTCAGTGCTTCTGACCGCAAATATGCCAACATTAGTAGCGCTGAAACCACAAACACAGACGCGCTAAGATGTATAGATAAAAAATAATCGAAATACTAATAATTATAATAATAAACATTGAAAGAAAGACGCCAAAATCAACATCTGCCTACAGCGTCGACCGACACGCAAGGGCAGCAGTGCGGCGGATGACCGTACAAGCATGACGCGAACTCGGAGGCGTCTTCAACTAATGCTCGCTCTTTGGTTATGGTGGTTTAGATTAAGCAGGTGTTGTGGGTTTTAGATGTTCTATTATTTGTGTACTATTGCTGCTGGTGTCGGCTAGTAGTAAGTAGCCGCCATCAGCTGGAAATTCATTGCGCTTTGTCCAATAACTTTTTATGCAAATTAGATCGTTAGTGTTGTATTTTCGTTTATTATTCGCTTTTTTGTTTGGTTTGTTAGTATGTTAGTGTTGTTGTTATTGTAATTGTAGTATCTTGCTTTTGTTAGTTGAATATTTGAACGGTCATCTTTTTTGTTTTGGTTCAAACATATTGTTGTTGTTCGCATATCGAATGTGATTGCACCTTTAACTTTTTTGGTTGTTTCCTCGAGAGTGCTGTAAATTTTGTAGTTGTTTTGGTTTTATTTATTGGATTTTTGTTATTGGTTTTTCGGTCTGCCTTTTGACTGTTTGACTTTAAATGTTGTGGTAGGTAATTGCTTTGGGTCATATTTAGAAGGCTCGAGATGTATTTTTATTGTTGTATATTCATTGGTCTCTTCGTTTTGGACAGCTGTTGCGCTTTTGGTTTGATTATGTTTTTTTCCTCATGTTTTTTTCTTCTTTGGGCCTTAACTTTTTGTGTGAGTTTCATTGAACTTGTATTGCATATTAGGGTAGGCATCAATTTATAATCAAATTAGTTTAATTTATTTTTATTTTATTCTATTTCATTTGGTTTAGTCAATTAAATTAAGTGAAATTCTGTTTTATTTTATGGTTCTTAATTTAATTTAATTTAATTTTAGCTCTTTTTCGGCACTTTAAAACCCGTGAAGGGATTTTCGCAGAGCACCTCTTACAATTTTTGGGGGCGTTTTAACGTTTTTCCCAACAAATTGAGGGACCGGCGTAATACACTCGGAGGGCTTGATACAAACTGCCAAGCGGGTGACCGCAATTAGATGAATTATTAAACTTAATTTTTATATTGAAACCAATTTTACAAAATCTTGGGTTTTGGTCGGGCCATGATTTCCCGCACGGCAGTCACTCAGCTAACAACTCGGCTATTGCGGCCGCCCATATTTTATTTAATTTCGTTTAATTTCATTAAATTTTAACAAAATTTATGATTATTTAACATAATTAAATTTTTTGTTTCTTCTTTTTTATCTAATTTTTTCGTTTTTAATTTTTCGTTTAATTTAATTTAATATATTTTTTTAAGGGGGTATTCCATTCTAGAGGGCCGAATTTCGAGCGTTTTTTGGCAATTGTTAAAAAAACTTTTTATCAGTTGTTTATTTATATTTCAAAAGTACACAAAATTAATTTAAAAAAATAATTTTTTTTTCATGGAGTTATGCGTCCTTGAGGTAGAAATTTCTATCCTTGTGGTCATCTGAAGAATAAAAAAATTATCAATTCTTAATTAGTACGAATGTTGCTATCTCAAGGACCTGCAAAACTGGAAAAAAAATTTAATTTTTCATAAAATGGCGGCTGCTCAAAAATAAACATCGATTTTTTCACTAATTTTTTAACTTTGTCGAATTTTTTAAAATTTTCATTTTTTGTTGCTTCTTTGATAGAGAGATATTTAAAGAATATTCATGTCAAATTTCAAGTAAATCAACTGATTAGAACTTGTGATATTGTGGTTTCGAGAAAAATACGTTTAAAGTTTTACGTCCAGTCGCCTATTGTTGCAGTCGTTCGCTCAACCGGTCTAGTTGCCACGACACTAAAACGGCTATAACTGCGGAAATAATTTGAATTTTAAAAAATCCTTTCAGAGAGATATTTTTGAATATCTAAACTGTCGAATTATGAAAAAAATTGAAATTTCTAGATTAGAATACCTCTTAAATTAGATTATCTATTTTACTTTATTATTTGATATATTTTTTTATGGATTTTTTAAATTTTCTTTTTGTTTACTTTATTTTATTATATTATATTATTTATTCCAACTTTAATTACTTTTATAGGTTATTTTTGTGAAACTGTAGCTACTACTAAATAAATTAGCTAGTCTTATAATATAAACGTTTCTTGCCCCTTGCTTGCCTTCATTAATATTTCTCGCATGATATATTTTAATTTTTTTACAGCTGACCATTAGTTATTAGACATATATATATGTTTCTGTTGTTATTAATTTACTACAAGCGTTAACTCGTTTTATGTTTATTCTTCATTTCTTGAATGCATTTATAATTCGATTTAATTAATTTACATATTCTCTTTGAGACTTTTTATTTAGTCATTTCCATGCGTTAAAGATATAATTTTATCGACCCATCCGAACACAGAGTTTTTAATTCAATTTTATTTGTTTCTATTCATAATTATATTAGCATGTTTGTAATAAATAACATCAGTATTGCCTTACATTTATATTGAGCTGAGCTTGAAAACGTGTGAAAATAAAAGTCGATACATTAGAAGAGATTGAAATATTCGTAAAAATTAAGTTTGATTTTTAATTAATTTAAATTTTAAACTAAAAAAAAATAAATAAAAATTAACTAAAGATAGATAGATATTTCTGAAGAAAATTTTATAAATTCAACGCCAGAAATATATACATAACCTCGACTAGCCAGTGATGATCGCATCGACGCCTCTTAATAACTACACTCAAGTATTGTTTCCCATGAGCTCTTCATAAACTTTGTGTGATATAGGCTTTTCCCAAGTTTATACATATAAATATACAGTAAAATTCTTAATAATAGTTATAAACAAATTTTTAGCTGAAATTCTCTTTACTTTGTTCCGAAATCAATATTAAAGTCAAATATATAAAATCCACTCCACTATATCTAGTGATGTCACAAGGGTTTGTTAAAAATCAATGCAAATTTCGATGAACGCCTTAACTTGAAAACCACCAAATCAAATTGCCTCACCAAATTTTTAGGAGTTATAAAGGGATATTAGGAGAAGGTTAATGTGAAGTTTGGCGACCGCGATAGCCGAGTGGTTAGCATTACGTACTACCATTCGGAAGGCCTGGGTTCGAGCAACATACAAAAATTATAGAAAATAAAGTTTTCTAATTGCGGTCGCCCCTCGGCAGGGATTTTCAAGCCCTCCGAGTGTATCCCTGGTATGAAATAAAAGCTCCTCATAAAAATCAATTCATCGGCCGTTCGGAGGCGGCTTAGGATAAACTGTAGATCCTTTCATTTGTTGGTAAACACATCAAGATGCAAACACATAATATATATATATATATTATGTGAAGTTTTCATTTAGATTGGTGCTGCCGTACCAGAGATATGACAATTTTAGTGATGGTCGCTACCTATACAAAATACATGCAGCAACAACAAATACATGTAAAATTCCAAAATACGCGTACATTACGTTGTATGTGGAGTTGAAAGAGAGAGAAAAAGAGTGAAAAAGTTGAAAATGAAAAAAAAAAACAATTAATAAAGGAAAATTTGAAAAAAAAAAATTTTAAATCAATTTTTTGTTTGTTTCCCTTTCCGAAAAAAATTCGAAAATTCAAAATTTCAGTTAGATTTTCTTGATTTTTTATAGGCGTAGCGAAGCCGCTAATTTTTCATATAAATATATGCATTGTATGCAAATTCGTTTTGACAATGATAATGGAAGTTTTACCACATATTTCTTGTGAGCTCTTATGCCTAATTCATGATTGTCAACTTCCGTAAGATGTTGCCCTTCAAAAGAGGAACGCGTAACAGAGAAGCGAAGACAAAGTGCATGCAGTGGCCTTTAAGTGGCACAAAATGTGAAAATCTTCACGAGTATAAATAAACGTTCAAAAGCCAACAGAGATATTGTCAAACTTTAACCTTTGTGGTGTAAACAGCTCAACAAATTGTCTACAAAAATGGTGCGTAAACAAATTTGAAAAACTAATAGAACGGATATTAAAAGTAAACAAAAATTTAACTCTAAGAAAAGTGATGAAACAGAAAATAAATTGAATAACTTTGAGTTCAAAATATAAATGGAAAAACCGAAAAAAGTGCATTTAGCATGCGCAGCGTCCTCGCAGTTGGATATCACGAAGTTAAACAAAAATTTCTAATGATTTTTTCTCTTTCTTGCTGCACAGAAATTCTTCGTTGCTGCCTCTTTCGCCTTGTTGGCTTATGCTGCTGCTGATGTCTCGCATCTCGGCGGTGGTGGTGGCTACAATTATCCTGCGCCCGTTCATGAGGAAGTTCGTTCAGAACCTATCGTACCACAAAACACCTACCTTCCTCCACCACCACAAAACACTTACATCCCACCTGCACCAGTCCAAGAAGCTGTTCTCTCTGAACCAATTGCCGCACCACAAAACACCTATATCCCACCTCCACCTCCACCACCACCACAAAACACCTACATTCCACCAGCACCAGTACAGGAGGCTGTTCTCTCTGAACCAATTGCTGCTCCACAGAATACTTATCTTCCTCCTTCATCTTCTGCTGGCCAAAGTGGTTACCGCTACAAGACCGTTCGTCGTGTTGTCTACAGACGTCGTTTCTAAATGGTGAGGACTACATATGCTGAGACCGTACCCATTTGACTGTTGTTGATTTTTATTGTTGTTAGCTAATTTTGTTAAGAAAAATATGTGTACCTGAAAATGATTGAATTAAAATCAAATTGATAATATAAATTGAAAATTTAATTTATTTGTTTAATTTCTTAAATTTAAGATATTAAATAGCTCAAGAGGAAGCAAAGGATTTTTTTAGGAACTTCCCAAAATAACCAAAAAATGTATATACAATTGAAAAGAAATGGATTAGTGATTTAAAGTTTAAGGTCTTGATTATATATATTAGGTCTGTGACTTTGCTAAGCATTCGAAAATGCGCCTATATGTAGGCAACGTTTAAAAGCATTAGTTACCTCTAGAGAAACGTTGGGGACATTTAGAATGGAGATGAATGAAATATATCTGAAGCTGAGTTTATTTATGCTTTTTTACAGCTGAGTGCCTCTTCAAGTGTAGCTTGAATGAGAACATAATTTTGTATGTACAAGTTATGAGTTATTTCAATTTACTACTGATTTGATTTGTTTATTTTGTTGAAATTTTTTGTATTAAATAGGTTCCCAAGTAACGAAAAATTTTGCTAAAATTTTGACAACAGAACAAAATATATATATGTATATGTATGTATATGAAATGAAAAGGAATAGCCAAAAATGAATAAAGATTTTATAAGACTAACAAGTGGGCCATCTACTGTTTCCTATTTGAATTATGGCTTGAGTGGGCTTTAACATCTTCAATGACATTTCCCATATGTCCAATGTTAAGTAAGAGGCTTGCGGTTTATGAAATGGTTGAACTTAGGACTGAAGAAAGTTGAAAAATATTAATCCTTAAAGAATACTGAATTGGGAGTTGTAGAATTCCATTACCTACATATTTATAAGTATATATTAGTTTAATTTTTTGTGATAATTTAATAAACAATGATGTTCCAACTTATATTCCTATCTGATAATAGCTCCAGTAAGTGTTTGGAATTGCAAAAATTGCCGAAATACAGATTTAGTCCACCTTTGACACAAATGAAGAACTATCGCGGATGAAAACCCTGCTGTGCGGACTCGATTCTCATCAGTATCAATATTTGTATCTATATATAGATATATTTTGAATTCATTAGGAAAATCTGACGTTCCACGCAGGATGTAATTTTTAATATCCCGAGGATTTGGTTTGCCCTTTTGATATATCTTGCAAAATAATCTTCATTTAAATAATTTAATTTATTCAACGGTACATACATCTTCTTCCACAGGTTGCTCTTGCTGGCGTTGTTTTATTGCTTTAATTAAAAGACGAACTTTAAATAAAATATTTATGCATTAAGGAGGAATCAACCAGGTTTCAACGAATTTAGGTTTAGGCATTACTGTCTAAAGGGAATTAATGACATTGTATTTTAAGAAGCTCTATCAAAAGTGCAAGGTCATAAAAAGTTTTCATCCTACCAAGTCGCATGCAAACCAATTACCATTTTTATTTCCCAATTTTGGATTCATTATCGTTCACAGGAACTAAGAATTTTGCCAAATTTGTTGGGCAGAATTTTGCATAAAGGTCGAGTATGAAGGCTAATATGGTCCAATTGGTCCAAGAAGTGAAGCGTTGACCATTCCGTGAAATTTCACTTCGCTAATCGGGCTAAAGATCGCTAGGCAAAAGGTGAATTTTTTTTATCAATAAATCATCTTTTCCGATGAAGCTAATTTTTAGATCGTCGATTACATTAGAAACTCAAACTGGGGGCTAAAGATCGCTTGGCAAAAGATGTATATTTTTATCGAAAAATCATCTCTTCCGATGAAGCTAATTTTTAGATCGTCGATTACATTAGAAACCCAAACTGCCGCATTTAAAGTTCAAAAAACCCACACATAATCTTGGAAAAGTCAATTCATCCTTAGCGAGTAACTGTTTAGTGTAGAATGTGTTCCGGCGTAATCGTTTTTCTCATAAAACGAGTAAAGAGCTATCATTACCGTTAATATCTCATTCTCAGAGATTATTTATTTTCAAATGTTGAACAGATTGATATGGACGATGGGTGGTTTCAACAAGACGCTAATACACGTCAAAAATCCAACTTATAATCGAGCTTTTACGTCCTATGTTCGAAACTGGCCAACCGGCAGCTATGATTTGTCTCGCTTGAACTAATTTAGTGAGGAGCCGTTAAGAATAAGTGCTGAGAAACCCATTCAAGGAAGATTCATGACTAGAAACACGAAATTTAAGCCGCCATTGCAGCCAGATTTGTCCAAACAATCGGAAATATTATGAAAAATCGGGTCGACGCTATAAGTTACTGTTGGGTCAGCTGCAGTGGCCACATGAATGAAAAAGTACTCCATTATTAACCGAAATATTGAGGCATTTAATTTTTTTTTTTTGTTATAGCTGTTTTAAAACGCAATTTTTGTGTGCATGTGAATGACATTTTCTAAAAATTTCTGATGAGCTCTGTGTTAGAAATTTATTTTCCAAGTTTCTGCGCATAAATATTGGGCAATTAGAAAGTCTCCGCGAACCTTGCCATTTATTTTTCGGATGACTTTACAAGCCCCTCAGTGTAGAGCTTTTTTGGGTTTATCAGCGAAGTCTTGGCCAGCGGCTTCACGATCGGCCTTTTTTTTTACTATCAACAGAGTTTTGCAGAAACCGGAACAAATGGTAGACAGATAGTGCAAGGTCCGGGCTATATGGTGGTTGCATCAATACTTGCAAGTCAAAGTCTGTCAATTTTTATAGCACGAAATTCTCACATAACGTATTTCTTTCCGAAATTTAACTTATAGAACTGTCTCCAAAAAAAAAATTATTTGAAATTACAGCTATCAAACACGCATTAATATGACACAATCTAATTAGTTTTGCTGGAAATAAGCGTATCTGGACTATCTAGTGACAATAACCAACGGAACTTTTTAAATTAGCCCATATATCATTAAAATAGGAAATGGTTGGTGGCTTCCAAAGGCTAAGCCCGTACTTAATTTTCATTGTTTCAATTAAAAATTGAACAGAGCAACTTCCCACAATCTAACATAATGATTTCTTCTTCTAGAGCATACAATTTGTAAAATTAATTTTTTTTCTTTATGCCAGCAATTTTTTTTACTATTCTTGAATTAATTATAGATGCTCTTTAAAGATAATTTGGTTATTTTATAGCAAACGGAACATTTTTTTTAATTACCAGATACGTTAATTATTCAAATATTTATGTATTTTAGAAGCACATTAACTAACATTTAAATGTCACAAATAAAATTATATTTTTCTCAATCTCAAAGCTAAAACTAATGTCATAAAAAACCTACTCTACTTTATCTAGAGATACTGCATATGATTGTCGCATAATTTATTTTCATTGTAAATATGTGCATTTCATTTAAATTAATTTCGGATATTTTACGATTGGCTACTATTGTGTAGGCTTTTATGCCTAATTCTTAATTGTCTACTACCATATAATGGCTGTTTCTTTGGCGTAACGCCCTTTAAAAGAGACTCGCGTAACAGAGCAGCGAAGATCAAGTGCATGCAGTGACCTTTAAGTGACACAAAATGTGAAAATTTTCACGAGTATAAATAAACGTCCAATAGCCCACAGAGATATTATCAAACTTTAACCGTTGTGGTGTAAACAGTTCAACAAATTGTCTACAAAAATGGTGCGTAAACAAATTTGAAAAACTAATAGAACGGATATTAAAAGTAAACAAAAATTTAACTCTAAGAAAAGTTAAGAAACAGAAAATAAATTGTATAAGTTTCAGTTCAAAGCATAATTGGAAAACCAGAAAAAAGTGCATTTAGCGTGCGCAGCGCCTTCCCAGTTAGATATCACGAAGTTAAACAAAAATTTCTAATGATTTTTTCTCTTTCTTGCTGCACAGAAATTCTTCGTTGCTGCCTCCTTCGCTTTGTTGGCTTATGCTGCTGCTGATGTCTCGCATCTCGGCGGTGGTGGTGGCTACAATTATCCTGCGCCCGTTCATGAGGAAGTTCGTTCAGAACCAATCGTACCACAAAACACCTACCTTCCTCCACCACCACAAAACACTTACATCCCACCTGCACCAGTCCAAGAAGCTGTTCTCTCTGAACCAATTGCCGCACCACAAAACACCTATATCCCACCTCCACCTCCACCACCACCACAAAACACCTACATTCCACCAGCACCAGTACAGGAGGCTGTTCTCTCTGAACCAATTGCTGCTCCACAGAATACCTATCTTCCTCCTTCATCTTCTGCTGATCAAAGTGGTTACCGCTACAAGACCATTCGTCGTGTTGTCTACAGACGTCGTTTCTAAATGGTGAAGACTACATATGCTGAGGCCGTTCCCATTTGACTGTTGTTGATTTTTATTGTTGTTAGCTAATTTTGTTATGGAAAATATGTGTACCTGAAAATTATTGAGTTTAAAATAAAATTGTTAATATGAATTGAAAATTAAATTTGATTTGTTTAATTTCTTAAATTTAGAATATTAAATAGCTCAAGAGGAAGCAAAGGAATTTTTAAGGAACTTGCCAACAGAACTTAAAAATTTATATACAATTGAAAAGAAATGGATTAGTGATTTAAAATTTAAGGTATTCATTATATATATTAGGTGTGTGACTTTGCTAAGCATACTAAAATGCGCCTACATGTAGGCAACGTTTTTAAACATTAGTTACCTCTAAGAGAAACAGAGAAACGTTGCCGACATTTAGAATGCAGATGAATGAATGAGGCTGTGTTTATTTATGTTTTTCTACAGTTCAGTGCGTCTTCAAGGGTAGCTTGAATGAAAACATAATTTTGTATACACAAAAATTATAAGTTATTTCATTTCATATTACTTTCCCCAAAATAGGGAAAATTCTTAATATGAAAAAATGTATTTGATTAAAGCAAAAATGTATCAAGAGTTTGTACATGATGACTCGTATATGATTACAAAGACATATTTAAGAAAGGAAAAAAAAATGCCATTGGCAGAAAAAATCTGGTCTGCATATGTATATAATCCACAAGAGATAATGCTAAAGCTTTATTCCTTTCTATAGAGAGGACTAATTTCATTATTTGGTATTTTATATCTGATTAATACAACTCCAAGCTTTATGCTTCAACAAGGGGTTTTAGGATTTGCGCTTTGTATGCGAAATTAAAATTTTGTTGTTCATAGCATCAACATCAGAGGAATTTTAGAGCTAAAGTTAAAGTTTATAGATTTTGATGATTTTTGGAATGTAAGTGTTTGAAAAAATATTTTTACATATTACAAAAACAGGCTACTTTTATTATTTTTTCCATAGCGAAATTCGATT
This sequence comes from Neoceratitis asiatica, assembly GCA_030068015.2. Classification (NCBI taxonomy): domain Eukaryota; kingdom Metazoa; phylum Arthropoda; class Insecta; order Diptera; family Tephritidae; genus Neoceratitis; species Neoceratitis asiatica. Next base: position 89,993,398 of record CM061526.1, read on the forward strand.
AATGCCTGCCTGCGCCGATTGTGCTTCTTCACCGCTTTGCTGTGCTGTGATATAAGCAGTAGCAATAAAATCACTCTTTGCAACGTGTATTTTTTCCAAAATGACTGTTTTTTGTTCGCCACTAATTTTCTATCATATTCACTAGTATTATTACACACACACACATATATTCGTTTTTTTTGTTTTTTTGTTTGCAATATATTATATTTTTGGCACTGATAACAAAACGGGGAAAAACTCTTCAGTAAAATACAACACAACAAAGAAAAAAAAGAAAAATTAGATAAAATGAAAATGAAAAAAGTGAAGCAACAAAAAAACTCATGAATATCCAACATTTTATGATTAAAATGTGAATATAGCCGAAATTTGCCATAAACATAAAGTAATAAAACCTATTTTTAGAGAATTTTACTGTAGTACAAGCGAACTTAAGAGAAAGTTCCAAGCAGTAAAAGGATAAAATAAATGTGAAAATAATAGTTAGTAACTAGTGGAGAAAAGTTGAAACGAAAGGCTTAGACGATTTGTTAGTAAATATGTTACCGCTTACCAAATTGAAATGTCTATTACTCCGCGTGCATTTCTGACTTGAAATAAAAGTCTATCATAAAAATCCATCAACTTTTCAGATTTCAGATTTGTCTATTGAGATTGCTTCCTTTTTTTTGGAAAACATGAAGACGCACACCACAAATGGAAGTAGAAGCTCGGCAGAATTATATTCGGCACATTATTGCAGACATAAGACCCCAATAGCTGCAAAAAGTGGTAGAAAATTGAGCATCTTGACCAGAATTTATTTGAGCCAACCGCGTCGGTTTATTATCCGAAATTATTTTTTTTTTTTTACATAATAATTAGCCATTATACATATATTAAAACCAAATCTTTGGCAGTAATATAAAATTATATGCGTTTTACTTCTTCTTGAAAATCACATGTCTAAAAAAGCACCCTGTAGTTTGGCGTTTGTTAAACGCAATATACTACCACTCTAAAACATGAGATTTATGGTTCGAATCTCTGTGAATCTAGTTTTATTGTTATATCTCGGAAATAATAATAGAAAGTGAATAAAAGAACTAGTATTTAACTAGAATGTTGCTGATGTGTGATGCGATATTTAAAATTTCGAATGCCAGTTGCTAAACTTGATAAATAATGCAATACGCATTAGTTAATATAAAAATGCAAATTAATAGATTTGTAATTCACAACTAGTAGCTTTCTCTGTTGGGTTACTATATGCCATACTTGTCTGCATATATGTATCACTAGGAGAAAACGAGTATATACCGCTCGAGGGCTGTCATTATGCCTTTATTTGCTGTTGGCATATTTATTGCAAACATATGTGAGACAAAGGAAAAAATCTGATATTCATACATGACTCGTCTTCTCATTCACTCATATAAATATGTAAGCAAAAATATTTATAAAAATTCATGTATATTGCTATGTGAGCGAAATCATGTATCCAGCTCAGCACTTCACATACATTTAGCCACATTACCACGCCAAAAGTGATCAAAAGTGTTATTTGTGGCGCTAATATAGACAAAGTCATGGTCAATTTCAATGCCTTAAGAATGTGGACAATATCCTCAAATACATTTATATAGAGACACATGAATAATTAGCTATTTACGGCAGATGCAGTCAATATCTATCAACAATTGCAATATATATAGATATATATACATATATATCTCCAACTGCGGTCGTCTGTTCAACAGTTTTTCTTGCACTTGAATTGCTAAAAATTAATTATAGGAAAGCCGCTGGTATACAAAATGTACGAAATGAGCTGTGACTCAGTGTATACGAGTATAAATACAAGACAATGCTCTCAATCAATCCATCAGTAGCGTATAAATAATTCTACTTAATTTTGAATTCATATTCATATTCTTAATGTTGTTTTCATGTTCGAGAAAATATGTTGTGAATTTATTTAAAAAAAATTTAAAAGTGTGTAGGCACAGATGGTCAAAGTGATGTTGGCAGAAGAATTTTTTTTTTTTTGAAAATTGTCTTTAATTGTATTTAATTAAATTAAATTTAATTTTTTTGAGTGATGGAATTTAAATGGCATCTACAGAAATGTCATTCAGAATGAGAGCAATTTCTTTTATGAAATGAATTGAGGGCCATTAGAACATGAAGTTATGAAGACATAAGTGCTCTATTGAAAATAGATTAAGATTTTTCCCAAAATATTCCAATATTTTAACAGATGGACCAGCATTTAATTAGATAAGTTCAGAAATTGTTAGATTTTTTGGTTCAAACATTTGTTGGCTACTATCGCTGAGGTCATCAGGCTATCTTATGAGATTCGGTTCCAACAAAAAAGTTTTTGTTGGGTTATGTAAGGTTATGTTAGCTTAGGCTAGGTTATAAATGGATGATATTATAAGTACTAAATCTCAGTTTATGAGTTGTTCTTTGTGATGGCCGAAGTTTAATGGAAAAAAAAATTTTTTTTTGATTATTTAATACCAATAATGAAGATATAGGAATTTTGCTTATTCCACTTGCTTAGAAACAACAACAAAAAGTGGTATAAAATCATCATTGTATTCAGTCCAGTGTGGTAAATAAAGGGTGATCCAAGTAGATGTACTTCTTTCAATAGCCTTTTTTGGCAGATCACGCGTGAGTTGTGCCATTTCATCATGGAGAGACTTAAGCTTGAACAACGTTTACAAATCATTCAAATTTACAACAAAATTCTTCTGAAAAGAATGTGTTTCGCGCGCTTCGCTCAACGTATGGTCAACATAATCGGCTTACTGAACATACTATTCGCAACACCAGCACCCATCTTCGACTGAATAGACTACGTCCAGCACGCAGTGAAGGAAATATAGCGGCCGTAGCTGAGAGTGTACACGAAGACTGTGGAGAGTCGATTCGGCGCCGTTCGCAGCAACTCGGACTGACGTATGGAATGACTTGGCGCATTTTAAGTCGAGATCTTCAATTGAAAGCATACAAAGTACAGCTTGTGCAAGAACTGAAGCCGCTCGACCTTCCCAAGCGACATCGCTTCGCTCTTTGGGCTCTTGAAGAGTTCCAAGAAGATCCGACGTTTTCGAGCCAAATTTTGTTCAGCGATGAGGCTCATTTCTGGCTCAATGGGTATGTAACAAACAAAATTTCCACATTTAGGACGAAGAGTAGGTTTAAGAGACTCAAGAGTTGTAATTTCATGCGGAAAAACAACGGTTTGGTATGGCTATCGTGCCATGATAACCGACAATTTGATGCCTGAAATTGAATTTCGTTATTTCCGCGGCATTTGGTTTCAACAAGACGGTGTCACTTCCCACACATCGCATCAATCAATGGATTTATTGAGAGAACACTTCGGTGAGCAGATCATTCTTTCGAATGGTAATAAAAATTCCCCTCTAAATTTGAAATTGAAAAAAAACAGAAATTTTTTCTTTAAAAAAGTATGGAACCTCGAAATGGATCACCCGTTATAAAAAGGACAATTACAAAATTAAAAAAATCAGAATTTCAAAATTTTCTTTCTTCATCTTTCGCCCGATTTGTAGAGCCACTTTTCTCAAGCGTTAGATATCAATTTGACTAATTGAGTTTATGGTAAACATTTTTATGCTGTCACACTAGGTTACCCACTAATGGATTTTATGAAGAGTGAATATTTCATCAAATTATAACTGATATGTGCATAAAGAAAAAACAAAAACAAAAACAAAACGCTGACACCAACAATACCCACAATAAAAACAAAAGTAAGGCAATAACAAAAGTAAAATCATAAAATCAAGCAAATTTATGGCATAATATATCAGACTTAAATGCAACTACTCAGATTTCTATACTATGTAACTCTTACAACAATAACCAAACACATCTACATAAATAAATAAATTTAACATATATAAGTGCTGTGGGCATTGAAATATCTTTTGTGTAATCGGTGAAAAGAAAGAAAGAAAAAAAATTTGGGCAACTCAACAAAACTCACAAAAAAAGAAGAAGAATTAAGAGCTATTTAGCACACACTGAATACATACACACATACATAGGCGAGTATGTACATATATAGTTTAATAAATAAGCATATTTTACTGAAGCGAGCACATTCTGGAACGGGTAAACTAGGGTTAATATAAGGAAGTTAAAATATTCTGATTGTCCAAAATTTTGGAAAACTATATTTTAAGGGGTTAGGCTACTCTAGAGGGCCACAAAATAGGCCTTTTTAGAGATTTTTTCAGCATTTCTTACACATATAATTATTTTTTAAGAAAAATTAATTAAAAACTGGCGGCTATACAGCGCTCTCCCTAGGATGTCTACATTTTTTCGGGAACCACGGCAGGACATACAGTTCTTTGAATTTTTTACTTTAATAAGTTGTTGAACGATTTCTGCTTTTAAATAGCAATAGCTACAGAAGTACATAGGATTTTTTCAATATATGCATTTTTGACAAAATGGCGGGTCTCTAAAGGAAAAAATAATAATTTGACCTAAAAATTGTTCGAAATTTGTTAGTAAAAAAAAACTATGCATGATAAAAAAAAAACCCTACGTATTTCTGAAGATAATGTATTTCTGAAGATGTTGTCAAAATTTCAAGTGAATCGGTTGTAAATTGTTTGAGTTATGTTTCTGGCCAACTTGAAAAAAAAGAGTTTTGAGATAAACGAGTTTAAAGTTTTGAGTATGCCTTACTGACTGAAACTGACGCTTCAACTAGAGAACGTAACTTACGCATTTAGAAATTTGTATATGTCAAAATGACATTTTTAAGATCACAATGTATCATTTGAAATTAAAAAAATCCATATTCTGAAAATTCTAGAGTGGCCTAACCCCCTAAGCATAAAATTATTGAGAATATGAATGAAGGGTTTATATACTACCAATGTCACTGCTTCGTAAGAGTATTTTCAAAAAAATTTTAAATATGTTGACAAATTTACCATTAATCAGTGTCCACTTTTAGCTCCATTAAAGTTATTATCTGAATTCTCAAATTTCTTAAACTCATTTGAGTGTTTCCACCTTTTCTACTTTTTTCTCACCGGTTCACCGCCACAGCGCTCTTCTCTAAAAATAACTTTTTAATTACATTCATGCCATGCAATTCTTCAATATTTACCTATAAAAGTGAAACACAAAAATATTCAGTTATTAAATTTAAAAAAAAGAAAAACCAAATAAATCAACTGGCATTTGTCTCTATGAAATAAATCTCTAACTCAATTGCAATTTCAGTTGAAATGACAAACTTTATTTGATTTTCTTTCCGTTTTGTGTTTATTTATTTGCAAAGCTTTGTTTGTCAATCTTAGCATTAGCATTTGAGCTTTTGCTGTCATTCACTTTTGGCATTTGTACGAACAGTTTCCATTTCTTTAACTTTACATTTAGTCGCTGAGATTTTTGTGGTCGAAATAGAAATTAATTTATTTCGAAATTAATAAGTGGATTTCGTGCAGCTGTATATGTGTATATGTATGTATATTTTGTTGAATTTCATCTACTTTATCATATACATTTTAATGTCATTCAGGGAAAATTTGCTTTGTTTATTTCTCAGTTTCTTATCATTGAAAAATTTCTTGCATTACTTTGTAAATATTTGACCAAATTTTGGTGAAGCAAAAAACTTTGTTACTTTATAAGGATTTTGAACAGTATTTTAGGAATTAATATTCATTTCAATGACTTGTTTGTGTGTTATATACATACCTTCCGGTGCACTTGATTAGAGACGGTATTTTTTATGAAAAGAAATGGAAAGAAATTATGGTATTTAACTTTGCAACAAAGAATTCGATTCACGGAGAATATTTGATGAATATGATTCACCTCATCTATACAAGGGCGCGTTAAATGAGATGGGAATGAGAAAATTTAATTGTTTTTGAATATTTCATATAAGGATGACTTTCAAAAGTAGTTTAGGTAGCTAGCCACATCGAAAATATTAATATTTTCTTCAATGTGCATCATTGACTATATTATTTTAATTTTTAAATACTTTTTCGTATCTAATTATAATTTTTTTTTTCGACGATATACGTTAAATTACGACTCTTCGAGGCACGGCCAAAAATTCTTTCAATACCAAGTCAATGCCTATATTCACGTTACGTTAGATATTAATAGCAGCAAACCGATTAAGACATTCTTTGGCATTAATTTTTTGAAGATTATCTCTTTCAAATGTTGGCCGCGGCTATGTCTCAGGGTCCATCCATTGACCCGTTCGAGCATTTCGACTGGTCACTGGCGAATGACACGCATGATATCTTGCTAAAAGGCCTGAATCGAAGCAGGATTATCCGCGTAGACTTCAGACTTTACATATCCCTACAGGAAAAAGTCTAACGGTGTGATATCACACGATCTTGGTAGGCAATCGAACGGCCCAAAACATGAAATTATCTGCTCACCATAGTGTTCTTTCAATAAATCTATTGATTGATATGATGTATGGGAAGTGGCGCCATCTTGTTGAAAACATTTATTGCGGAGATCACGAGCTTTAGCTTCAGGCATCAAATATTCGGTTATCATCGGGCGATAACGGTCGCTATTGACGGTTTCGTTCTCACTGGCATCATTTTTGAAGAAATATGGGCCTATGATTCTACCAAACCATTGTTTTTTCGGGATGAAATGGCAGCTCTTGAATCCATTTAGGCTGTTCTTCGTCCCAAATGCGACAATTTTGCTTGTTTACATACCAATTATGATAGAAACGGGCCTAATCGCTGAACAAAATTTGGCTCGCACGTTCTGTAGGCCGATTATGTTGACCATAAGTTCAGCGAAGCGCGCGAAACAGATTCTTTACAGAACGTGAATTTTCGTAATAAAGTTGAATGATTTGTAAACGTTGTTTAGGCGTAGTTAAGTATTTACACGATGAAATGCTTAACAATACTGAACAAAAATAACATGACAGTTTGACACGCTTTTGAAAAAAGTACCTCTACTTGGATCACTTCATCGAAATGTGACATTTTTTTGCGAAAAAGGCAGCGAAAATCGCCAAGATGGTCTGTTGCTTCAAAAATCGATCTAGTAGATGTGCACTGAACCGATCCAACAAGTATGGGTTTTAGTTGTAATTTATTAATGATCTTCAACGATGATTGATCGATCAAGACGTTGTTTGTAACGTTACATCTGTCTATATTCTAAGTTTTTCATTTGGATTTTTATATTCATTACAAATCACAACGACCGCTTCAAAATTTTTCTTGCATAAGAATAATCCGAATACTTTAAGGGCAATTTCTGAATCTAATCATGTTCAAATTATGCTAAGAACAGTATTTTTGTATTTTTCATAAGAAAATTTTTCGATGCAGAACAAAACCAACTAGATAATTCGCATTTGCGGACGAGGGAGACTTCAACCCCAAAAACTCTGACATGTGCATGACCGTGACTTATTGGGGTTTAAGATCAAAGCTCTTTAACAACTAAAATTTTGCCAATTTTGTCGTTTTGACTAAGTGAAATGCCATAGTTTAGTTAAAATCAAGTAAGTCGGATTGTATATGTTACGACCTTAGTTTAGTTGGTTAGTTTAGTATATCACTATAACGTTGTTGCTTGCAATTAGCCATATGTAGTAAGAATGTATGCATGTGCGGACAAAGTTTTCCAAATATACTCCTTTATATATATATATAAATATATATATTGCTCTACATAAAGCCAACTAAAATTGTGAAAATTCATATCAAAAAGAAAAGAGTAGAGGAAAACTGCAAACTATTTCCTTGAATTTTATCGTATTTAATTATATATGCACATAGTTTATATGTGTGTAGCAAATGTAGTATGTAATTAAATTGCCATTTTCGTCATCAAGTCGGGTCTGAGCTAATGAAGGAATAGTTTGAATACACTTTGTTTAAGTTTTATATAAAATAAAGCAATTAACTACTATATACATATATATGCGTGCATGTGTGCTAGTGTGTAGATTTGGAATATGCTTAAATATACGTATAAATATAAACTTAACATTGGCAAAAACGAATCAGCCGTACATACATACATGTACACATAGTTTATAGTAATACTCCCTGTACCTATTTATTGACCATAAGGTTCAGTGGAGTACCCAATGGATTAATCCACTATAGCGCAAGTTGGACCATCTTACGTGTCGCCATCAGCTTGTTGTTAGCCGATCATTGCTCGTGTTTTAACAGTCGTAACTATTACACGAAGCAGCAATTGCGCAATAAATTTTATACTTGTATACTGAAAATGAATGGAACTGAAATTCAGGTGAGCTCTGCTGGCACGTACATAAATGGAGCTAATATGTGTAGGGTTTCCCCATAAGAGTGATATGATTTGTTTAAAAAAAAATCCACTGATTGTTAAGTAAATTCAAATGTTTTTTATTTAATGTGAAGTACAATCGATGCAATTAAGTTCTGAATATAACATCATTCAAATGGCCTCTAGGACTTCTTTTGCAGGAAGGAATTCGATGAATCTAATTTTTGAGCACTTTTTTCACTAAATCAAGTCGTATGTCATGAATAGCACCTTCAATATCGACTTTTAAAGCTTGAAGAGAGTCTGGTTTATTGCCACAGACCAATGACTTCAAATAACCCCACAAGAAGTAGTCTAATGGTGTTAAATCACAACGTCTTGAAGGCCATTCAATGTCACAATTTCTTGAAATAATCGAATCTCGAAACCCTTCTTGTAATAACTTGGTTGTTGCACGTGCTGTGTGACACGTAACGGCGTCCTGTTGGAGCCCGATGTTGTTAAGATCAACTTCTTCAAATTGTGGCCATAAAAAGTTGGTTATAATCGATTTATACCGCTATCCATTGACAGAAACCGTGCTACCAGCTTCATTTCGAAAGAAGTACGGACCGATGATTCCACCAGACCAAAAACCACACTAAACTGTCAATTTAGGTGAATCTAATGGTTGTTCGTGAATAATTTGTGGATTTTATTTGCACCAGAATCGACCACACTACTTAGATAAAAGTGAGCCTCATGGGAGAAGATGATTTTCTTAAAAAAACCGTTATCGTTTTCAAGTTGTTTCAAGGCAAAATCAGCAAAGTTGTTCTCGCGTATATCTTGCCATGATGAAATTGTAAACATTACTGAACACAATGAAAAAATACAGATCATGACATATTAAAATGGCCAAAACGACACTTAGAAATCATATCATCCCTATTGGAAAACCCTTTATATTCCAATTAACATGAAACAATTGATAAGTTTTATGTTTTACTAGTTCTTAACCAAAACGGATTGTGTTCGAAAGTAAAAAGTATGTTCGAATGGGACTTTTCACAGATACTCCATAATTTAATCCCCTGTAGGTGCTCTATGGAGTAATTCTGTGGAGTAGTTTCAAAAGTAATTTCCTGCAGGTACTCCATGGAGTGCTCGGATGTTATGCTGCGGTGGAGTATATGGTCCAGCATTAGGACTTCGTAGTATTAATTGGAGCATATTTTTGTATGAATTGTGGTTGGTTTTGGAGTAATCTATTGCCGACGAGGAGTATATATATTTCACGCGTGCGCGGAGTACTCGCGTTGTTTACCGGTTAATGTACACACACATATTTGTAATTTCTGCTAAATAAGCCAACTAAATTTATGAAGGTATTTGTGTGTGTGCATGTGTGTGTATATTGTATTTGTGTTTTCATGCAAATTTGACAACAAAAATAATATTTGAGTAATAATTGTGTGAATGTAAAGTTTAGTATTTTGACACAATTTTCTAGCTGACGAATGAACACATAAACGCTCGTACAAAAGTACATTATGTAATGTATGCATGTATGTGTGTTACATATCTAGGTGCCAGCCAGGCTGGCAGCATGCCTCCGATCATCGGGCGCCACATTGTTGGTATGTAAATTTGCTAACGCTTTTGATAGATTCCCATGATGGATTATTTTGATTGTTCATTTGCATATGAATTGAGTGAAGTTTATTACATTTTTGACACTGTAAATATTAATTGACATTAAGCAAGCGGATTTTTCGTATTTTTGCTGCACACAACTGTCCATCATAAATGGTAATGCAAAGGCATAATGTAAATTAAGATTAAAAAAATTAAAATTAAATAAATGTTTTTGCTTTAGAATTTACATACTCTAGGGAAAAATTATTATTTCAAAATGTTTAGCAACATTTTACGTTTGACAATATATTTTAGTAGCATTTTTTGCTTAGAAACTTTGCTAAGTCTGTGCTGAGCAGGAATTTTGTTAAGCGGTATTATCGATTACCCACATTTCCAGTTTAGCATCAGATTTTGCATAAAAAACAGCATGTTTAACAACATTTGGTTCCAACAACTCGGGCAAATTTTTTCTTATGGAGATTAGGCTAAATATTACAAACTGCCTACTATGGCCTACATATATCTGTTGGTCAGTTTTGTTGTGCCAGAGTGAGGCTCAATCTACCTCGAGGTGTAATTGTCATATAAGACGCCAACTTTATTCGCGAAGTTTAAAATCGCACTGACATCTACTTCTCAGAATTCTTCTAGCTTTGTGATTGCGAAGCCCCCCAGATGTTTGAGTCCTGTTCTCAATAAGGCCTGGCTAATCTGTATTGCCTGCATGTAACACTGTGAGTAGTACACATATGTGACACCAATAGGTTGCATCGCAGTAAGTTGTGTTCTGTATTGTACCTCAAACTTCTTGTAGGCCTTTCGAGATCAGCAATTTGTTGATTTTCCACGGGATCTTGGCGATCTTGCGTGCCGTTAAACAATTATATCTCGCGCGAATCTACTTTCTAACTCTTTCGTTTATTTTCTTGTACGGAGAATTTATAGTTTTTGGTATTTTCGTCCCCAGATGAAAGAGGAAGAGTACTTTTGATAGTCTCACCCACAAGAGCATTTTCCGACATAATACGTTGTGAGATTGTTGCAACCTGGACAACAACTATGTTTTTTGGGCTTATATCATGCAATAGTTTAGCTCAGCAACTTTTCTGATAGCAAATAATTCCGCCCAAGAAAATATTACAACGATCCGGCAGCTTGAAGGTTTGCTTGAAGTCCAGACGACCGCATAACATTACGACGCTCATCCCCTCAGGCGACCGAACAGGTGTTGTAAATACCGTCGACAGACTGCTCGTTTCTGTGTCCCCCAACCTTTTCTTTTAGAGTAGACTGAAACGTCCTTTTCCAAGCATAGGGTACATACTCTATCACTTATTGAGGTATTTCCGGAGGTTTTGGCAGAGAACTTACTTGAAGGTTGTGTGATTTTTGAATGCAGCTGTCGGAGTAGTTTTTAGCGCCCTCTCTAGGTAGAGTGGATTTACTGTATACTATCTGGTGGCTTTCGGTGTGTGGCAGCATAGAGAAAAATTGACTTCATTGTTGCGGTGGTGTTAGGATCTACCTGCCACCTAGCATTTTATTATCGCTCTGATACATTGAGCTTTCACTGCCGCTTTCTTTATTACTGATCCACTTTCTCGGCTTTTCAGGAGCTTCAATGCGGAGATTCGATATATTTTAGTGGAGAGTACCATGTCGGTTTTATCTGCCTCCAAGTTTATTGTAGTCCCCCACCAATGTACGATGCTTAGAGCGTGCTCCATCATGTTACTAATAATATTTTGTCTAAACTTGTCTACCACTTCTCACTCATTTCAATTTGCACTTATCCCTCTGCAACTCAGACAGTCTTCACTCTCCGGAGGATGGCAGGTTCTATTGCGAATTGGCTAAATCCAGACTAATCACGATTGCTTTGTTTGAGACATTATTGAAAGAAAGAAAGAAAACACTTAAAACGCATTGCTTTTGCTCCAGAGCTCAGTTAATATGTAGAGTTAACGACTGAAGTAAATCTCGGTGGATCTACGCTTCGTAGCTCCTTAGCTGTAATGTATGCATTTTGCATTTTCCCCAAATGTCTTCAAAAGGAATAAAGCTAAACTTAAGGGTACTTTTTCATTCGCATAGAAATTATTTCTTGCATACAATCCTCATCTCTCTCCAAGTTAGAGATACATAGTTAGACCTAGGGAATACTCCGCGTATTGTCAGCATGTATGATGCCAGACCTTGTGGATCGTAGCTGAAAAATGACATCCGTTTTAGGTTTGAAAGGTTCGAAACGCAGTTTGCTCGTACATTTCGAAAGTGTTTCAGTGAAATCCACAATTTTCTTTCGTATCAGGCTAGGCAGAGTCTGGTGCTTGAATATCACTTCACTTTGTCGCCCTTTTCATGCTTTATCTTACTGAAATATTTACGAAAAAATATTAATAAACATCTTCTATCTTACAGGCTAAATACAAAAAAAATCCACTAAAAAAACTAATTTTAAGGTAAGTATTAGAATTTAGAAAAAATAAAAAATATTGCACAATAATGAATTTTTGAACTCATAGAAATGCCAACTAAACCCTAAAAATTGATCTGAAAAGTAAAAAGCTCAATAACTTACCAGAAAGAAACTAAGCAAAAGAACATAAAAGAACTAAAGAAACTACAGAAACTTTCATTAAAATTGTAAAACTACAATTAATTGCGGACTGAGCGCAATGCTCTAACTGAAAGTATTAATGTCAACACTTTTGTTCAAGAAACTACATTATCGCATTGTCCTTTGGTAAGAATTTGAACAAATTCGAAGGAAACTTTCTTATTTTGATAATAAAAATACTTTTCATTTTATTTGTGTAAAGGACGAAGGACGAGAGATAAGAGACAAGGAGTAAAAGAAAATAGGATAAAGGATTAAGATGAGTGTTTTTTGTATTTGTAGCAGCAAATATGACAAAGGCTTTTTAGTATGCAAAAAAAAAAAAATATAAAAATACTAATCATTCATAAACATTTTCGTGAACGGCCACAATGAAAAGGCTTTTGATACAAATTTAAATAAAAATATAATATTTTTGACATGCAAAAAAGGACTTTTGTGTGAAATACACAAAAGAGTTCATATTTCCTTTGTCACATATAATGTTCAACAGAAAATTGCTTGCGATTCACTATTAATTCGTACATTAATATTTGTAGTACTGAAGCATTTAATCGATAACCGTTTTCTTCAGTTTTTTTTTGTAGTATTACAAGATATGGGTAAGTGACACAGAGTGTCATCCTCTCTAGTTGTCTTGTTGCGTTTCAAAGAAGTGCTATAATCCGTTGCCTACATTTAGGCTACAAATTAGTAAAGACACCTACCTACTCAAGCAGAGGGGAATTGGATGGAGAGCATAATGGTTAATACATAGAAGCAAATCTGCTAAGGCATTCGTGTCAGAAGACATTATGGAACAACACAGACATTGCTTACAGGGCTCCTTATTTAGGAAGCGAGGAGCAAAATATAGTTGAATTTTCTCCCCATTGTCATACATATTATGTATACATTTGGATATTACAGTTACCACATTGAAAACGTCGCAACATTTTCTGCAATGTATACACCATTTTAGGCGGCCGCCATAGCCGAGTGGTTAGCATTGCGTACTGCCATTCGGAAGGCCTGGGTTCGAGCCCAGATTCGAGCAACATCAAAAATTATAGAATATAAAATTTTCTAATTGCGATCGCTCCTCGGCAGGGATTATCAAACTTTCCGAGTGTATTTCTGACATGAAATAAAAGTTCCTCATAAAAATCCATCGGGCGTTCGGAGGCGTCTTAAAATAAACTGTAAATCACTCTTGGTATAAACATCAAGACGCAAAACCACAAATTGGAGGAGGAGCTCAGAGTTCCAAAGCGCCAAATATATATATATACCATTACATACATTGTTCGATTTGCGAAGTGACAAGGGAGAAAATTTGTACAAGAAAACCCTTAAAGCGGAATTTGGTAATTAAAATTAAAAAAGTTAACACAAGAGGTAATTAAAGTAATAAATTTTTTTATAATTGTACTAAGCCGCCTATAAACAGCTGATGGAATTTTGAAAGGCGCATTTATTTTCATGTTTGAAGCACAATTCAGGAGAACATTAGTACGCAATACAAATCACTTGGTTATTGTGGAATCAAAAAAAAAAAGATTCAAAATTGCAGAAAATCGAATGCACAAGCTCACATGACTTTCTAAAAAAAAAAACTATTAAAATTTAAATGCTTTTCTCTTAATACTTTTAAGTTGCAATCAACTTTTGAATTTTTTTCATTTTTACCAAAATGACTAGTTTTTCAATGACTGGTTTTCAATAAACAATATTTTTTGGCCTTCAAATTTATGAAAAGTTTGAATTTGTGTTTAAATTGCATTAAATTTTCAATTTTTGTGATGCTTTGAATGCACAATGACATACTAAATGCTGAAAGAAGTGAGTTCTTTTGAAAAACAAATTGTAATTTAATTGTATTTGCTGTTGAGAGAGGGGGAAAATAGAATACATTGCAAAGAAGGAGATTTGATTCGTTTATAAGTAACAACTTCCATTTCACGCTCCAAAGTCAGTAAAGAAGGAGGTATGTAAAATGTGATCCATTTCGAGGTTTCCTACTGTTTTAAAAAGAAAACACAGAAAATTCAAATTTAATGGGGAATGTTTATTACCATTCGAAAGAACATTCTCTGGCATTTATTTTTTGAAGATGTTTTGGTCCAAGGCCTGAATCGAAGCGGGATTTTCCGCATAGATATTAGACTTTACATATCCCCACAGAAAAAAAGCCTAACGGTGTGATATCACACGATCTTTTTCAGCCAATCGACCGCCCCAAAACGTGAAATTATCTGCTCAACGAAGTCTTATTTCAATAAATCCATTGATCCGATGTGTGAGAAGTGACACCGTCTTCTTGAAACTAAATGCCGCGGAAATAACAAACTTCAATTTCAGGCATCAAATAGTCGGTTATCATTGCGCGATGACGGTCGCCATTGACGGTTACGTTCTCACCGGCATCATTTTTGAAGAAATATGGACCGATGATTAAAAAATAACACCAAACCGTTATTTTTTCTCAATAAAATGACAGCTCTTGAATCTCCTCAGGTTGCTATTCGTCCCAAATGCGGCAATTTTGGTAGGTTAAACACCCATTGAGCCAGAAATGGGCCTAATCGCTGAACAAAATTTGGCTCGAAAAAGTCGGATCTTCTTGGAACTTTTCAAGAGCCCAAGAGCCCAGCGATGTCGCTTGTGAATGTCGAGTGGCTTCAGTTCTTGCACAGGATGTATTTTGTATGCTTTCAATTGAAGATCTCGACGTAAAATGCACCAAGTCGTTCCATACGTCAGTCCCAGTTACTGCGAACGGCGCCGAATCGACTCTCCACGGTCTTTGTGTACACTCTCAGCTACGGCCGCTATATTTTCTTCGATATTTCGGAGGAATATTATCCAATGAAGAATGCTGGGTCTCCAGATGGGTGATGGTGTTGCGAATAGTACGCTCAGTTAGCCGATTATGTTGACCATAATTTGAGCGAAGCGCGCGAAACACATTCTTTACAGAACGTGAATTCTCGTAATAAAGTTGAATGAATTTGTAAACGTTGTTCAGGCGTAAGTCTTTCCATGATGAAATACCAAAGAATACTGAACAACAATAACATGACAGCTTGACACGACTCTCGCGTGATCTGTCAAAAAAAGGCTATTGAAAAAAATACCTCTACTTGGATCACCCTTTACTTTGAGAGATTCCCGAAGCGCTTGAAAAAAGTTCTCATCTATTAAACTCTACATCGGAAGTGAAAACGAATGCCTTGCAAAGCAACCCATTTCGTATAAAAAATAATTAAGGAAAGCATGGAGATGGGAGAGCCTTCAACATTACATAGAAGGGCTTCTATAATTGCCTCTTACTCCCTCTTTTATCTACTGGGTAGTTATATGGTAACTCTAAAGTTATCTTAATAAAATAAAATAGAATTATTAAAACTTTAAATCCAAGATGTTTAGCGAAAAAAAAATTATTTGAATTTTGATTGAAATAATTTTCTTATTCAACTTGATCATTTGTTGCTAACTTTCATTCCAGATAAAATTTACAAATGCCACTGTGCAAGCAGTTTTGCTATAAATGATGACTTAAAAAATCACATTCGAGGAAAACTCTTAAAGGTTTTGTAGGTTTCCTAATGGTAAAGATCGTAAAATATTATATACATAAATTTTGAATGCTGAATTTGGCAAGGAAGCCACAAAACTTCTCCAGTGACAAAAATTCTACAACAACAATCAACAACAATCAACTCAATCATATTCAAAAGTGCAATAAAGCAAACACCAAATATGTGCAAGTTTGCAAAGAGGAAAATGAAAAAAAAATATAAATAAAATAAATTTAGTGACATTATACAGTTAAAGTGCAACATGCTCTGAAATGTAAATACATACATACATATGTATGACTGCAGCAATGCGAGGTGACAACAGTAGAGCGTATGATTAATTGTATGCCTTGGCTGCTATCTTTGGCAGATGTTAAGGGTGCCATGAAATATATGTACATATGTGCATGCTCCCACATGTACATAGTCTCGGTTATTTTTCTCTGTGATAAACTGCAAACACACATTTTTTGTGTGTGGAAATTTGTTAGAAAATGCTCGAAAAGCGGAAACTTTGACTTATACATTTTCCCAAAAATATATATGTTTGTACAATATGAGTAGAGTTTGTCTGTTATGAGACAAAATTCAAACCGACAATACACTTTATACATTTATATATATGGGGGTATGCTCTACTGCGTATGCATGTTACGGCACACATGCAATTTTTAACGGTAAGCACATATGTACATATATACAATTGTATGGGTAATGACTACTTTTCATGATGCTGGTATTAATCTGTTGAACATATGTGCGACTGTAAACATACATATATACAAGTATTTTTTGAAGAAGCTTTACCCATTCAAGGTTGCTCGGCATAGTTGAGGGTTTCCATTGTTTGCTTGAAAGTTACTAGTTTTTTGTATGTACTATATGCATGCATAATTATGTGCACATAACATATGTATATACCTAGAAATGAGTGTATGTATGCTTAAGATATATATATATAAGTACATACATACATACAACTGCACATAATTTCTTTGCCTTCCGCAAAATCTGGAAAATTTTCCTCATTTCTTTTGCTTGCAGTTATTGTTGTTGCTATTTGTGATTTTCATTTTTGAGAAATGTGTTTGAGCACAAAACATACTATCATTATGCAGGCGATAGGAGATCTTAATAGCTTATGCATATTAAACACAGACATCACTGACATCATCAAAAAAAGAAAGCAACACACACAGAGCTAATGAGCAAATGTGTACTGGTGTTGCGAAGAATTTCACAGGAGATGAAGAAATTTCGAAATTGCAGTTTAGATTCAATTCGTAGGTAATTCAACTTTTCTAATCCTTTATTGAGTGTCAAATGCCAGGTATTGAGCTACTAAATGTGCTAAGGCTACTAAATGTGGCAACCATTGTGAAACAATTTCAAAAATATGATAATGATAATATTTCCAGAAGACAGATTACAACTCAAAAGTGGTTTTTTGTTTCTTAGAAATTAAAAACAATAGATCCAGATTTCTTTGAAATTACTTACCAAAGGTTTAGATTTCTAGGCAAGCAGAGTCAGCTTAATCTATCAAATACTTCCTGGTATTTTTATTGGTTACAAATATCACTAATTTAGCTTAGGGGAAAAATGTCTCTAAGTTAACTTGGTTATGCATTCGACTGCAGTTTTTTTTATTCCATAATATATTTTTTGATCGAACCCATTTATTTAGTTTGTATCTAATGCGTAGCGGTAAAGCGGCTTAAATATTTAAAAACATTTCGTTGCCTACATTTAGGAGTATACTTAGCGAAGACACCTACCAACATATGAATGCCGCAGGTGGAGTTTATTCTAATACGCCTAGGAAGTCTACCTCAAGTGTTGTCCTTATATTTTGTAATTTTTTTTTCGAATTCGACTAAAGTTATAATTTAGTCTCCAACAAAATTTACAAATACTAAGCAATAAAGCAGGCGGCCGCAATAGCCGAGTGGTTAGCATTGCGTACTACAATTCGTAAGGCCTGGGTTCGAGCCCAGGTTCGAGCAACATCCAGAATTATAGAAAATAAATTTTTTTAATTGCGGTCGCCCTCGTCAGAGAATGTCAAACCCTACGAGTGTATTTCGGGCATGAAATAAAAGCTCCTCAAAAAAATCAAACAGCCGTTCGGAGGCGAGGCAAAACCACAAATTGGAAGAGGAGCTCGGCCAAAAATCGCCACAGCGGTTATAAAGAGCCAAAACGGCATAATTAAGAAAATTTTATTGCCTACATCTAGGTAAATACTGCCACCAGTGTAACTAGAATATTTTCAGCGATCCAGCTAAATGCGCCAATAAATGAAGCTAAAACCAGCTAAACAATATTCTGAAAAAAAAAAAAAATCTAAAAGAGAAGCTAAAAGTTCAAAGAAAACAATTCGAATTATTTAATTCGTTCTGATGAAAAAATGACTTAAGAAAACAAATATTTCATACATTTAAGACTAGTACTTTCATATCACAACTTATACAACTAAATATTTTGTTTTTACAAAAATATTGTACAATTTTTCTATGCC
Organism: Neoceratitis asiatica; assembly: GCA_030068015.2. NCBI lineage: Eukaryota > Metazoa > Arthropoda > Insecta > Diptera > Tephritidae > Neoceratitis > Neoceratitis asiatica. The sequence continues at coordinate 90,012,023 of CM061526.1, forward strand.
ACAATTTTCTTCATATTCAAATGAGCATCTTAAGGTACGGGTGTATCAACCTGCTTAAAATATCCATCGATTAATATATAAATATTGATTTTTAAATTCGAATTTTGGGTTATTTTCACTATCTTCTCATACTTACGATGTTTTATAAACTTTTAGCCATTGAGATTAGAAACCTGCAAAAAAAGATTTATTTTTTCAAAATTAATAGAATATGTAATAATCAATTGTCTTCTTCATAAAGGTCTGTAGAATTTATGAAATGTACTTTTATTGTGTAAAGAAATGATTGATCTGTCTCTTTGTATAACTTTGTGACGGTTTGTTGAGGAAAAAGTTTGAATTTTGCAAAAATTTATCCAAAATTCGAGGGAAAGTGGTTTTTTTTTTGAATAGGACATCGCAAGCCTTTTGAGCGCACGATTCCACCAATCATCATTTTTTATTTCCGGAATAAAATTCCTCTATGGAGGAAGAGATGAGTCGAGCTTAATATCGTATTAAGTCCTCATTTGTTGAATTAAATATTTCGGGTAATGTGTTGATTTCTCATTTTTCAGTTTTAGCTGCTACAGTAAGCGGAAAGTAACCGTGGTGGCGAGTTGTGCCATATGTGGAGATGTAGTTTTTTGAAGAATTCTTGATAATCTTAAAAATAGATATAAATATATTTATAGATATTTTTGGAACTGTTAATTTAGTGAAAGCAGAATGACTAAATTGTCAGTAGTGCAGAAAATTTGATAGTCTAAGTTTCATTTATTATTCGAATTGAGTAGCAGCGCTACTATCAGAAAAAAAGACAAGAAAAAACAACTATCAGAAGAAAAGATTAAATTCTAAGTAAAATATACTTTGTACGAGTATGTAGTTTGAAGTTCCTAGAAAATAGAAATAGTTCAACACAATTTCATGAAAAATTTTCAATATTTTTGCAGCAATTTTTTAACAACTCGTTTGAAAAGCTTTTTCACAGCAAATACGCTCGTGACCTTCCGATACTAAATTTTCCTATACAGGAAATTATGCGCAAACAAATTCGCATTTCAGTGAACAAATCCCATTTTATTTATTTTCGCCATCGAGCCATGCGTAATTATTGAACACATTGAAAAATCGAAAAATTCCATTGAATGTACATAAATAAATATATAGAATATATATCCAGCCTGTAAATATTCTGAGAATACTGCAGTTGCAAAGTGGCATCAAATGCATGACACTGTCTTTTGTTAGCTTACCAGCAACAGCTATGCAACTTCCACAGTCAAGTGGGTGCGCCCACCACACTTATGTCTTACATGGCTCAAACAAAAAAAAAAAAAAAAAAAAAAAAAAAAAATGAAAGAGTTTCTTCACTTCAAAATGCTTTTACTCACTTCAAGTCAGAAGTATGCACAATATATTTATGCGAATGAACAGTGTAAATATGTATGGCATACAATTTAAAAAATCGAAAATTTTACAACAGAAGCATATTTCGACTTTTCCTATGATTGTGGTTGAGTCGTAAGAAATAATACCATTTCGAAGACATACACATATGCGCACTCATGCAAAATTACGTGTCTGTGTCTGTGTATATGTAAGCATTTCATATGCCAGCGGCTGTTGGTTGTAGCAGTTAAATATTAAAATGCAGTTACCTGCACTGCATAAAACTATAAACTATCCACGGCGCATTGTATGAATTTATATTAAATTTGCATACATTTTTACATACCTAGATATATATATATATATGCAATCATGCCTCTGGTAACATAGCTGCGAAAAGCAATCCTTCAGCCTTGAAATGCACTTCAAACAGCCTGCGAGCTGTTCGTCTGTTCGTCTCAACAAAGGCAAGGCAGTAAGGAAATGGATATGAGTTATTTGCACACATCTATAAATATTCCAGACTTTTATGTGTGCACACACCAGTGCATACGTACGTATGTCATGTACCTATACATTTTAAGGAAATTTACTTGTTCGCCAGTGCATTCAAACGAATGTAAGTAGTTTTCATTGGTATAGGTAAGAATCACTTGCGTACATACAAGCAAATGCATGAAAAGATGTATGCTCATATGTTCATTCATATAAATATACTGTGTGCTGAGATGAACTAAGAGGTTGATTTGTATGTATTTATTTGTAGAAATAGAACTGACATTAAATTGTTGTTGTAGTAAAATTTCTCGTTTGGCTTCTCTATTTGTTCACGTAGAGTGACTGAATAATGCCTTGCACTTATGTATTTATGTGGAGATGATAAGTTGAAAGCTGAGAAACAGGCATTATCACACATGGATGTGTGTGAGTGCATTGTATGTAAACAGTTAAGTTACAAAATCAGCTTTTCAGATTTACATCACTAAAGTTAAAAAGAGAAGCACACGCAATGGTTTATGAACTCTGATCCGAAAAGTAAGTACCGAAAAGCATCTAAAACTAATACCGATCGTATTAGAACCACGAAGTAAATTGATTTGGTTCGCCTGTCTCTCCGTTTGTCAGTTCGTCTGTCTGAACGCGGTCTAGTCCCTTAGTTTTCGAGATATATTAACTAAATTTGCGAAGCAGATGCATTTTTATTATTTGTATAATCAATAATTTATTGGAACCGGCGAGATCAGAACATTGTAACATATAGCCCCTTTTAACTAATTTGTCCAGATATGAGGATAAAGTTGGTATTCACACTGAAAATCATCAAAATTAAAAAACTTTATCGTTTAGCCCACCATTACAGCCGAGTTTTCAATTATGATAATTCATATTTAATCCTAAGCCGCAATTAAATAAATTTGATATGCTAATGAAAGGTATAAAACTTCGGCATACCCGAAGATAGCACTTTTTTTATCCACTTGTGCATATAAATCATATGTATACGGTGATTTTGCTTGCTCTATTGACTAGCTTTCTTCAACAAATATTGCCAGATTAATTCTTATTTCAGGCTACTTATGATAAAAAGGATGTTTTAATATTTAATGTTTTTTTATCAGATAATTTATATATACTTTCAACGAAGAAACATATGCACACCGAAAAATAGTTTTTAACGAATACTTTTTTTTTTTATAAAAAATATTTTTAGTTGAGTTAAGAAAAGTTATCGAATCATCAGCCGGCATCAGCCTTCTGTTGATGGTTACGCTCGATACAGTGAAAGACAGTGGTGTTGCTATACTGCGAAAGTAGATCTCCTATTAAAGGTTGATCTAACTTAAACTTTCAATAAAAACGGGAAGAAAAGCAACTGCCGAAAGAAATATGTTACGAAGGCGTTACGAAATTGTGATCCCGCGAGGCGAACGACAGTTAAAAAGGGGTATTTACGAGATGAGTTCAAAGGAAAAGGCGAATTTTGAATTTTTCTGAAAAGTACTTATTTATTCATCAATATCTATTTTATCCCCTTCAAAGTAATGACCCTTGGAAATGCGCTTTTCGGTATGGTCATCAGTTCTTTCTTCGCGTCTGACTTGATCTCACCAAATATGGCAAAAAAAAATTCTTTTGATTGGTTACTTTAGTTTTGGGAATAGCAAATAGTCGCTGGGAGTCAAATTTGAGGAATACGGTGGTTGAGGCATGATTACGGTTTTGTTTTTGGCCAAAAAAAAAATCGCTAATAATCATTGATATGTGAGCTGCTGCATTATCGTGATGCAGAATTTACGAATTCGATCGATTGAGCCGTATTGCTTCACGCAAACGTTGCATAACTTCCTTGTAGTGTTTCTTACTAACTGTACAACCTTTTGACAGGAACTCATGATGCACCACACCATTGTAATCAAAGAAAATAGTTAGCAAAACCTTCCACTTTTCCTTTGAACATACCTTGTACATTGATAAAGACGGAGAGAGAGAGAGAGTAACATACCTTCGTATATCTAACACGAGTACGCAGTGCAGGCGTATTTCATCGTGTTCAAAAAAAAAAATTACATCGAAGACGTCTAATTAACGATATAATAAGCTGCTAAGTGTTGGAAGAAAATTGTCATACTTTGCAGTTCATTTTAGCAATTGATTTAAAATTCACGTGAAATGCGTTTCCTTCTTTCCTTTAAGATAAATTACAATAACAAATGAATAATAAGGTAAAGGAGAATACTACAAAACAAACCCTGAATCATAATTGACACATTTTTCCTTCAGATATCATTCCAATATGCATTCAAAAAACTTATTTTTCTTATTATAAGTCTTAAAATCTACTGCAGTATATCTAACGCTATCGATAGTGGAAAAAATATTAAAAAATTAAATAAAATTAAAAATGTTCAGTATTGATTACAAGTAATATGTGAAAATCCATTCTACAATAGAAAGTGAGATGAGTCATACTTCTAGTATGCGGCTCATACACACACTCCGTTTTTTCTAAATGCTTCACTTAAGTGCAGTGCTGATATTTACCAGCTCTCAGTCCTGCTTAGTTTCTGTCCATTTTTATTTTAATTTTTCACTGCTTGATGGCTTCAGGAAAGTCTAAGCAAATAATAAACTTTTTTTATATTTTTGAAGAATCTTTTGAATCATTATAGCTCTTAATTCATTTCCTAGAAACAACTATGTTATTATCACCAGGTGTTGAGCAAAAATTGGTTGTGTTACAATATATTCAGAAACTTACCGTTCTATGTCTTTTATTATTAATTTCTTCAACTAAAGTTATAAATTAAGAATTTTAATATAATTCAATTCAAAATTTACTTAATTTTAATGTTTTTTTAGTCACTAGGTGTACAATCCTAGTCTGTAAGAATTAAAAAATTAAACGAAATAAAATGTCTTTTCAATCTTAGAAACAGAAAAAAGTCGCACATGACTCGATCCGATGAATACATATACCTAGGCTTTACGGTCTGTGGCCGTCAACCTAACTCTCTAAACTTTAAGCCTCTCACAAACAAATTAAACATGCCAAACAGATGAAACTGTTAATACGACTATATACATATGTGCGATAATCGAATGTATGCAGTACACAAATTTTTTACAGATTTCCTTTGTTTCCACTAAAAGCGGGTCTGTCAACTATGTGAGCTGAAATAAAATATTATTAGATTCAAATCTATTAATATTTTTAAATCGCACTAAATGTGTACATAAAAAATTCTTGAAAAAATATTTTCTATACTAATTGAGCGCACTTTGAACAAAAAAATCCACAACCAGTTTAAAATTTTTTATCTTTCTTTCCCTCCCTACAGAACACATAAAAACTGTCGTTAGTGCATTTTTATTCAGATGACAGTTTGGCTTAAATAACGGAAGCGTACATTTGCAAAAAAAATTTTGACATACCAGCAAAGCGAAAAAGATTTGAAAACATCCGACTTATAATCCTGTAAAATAGTTTGTCAGTTTTTTGTTTTGCTCAACAAGATACTGCCACTCGTAATTCAGGCACACACAATGGCACACACTCACACAAATTCGCACACAATAACAGCATTTTTTGCCACTCCTACAACTTGATTGTTTATGTCATTTTATATTTTTTATTTACCACACTCGCAAAAGTACACACCCACATGTACATACTCGTAAGAGTCCCAGCAAAAAATCGCTTGCCACAGAAATGAAAGTAGAAACGAGAAAAAGTCCACGAATCGCTCCTAAATCCATTTCGAACACAGAAAATTCAAATTTAATGGTCTCAGGTAGTTCTTCCGTTTAGTCCAATTTTCGATGACTCGTTCGAGCCTTTCAACTGGTAACTGGCCAATGACACACAGCAAAGGGTCTAACCGTATGATATCACACGATCCCGGTGGCCAATCGACCGGCCCAAAACGTGAAATTATCTGCTCACCGAAGTGTTCTGTTAATAAATCCATTGATTGATGCGATGTGTGGGACGCGGCGCCGTCTTCTTGAAACCAAATGTCGCGGAGATCACGAGCTTCAATTTCAGGTATCAAATAGTCGGTTATCATGGCGCGATAATGGTCGCCATTGACGGTTACGTTCTAACCGGCATCATTTTTGAAGAAGTGCGGACCGATGATTCCACCAGCCCACAAACAACACCAAACTGTTGTTTTTCTGGATGAAATGACAGCTCTTGAATCTCTTCAGATTGCTCTTCTTCACAAATGCGAGGATTTTGCTTGTTTACATACCCATTGAGCCAGAAATGGACTGATCACTGGAGGATCACTGAACAAAATTTGGCTCGAAAACAACGGATCTTCTTGGAACCTTTCAAGAGACCGTAAAGCGGAGCGATGTCGCTTGGGAGGGTCGAGCGGCCTCAGTTCTTGCACAAGCTGTATTTTGTATACTTTCAATTTAACATCTCGACGTAAAACGCACCAAGTCATTCCCTACGTCGAGGCGTGTTGCTGTGAACGGCGCCAAAACTACTCTCCACGGTCCTCGTGTACACTCTCAGCTACGACCGCTATATTTTCTTCACTGTGAGCTGAACGTGGTCTATTTGGTCGAATATTATCCAATAATGAATGCTGGGTCTCAAGATGGGTGATGGTGTTGCGAATTTACGCTCAGCAGGCCGATTATGTTGACCATAAGTTGAGCGAAGCGCGCGAAACACATTCGACGTTCATGTCCATATAATGAATGAAAGGAATGGAAGTTTTTATTCATTCCAAATCAATGCCTTCTAGTGTCGATTGCTCGTAGAAGCATAATTTTTTTATTGCTGGGAGGGTCTGAGCGTAAAATATTTTTGTATAACATATACGAGTACATACGTACATACAGTATTTGTAATAATAAACTTTTTCATTTGGCAACGTATGACAGACTATCGCCGTGGCTACAACAAATGCAATAACCACAAGTGAAATTGGAAAACTTTTTTGACACAAATTTCGGTAAACAAAAGCAACAATAAACTATAAATATACACACACACACACGCACACACACAGTTGTGCATAAATACTCGCAAGCGCTAAAACCTGGTCAAAGTCAACGCTGAATGTGCTTGTGGTTGTTGTTGTTGCTGCTGTTGTTGTGTATTTGCTACTGCTGGTGGCAGTGCTACAAAATATCTGAATTGTCAGGTGCAACATGGCGTATGAGTACTTGCTGTTTTTCGCATCACTGCACCACACAGGGTTGCACATTGCACAGGCAGAGAGGCAGAGAAAACAAAGGCAAATAGAAGAAGAAAATAAGAAAAAGGAAAAGTGGCTGACGGAACTACAAGTCTTATTTGCCATTGGATGCATGTGTGAGGTTCAAGTAAATATATTTATGTGTGTCTGTGGATTCGACTTGGCATTGTTGACACAGAATAAAATGTAGTGTTGGGAGTGCAGCTGTCGAGCGGGCTATGGACAACACTTCAACAATACACACTTAGTTATGCTCATATACTTACATGTGCTCATATACGTCTAAATAAGTCGCTTTTGAGATTGAAACAGACGTTGAGCTGTTTGTTGACAAACAATGAAAAGACAAAGTCTGAGCATGGCTGTGAGTGTGGCTCAGCTTGGGAAGTTGGTAGGCCAAAATCTGTAAAAGTTTGCTGGTCTCAAAACGATTCGTGATCTCAGGCATACATATGTGCATACGATATGTGTCTTCATCTTCGCACATTAGGGTGTTCAAAAAATGTAGTTACTTTAACTGTCTCAGAATCAGGCTCAAAAGTTTCGTTTCAATGTCAAAATGAGCCTCTGAAATTATACGTATATGAAGATATTCTCCAAACCATTAAGCTCCACTATCCACTCTCTGAGATTTCCTGAAAAATTTCAGCTCATTTAATATTTATTACAATTTTAATTAAAATTTTAATTAAAGGGAACTGTAAGCCTGCTGCAGGACGTTTTATTAGAGGTTAGAATAGTGATTTTTAATTTACTCACTTTTATAAGATTTAACTTGACCAGATTTTCCAAAATTTATTACCAAGCTGATTGTGAATCCACCTTGGCTCTGTTTTTATATAAGTAAATTCTTTCAAAAACAATACAAGCCGGTATTTTTCAGGAATTGATTTGAGGACCCGAACATAAGGCAGTCCCCTTTCTTCGTTATGGGCAAAAAATATGATTCGCCAATCACACAAAAAAGGGGTTAGAAATAATTTTGTGATTTAAGAAATTTAATTTCTTTGAAATTTTTTTCTTTTCGCCCCAAAAGTGCACGTATGCAATTTCTTACACACCGTGTTCGTAACAGCTCCAAGGATGCACATCGCGCTTGACATTTCACATTGTTTGCCTTTTTTCGTGGGCATTTTCCGCTGTCTCCGCCTTTGTCATGCACATAATTTGACAAATAAATATGAGATATACATGAATGTATAATTATATATACATATAAATGTGTTTGTGTGTTGGTAGAAATGCATATGCCTGTGAGAGACTGCGAAAGTTTCAGTATTTTTTGCACTTTTGGACTATTTCTTTTTAACCTCACTTTTACGCAGTTGCTTACCCTTAATTTGAGGTAAGCGTATGCCTGTGTATATGTATGTTCTTCTTTACTGCTTTCACATATACATCTACAAACGTTAGTTGCAATTTTTAATACTCAGAGGAGTGCAGCAATTTTCTTAAATTGCTCGCATACATTTGCATACATAAATACACACTTCTCCATATGTAAGGACATAATTTTTTGCCTTTACATAAGGGGCTCGCGGCATTGCTTGTTATCAGTTGTGGCAGTTGAGTGGAAGAATCCAATACATATATAATATGCAGATTACATAAATATTTTAGTTTCATTAATGAAAAAAAATTCTAGGTTAATAAATACAAGTTTTTGTGTTTTTTAAATAAATCTTAATAAACACTTAACTCATTTTTGATAAAATGGTCTTATCAAATTAAGAAAAAGCAGAGTCTTGATTTCCTTATACTTTTCATGAATCTATAAAATTTATTGCGAAATGCAAAATTGGATTTCGATAATTTTAAGTGTCAATATTTATTTGAATTTGTAGGTAGCATACTAAATTTGACACTTTTAATTACACTTTCACGCTTTAATTACGGATTTTTGATTCAAAATCTCTTATATGAGTGAATCGATATTATGGGGGCTATGTGGTGTAATCGACCGATCTGTCCGGTCTCGGCAAATAACCAATACATTACAAAAATGCACTCGCCTACTAAATTTCGTTCAAATATCTCAAAAATGGACTAAATCAACTCATCTCTCTCGTCATTTTCATACGATCGGTATAAAATTTCATTTGCCTATCTCTTCTCTTTTGGTACTTATGAAAGTTAAAAAAAAATATACGAAGAGTTTTGATAAATTGAAGTTTAAAGCGTTCACTATTCGCCTGAAAGTATACTAAAAATAGTAGATTTTATAAAGTAAAAAACTTTGCGATTTTCTCTCGCGTTCCTCTTTCCATTTTTGGCGCGTGTCTTAATATTTTTTCCAATAGATGGACGAACAATTTATTCTAAGCCGCCTCCGAATAGCTGATCGACTCTTGTGAGGAGTTTTTTTTTTAATTTCAAATCAGAAATTCACTCGGACTGCATTTAGAAATTTTTCCTATAATTTTGTTTGCTGATCTAGTCAGGGTGGTCTGGTCCTTCACAACAGCTTCTGGGAACGAGTTATTAAATAAATTAAAAAAAAAAATAAATTCCTGAAATTTTGAGATTATTAAACAAAACGTATACCGGAAACAGACAAAAAAAAAATTAAACGCTATTAATCAGTGCAAACTTGTAGCAAATGTGCCGTCAAAGATTCAAAGTGGCAACGCCAACATTAGGAAAAGACCTTTTTAGAGCAGTAAGGATAATACAGTATTTTTACAAGAATGATAGGAAAGGGAAATTGAGAAAAGACCTTCTTTGAATCGAAATTATAAGGTAAGGAAAGGAAGCAGAAATTATTGAAAAAAGGGCAGACTCCGCCTCAAAGTACGAAACTTTGAGAAATAACAAAAAATTATATTGAAATTATTTTAAGATGGCAAAATCACGCTAAAAATTGCTATTAAAAAGCATGAAGCTCTTATTTTCTTCTTTTCTGTTTTTAGATAACGAAAAGCTAATTGTACGGTCTTTATCAAAAGATAGTAAAAAATCAACTACTCTGTTAAGACACATCTACCCTCTTGATGATGCATGTTATGTCAGCTTCATCTCGAATGTAACTTCATTTTGCAATCATTAACACCATTAATGTTTCATAATTATATTCACTAAAGGGTAAGAAATCCGACCAAAAGAGGATGAATTAATTGCAGAGAAAAGTATTTATCGCTCATGATTTTTTGTGGTGTAATGCCCTTTCTTCAATTACTTGAGGATTTTCGGAGCCCAAAATGCAACAATTTAGGTTTTATGCGAATGTACCTCGTCGCTAAAGAGAATTTCGTTGGAAAAACCGTAGTCCAGCGCTTGTTTTTCAAGCACACAATCGACGTAACCACGGTGTGATGAATGATCAACTCGAGCAATAAACATATTCTGGTCTTCGGCTACACTTTCACATACAGCAGCGATATTTGAGGTGGAGATGAGGAGCAAAACGATGTTGCTCTTAAAGCATGAAACGTGGCCACGTTTGAATCACCAATTTTTGTAGCAGGTTTCGAGAATTTTAACGCATTGCGCGGTTGTTGAGTAATCCACCTTCATAAATGCGTGACTTTTAATTAAAACAAAGCGTGTCTAGTTGGAAAGCTAAGTGTGGAAAATTCCAAAATATAGCCCTACACTTTCGGAGCTACTAAATGGAAAACCCAATTATTAGTTTTATCAGACAGCTTGTTTTAAGAAATGAGACACGGAAAAAAATATGTCTATAAAAAAGCTACATTTTTCACTTTGGAAAAAAAAGACTTTCTCAGTATATATCTTGGCGCTTTTCTTGATCTACAAAAATACTTAGATATTATAGCGTTACAAAATAAACAACGAAAATTCCATGGAAATTCGATTTCAAGAAAATAGAGAAAAGGAACTGCGTACGCTATGATTATGAGTTATTTTTTGCAAATAACTAACGTATTAGTGCACTGAAATCGCTGTAGTTGTGCATTTTGCAAATAAAATATCATGCAACATACGCATGCATACACATATTTACACACACAATTTAGCTGTAGATATGTGTAAGTAATGCAAATTTGCATGAGTGTTTACCGCTTTGCAACTATGAAATCAACTGTATTATATAAATCTGTGTACAGTTATTTACTTAGTTACGAGCGCTGCTTGTATTAAACGAATTGAATGCACAAACATCTTATACACCACTCATACAGTGAAAAGGTAGACTAATATGCAAGAGTAGTAGTTAAATACTAGTACGAAATAGGTTGGAATCACATCAGTTCGCTACTTTTATGGCAGTTCACCAGTAATGGGTATAATAATAATCTTCACCCCAACATCATTCGTATATTGATGTTATCTTTAGTACACCACGGCTGGGTTGCATTCCTTAATAAGCTGTGTTGAAGTGCTCTTGTGCCGTTGCTCTTTACATCGTTACGATAGCCGATTGGTTGGAGGTTATCACTGTAGCGCTTTTGGTTTGCGGTTCGAATTTCGCTACAGCAAACTCATTTAATTTGTATTTCTTTTTTTGAATTAGAAATTCAACACATACTTATATGAGTATATGACAGTTCTTAGAGCATCGTCATGTTAAAAATACCAGTTGCTTAGCATACATGGCAAATAGATGGAAGATGAACTAGTTAAGGCCAAAATGCAAACCAGTAGGATTCTAGTTGACAACTAGTATTTTTTTCTCCAGGTTGCTTATAAGTATGTATGTGCGTGCACTTTATCTTAAATATGCTACAAAAGTAAAGCTCAATATCTCGCTGAAAGTTTTTTTTTTTTCAAATCTTAACGAAGAGCTCTCCAACGAAACTATATAAACAAGCGATGAGTGCTGAAATTGAAACTTAAACTTTTGTATAATTTTGCTTGAGTACACAGCGAGTGGGGATTGGTGGATATTTTGCCGTGAAACTTTACTGTAAAATTAATTTAAACTTATTTAATTGCATAAAAAGCCAAAGCGCAGAAACGATATTGCATTATATCAGAAATTGCTCAAAATCGATATATATTTTTAGCATTAACTCTTATGGAATTGTTTGTTTAATTTAAAAAAAATTGATACAGTGCTTTAAATTATTAAGGAAATTTTGAATTTAATTTAGCATTGACTCATTGCCAATGGATGCTGTGATATTACTCCAAAGCACTACGACTTTGCGACTATACAATACAAATTTTTGTATCTGTTGGCGGTAAATAGTAGTTTGCGGTTGGAAAAATATATATACTTGCCGATTAACGCGGATTAATAAAAAACACGACCATTCATTTGTAGAAGAATTTAATGAACAGAAAAAAAGGAAGTAAACAATGTCTGACAGCTGAAAGGACAGTGCTTCCAATGTTAGATAATGCCATTAGAAAAAGTTAATATATACAAGGTTGCCAATTAGGCTCGAACAGTATCTTAATCTTAATTTAATTTATAATCAAAAAAAAAACAAAGAAAATTTTTGTGCTGGTGAAAAAATACTTAATTTTATTATTATTATTATTATTATTCCCAACTATTTACCCACCTCCCGCCCAAGCGCCCAAGATATACATCCGCATGACTTATTGAACCTTTTTCGTTTTTCATTAATACCGAGTCACGAAAAGGTGGGGTTCGCTTAGTGTAAATATTTTTAGCTACAGAACGAAAATTCATCAGCTGATTTTTAAAAATAACTTAGCTCAAATATAAAGTGATATTTGATGATTAATTGAAAGTCGACAAAATTTTTTTTCCTAAGGCAGTATTCTGCTATATAAATTTAAAAAAATCTTTTTTTTTTGTTTCTAAAATTTTCATAGTATAACCCTTAAGAATGAATTTTCGAAAATTAAGTTATTTTCAAAGATATAACTGCTTTGCATCCAAACCAGATCGGTCTTTGCGCTAAGCTTGAAATGCATTTCCTTTTTTTTTTAAAGATAACGGCGATCTTTATAGACTTCTCTATCGAATGAACTACGCTGACCTCCAAATTTTAATATTTACAACTTTTAAAAATTTCGGAAAAGTAAAAAAAAAGTAGTACATTTGTTTTGTTGAAATAGCTGCCACCTTGTGAAAAAAATTTACTATTCTTTAATTCCTCTACTTTTTTCGACCCGCACTTCATCAGTTGCTAAATTTTTTGGATAGTAAAATTGTTGATGCCCGTTTTGTACGACGCTTCAAAAATTACCTGAAATTCAAGAGGCTAGAGCGGAATATGCACTTTATACTCGTATAAAAAAGCCAGTCAGATATGTCAAACACGCTTGAAGAAGAGATCATTTGATTTCAAAAGGAATAAGGGAGCATAAAAATACACAATACGCAAATACACAGCATTTCCAGACCGCTAGAACGTATGGTTAGGCTAACAAGTTCTAGGCGACTTGTATAAAGAGAAAGTCTTTAATGAGAGTAACAAAGTAAATTTCTTAAGGCAAAAACAAGAAATTGTTTTTTTAAATATATTCCATCCAATTAGAGTAGATTTGATACCTCGGGTTTCACTTTATCGAAACGTATTCCAAAATAGGTCTTAATAATGTTGTATTCAAGCTTAAGTAACTAAACCCCTTCACCACCGTTTTACAAAAGCCAAGATCTCTTGGCTTTGTTGATTATCACACCAATTTGATGTGTGAAGTTCTGTTTAGAGTCCATTGTGATACCCTTCATTTATTAAGATCAATCTTTTCAGGTCTGACTGCAGCAAACCGTCTCATTTATCGAAGTGTATCATTTATAAAGTTTTACATCATACGAGTTCATTCAAATTTTATATCTAAAACATATTGTCAAAAGCTTTGCTGAAGTCAGTATATATTACATCAACATACCAAAGTTTTGTCTGGACTCATTGATGGTATAAGAAGTGAACTCAAGTAAATTGTTAGCGGTAGATTCTTCTTTAACGAAGCCATGTTGGCAATGTGTTAGAGTAGGTGAGATTGAATGGGTCGAACGATTAGTGACGAGTGATTCAAACAATTTAGAAGTTGCAGAGTGTTTAGCTATACCACAGATCTGCTACAGATCGAGGAATGCTCTCTTTAAGTGATAATTTGAATAAATGAGTGAAATCAACTGAAATTTTGCACCAATTTTATATAAAATAACTTCTATTTCATATGTATAGTTATATACTTTGAAAATTTTTCACATAATCAAGACAGCCCGGAAAAGCTCATTAAATTCATATGTACAAGCATACCACAAAGCCTTAAAAAATAATGAATATATAGGTAAAGCATTGACAGATTATTTGGAATTCTATTATTTTACTATTTCTCATATCTTAAGCCTTGACAGGTACGCAAATTATATTTCATGCCTCGCGGTTTGCCCATTGACTTCATTCGCAGGCGTTACGCAGTCATAACCAGTGGCACTACCCACATTTACATACAGATGAGTACACTCCTATTAATATGCTAACAGCCCAAACCCCCTTCATGCTGTTGCTACCCTAAAGCGTACTACGACAAATATTTCAAATGCAAAGTGCGTTCAACTGCAAATTTTACACTTGACTTATTGCAGCTGGTGCCGTTGAATTTCCATTAGATGAACAAAAAAAAAAAAATATTAAAAATGTTCAATTTTGCTCTTCAATACTCGCTCAATCGATTTTTGGTCTTCTTCTTTGTTTTAAGTGGGTGAATTTGTTTTGTTTACTTGAAGGTTCTTTCGTATTTAATTTGTGGTATTAAGGTGTTGTGGTGAGAAATATTTTAATGAGAGATATTATTGATATAACTAGAAAACAAGGGCATTCCTCATCAAATTGCTTATGATGGGGTTTGCACCAAATACTATAGATCCGGATCTAATAGGCAAATAGACAAGTGCTATTTACTGTTTTATCCGACAATCCGGAATTGATATAGTCAAAAGAAAATAAATTGTAAAATAACTCAACATTACAACTACAAATTACTTTTTCCATTCAGATCCCATTGCCTGCTGCTCATTTTGCTGGCCTCAGCTACGGCCGCTATATTTTTTTCACTACGTACTGGAGGTGGTCTATTCGGTCGAATATTATCCAATAAAGAATACTGGGTCTCAAGGTGGATGATGGTGTTGCGAATAGCACGCTCAATAGGCCGATTATGTTGGTCATAAGTTCAGCGAAGCGCGAAACACGGGAAACGTGAATTTTCGTAACAAAGTTGAATGATTTGTAAACATTGTTGAGGCGTAGCTCTTTCCATGACGAAATGCCAAACAATACTAAACAAAAATGACATGACAGCTTGACACGACTCTCGCGTGATTTGTCAAAAAAATGCTATTGAGGAAAGCAACTCTACTTGGATCACCCTTTATAACTATATCAGAGCCGGAAGGTAGCCAAAAGTACAGCTTAAGCTTTGCTCATGACTCATAGCTTTCGTTTGTCGGAGAACAACTTAAACTTAGACCTTACCATGTCATTCTTTTTCCTTTTGTTCTTCCGTATTATAAGAGATATGAAATAGAAATTTTCAATATCTTCAGTTTTCTTCTAGCGCTTAATTTAATTAAAGGTTCGTCGCTTCATGCAAGCCAATTTAAACTTCTACCACAAAGAAAAAAGGGTAAAAATCACACAACGTACATCCACACTCACTCATCATTCATTCGCTCCAAGTCGTCCTTGCGCTCATTTATGCATGTAAAAGGCCTCACTTGCCATTTCGACGTCAGCCGAAGGAGTAGAAGCAGCAGCAGCCATTAGCATCGGTTAAACGTAACTTCACCGCGTTACCGCACAAATTGTAGGTTAATTCAATTAAATTCAAATTAAGTTACCAACATTTTCCACGTACGTTTGGCTGTAGGTTTGTCAAAAACAACCTTAACAGACATCAGCCGACATCGCTTAAATCGCATTAAAGTGCAAAAGAGTTGTATGTTTCTATCACTTTTTTCACTTTCACTTTCACTTTTCTTAATTTTCTACTTTCTACTTACCTTATGCATGCATTCTTTGTTGTTTTGTTTTCAAAACTCACATCAAAGTATTTTGAAACTTAGCGGCGTACACCAGGCGCGTTGGTAAACTGTCAAGCGAGTGTTGTGTCGCTTCGTTGCACGCCAAAGTAACTCAAAGTACGTCAAAGAGCGCGTTAAGGCGTTTTTGTCTGTAGCGTCAACGCTGTTTGGTCGATTCGTGTTCTTCGTTTTGGCCTAATTCTAAGCATCGGCGCTTAAACTTCGCTTTGTATATACGAGTATATGTAACTTTGTATGTTGTCGTAAGCAAATGAGTTTCTTTGTGAAACTATTTAAGTAATCTATTTGACTTTCTCATTGTGGTAATAGTTGAGTACTTTAATTGAAATTACTTTTATTCCACCATTCTTTCTTGAGGAGAAGTCTTCCTTTCTTCGAATTTCTATTAACTCACTTTCGGTTTAAAATACGATTATATTCAAATACTTACATACAAATCAGCAAATTGATTTGTTGATTTTGGAATTTCATTATTTCCTCTTCAAATACAGGCTCTCCTTTTTCCTTTTCCTTTTCCTTTTTATTTTCCATTTTCTCTCTTTGTGCTTGTGACAGCAGCGCTGTTGAACACCTTCTTTGACACTCTCGCTTCCCAACAGTGTGGAAATTTTTCAGCAGAAAATTTTTAGAGGACAGTATTTGAGAAGACATTTTTTTGGTTAAGTAATGAGAGGATTCTATGAGCTGCTTAGTAGGCTCATACATGGCTCCATTTCCGTTCATCCATGTTTTGAAAGTATGGTATCTAAGTCGGCTGAAAGAAGGTCACCACTCGTTAGTTAATACTCCAGAGCTTCCCAATCTACAGTGCATGCTCTGCTTTCTGCCGGTACCACCTTATTTAGCTTTCGAAAATGATATCTCAGAGATCCCGTCAATGCATTTACAAGAATACCTAAGTTCTGTCTTGCTTAGATCAAGTATCAGCTCGTTATCTCACAGTTATTTGGTGGTACCCTCTGTGGTGGTATTGCTTTGACTGAGTTTACACACGAATATGTTTGTCGCTTTTTATCGTCAATTTCTCTCTTGCTGTTGCCAGCCATGTTCACACGGAGAGACTCTGTCTGAGCAATTTTTTGGCATTTCATTTCCTTTATTTTAAAAAAAAATTTCAATTTCCATACTTTCCACATTCTTTCGTTTAAAATTTGAAACAGCTACAATGACTGTGAAATAAAAATGAAAGGGAATGTCAAAATCTATACAAACAAATAAGATAACAAAGCGTGTCAACCGAGAACAACAGTGTCGGTACGCTGCTCTCTTCGTCGTCGCCCTCTCCCTTACAAACTAAGTGTCGCTTCGACAGAAGTATTCGTGTGTAAACTCAGTCCGAGAACAATTAATCAATCTCCTCTTTCTTTAGCGAATTTCCGTCAGTTATTCAGACCAAGAGTTGCCGGATTTAATTTTGCCCTGTTGTTCGGGGCTGTGCCCTGTCTACTCCAGATCGTCGAGTAACATGATATTTTCTCTGGAATATCCAGAGAAATGCGAACGAGATATCCAAGCCAGCGCAGACGTTGTATCTTTATGCGATTGACTTTAATCATATCATTATAGAGATCATACAGTTTTCCTTTATTCTACCGTGCCCAAAGTAACACCTGTGGACAAGATTTATTCTTCATTTGATCTCCAAGCTGACGCGTTTGGTGGTGTTGATGCTGGATCCAAAATAGTCAAAGTCCTTCAAAGCTTTGAAGTTATAGTTTTCAGCAGTGTCCCTAAAAGCGGAGGCTTTTTGTTTGTTGTGAGGAGGTACTTTGTTTGGTCTTCGTTCACTGCTAGACCAAACTCGTTTGCCTCTTTCTGTAATTTGCAGTAAGCTGCGCTTATGGTCCTGTTGTTGTGCCCAATATCATCTCCGTACGGCAACAGCATGGTATGCTTGTGTATGGTGTCATGGAGATTCAAATCAAATTGAAGAAATCGCACGATAGCGAATTGCCTTGACTAAAAACTCGTTTGGTCTCGAACGGCTGGGGGAGGTCCTTTTCAGTTTGGATGGAGCTGAAGGTTGTGTTCAATGTCGTCCTACACAGACGACTTTAAGATCGTCGAATAGGTAGTATGGGTATTTTCCAGGATTTGACGTGCTATAAAAATCTGGTCGATGGTGGATTTACCAGGTGTGAAGTCGCACTTATAAGGCACTAACTTTTCGCCGCCAGGCATGAACAAAGTAGCTGACAAAACATCAGCTCCGGAGGCTTTTGTGTGTTTAAGGAGCCTTATTTCTGTTCTTACCTCGTGCTGGTCTACATGGCACTCGTCGTCGTACAAGTGATTTCGGCGTGCGCATGCAATTTACTATTTGATAGAATATTCTAAAGCGCAAAAAAGTCTGAAGCAGTCGCCTTTTACTACATAGAAATCTAATATGATTTACGCATTATAGTCGTTGAAGGTTTTTCTATGGCTCAGATTTTCCTCCGATGTCTGGTGCGCTCCTCGGCTTGTTTTTAATTGAGGGGCCTATAATTATTTTCTAAGCCATCTTGGAACTCTCGGTGAATTTTTATTAGAGCCTTTTCATTTCAGGTCACAATTGCACTTAGAAAACTTGTTTGCTATAATTTCGGATGTTAGTCTAGTCAGGATACGAAGACAAGACACTCTGCATGATACTTCGCATTACCATTGAGTTTGAAGAACAGAAGAGTCCTGCTTCTTTCTGTATAAATTACGATATAATTTTTTTGCACCTAGGGTTAAATGACATGCATCTACAAAAGGTTTTCTTGACCCGATCAGAAGCTAGCCTTAAGCCCGCCTTTATATATCACTGGTATAGTGATTGGTCTGATGTAGAGGATAAGTCTAAGGGTGCTACAGTGGTCGCAACCTTAAAGAGAGTGACAGTTCTTAGTAGAGATTTTCGGCCGAGATCCTCCTCTAATTTGTGCTGAGCATCTTGATGTATTCCGGACCAAATTCTACAACAATTAAAAACTTAAAAATTAAAAAAAAATTATATTTCAAGCTACTAATTGCCTTAATTGTACAATAATATTTTGCATAACAATTGACAACAACAATTTGAGGTATTAAATTGGCATTGAAATTCATAGTAAAACAACCGAAAATTCATATAATGCCTCAACCACCACAAGGAATGAGTCTACAGCTATTTTACAAATAGACGGCTTGCAAGAGAAATAAATTTTAAATCACATGCAGCGCCCAAACAACATTTATAGGCACTCAACAGTACATAAACGATGTAGTAAAAGGACATTGTGTAAATATATGTATGTATGTGCATGTATAATTTTATGTACACTTACTTGTATTTATGTTATGTAAAAATATGGCAATGCCATTTTCGGAGTGCATTTACAAAAACTACTTAAAATTTACATGCAAAAGATTATAAAATGAGCAAAAATAAACAACAGCAACAACAACAACGAAAAAATCTGAAAATTTATATGCAAATGTTAAGAACAAGCAGAGCAGCAGCCATTAAACTCAAAACAAAATGGGCATTCAAAGTGTTTATCATAAGAACAATGGTCGCATTAGATATGCATAGATATCCTGTAGGGTAAATGGATAGAAAATATGGAAGGAATTTAGCGAGATTCTGTAATAGAGAAGGGTTTAGGAGGATGAAAATGAAAGTAGCATTAGCAGAAAGTAGATTCCAAAACAATGAAAATTTCACTCTTATTAGAAGCTTTTTTTTTAAAGCGAGAACTTTTTTAAAGGATATCGAAAATTTTGCAGCAGCCACCCTGAATTCGGCTTAAAAGAACATTATAACTATGACTACCTTGTTCTTCTTCATATCTATCATATTAATGCTATTGAAGTATATTTTGTGTGTTATATCCTATGACTTGGTAACTAGTCGTTTACTAAATACATTCCTCGGACTTTCTACATTTCATCTGCTGGGCTATTGCGTAGCTGTTTGATAGTTCCATAACATAAAATGGCAGCACATATGTATATATATATATTATCGTCTAGGCCAGTATACAATAATATATGGTATACATATGTATATGCATGTGCATACAAGTATGTCCATTAAATTTTATACAGTTATGTAGACAGGCGAAAATATCGTTTACGAGCATAAGAACAGCGGCATTTTTTTGATGTCTTTCCTTTGCCAGGGCAACGCTGTGATTTATTAACGCGAATGGGCGGTTTAAAATTTACATTTTTTACGACCGACAGACAGATGCTTGTTAAATAGATTCTGTATGGAAATTTTCGGGCGACAGTTTGTAAACAAATAAATCTACATATATGTATTAGAGCTCAGAGGTTTGCTCGAAAATACTCGAGCAGCTCGTGCATTTGAGCAATGAACACTCGCATATTTGTTCACTGCCCATCGCTCGAGAATTTTAGAGCACGTGCTAGAGCTATAAATTATGATAATTGAGATTGAAAATGATTATTCAGCTGCTCAAACCAACAAACTTTTGAGGAATTGGGCTACGAGTGAGCATCGATCGAGCACCGAGCTGATCGCACCGTTCGATATCCGGGTATACAGAAATGATAAATGCACATATGTATACTATGAAGTAAAATCTGAAATTTGTATTCTTTTATTTTATTTTCGAAATATCTGAGCACTAAATTTTAAAATACCTACGAATTCCAAAGTGGCCTGTGTAACTAAAGAACAGCTGAAATCGAAATGTTTCCCTTAACTTTGTGGTACAAACTACTTTTGTTTACACTTCCATTAGTATAATCCACAGAGATTATACTGGCGCTAAATAACGCGAATTATCTTAGTTGGAAAGCTTAACTGGAGCAAAACATGCGAAAAGAATAAGGAATTAGAAACTCTTCGAAAAATTCTCCAATTAGATTTCGTAAACTTCACACGAGCTGCAACGCAATTAGACTGAACGTAACTCAGCACCGGTCGTGCAGGGGTATAAAGCACGCCCGGATACGATTTTTTTTAACAAATTGCGAAAGAGTTGGACCAACACAACCCCTAAATTTTTTTTTTTGACAATCCCTTTTCCACAAAAAGTTTTGACAATCCCTTTTCCACAATGAGCCCTGAGTCGAACGAATTGGAATACTTAAATGTTCAAGAGCATTAGACAGCTTTAAAGGCGGCTCAAAATTAAAAGAAGCGATTGGATGCGTGATCCACTCTCCATCGCCATCATTCAACTGGGGTATGAGACTGCGAGACTACAGCAGCGTCTTCCAAGCAGAATTTACTGCAAACATGGTTGCCACCGGATTGCTAAGCAATCTTTAACTATATTCTCCAAGCTATGGCAATGAAGTGTAGTAGAACTCTCAATGAGCTCTCGAGGAAATACAGCATGACCGTGATTTGGGTGATTTAGGTACATGGACAAAGCGGAATACCTTACAACTAGGCAGTAGATAAGCTTTTGAAGGAATGAACTATTTTAACTAATACAACAAACTCTGCACAAGATGCGGGCAAAATATGTGCTCAAACTGGAATTCACTAAAAAGACCTAAATAATACAGTCATGGGTGACGTGAAAAGGTAGATCTGCACAGCGCTAGACGTTGAGATGTCAAAAACCGTATATCTTCTTTACCGACTCTCTCCGGTTCATATCACAACTGGGATAATGAACAGCAGACTGATTAATGAAAACTCACAGTTTAAAGGATAAGACATTTTCAAATCCACTAGTCTCATTAGTTTATCAAAAAGGGGGGAAGATCGCTATGATATGGTATTTAAATCATTACATCATAAAAGTAAAAGAAAAATATTTAATTTAATTAAAAGCTTTAAGTTTTTATTATAAATTTGTATTTAATAAAATTTCTTTCACTTCACAGAGTACTAAAACTACCTTTACTGTGTGCTTAAGTATATATATACATTTCCATAATCGCTTTGAAATAAAATTTTCAATTTATTAAAGATTTTCATGAAGCAAAAAAATGAAATAAAAATAAAAGTCTGTAGCCAAACGAGAAAAATTCAATATTTTTTTTATTTATGTATGGCCGTACATACAGTATGTAAGTATGTGTGTTTAGTGAAAACTGATATTTTTTCCTTTTAGCAAATTTATAAATTTCACTTTTTGTTCTTCTCATCATTTTTTTTTTATTTACTTACCTCTGCTTTACTCGTATTCCCGTTGCCTTCTGAGGAAGGCAAATAAGCAATGAAGGCACCGTTGTCATTTCGTGTGGAAAAACAATTGAAAATTTGTGTGTTTATCGGATATAAATAAATTGCCTTTAAGACTTTTATACCACATTTTTATACGCAATGTTGACTGCGTCGTTATTACCGCAGAAAGCATTGTTTTTGCTGTTGCTGTAAAAAAATCTTTATAAAAAATAATAAAAATAAAAATTTATGCTCTTCTCTTATACGAGTATACCAATGTGCTCATGTAGGTGTGCATGTGGGTTTGTTTGTGTCTGTTTGTGACACTTGTAGTCAACCCTGATGGTACATTATTTGAATATTTCAAGTATTCACGTGCTTCCTTCGGCTTTGTTGTTTGTTTTGTAGCATTTGTTTCACTCTGGTGTTCGTTGGGCACTCATACATTCATATTACTACTTTAATGTGGCGTTAAGACTGTGTATATTTGTATTACAACAGTGTATATGCATTTACATATATTAAAGATCATTGGTGATTCAAATGAAGCGTTGTGGAGAGTAATAATGTTTTATATTTACGTTTTCGAGGAATTAATGCATATCAAAAATATTTTCTGTTTTTTACATAGATTATTTACTTTCCCATAGACATTTTAAATCATAAAATTTTTAATTTTTAAATTTTTTATATATTATTTCTTATTGTTTTCAAAGCAAGTAAAGGATGATCCAAGTATAGGTACGTTTTTCCTGATAGCCTTTTTCGACAGATCACGCGTGAGTCGTGTCAAGCTGCCATGTTATTTTTGCTCAGTATTGTTTGGCATTTCATCATGGAAAGACTTGCGACTGAAAAACGTTTACAAATCATTCAACTTTATTACGAAAATTCACGTTCTGTTAAGAATGTGTTGCGCGCACTTCGCTCAACTCATGGTCAACTTAATCGGTCTACTGAGCGTACTATTCGCAACACCATCACCCATCTTGAGGCTCAGCATTCACTATTAGATAATATTCGACCGAATAGACCACATCCAGCGCGCAGTGAAGAAAATACAGCGACCTTAGCTATGAGTATTCACCAAAGCGTAAAAAATACAGCTTATGCAAGAACTGAAGCCGCGCGACATCACTTCGCTCTAAGGGCTCTTGAAAAGTTTCTAGAAGATCCGACGTTTTCGAGCCTAATTTTGTTCAGCGATGAGGCCCATTTCTGGCTCAATAGGTATGTAAACAAGCAAAATTGCCGCATTTTGGATGAAGAGCAACCTAAAGAGATTCAAGAGCTGCCAGTTCATCCAGAGAAAACAACGGTTTGATGCGATTTGTGTGCCGGTGGAATCATAGGTCCACACATCTTCAAAAATGATGCCGGTGAGAACGTAACCGCCAATGGCGACCGTTATCGCGCAATGACAGCCGACTATTTGATGCCTGAAATTGAAGCTGGTGATCTCCACGACATTTGGTTTCACCAAAACGGCGCCATTTTCCACACATCGCACCAATCAATGGAGTTATTGAGAGAACACTTCGGTGAGCAGATAATTTCATGCTTTCGGACAATCCCGCTTCGATTCAGGTCTTGGCGCAGAACATCACGTGCATCATTTGCCAGTTACCAGTCGAAATGCTCGAATGAGTTATCGAAAATTGGTCAGATGGATCATCTGCGATGTAGCCACGGCCAACATTTGAAAGAGATAATCTTCAAAAAATGAAAAAATAAATTCCAAAGAATGTGCTTTTGAATGATAATAAACATTTCCCACTAAATTCGAATTTTCTGTGTTTTTTCTTTAAAAAAGTAGGAAATCTCGAAATGAATTACCCGTTATAAATCTTTTATAACTATTTTCAAACATTTTTAGTTTGATATACTCATAACGTCCCTTAAGGAGATAAGACTCCTTTTCATTTCAAATTTCTTACACTCAACTTGTAGTGTACCTTTATATGTGTATCGCGAATCTCATTCATTGAATTAGAAGTGAGGTTTAAGTGTGCAGTCAATTTTAATTAAAAATCTCATATTTATTAAAGCCTTCAGTTCAGTCAGCAATAAAATAAAAATACAAAAAATATAATAAAATAAAATAAAATAAATGGAAAAAAATAGAAATAAAAGAAAGAAAAAATAAAAATTAAGAAAAAAAAATTAAATTTTTTTAATTAAATCCCTTTATTCAATATTTTCGTATTCGCCATCAGTGTAGAATGCAGGCACAACGTTGCGTTGATGCAAATATGGTGTTGTTCATCTTGTTCTTTTTGTTATTATATTTTGAGTCCCTCCAGTGTTTTTCTGCATGAAATATTCCGAATTGCTTTTGACTTGTCAGCAAAATTTAAGTGTTTTTCAAGTCATTGTTGTTGCTATCGCTATCTTCCTCCCTATAGTTGTTGTTGTTCTATTTTATTTTAATTTTTTTTTTTTACATGCAAATAGTGTATCGAAGCACCCGGTATGTTTTATTACATAGTAGCGTGTCAGTGGCGGGCGTTGATTAGAAATTGGTTTTTTGAAAATTTACTTCAGCGACGGCTCAGGCAAAAGTCGGTCAAAAGGGAATGAAATGTGTATGGGAAAGCGAGAGAGGAAGCGAGATGTACATAGTATGTGCTTGTAATTTCCCAGTCTTTAGGCAAACATAAAAGCTCTAGAGGTGTGTTGAGTTTCACACGCCGCTGTTTGTTTAACGGCATTTATGTATGCTACAACAACTAATATTCATAAATGCAATACATATGTACATATATCAGATGATGAGCATTTTTCAGTACTCTTGGCTGTTAGTTTACACACCCGTACATGTGTGTGGGTGTATGTGCGTGAGTAAGCAGTAGGTAACATTAGCACATAATTTATTTTATTTTTATTTTTATTACGATTTTTATTTTCTTTTTTGTTTATAATGGGACTGGGAATTGCATTCTACATTCTACATACCACAAACCACAGCGCTTATATACATACATAACTGCATACATTCATATTTGATGATTATTTTATTATTTGATGAGTTGCTGTTGTTATTGAAATAATTCTAACTGAATATATGTGGACAATCGGACAATTGGCGTTCTCTCATTTAATTGAAGGTGTGCGATGGGCGTTGAAGTGCTGGAGTAGTTGGGCGTGTGAGATGTCAGCGCGTTGAAGTATGCCTTGAAGCCCTTTTGATATTTATGAAGTTTTATGCTGAAAAACTGAATCGAAGCAGAGAAAAAATTATATGTACATGAAAGAAAAATTACTGAAATATAGTGATTATTATATACATATATACATGAATATGCGCTATATCGTTAAGCACTTAACTAATTCCACTAAAATCCTAGAAAAAATATAAAATAAAATTTTATTCGATGTATGGGAAGACTATACATAAGAGCTCTTGGAAAAAATAGTTATAAATAGCCTTAACTACACAATTATTTCAGCAAAAAAATAGTAAAATAACTTTTTCTTTCAATTTAATAAATATACATAGTAGGTGAGCAAAAAGCTGGTTACGTACTAAAGTGTTTCCGAAAACTCAGACAAAAAAATTATATAGAATCTCATAAATAATTGATAAAAAAAATTACATTCAAATAACTTTTTCATATGAAGCATTATCCATAATAAAAGTGTTGGAATTGAACTTAATTTTATGTGTGCTAATTATTCCCAGAATTACTACTATTATTTTTAATTAAATTGTTTTTTGCTAAATTAACTTAAACTAGCAATGAATAAAATAGTAATAATGTAAACATTAAAGTACACGAACTTTTACTAGTTAAGTTTTAATAAAAAAAAGTTGATAATGCTACAAAAAAGAATACAAGAATACGAGGCATATGCAGAAAGCAAGTGCACTGGGCCCCTCATGCACGGAGGTATTTTATTTTTGTCATGTTGGCAACACTGTAGAGCAGCCAGACTTCTCCTATTTTGCAAAGAGACCGATTCGAGGTCAGCACATTTCGTGTACAATGTCAATACAGTCTCCCGCCAAGTGTGAAATACGCGTGCGTCGTCATTCGTTATCCCTGTGTGGAAGGGAAAACCTCTGTTGGAGGTAAAAAATTTTAGATTATTTTACTAACTTGATCAATTCAAACATTGCTAACTTCTTGACGTTTTGAGACTCCTTCTCGGAAACAAATTCATTTTAAAGATAATTTTTCCTTTTCTCGTTAATTATTGTTTGATCAAAAAAGTTTTGGGAATATGACTCGTCTTTTCTAAATAATGTAAGCAAAGTCCTTAAAAAAATTATTTTTAATGAAAAGTTTTGCACCTCAATGGCCTTCTCAGCTGCTGTATTGCTCATAACTTCTGGAGAAAAAAGTTCAAATATTTATCAGGACAATTTCTGTCAACTGTGGCATGAAATCAAACCCTAAGCAGAATTTGAGCTTAATCTAAGACCATCGTGCAGAAATCTGATGCGTTCAGTAACGAACGATGTATTAGAGCTTCAGATACCCGGGCATCAAGCACTGCGAGCAGCTCGATGCACGCTCGATACTCGTTCATTGCCCAACTGCGCACCAGAATAAAAAAAATTTAATTCTGTTTGTCAAAATTTTCTTGGCGTTTCAATTATTTTTACACTTTACATAAATAAATTTAAAATTATTAAAAAAAAAAAGTTTTGAGAAAAAAGTCAAAGTGTTTGTTAAAATACTCGAAATGCTCGTGATCGGCTCGAAAATTTTTCTAGTAACGAGAAACGAGCAGGTGCGCGAGTACTCATTGCTCAAATGCTCACATTGCTCGAAAATGTTTGAGCAAAATATGCAGCTCTAGTATGTATAGTAAATATTATGAGAATGAAAAATATGAAAAAATAATTTCGATGCTTAAGCTCGAATACGCAACAATTTTTTATTTATTTTTTTTTTTCGAGTTTGTTTCGGAAACAAATGTTTTATAAAATTTCTTCTGGAATATATCATTCACGTTTAGAATAGCTAATAAATCGTTTTGATGTAAGATTTTTTAGATGAATAAATATGATGATGATTTAGATGAATATATAGTACGCTAATCATTCTTGGGAAATAAAATATTTTTAATTTTTCTATTTTCAGTTTTTCGCGCTTCAAGCACACAAAAGTCACTCTGCACCTTGGTAAGTATGAAAAGTTTTCAATATTAAGCTAGCGCATGATATTAGCGATACAATTATGAGTACAAAGCTATTTCAGCATTAAAATTATTTCAAAATTAATATGTTAGATCATAGTTTTAACTTACGGAGTTTACAGATAATTTTAAAAAGGCTATGATTAAGCAAGCTCTTGGACATGAGTTGGTCTACATATTAATGTCTCTCAAATGAGTTAAATAATCTCTAACAGAAAATTTTTAAAGTAACAATTTGAAAATTTCAACTTTTTTAGAGCATAATATTTTTCCTGAATATTTTTTATATTTAGTCATCTCTCTTCGTAAATGATTTGTTGTTTTTTCTTCTTAATTAAAAAGTACAAAATTTTTTATCACAAGTTTTTTTTTTGAGTTTTGTGCATATATTAATTTATTTTTGAAAAATATTTCTTTTATGTGTCTCTGTTTTGCGAAAACGTATATTCTGTCATGCGGAAGTTTCATTTTTAGTTGGAAATTGTAATTGGAAAATGTGTTAACATACAATTGTGTTCTGGTTTGTCGCAGCGTAAGAACAAAATAGAAAAATAAAAAAATTTTTACCAAAACTTGTTAAGTAAGAGAGATAAATAAATATTTTTTAACATACTACTACACACCTGCTCAGCTTCATAAAATGTTGGCAATGGAAAAACTTGTTCAAAACTTAGTAATAATTTTTTTGTTCAAAAACAAGTAAATTGTAAACCAAAAACCCATAAAATAAAATTTTTTCGTAGGCAAAAATTAATATATTTTCAGCTTAAAAATCTGTTTTCACTCATTCAATTGTTTATAGTTCATCACACCTGAAAAAATATTTCACTTTTAGCAAATTAATATGATACTATCGATTTTTAGTGCATGAAAATACCGCAACTGACAACTATAGAGCTGTCAAGTGAAGGTAAGAGCCAATACGGGTAAAACTGAAACAATCGAATTCACAAAAAAAAAAATTTCCAATTCCAAACGTTGATAAAAGTTTGTGCAGCAACCCATACCCTGAGGAATGCACAATTCAATCGAGTGCATACACACCCATACACTGTAACGTAACGGTATTGCCATATTTAACATAGACGCCATTTGCTGCAACAATAGTAGTACGTTAAGTGGCATCTTCCACACGTCTGCAACAGCTGCTACTTAGGGAAAATTGGCATTTCTCGTGGCTCGCGGTGCACTTCCCGTTCGCCTCACAATACTTTCTCTCTCTCTCTCTGTCTCTCCCTCTCCCACGTCTCTGTGTGTTTCAATACTTTCCAATACTCTAATGGGATTTCAGGGAATTCGCATATCACTGAATTCATTTTTACGTTATTTTCTATTTGATTGTTTTACATTTCCTTTGAACTAACGTAGCACAAGAGTGTTGCCAAAGGAAGGAGAGTGAGGTGGTGGAATTTCTAGTTTTGCGTAATTGATGATTCAATATTGCTTTGGGATTTAATTTATTTATTTTAGTTGCAAAGAAAATGAAAACGAAATACCGTTATTTTACCTATATGCATATATAAGTATGTATGTATGTACATAGTTACAAATATGTATGTACTGAGAGGTGTTTTATATATTTTATAAGGCACACATAAATGCTACTGAAGAGATTGCAGATGTTGAAAGTGAATTTTTTTTTAAACAAATAAGCATGCATTTTCTTCTTCTTAATTTGACTGCAGTTACACTTAATGGTTAGGGCTTTTGACAGATATTGAGTTTGCTTTACACTGCAGTTTAGATAAAATTTGGCCATGTGCCATACAATATTTTCCATTTAGGTATTTTCTCAACTTGTGGTATTTGTAAAAAAAAAAGTTATTCCCAAATGAAAAATTAAAAACTAAGTTGCATGTAATTCTCGTGCTTATACATGTGGGCCACACATTGAGATTTTAAATGCACAAAAGCAGCTGAGAGGGTAGTGATTGTGCTACGAACCGAAGAATAATGTGTTCGAACATTAAACAGATCAACGGTTAAAAACTTTTTCTCTTAATATAATCCCCCTTGGCTGTGAGTATTTCTTACATTAAATGAAAGCTTCTTAGAGAAACCACTATCCATTCGGAGGCTGTTGTAAACTAAAGATGTCTAACTAACTTTCAAGTGTCCTACTGTACATCAGCTTTATACCAGTTGAATACCAGTTCATTTATGCACGTAGCGAGTTAACATTAAATCAGTTTTCTGGGAATAACTTTCCAAATCTTAGTACAGAAAGAGAGCAAGTGAGAGAAGTCTTGTTATTTCACAATAAGTTTAATGATTTTTTGGTTAACCATTGAAATGATTTAAGTTGAGCTAATATGGCGGCCACTATAGGCGAGTGGCTAGCAGTGTATCCCAACATTTGGAAGGCTTGGCATCGAATCCTGGTTCGCCCAACATCCAAAGCTATAGGAATTGAATTTTTCAAATTACGGTCGCCCCTCGACAGGGATTGCCAGACTCTACGAATGTATTTCTGATCCTCATAAAAATTCATCGGCCGTTCGAAGCCCCCCGTTTGTTGGAGAAACATCAAGACACACACCACAAATTCGAGCAGAAGCTCGGCCAAATATCGCTTCTGCGGCTACAAAGCTCCAAGTTAGCTACTTTTTTACTGAAGAAAAAAACACAGAAAATTCAAACTAAATGGGGAAAGTTTATTACTATTCAAAAGAATATTCTTTGGAATTTATTTTTTGAAGATCCTCTCTTTCAAATGTTGGCCGTGGCTACGTCCAAATTTCGATCACTCGTTCGAGCATTTCGACTGGAAACTGGCGAATGACACACGATCATGGTGGCTAATCGACCGGCCCAAAACGTGAAATTATCTGCTCACCGAAGTGCTCTCTCAATAGATCCATTGATTAATGCGATGTGTGAGAAGTGGCGCCGTCTTGTTGAAACCAAATGTCGCGGAGATCACGAGCTCCAATTTCAGGCATCAAATAGTCCGTTATCATGGCGCGATAACGGTCGCCATTGACGATTACGTTCTCACCAGCATCATTTTTGAAGAAATATGGACTGACGATTCCGTCGGCCCACAAACCATACCAAACCGTTGTTTTTCCGCATAAAATGACAACTCTTGAGTCTCTTCAACCTACTCTTCGTCCTAAATGTGGGAATTTTGCTTGTTCCATACCCATTGAGCCAGAAATGGGCCTCATCGCTGAAAAAAATTTGGCTCGAAAACGTCGGATCTTCTTGGAACTTTTCAAGAGCCCAAAGAGCGAAGCGATGTCGCTTGGGAAGGTCAAGCGGCTTCAGTTCGAGCACAAGCTGTATTTTGTACGCTTTCAATTGAAGATCTCGACTTAAAATGCGACAAGTCGTTCCATACGTCAGCTATATTTTCTTCACTGCGTGCTGGACGTAGTCTATTCGGTCGAATATTATCCAATAATGAATGCTGAGCCTCAAGATGGGTAATGGTGTTGCGAATAGTACGCTCAGTAGACCGATTAAGTTGGGCATGAGTTGAGCGAAGCGCGCGCAACACATTCTTTACAGAACGTAAATTTTCGTAATAAAGTTGAATGATTTGTAAACGTTGTTCAGGCGTAAGTCTTTCCATGATGAAATGCCAAACAATACTGAACAAAAATAACATGACTGTCAAAAAAACGCTTTTAAGAAAATTACCTCTACGTGGATCACCCTTTGGATATGACGTAGTTCCTAATATAACTACTAACTCACATAGTATGCATGAGATTGAGCGCAGTTTGGTCGC
The DNA here is from genome assembly GCA_030068015.2 of Neoceratitis asiatica. Taxonomy (NCBI): domain Eukaryota; kingdom Metazoa; phylum Arthropoda; class Insecta; order Diptera; family Tephritidae; genus Neoceratitis; species Neoceratitis asiatica. The sequence continues at coordinate 90,043,027 of CM061526.1, forward strand.
AGTGAGTGTAGAATTTTTCCAGGAAACGATGAATAGCTATATTAAAAGACCGTAGAACAGCATCGGAGCATCAAATATTTTTGTCATTTGTTCACTTATAAGATTTTTATTGAGGATAAGTTAACAAAGTAAGAAAACCCAACTTCTCACAAAATAAATGTATAATTTTGTATTTGGATCTACGCTGACTCCCATGTTTAGTCACGTCCTATAGTACATCGTCCCATTTGCCACATTTTATAAGAGCAATGTATTTTTCAATATCCTTTCTTGAACTATGGTTATGGCAAAATTCTTCAAATGAATTTCGTTTCTGATTTTTCTTTTATTTATTTTTTCCCCTTTGCTTTTTGTGTCGAATTTTACTCAAAATTCCATAAAAATACTGTAAGGTGATTATGTGTAATATCAGCTACTCAAACAGTTGATAATTAGTTGACAACAAATATTTTTCCAAATTTTCTATCTAAAAATTAATTTATGTGTAGATTTAAGCGCAATTTTGTTGCCCAATTTAATGGCATATTTACCCGTACTTACGCATCGAATTTGATTCACTTCAACTTGAGACGCAATCACATAGACATACATATGTACAAACATTCGTATGCGCGTGCATGTGTAGACGCATATACACACAAGCATATAAGCTGGGCTTAATATTCACGTGGTATACGCGAGTGTGTGCGTAGGTATAAACTTTCTGATCTGCAATTAGAAAGTTTGCCTACCTTTTTGATGAGTGGCTTTTGCGGTGGCGCAATGGCGTTTCAGCTACCATAACCAAAGTTGAGTGCTTTATTTTAATTATACCGCAAAGCGACCTCAATATATATACACCAGTGTATGTGTGTGTGTTGTTATAAACAAGATGAGCATGAGTTTGGAGCACAAGAGACTCACATTTACCTTTTTGGTTGCATATAATTTACGCTTAACTGCCAAGTTGAGTGAAAAAGAAAACTCCACAAATGTGCGCCCAGAGATTTGCTTAACTCATACCTGTTTTAACATAAGTATGTATATATATATATATGGGTTTTACAAACTGCGTTTGGCTCTGAGCTTGTAGCTTAAAATGTGGTGTGCTGAATGCCATGAAATAGTGGTGGAGAAAGAAATTAATATTAAGTCTCTACTTATGCTCCTGTCACTCATCTACATACTCGTATATGCGTGTGTTTGTGCGTAGCTACGATCCACACTTAATTTAATTTGATAAGTTTGTAAGACATAGATTTCCGTAAGTTGTTGCAGGCTTTCATTTACTGCTCCAATTATAATTTTATAGGCGTAGTAATGTTGCAGCTGTGATTGAGATAGTCAATTTCTACTTCTGGTTGGACATGCCCAGATCTGCTATATGTGAGAGGCAACTTTTAGCGACCTCATTAAAAGGAGTTCTTTATCGCTAAAGTAGGGAGATTAGTATTTTAATTGCTTTAGTTGGATATGCTTAATGAGGATGAGTGGTATAATGTTACTAAGTATGGCTTAAGCTTTAGTTATGATATCAGTTGGACGGGGCGTATGAGTAACTTATTTTTGTATTTACATATAAAGGTTACGACAACAGCAAACTTATATGTTTAATGACGTAGTTGGTTTACTTTTTATTATGGGCTGCCAAAGATTCTTAATAGGTTTGCATAATTTTATCAATTAAATAGCTTAAAATATTAACTAAAAATATTTTTAACAATTTTTTGTCGAAAATTTATTTTGATTTTCAAAAATATTTAAATTATAAAAATTAATATCATTTCTAATATAAATTTGTATAGCTCGCAACTCTAACACTTTAAGACATCCAATACGATTGTTGTCTGTTAATAATGTCAAAAACGTATAAAATTATGAAAAAATCAAGCGTACGCGCATTATTTACGAAAATTTAATATAGAAAACAAATTTCAAGTATTTTCTTTGCCAGATCTAAAGCCTTTGGGAAATTGTTAATCTTGATCTCGTAAACAAAATTTAAAGCGGCGATAAAGTAGCAGTAGGTTATTTTGAACAAAAAATGATTCAAATTGAATTTTCTTCAAAATTAAAACCAAAATGCGATGTTTTAGAGCAAGGGATGACCCCTAGTTTAAAATTTTAATGATACATATATACTTTTGTATAAAAAACTTGAAGTTCTTAAAAAACAAACATGAATTCATCGGAAAGTTAAATATAATATATATGATTTAAGTAAAATATTGTTACGATTTTACTTAGTTCATCGGATTCTTGAATAAAAGTCACCAAATATGTTTGCAGTTTCCTGATTACAAAGGATTTACTCGATTTTCTTTTATTACTCAGTAACTAACAATTCAATTCAAAATTCACTTCACTATGTATAATCACTTAGTGTTATCACCAAGGCATTTACTTTATGACTAATTGATTTTGCAGTTATGTTTCGCCCTTATATACTGAATCGATTGTTCGCAATCAGCGCCCGGAATGATCTAATTATTCTCGATAACGAATGTTCTCGATTAACGCTTTAGAAAACGCCATTTATCGGCTTCTCTCTTTCATCTGACATTCGCTTCGCAATTTCGCCACACTACCCTCCCCCTAAGTGCAAACACTACAAGCTTCTCTAGGTGGACCATTTTCATCTTGTTTCTTGGTTTCCTAATAGTTTGGATTCGAAACACTACGTCGTTTAGCCATCTGATTATCTTATATGGACCTTCCCAATTGCATTGAAGTTTTGGGAAGAAACTTTTCTTCCGTTGTAGGTTGTATGACAACAATAAATCTACATTTTGAAAGCTTTCGCAGTTCATCGCCTTGTCATACGTGGCCTTCATTTTGTCACTCATCATTTGTATCTCCCTCAACTCTTCCTCGAGAACGTGAGACACTTCCTTCCCAACTCTTCTCGCATCACCATTTATTCCAAATTTTAAATCGCTGGGCAACCGAAGTTCACTACTAAAAAGTACCATTGCATGTGTTTGACCCGTTGTTTCATGCACTACCGACCGATATCCCATAAGGAACAGCGGTATGTGGATATCCCAATCATCTTGAAGTTTGTCCACTACCTTCCGCAAGTGATCTTCCAGGGTCTGGTTGAATCGTCCTACCATGTCATCTGATTGAGGATGTGACTCGAAGAATTTGTCAAATCATCAAGCTTATTTAGCAAAGTCGTAACAATTGGTAATTAAGGACACGGTTAGACCGTTATTGTTCATTAGCTGATTTCAGATTACGCTCTGCCTTAAATTGGGATTTTGAAGCATATAACTGTTCGTATCTCATAGCAGGAAGCCGTCTATATCATCAGGGTAACACAATCGCCCGTAAGAACAACTAATTTTTTTTGAATGAGATTCCAATTTAATACAACTCGTTATTAGTGGAATGAGAATTAATTATTTTTTTCTGAAAAATCCAACTCATAAGTCACAAATCGATTTCATTCATTATATTTCACTTTTTCACTCTTGTTCTTATTCGAAACAAAACGAAAGCACAATAAAAGTATAAAAATAGGTCAACAAAGTTCATTGATTTCAATCATAACCATTTCCTTGTGCCACTTTCATGGCTTATTATGTGGTCGAGTTTTCAAATATTTATGTGTATGCCAATTAATGGTAAATGCATATATCGTACATGCATACATACATATACATGCGAGTATGTGTGTAGCAATAGCTTATGAAACCAACTCATATAAGCATATATACATACATAATAGTATAACTCTTAAAGGCAATTTCAGTAGTTCATAAATAAATACATATATATGTATATAACTACATGGGGAGATATATATATATATATAAAAAAGTTTTTTTTCAACACTTCTGCAAGTGTTCACATGAGTTGCCTTACTTACGGAACTTTTTTTTTTGTAAACTTGTACTCGCTGGCCTCCCGTAGCGCTGGTGGCGCGTTAAAGTCGTCTTGACGTAACGAACGGAAAGTGTTTGCGTCCTTGCAGATGTGCAGGTGTAGTCGAGTGCTCCAATTGCAATATCATCACGGTTTTTCACTTCTTTTTTTTTTTTTTTTGCACATTTTGTAGTAGTGTTTTGTTATACATATGTTGCAATGATGTTGGGCTTATTGTTGTTGTTCAGCGTAATTTACGTAGAGGCGACGCTCATCGCCTTCATTTAATTGGTAATTGCTGGTGTTGTGATTTCAATTTGTGTGCATTCGAGTATTTTCTACTCCAAGTATGAAGTCCTTCGGCGTTGATTGCATTACTTTTCGCAGTAATAATTTAAAATTGTATTTGCTTTTGATGTTGTACTTTAAAGAACGATGCAATTAATCCAACATAATAAAATTCTTATTGTATTTTTGACTTCTCTACATGTGTGTTGCAGCGGCTGACTCAATTAAAGGGATAGTCAGAAATTAGTCGCCACTCAAAACCTTCCATGAAAATGTAAATATCGATCCATGGAACTAAGTCAAGAATTCAACGGTGTCAAATCGGGAGATTACGCAGTCGGGAAATTTCTCTCGAAATGCATGTGACATTATCTTGTTGGAACCACATATTGCCCAAGTCCGGTTCTTTATCTGCAGTACAAAAAAATTCGGTTATCATACGACCATAATGATCAGAATTAACAGTGAGAGTTTCGACGTTATCATTTTCGAAGAAGTAAGGTCCAATCACACTTCCGGGCCAAGAAGTGCAACAGACAAATTTTTTTTTTTTTTGGTGTGATGGCCTCTCTTTAATTACGTAACGATTCTCGGGGCCTCAAATTTGAAAATTTTACTTACTTACGTAACCACAGAGTGAGAAATGTGTCTACATCGTGGCTGAAGAAAATTTTGTTGGGAGAACCATAACTATGGCGTTATGAATGGTCAGCTGGCTTCAGTTGTTGTGTGAGCTGGACTTTATATGGATGCATGTCCAAGCACAAAATACGCCATAATGTGCCATAAGAAAGCCCCAGCACTTGAGAATGTCGAGTAATAGACACATTCGAGTCTTCGACTACACTTTCACTTACCGCAGCGATATTTGAGATGTAGAGGGCAAAACAATAACGCACAGGCCTTACAATATCTGTAACCAATTCAGTTTCTTTAAATTTCTTTAAAAGTTTACCAATTGCTTGAGCAGTTGGTCTGTTGTGTTCACTATAATCTCCTTTCAACAATTTTAGCGCGTTGTGCGACTGTTAAGCAATCCAGTTTCATAAATGTCTAACTTTTACTCTAAAACAAAACATGTTTGGTTAACAGTTAAGTTTGACAGCTGTCAAAATACAGCTCTGAACGTATTAAATTTCAAGCAATTGAAGCTAGCTCCCTGATCCATTTCCATCTTTTGTTTGCCTAGTCAAAAATATACTTTTGTACAAATATTCAACAAAACCGATTCATAAAAATATTTTTATGAATAAGCGCAGCATTTTGTCCATTTTTTGAAAAAAAAAAAAATATTAAAATATAATTTCAAGAAAGTAAGCTCGGTTTTGTTGCATGGATCGGCTCTAGATCCACTTCTTGGAAGAACAAATGTTCCCTGCGTTAATTTAGGCAAAAGGCTACCTATATAACATGTTTCCAGTCAATAATAAACATAATTAAATTTTTTTTACAACAGTTCTCAAGTCCCAGGCTCACTTACCGCAAGGAAATGTAGTGTTTGTGCTAAACCAAGCATAAATCTTCCTACTTACTTACAAAATTTGAAGTAACTCGAACCAAAAATACGACTTTTTGGAATAGGTTGGTGCCTAATCCATTTTCCGGATTTTACTTTTGGATTCTTCTTGTTTGGTGCGCATACAATGCGGATTGCTGTGTCATCTGTCTTCTATACCGGTCAAGGCGTTCTTGAGTTATAAGCGTAGTAATTATCATCACATTCCTTTATATCTACAGATTATGACATCAGCGTCCTTTACGTATTTTAATAATATTTTTTTTTTGTAATTGATTGCGTGTTGACTGTTGATAATTACAGTTTAATAATTAATTTACATATTTACATTTTGTTAATAAAAAAGAGCAATAAAAATGGTTTAATATGAGTATTGTGTAAGCAAGTTGTGTTGGCCTTTACGTGTTAGTACTGGTATTATATACATATACACGACACGTGCATTCATTTTAAATTAATTAAAATTTCTATTGGCACTTCATTGAATGCATCGTGTGGCAAGCAATTTCATGCAAACAAAACGTAATAATAACAAATGTAAAACGAAACACTTATTGACACTTTGTTCATTTCATTAAATTGCCAAGTGCGGTCACTCATTAACGGTTAACCACTGTCAGTGGCAAAGAAAAGTTAGTTTATATTAAAATTTCAATTTTATTGATTATAATTTTTCAATTTTTTCACTGAAAGAGCTACTGGAATATTCAACTACTCAAATTTAAAGTCTCTGTGGAAATATTTCTTAAATTTAATTTTCATTTTCTTCCATCATTTTTCACTGATTATATTTATGTGTTGAAATAAATTAATTTTATTGCAAACTTTCCGGCGCGTTTCGCACAACCTCTAGTTCTAATAATATTTATAGAAGAAATCATGCTCTGCATCTAAATTAACGCCTAACTCTCATAGGGTCTTCTTTAACGCCTGTAAATTCAAAATAATGTCTTCGCAAAATAAATATGGAAGAGCGCCCATGGAAAATATTATTACCGTAATTACAGGTGTGACTCGCTGCACCTAGAATCATTAAGGGAGTTTTCCATTATTTTTTCCAACTCCTGTGATCAACACTATTCTGAGATGTACAAATATTGAAAGAAACCCCATTTTCCATAATGACTGGACTGGCATGGACACAGAAATGGTCGCTGTTGTGGGTTTACTTTTATAAGCTGAAATATATCAGTCAAATTAAGAATGCAAGAGAAAGAAAGACCCACATTTAGAGCAAACATGCCATTAAAAATTTCAAGGTAGTCTTAAGATTAAAGAGGTTGGAAGTGAAAGTCGAATGAGGAAATGTACCACCAAAACCAGAAAAGTATGATATACACTTTTGGGTTCCTTATGATACGGTTACAAGTTACTTTACAATATCTAAAGAGCGAGACGGGAAATTCGACTATATCCAGTAAGATGTCCCATAATATTATCATTAATGCTGACTTTACTCGTAACTACTGTCCTCTGCGAAATTCTCTGTAGTGGAGTTAAATGTGGAGTTTACACCTTTTATCCACCTGCTGAGTGGCCACTGCTTGCCATGGGTAATAAACTATTTAAAATCCTTGAACTCCACAGAGTCTGCATCATACCAGCTGCAGTTCGCTGCGTAGATGTCGTACAATTGGTTTGTCCGCACTTTGTAGGGAACATAGTTAACTCTCAAATGCTAAGAATGTCTACCCATGCATGGGTACCTCTAAGTGTGACAACAGGTCGAGCGGTCATAACTTTTCTTGCGTAAACTCGAAAAGACGAAATTTTTCTTATTCAACTGGAAGTATAAAATTTCGGAAGCGGTTCTTTCTTCAATAAGGATAAGTACTACCATATATTTACACACTCTTAGTCAGACAGCTGATTTGACTCTCACTAGCATATGTAAAGCACAACAAAAATAATCTTAGTTCGTCTCGTACATAACTGAAATCGAGCTGCCACCAGAGAGGGCTGTAGGGGACAGAGCCACTTGAGGAGAGGAGCTATGAGCTTGCTCGTACGGGTGCCATCGCTTTACTGTAAAGGTAGGTATGCAGCTCTTACAAAAACCAAAAACTCGATATAAAAAAGTGCAAAAAAAAAAAAAGATGCGCGAAATTTTTTTTGCGAAGCAGTACGCACCTCGAACAAAAGAACTACATTTTCTACTGCCAATTTCTAAAGTTTTTAAACAAGTAAGAAGAGACGGCAACACAGGTTTCCGAGCGAAATAAATATTCTCATATATATTTCGCGAGAAACAAGGGGAAGACTAATTTTCAAACGTATTAAAGCAAGCTTATAAAGTAATTTATGTAATTTTTTTTTTAGTTCTTTTCCATCAATTTCTACACATTTTATTTATTTTTAGCCATGAAAAAGATAAGAATTCATAATCAGCGGCAAATATTTGCCGCGCTCTACTGATGTTTTTCGTTTTGTTTATTTACGTTTGCATATCTTCTTCCTATGTAAATGAACACAATAGAAAATCGTCTGCCAAATTTTCGTGCCTACTAGATTTTTCCATACACGAAATATATGGTTTTTTTTTCGCTAGAGGTGCATACCGACCTTAAAAAAGCGGAATTAGGTGTTTTCCTGTCCAAATGATGTTTGTTACTGGACAGATATCCTGACGTTTCGAAGCTCAGCCGATTAACGATTTGCTCCTTAAAAAGTGGTCTACTTTTCAGAGAGGTACTTCTTCCCGGTATCACAACGCATATGCTTAACAAGTTTACCAGTAACTTTCAAAAACTCACCTCAACTTAAATCTAACCTTACCTAATATTTTAAAACTTAATTGTGGGAGAAGAAGTTTAATTTCTTGAAGAAAAGTGAAATACGCTTAAACTGCTTTAATCACAGCAAAATCTTTAATACTCGAACATCATTCAATATATCCAAAGAAATCATGTTTTAGCAAAAAATAATAAAAAAAATAAAATTGAAATAAAAACTGTAAACCAGCATAAACTTATAATAAAACCATTTTTTTAAGAATTTATTAACAATAAGAAATCTATACAAAGGATGAAATTGAAATTACAAATTACAGCGCTTAAGTGCAAACAGAGTGTTCATATACGCAAACACATACATAAAAAGGCATGTCAAACGGAAGGCAAGCAGAATAAACCAAAACACATACATGGAAATAAAGAAAATGGAAATTTTTTTGCAATTTTATGTTATGAGTTATGTAAGAAAAAAGCAGCCGTCAACCTTTTTGGGGTTAAAAACTAAAAAAAAAACATTGTAAGCACACATCTTTATCTTTTTTTTCTGAAATTATAATATTTTTTTTGTATTATTTACGAAAAGTAATCCGTGCCTGAATGGCCAACATTACTATTATGTGAGTAAATACCACAAATGGAAAATTCCGTTTTTGAGCTTTTAAGCTGGCATAAATTACCATGCATTTAAAAGGGGAAATACATTAGTATTTATGTGTATGTAAACACATATATGTATATTTACGTACATATACAAGCCGGCATTAAACTTGTGTAATACCTAAACTAAAAGGTATCCGTGTACATTTGCAGGCAAATATTCTTCCTTTCTTTATAAAAGGACACAAAAAACATATATATGTATGAAATGAATGGCACTCTGAGGGCATACCAAACATTTAACGGTATTTTTTATATTTATTAATAAAATATTTTTTTACAAGGCAAAGAGATTTGCTGAACCTTCAGCACATAATTGTTATTGTGGTAAAATAACGCAGAAATTATCACCGGAGTGACACAGAACTCACAACATCACATCATGTTGAAGGCAAATATGATATATGAATGTATATATGTAGAGGGTGTTTTTTATAGAGGTATAGAACTTTAAGTTGGCATTACTTTTCAAGATGGCGACCGATTTAACAGCTGTCAAGTGATTTATTCTCAGTTTGGTTTGGCAATTCATCATGAATAGACTCACAACTGAACAACGCTTGCAAATAGTGCAATTTTATTTCGAAAATAATGGTTCTGTGCGGAAAACGTATGCGCACTACGTCCATTTTTTTTTTTGTTCAGCAATGAAGCGCACTTCTGGTTGAATGGCTACGTCAACAAACAAAACTGCCGCATTTGGAGTGAAGGTAATCCTCAAGTGTATGTTGAAACACCGTTACATCCAGAAAAACTGACTGTTTGGTGCGCTTTTGGGCTGGTGGAATCATTGGTCCGTACTTTTTCAAAAACGATGGTGGCCAGAACGTTACAGTCAATGGTGATCGGTATAGAGCAATGATTACTAACTTTTTCATTCCTGAATTGAATAACCATGATGTCCAGGAGATGTGGTTTCAACAAGATGGCGCACCATGAAACACAGCTCGTGCCACAATAGATTTATTGAAAGACACGTTTGGTGACCGCCTAATTTCACGTTTTGGACCTGAGATTGGCCTCCAAGATCTTGTGATTTGACACCGCTAGACTACTTTCTGTGGGGCTATGTAAAGTCATTGGTCTATGCGGATAAGCCATAAACGCTTGACCATTTGGAAGACAACATTCGCTGTGTTATTGCCGATATACGGCCACAAATGTTGGAAAAAGTCATCGAAAATTGGACATCCAGATTGGACTACATCCGCGCCAGCCGTCGCGGTCATATACCAGAAATCATATTTAAAATGTAATGCTACAAGATTATCTTTCGGATAAATAAAATTCATGTCAATCGAATAATCCATCGTTGTTTTATTGCAACTTAAAGTTCTATACCTCTATAAAAAACACCCTTTATATATTTGGCGCCTTGTAACCGCTGAAGCGATTTTCGGCCGAGCTCCTCCTCCAATTTGTAGTTTTTCGTCTTGATGTTTTTACCAACAAAATGGAGGGACCTACAGTTTATTCTAAGCCGCCTCCGAACGGCTGATGGATTTTTATGAGGAGCTTTATTTCATGCCAGAAATACACTCGGAGGGCTCGACATTCCCTGCCGACGGACGACCGCAATTAGAAAAATTTATTTTCTATAATTTTTGTATGTTGCTCGAACCTGGGCTCGAACCCAGGCCTTCCGAATGTCAGTACGCAATGCTAACCACTCGGCTATCGCGGCCGCCATATATGAATACATATGTAAATAAATTTTGGTTTTCAATTTTCAATAGCTTTATGTACAGCAATATTTTGTTGCTATTATTCATTCAACTGACTCAAGAAATTTGCTAACTTTAAGTCTTTTTCGTTTGTTTTATATATAAAAAAAAAAAAAAAAATATTCAAGCAAATGCACTGTTCCCTGAAGTTACCGCTTTATTTAGCACCACTATTAACCAACTGCCACTTTAACGCCAGCAACAATAATTTACACTAAAAGTTTTAACACTCATCCACCTATAATGTCTTATTAACGCTCTCATGCTCGACGGCAACTCTGTCTGCTCTGCTACTGCTGCGTCTCGACCGTAAAGTGTGTGTCGTAAATTGTTGGCAATTAAATGTTTGTGTATGTGTGTGTGTACGCACAACTGAATCATTACAAACAACAGAGTCAATAATGAAATTATGAGGATTTGGCTGAGAAATGTTTACTGTGTAGGGTTGCCACCGCTAAATCTCCTAACATTTTTATAAGATTACGACAAATGACACTCCATTTCTAAAAATTATGAAGAAAAACTATATGAATACGTGTTTGTGAAGCACATTTAAGACAGTGTTGCCACGTTTTTAAACACGATTTTGTTGAATTAAGGAGTTGTAAAAATTTATAACACATTTGGTGATTAATTATCTACAAAATATATGTGTTTAAACAAAATCTCTAGGTACCCGGGTATAGAGCACTCCGAGCAGCTCGATTCTCCCTCGATACTCGCTCATTGCTCAACTGCTCAGCAGAACAAAAAAATTGAATTTTGTTTGTCAAAGCTACTTTTGCATTTAAGTGATTCTTACATTTTGCATAAATAAATGTAAATTAATCCAAAAAAGGTTTGAGAAATAAGTCAAAATGCTTGTCAAAGTACTCGAAATACTCGTGCTTGGCTCGAAACAAAATTTTGAAGCAAAGAGCAATGATCAGGTGTGCGAGTGCTCGTTGCTCAAATACGAGCTTTTCTGCTTGAAAATGATTGAACAGAATCTGGAGTTCTAGTTTAAACAGAAATATTATCACCTTTTTCGAGATTAATTCAATAAAAAAATGTGTTATTAAAACGAATATATAATTTTGGTCAGAGTTTTCTACTGCATTTTATTTATATAAATTAAAATCAATTTTTCGCAATCAGTTTTTCTTTACAAAAATCTATTTGTTAAATTAAAAATACTGTTATTTTTTATAGGAAGGCTTCAGATTTCTTGTAATTATTTTTGTGTTTTTTTTTTAATTTTATTTTATTATGGTTACGAAATCATGTTGCTTCGGCTTTTATAATGAAGCGATATTTTTGCTTTATTTTTGATAAAAAAATTAAATTCTTTTCCTTAAACGCCTGCTCCTGCAATCTCGCCAGCATTTCTTCAACGCAATATTTTTCGTTTTACGACAAAATAATTGCTCGCATCAGCTCTGCGAAAACATTGCAAGAACTGTCGTCACCCAACTGCCGGTGGCTCTAGCAACAAAGTATGGTTTTTACACGCATATGAAGGGATTAAAAACTTTCATTTATTCATTTACCCAAGTTGCAACAGGCAGAGTGAACTGAATGAAAATGTGTGCTTAAATACCGTCGAGGAAGAACCTTTGAGTTTAATGTCATTTAGTGATTATAAATTGTTGTTTTAATTTAATGAAAGAGAATTTATTTAAAGCGTTGAGATAGTGCCTTTGTAGCATCTTTAAATTTCAATTTTATTTCTTATTATTATTATTATTATTATTATTGCTTGAAATCAGCACTTACTCTGAAGGCACTTGAGTTTTTATTTTATTTTTATTTTTATTTTTTATACACTTGTGTGAGCAAGTGTTATGCATTGCATAATATTATATAATAATATTTTTTTTTTTTTATAAACATCGCATTTTACACTAACGATAGCTACAAAGTTTCCGTTAAGTGCTGCAATTCTCTGAAGCCTTGTTATTCAGTGTCTATATAATATGTAATATTATGAAATGGAAATAGCTGGTAGAGTACAGTGCTAGATTGTAGAGTGAGAGTTATTCATTCTTCCTTAGTAACCATTATTTATACTTCACTTCTCTTTGCATATACAAAAACATGAAATAATAATAAAAAAAATATTGCTATTACACAAGCAAAAAACTATTAATTTGATTGATGTACTTGTCAATTAATCGTTCGCATTTGAATTGATTTAGCAAAAAAATATGTATTTATTGATACATATCGAATACAATAGAAAAAACAATGAAAAATAATAAGAAAAAATAATGTAGTACATATTCAACTAGCTCACTACATGCATATATACAAATATAGATTATAAAAAATTATCATAAAAATTATTCGTTAGACATGACAATCGGTAATAATCGTTAATATTACTCTACATGAAAGGAAAACATTAATCACGTCTACTCACAATCTATATGGAAGGAAAAAATATAATTTAAGGATGCAAGGAATAATAAATAATAACAAACAAAAAAATAAATTATTATAATATGACCAACTACATACCACTCATTTCTAGCTTAAATAATAATTAATTTTAAATTTCAATTTTAATTTTTCTGCTGCAGTTAATATTTGTTACGGTTTCAATGAAAATGCCCATACATCTCGCGTCATTTTCCTAATAAAATTTTTTACTACCTTTGCAACTTTTTATTTCAACTCTCTTTACTACCTTCAAAAACCTTCAAAAAATACCTGAAAAAAATTCATATATAAACAAGCTTGTGTTTTCAATTCTCCTTTCTATCTTTATCAACATCATACACTGTACACACACACACATGTATTCAAATAACGCTTTAGCTTAACACTTGCATATCTATTTATGCAAAATATGCTTTGGTAAGCCACAGTTATTCAATTAACTTCCACCAACACTAGACAACGGTACTACTTACCACAACAACGCCTTGAATATTTGCCACTGGTACGTGATTCAGCAACACACTCTGTTTTATAGTATATTTACGCATATTCGAAGCGCTTGAAATACTCGTAACCGAGTAAGTACATTTTTCAAAGTCGTTTTTATACATATATATCTCTATATGGTAAATTTGAACATTTTCTTTGCTATAATTTGATTCAAAAGCTTGTCAAATTTGTGCTGTTTCACTTCAAGATGCTATAATTTTCAAATATTACATAATATAATATATATAATTTTCGGCTTGGAAGTCTTTAAGTATACGAATATACAAAATTATTAGGTTGGTGTAATAAAATTACGAGTAAACGTTCCACTCGTATATATAAACATGAATTTCTGTTCGTTTCACTAAAGCACGAGGAGAACTGATCTCTATATCGGATAATCTTTGATATTTTTATGGAAATATTTTAGGTAAGGTTTAAATAATAATTAAAAAACCCCTAAAGTGGAACCGATCAGAAACCAAACAATTCGAAAGAATTTTTTCCTCGACAAATTCGTATTTATGTTTCTATTTACTCGAAATTTGGTACATAAATAGCTTTTACTATGCGACGACATTATTTTCCGAAGAAAAATTCGAATAATACGTATTTATTAAACAATTTATTCCTTGAAATTCCTTTCATATAACGATTTTTTGAAAAAAAAAGTTATTATTAACTTTATATTTATAGTCCAATTTGGTTAAATGAAAAAGGACCAGGATCGATTTTTTTAAATTCAGTATTTTGGCAGCATTTTGGCCCAGACTCACATATAGAATAATTTGGTTTTAGGTAGAGAATTACAGAATAACAGATTGATGAAAATTGGTATGTTATTAGTAGACTGCGACAGCAGGTTTGTTTTCAATTTAATGAAGCTATTGCATACTATACTTATACATCTAACTTTATTGAGCGTAAACGAATGTTAGATCAGTTGGCGTACGGCCAACTCCAAAGTGCTCATATTCACATTTCCTTGGAAAGCTTTGGGAAGCGAAGAAATGACTAAGATGTGGCTATATTTTTGATACCCACCCCAGATGTTGGCAAAACATAACTCAGTTATTGTAATATTTAGGCAACAAATTTTTAATTCTTAGTTCCAACTTTTCGTTATTCCTAACATACCGACCCCTTTAAACAAAATACCGTAAATCACAGCAACTGTTAGCCCCTTTTTTTTCAACTAAATGTTGCTCATATAAGAATATATGGAAAACTTTAAATTTTTAAGCTAAGAATTATTAAATTGAAATCTAAGAATAAAAATGAATTGAAATCTATGAAAATTATATATGCTTTAGATCTAAACATAATTTTTATTAACGAAACAATCAGCTTTTTTGCGGTGAAGTGCGTGCTTTGTGTGCCCGAACATTGATTCTACTTACAGATAAGAGTAAGTTTTAACTTTAAAAATCCCAAAACTGATAACAAAATGAGCACTTATGTAGGTTCTGTCTTCAAAATTTTGTTATCTTTAAACTTTTAAAATTTTACCTAGGCTCCGAATTCATTCATTTCACATCTATTCACTCTCTGAAATATTCAGTGAAACTTTTCAGCGATTGTCGCCATCAACTTAAAATCCTTGTCGCTGATTTGCTCTATTATAAGAGTCGTTATCTTCTCTTTAGAAATTTTGGAAATCTTTAGATTAAATTAACAATTAATCCGTTGTTAAAAAATAGTAATAATTAATGCAATTTTTATTGAATTTGAGTTCCAACCTCAAAAAAAAAAAATATACGAAAATATTTTCCATAGTTGGTGGCGCCACATCTGACTGAACTATTACAAAAAAAAAAAATGTCTTAACTGTCAAATTTCACTTCGAAAAGTATATAATAAAGACACGCTAGATGTTGTATGATTTGATCTACATTATGATTAAACAAAGAAATTCAGAAGATGTCAGTCTAAATCCATATAAAGTTGTGTCTGGGTATAGTGAACACTCTATACAGTGAGCACCAATTGTGATCAATCGAAAAACTGTTAATATCGAACAGAATTTTAAAAGCATTCTCAAACGCAATTCTCAAAGCAACCAAAAACTCAGGAAGGAACACAGCAACACAGCAATCAACAACGCAGGAATAAAAGGTTTGCATTTTGCTGTTGATTGTTACAAAATCAGCTATTTCTTCACCTCAGTAGTCGAGTTGTGGTGGAAATTTTTAAAAATTTCTGATTAAAAAAAATTGTAGTTGGATCTATTTTGATGACTTGTTGAATTTTCGTATATATATAAAATGTACTCTGATAAAATAAAACGAGTTTTTGAGCAAAGTATTTAATCCCGATATAATGAACAATCTCAATACTTTGAAAAGGCGTTGCAATAATTATTCTACTATATCCATACACTATATATGTACTCGAATATCGACTTCAAAGTATTGAAGTTGACTCTGAGTATACCACTCAAAATTCTGAAAACTTCCTTACAAAATTTCTCAAGCCAACCTAAAGAAAACTAAGTATATTTTGGATTTGGTGGAATTCAATGGAGATAGGAAAAAATTTGGTGAATTTGCTATTCAGAAGGAAGGCTTTTGACTTATTTAAATACTATATATAAACATTGAAAATTATATATATGCATGCGAAACTTCCTCAACTAAATGGAATTAAAAATTAAATGTTGAAATATTGAATTTTATAATTTGCAAGTTTGAAACCAGAAAACCATTTAGAGGTTAAAACTTCAAAGGAAGTTAAAAGTTACATAGCTTCTTTATAGTTATTTGAATTTATATATAGAAATATATATATATATATTATAAATATATAAACAGGTTTCACTTCCTTCACACGCTCACGCCATAACTTTTCAAACTTTTCTCATTGATTGGATCCCATCGTTGAACAATGAAGTTTCGCATTTATTATTGTTTCGCTACTTCTTCGATTTTTGGCCCCAAATATTTTATTTTATTTCTTTTTTGTTCATTTTTTCTTCTTTTTGCTAAGTCTTTTGTTTGGTTTTCTTTGAGTGGTTTATCGGTTGTCTGCGCATTCTTGGTATTTTACTTTGCTTTTTGCCGCTTTTGTCCACTTGTTCCCTATTTGTTGCTTTTTTTTTTTTTTTTGTTAACACACTTATTTGCTTACTTTCACTTTTCAGCAATTTGTTTGCTGTTCTTCAACTTTTATCTTTTGGAATATCCCACGTTCGTTGGTACCTCACACGCTAGTTTTTTTTTTCGGCGCCTTCTGGGGTTTTCATGTATTTTTATATGTTATAAATACGTGTATTTTGTTTTTGTTTCTATTTGGTTTTTCTTTTATACTTTTATTTTAGTTTAGCAAATTTTTTTCTCTTTCTTTTTTACTTCTTTTTTTAGTCCTGCTTGAGTCATTTAATTGAAGTGAATGACAAGGCCATCGAAGGTTTGGCAATAGGCTAAGTGACTTGTGGTGTGGTTGCCGGATTGAATTTTCTTTTTCTTTTTTTTTACTCTCTTACACATTTGTGCTTCGATCGCTACTCTTTAAGGTCAAAAACTTTGTTTGTGTGCAATGACAGGTACGAATTGGCAGTGATTTTTGTCGTTTATGATGTTGGTTTTTGTTTCTTGTTTTTGTGTTTTGTTTTTGTTTTTGATTTGTTACCTTATTAAAGTTATGTCAATCATTTTCTTATTCAAGAAACTATTTCCACAACTATGACAAATTAATTGGTTTAGTAAACATTTTATGGTATTTGTATGCGCAAAAATGTTCTTGAATTCAAAGGAAAGAAAGAAAGGAAATTTATTGAGAAAAGGAAAACAAAGTGCAAAGCAAACATTTTTCTTAATTTATTGTGGATGACAAAAAAAAAACGACAAAATGGAGAGAAAAAATTCTCTGATGGTTGTTTGATGTTGGAATTCAGCAAATGTTCCATTTCTTCCTGTGATCCTGAAAGAAAAAAAATTAACTGATATTGTTACGAATTGTGAAATAAAAGAGGTTTTCCCATAGCAACACCAATGCTCGCTTATATGTCTTACAATTTCTAGCTTAGGGAATGCGAATCGAAATCACATGTCTGAGTAATTAGTCAAATAGCGGAGAGATCAGCTCAGCTCCGCCTTCTCATTATATTGATATAAATTAGTATAAATATATAAGTACTCACATACTCCAGACGATTACGTATTCAGCAAATGTGTAATAAGAAATATCAGATTACACTGTTAACAACGAAAATCCTTGAATAACACGACAGTACAGTACAGCATGCTGCGTTATACCAAGCAATATGTGCTAGGATGCTACCGTACTGAACATTCTTGCAGATATCAACTGGAAGCCAAGCCAACATCTAGACACATCATGACGGCAATACATGACCTAATGGATTCCATTCCATGGATTGCCACCACATTACAGGACCATTTGCCAGCATGGCTTACCGACAGTTCCTAAAAGCAATTCACAGAGACTTCGCCATCAACTTTATAAACTACCTTGTCATGAATAGGATGCTCGGAATTCAACCACTTCCCATAGCAGTCAAAGAGCTTGCAGTATTTGGTCTCCTGTACCAACCGTTTAATGACCGATGTGTCATATACTAGCTTTCCCTGCTCATACGCGCGGTTGTGCAAGTTTCTCTCCATAGATACGAAATGGGTTAGTATATCTTTTTGGTAAAGTCCTTAAATTTTAATCTTCTTCCGATGGCAACCTTAGCAGTCACATTCACCGCTCTGTATCCGGATTTCGCTTCACTAAAACTCGAGAATGGCTGCACCAATTAGGCTTATTTTGACCTTGAAATATTTGTGGAAGTTCAGGTAAGATTTGATCTTATAGAAATATCGAGAAGAGTATCAAAAAATTGGCATAATAAAAAGAATCGTATTTTGTTTTCGGTTTTCTTAAAAATTCTTTTCTTTCTGGAAAGTGGATCAGATACCAATCTTTTCGAACCCTAAAGATTTGCTTGAATTTTTGTACGAAAATATATTTTTTTCTAGACTATGCATTTCTGCCAAAGTCCAGTTTAGACTTCCACGAAATTAAGAGAGTTGGTAAACTTTACCTAGATCAACATATTCGATTTTTTCTTATCGGAAAGGGGATCACATATCTAAAGATCGATGAAAGTTAGCATAATGTTAGTATACAGTCTATCAGATTTCGAAAAACTCACGATTTAATAAAAAAAAACAGTTGTTTTTATGTTATTTAATGTTTTTAACAAAATTTTGTGTCCTTAGGAAAATACTCATTAGAGACAAAAATAACATTTTCACTTCAAAAGTGCAATGTTCTTTACATGTCAGACTAAAAAAAGGTATAACAAAATAGTAGCATAGCATGAAACCACTAATTGTGGGTCAATACCACTCCAAACTTGTTAAATTACTAAATTATTTAAAGCAAAGCAATGCAGAAAAACGCAAAACAGTCAATCAGTTGGCAAATCAATTTAAAGACTTGGAAGTGGAAAAAGTAAAAGAGAATATTTTATTAAAAGTTGATTTTAATGAAAATTGTTAAAAAATTACACCTTTTTTCTTTAAAATAAAATATATTTTTTTCCCAACTTC
Source organism: Neoceratitis asiatica (assembly GCA_030068015.2). Taxonomy (NCBI): domain Eukaryota; kingdom Metazoa; phylum Arthropoda; class Insecta; order Diptera; family Tephritidae; genus Neoceratitis; species Neoceratitis asiatica. The sequence continues at coordinate 90,062,261 of CM061526.1, forward strand.
ATAAATGCTCACTTACACTTTTTCGCTAATTCCATTACAAGAAATTGTCGCCAATCAAGCAAAGTACAATTGAACATGAAAATAGAGCGAACGAAGCAAATGCCATTTAACCCACTCATTGGCACTTTTAAATTTTTTATTATTATTAACTTTATTTTTTTAACTCAAATGCCGAACCATAAATGCGCTGAGCAATAACATTTAACGAGCTATGGCTAATGCTCGGTATGTACTCGTATGCATGCACACACATCCTCATACTGTTTTAATGTGTTGAGTACACATGTACTGTTACCATTTAATCAAGTAATAAAGTCAAAAATCAAGCAAACAAACAAATTTACTATAATATATACATATGCATATATGTACATACACTGCAAAAAAAGTAGTTAAATACTAGTCTGAAATAGGTTGAAATCATGCCAATTCGTTATTTGTATAGCCGTTCACTAGTAATGGGAACAGTAATAGTATTCACCACCGCGCCATTTGTTTGTTTTTGATTATTTTCTGTACGACGCGGCTGGGCATCGCGGTATAAAAAATACCAGTTAATAACAAGAAAAAAGACGGAAGATGAGCTTGTTGGTGTAAAAATTAAAACTAGTTGGATTCTAATTAACAACCAGTATTTTCGCCTGGAGGGTATTTATAGCGATAGAATTACTTTTATTTTTTTCTTCGTTGTAAAGGGTTATCCAAGTAGGGGTACTTTTTTAAATAGCTTTTTTTTTTGATAGATCACGCGTGAGTCGTGTCAAGCTGTCATGTTATTTTTGTTAAGTATTTTTTCGGCATTTCTTCATGGAAAGAGTTACGCCTGAACAATGTTTACAAATCATTCAACTTTGTTACGAAAATTCACGTTCTGTAAAGAATGTGTTTCGCGCGCTTCGCTCAACTTATGGTCAATATAATCGGTCGACTGATCGTACTATTCGCAACACCATTACCCATCTTGGGACCCAGCATTCATTACTGGATAATATCGGACCACCTCCAGCACGTAGTGAAAAAAATATAGCGGCCTCAGCTGAGAGTGTACACGAAGACCGTGGAGAGTGGATTCGGCGCCATTCGCAGCAACTCGAACTGACGTACGGAACGACTTGGCACATTTTACGTCGAGATCTTAAATTGAAAGCGTGTAAAATACAGCTGGTGCAAGAAGCCGCTCGACCTTCCAAAGCGACATCGCTTCGCTCTATGGCCTCTTGAAATGTTCCAAGAAGATCCCAAATTTTCGAGCCCAATTTTGTTCACCGATGAGGCCCACTTCAGGCTCAATGGGTATGTAAACAAGCAAAATTGGCGCATTTGGGACGAAGAACACCCTAAACAGATTCAAGAGCTACCATTTTATCCAGAAAAAAAAAACGGTTTGGAGTGGCTTGTTTGCCGGTGGAGTCATCGGTCCATATTTCTTCTAAAATGATGCTGGTGAGAACGTAACCGTCAATGGCGACCGTTATTGCGCCATAATAACCGACTATTTGATGCCTGAAATTGGAACTCGAGATCTCTGAATGTTCTTTCGAATGATAATAAACATTCCGCATTAAATTTGAAGTTTCTGTGTTTTGTTTTCTTTAAAAAAGTGGGAAATCTCGAAATGGATCACCCTTTACATTAAGTAGCAGAACAAAAAATTGAATTTACTCCTTTTTTTATTTTCCAAATCATTTGTTCTTAGAAAATAAGTATATGTTGAAAAATATATTGTTTATAGTTGAAATATTTGGAGAAATTACAAAACTCAACTTTCTGAATTTTTTCTCGGACTTTTTTCAATACACACATACCTATATCCCTAAGCCACTTACGCGTATGCAAGTACATTTGTTCGCCTGTGTATGACAATAATATACACGCACTTGGTTAAATTGCTCATAACTATAGCTGTTTGCACTATCAACGATAAAAAGTGTTTCTCTACAACAACAACAACAACAAAAAGCTTATTAATCATTAAATTTGTGAAAAAGAAAAATGTCACTGGAACATGCAAACGTTTTGCTGACCACTCACCACTGGTCAGTTAAACAACGAACACCAACGAGTGTGTGTATGTATGTCGAAGTAAATGTATGTGGAGTGAGATTTGTCGTTGTTTGATTGAGTATGAAATAATTTTTGAGTTAAGTGAATTTGGCATGACTACGCGCTGGCACCTGCCCACTGACTGTGTGGCCGGAAAGGTGAGTGTCAGAGCAATCAGCTAATGTTTGGGCAACATGCGATGGAACTACATAAGTACTAAATGAATTTACAGAAAAACACGTGCTAATGTGTATGTACATATGTATGTATGTGTGCAGGAGACTTTCGTGTTTAAACATTCATTCGTTTTATTTAGACAAGATGAAATTAAGATAACGCATTTTGTTGAGTTTTTGCTGTTTTTGCAGAAGCAGAAATTAAATTCATAAAAAAGTTGGTTATTTATTGGCTAGGCGGCAAATAATATAACCTTGGAATAAAATGTAAAAGTAAAATATTTGTGTTTCTCAACCTTCTGAGGGTATAGCTCATCCCTTTTACGATTAATGAGTAAAAAGTTTAAAATTAGTTCTGTTTAGATTACCGTTGGATGAAATATTTTGTACGATTTTTTACATTGGATTTTCATAGCCAATACTTGCATAAAAAAAAAGAAGTAAGCTCCGCACCGTTGACACATCAAACACAGTCAACATCTAAAGCTGTTGAAGTGCAGGGAAAAATGCAGTGAACTAACCAAAATGTTCCTTTAGTTTTGGAACTACCAACCAACGGACACAAGTACATAATCACTCAAGCTCACTTTCTAGTGCTCAACACAATACGAACAAATTAAATTTCTGTTCATGCTTGCTTACGGCACGTTTGTCGTGTCACATGTCGTCGTTGTTTGTCCAAAAATAAGCTAAAATTCAATTTCAGCAATTTGTGCCGGTGAGAGGTGAGCGGTGAGCAGTGAAAAGCACAGTGCAACCAAAATCCAGGGTGACAGTTGAGAAACAGCTGATTTCGTATAGTCAGCCGAAGGACATTAAGCAGCCGCTTATACCTTGTTCTATGTTCGTACATATGTCTGTCTATATGTGTGTGCCTGCGTATGTGTATGTATAATTTTCGCATAAATGTTAATGTTAGTGCAACTTCAATATTCTTCTTTGTTTTCTTTGAATTAACACGTTTCACTCGCACACACACACACACACACACACACACCCTCATTCACTCATACACTCATTCAACTGAAATTATTTTTTGAGTCGGAATTTGGGCAATATTATTGAAGGTGAATAGCTTCACTAAATCGTGTTTTCAATTTTAGCTATGCACGTGATATTCTTGGGGAATTGCGAACGTGATCTGTCTGGCAAATAGCACAAAAGCACATACAAACACACACATAAACACATACTTACGACGACGAGAAGTATTTAGTTCGAGTACAATACGTGAATGAAGAACATGTGTTGTTTGCCACTACAGTCTGTGCATGCAACCTTGTATTTGCCCACACACAATAACAACAAGTAGTTTGTGTTTGTGTTTGTTGGATTTGTGATGAAGTTTCAACTTATGTACTCAAATGACAGTTATTTATTTAGTTTTGCTTATTCGACTTTCTTTTCTTGTTCCAACAAAAATGATTGTCAGATTATTGTCACTGGCGTAACTCGATTGATTATATTCTTCAATGCAATTTGTTGTATTTGTAGTGTGAGGTTTTTGTCAGCAATCAAAAAAACAGCTGACAGATGTTCGATTTGTGTTTGCTGGTAGCAATAACTGGTTATGAGAACTTTCGGTTTGGAGAAAAAAATAAAAATTAAATGTAATAAAAATATAAAAAATTTTATTAAATTAATAAAACTTTCTGAGTTGCGCCATTCCATTACAGTCTAGCCTAAAATGAATTCATTTTCCAAATGTGACAGATTTGGACGCTTTTTTTAAGTGTATATAAAAATGCTTTTACAAAACTAGAATTATAAGTAAAGACTGATCCATTTCGATGCTCCCTATATTTTAAAGAAAAAAACATAGAAAAATCAAATTTTATGGGTAATGTTTATTATCATTCGAAAGAACCTTTTTTGGCATTTATTTTTTGAAGATTATCTCTTTCAACTGTTGGCCGCGGTTACGTCTCAGATAGTCCATCCGTTGAGTCCAATTTTCGATGACTCATTCGAGCATTTCAACTGGCCCACAAACCACACCGAACCGTTGTATTTTCTGCATGAAATGGCAGCCCTTGAATCTCTTCAGGCTGCTCTTCGTCACAAATGCGGCAATTTTGCTTACTTACATACCCATTGAGCCAGGAATGAGCCTCATCACGGAACAAAGTTTGGCTCGATCCCTTACTTTCTGGATCTGCCTCGTATACAACTGTGTACCGTGAATTATAGTTACAGCCGCTAGTAATCTCTAAAACACGTTTCACATCCAAATTTTTCTATCAGAGCAATAAAAAAAAATTGTTAAAACAAATCTTTCTTTTCACATAATTAAGGGTAAGGAAAGGAAATTTCTCATTGGATGGCTATGCTTTAGAAATTTTTATTCGATATTTCGCACGATTTTTAAAAATTGATGGTGCTTAATTTTAGACTACCAAACAAAAATGAAGCTTTAAACCAATTCCACTTTCAAAACTTGACAGAAAGCTCATCATCTGGAATTAAGGTACGAATAGCAGCTCAAAGAGCTCACAAAAAATTGCAAAGGTAACTAATTAAATAATCACAAAAACGAAAAGAATTTTTTTTATGTGAGGACACTCAACAGCTACGAAAATATTCCTACATAATATTATTCTCTTCTACTTCTCACGTTAAGTGCAATGAAAAATATTTTTATCATCTCCAAATCTTAACTTCTTAATATCCACTTCAAAATAACACTTTCGACCAATTTTCAAACTGAAATTAATTGAAGCCGTAGAAAAAGATGTGATTTGTTAAGAGTACAATTGCCATCGCCATTACTTACTTAAGTAAGAGTGTATTAAACAAATTTGTATGTACTTTTAATACACTCAAGTGAGACAAGCGTCTAGGATAGCAACAGGCAAACAGACTATAAAAATCACAAAAACAATAACAACAAGAAGAAGGAGAAGAAGATGAAGAGCACTTATGCCTCTTGTGTCTAGTATAATAAGCATAAATATTACCTGCACAGTAACCTGAGAGTACGATGAGAAATTGTATAAATCTTAAACTCCTACACAAACACAACACACATTGATACACACACACACACAAACACACACATGAAAGGCTGGCTGGCGTAGGAAGATTATAATTTACCAACGGAAATCTGAGACACGAAGGTTATAAAATGCAAATTTCATTTGTTAAGAGTCGTGCATGATACAGTATGTACGCATGTAAACCCATTTTGAAGAGGTGAAGGTAATGTTAATGAAGGAATAGGCGCTGGAAGCTTGATTTGTTGGTCAAACTGCACCAAGGAGATGTGCAAACAAATTTATTCAGTGTGGAGAAAAAGAAATTTAGAAATAAAATTTGATAAGAGAACTGCTGTGTGTTTTATTAATTTAATATTAATTTCTTAATTGTTGAGCTGCTTAAAGAAACTGGACTAAGAAATTTCAATCAATTTTCATTGCCTATATGTCATTTTTTTTTTTTTTTTTTTTTTTTTTGTAAAATGAATTATGTATGTATATGTATTTAAATTACATTTTTATATTTAAAATTCAGTTTGTTTTAATTGATTATTTCGTAAATCATATTTTCAATGAAAAAATAATTATAATGTGCGTCTGTGATTGGATATCAACAAAGTGCGCCTGAATGTAGGCAATATTTATACTCCTTTGTCACTAATTCTTTCCTAGAATAGGTTTTCAAGGAAGTTTAAAAAATGTAGAAGTAATTTAAGATATTTCAATCTATTACAATACCAAAATAATGCTAATGAAACTATTGATGCTGTGCGTAATCTGATATAGTAAGATCGTCATGTGACCTATCGTAAGAATGAAGCAACCAGTGGCGTTAGTAGGACCAGCATACATTCAGACTTGAATTAACGTATGATTGTAATAAATTTTGTTCACTTTGGATTCCACACAATTTGTCAATTGCTAAAAAAAAACGTTAGCGGTGCTTCGTAACACGTCTATTACATCATCGTGCATTTCGAGCACGCAAAACTTCGATTTGTTAAGTCATCCACCGTATAGTCCTGGCTTGGCACCCTATAACTTCATCTTATTATCGTTCCTAAGGAATAAAATCAGAAGTTAGCGTTTTTCGACACCTGAAGAGGCCTTTGATGCGTTCAGAACGCATGTTTTAGGGACATCTCAATCAGAGTGCCAAAAGTTCTTCGACAATTGGTTCAAACGCATCCAAAGGATATAGATCTTAATGATAATATTTTAAAAAACAATAAAACGATTTTCGATTATTATTATTTATTTTTGTTCTCTAATCCAGAAATATATAAAGCAACCCTCGTAATATATGATTTCCGAAGATTACTTTTTAGACAGATTTGAACATTCAGCAGAAATCTCATTAGTTCGTATGGATAAAAGTTTCAAAAATTATTGTAATGTATTTTTACAATGCCTTTATTTTATTATATAAATATTTTATTATTATATGGATGAATTTTTCAAAATATGAAGCGGAAAAGTTTTGGATATATTTATTATGCCCAAAACTTTTGTTTGCACATTACAGCAATTTTTTTTCCCTCCGGAAAGTGGTAAGGGTTTTACTTTTGGTGCATAAAATATCTCAGAAAAAAAGGGAAATAGGTACAATGAACCAAAAGCTGGCCAATTACGTTGTGCTGTGGTTAAAATTAACAAATAATTGTATAAAAAATGCATACGCATATACAGCATAAATACGAGTATGCACACACTGTAAAACTTTTTTTGGGTGTAATATTAACGAATTTCATCGTAAATCATAAAGTTTGCTCAAACCAAAGTAATAAACTGTAAAAAAAATTGCATAATATTTAATGTAATATACATATATATGTATATATATATATGTATATATATGTTATATAATTATTTGCTCAATATCACATATACCATAAGAAAAAAGGGCGCTGAAAAAGCCTAAATTTTTTTTCAACGAATTTTTATTTAAAAAATTTATTTAAATAACTTTCGTAACAGCATTTTGATATACGAACAATTAATTTATTATTTACTTCATATATGTACATATATAATTTTTTACCTTTTCAGCAAAATTTCGCTGTTGATTTTTACTTCTCTGACAAAACCTTACCTCCTCGCTTGTACTGTTTTTACCGTTAAAACATTCGCGTGTAGTAATGTTAATCAATGCTTACCAGGTTACATACCCATATAGTGCAATAAAGCCCTGTAAACCAACACAAACCACACTTGTATCCCATCCCACAACAACAACTCACTCCCATATATTTACATGAAACAATTAACAACTATGAGAAAAGTAATTAATTACACGTATTAATGGTATTATGATTACAATCATACACACTTAAATATATATACATATATATTATATATAATTGAATATATATAATTGAATGTAATTATACTTATACATACATACGTACATGAAAACACATTTCATCTCCATTTTTCACATTCCAAACATTATTTCGCTCAAAATGTTGCACACTTTATATGTAGATTAATGGGTAATTGTTGTATTTGTCATTATCATTAAATTATTTGTCGTAATTAAATATCGAAATAAATGCACATTAATTATCAGCGAGCCATTAAAGGTCGTTAGCTGTGTGTGAGTCATATTATTTTGAAGTCAATTACTTTCATTCATTTATTCGCACATTCACTTACATTAAACACATACATACATGCATACTTACACACAATTACGCCAGCCAACGCAAATTAGACTTCTTTAATTATTTTCAAATATATGTATAGACTAGGGTGGTCGTTAAAAAATTAAATTATTTCAGGCGCCAAAAAAAATCCTTCCTTTCGACGAAAAAACTACGGGAAAATTTTTTCATTTTTCAATAAAATTTTAGTTTTTTGAAATATTTGTAACAGCATTTAAATTTGAAAAAAAAAATCATGAAAACATACTTGCAGGAAGCTAAATTCTCTACAAAATGGCTTCTTTCGGCTTTGAATGAAGTTCACAACCATCGAGATAATCTCGTTAGTAAACTTATAATCTCTATTAAGTCAGTGATTCTAACACTGAAAACTTTATTTTTCCAAAAATATTAATAATTTTGTTACTTCTATTTACAACTAGTTATTCAAATAGGTTTAGTTAATGACTACCAAGTTATATTTAATATTATTTATTTATTTTCGAAGCGAAATTTGAGTAAAATGAACTTCAATTGGCCGTCGTCAGGAGCTTTTTTGTTTAAAATAAGGGGAAAAAAATTTTCTGTAGCTTTTCCCCAAAAGTAAGGTTTTTTTTGGACGCCTGAAAGAATTTAATTTTTAACGACCACCCTAGTATATACTTCATCAATTTATTTAAATAAATTTCTGACTTTTATGTTAACACAACAATTGCTTGCCTAACAGGACATTCTTGAGTGGATATAATGGAAGTCCACAGCAATATTAATTATAATTATAGATTAATTGATCTGAAAATATATTCACATCAAGCGATATATGTTAATAAAAGAGAATGATTGAACTTTCCTCCCTATTATGGTTGGCATCGTCGACGTCGTCATCGGTTTTCAGTTCATATCACATCGTGTCGACGTCGATGCCACGCAAAATTGCTATTGCCGAAAAAATCTATCGCCTTTTCATGTACATAAAGTAGTATATTAACTTTGGTCCGATGTGTGTAAACATTAGAAGAAGGAGAGATAGACTCACTGAAATTTATACTGATCGTATCAATATCACGACCTGAATTGATTTAGCCATGTCCGTCTGTCCGACTGTTCGTCTGCCTGTTCGTCTGTCTGTTTCAATGAAACTATTACATAAAATTTTGAGATATATTAACCAAACTTGGAAAAAAGATGCACCTATACTTTTAAACGATACCTTGCCAGAACCGGTCAGATCGGATCGCTATAGCATTTATACAGCTGATTTTTCAGATTTAAAATTTTGGGTCATAATTTCTTCAAAAAAAAATCTAAGAACGTGAAATTTGGTATACAATACATACATAATGGACTACATATTGGTTCTGAAAATCATAGAAATAGGAATAATATAACATATATTTGGTCAAAACTCAGTCAAAAAAGTATTTAGAAATTTGGCATTATTCACATATATTATGAATAGAATATTGGCACTGAAAATCATCGAAGTCTGACTACTATATAATAATTTCAGCAATAAGGATTTGGGTATAAAATCCTCTAAATAAGCGTCCAGTAGCAAGAAATGTGGTGCTCCATAGACGCAAATTCAAGTTGATATTGGCAATCAAAATCGAATATTGCAATTTCCAATAAATTTCATATGTACATGAAAGGTATAACGCTTTTGACATGGCCGAAGACAGCCGTTTTTTCTTGTTTCATTTTAACGCCAGATCTCAATATAACAATAGTTAAAAGTATTTGATAAAATTTAAATGGTATTCTGGTTATTAAGTTCCTGAGAAAAATTCATATTAAACAAATGAGACCGGAATAGCGAATTTACTTTCTAAAACCTGTCTTCTTCACTAATTTCCATCTACTTGTATTGTTTCCTACAGTTAGTTGAAGTACTCCCTTTTGAAACTTTTTCGTTAGGAAAGTATTTTTTGATAACTTCAACAATTTTCAAAGGGTGTTTAAAGGAAAATATGTAAGATTTTGTTCGAACATTTTCAGCAGATTGAGGTATTGTGCAACGAACACTCACACACTACTCATTGCTCTTTACTTGAAAATTTACGAGCACAAGAATTTCGAGTATTTTGACTAAGAGAGGGTTTCGAGCAGTGCGAGCAACTCGATACTCGGCCATCTGGAGCTCTAATACCTCCTCAAAAAAATGTTTTACTATCGTTATGAAAAAAATGTAAAAATTTTTTGAGAAACAATGAGCAAAAAGATAAAAAAAAATCCTAATATTTTCTTAGCAATATATTCTTATTGAATTTCCTTTAAGAAAATAGTCGAAATAGATATAAACCTATTTCCACCCATTTTAATGAACGACGAATTGATTTAATATGTACTAGACTTTTTACTTTCGACCTCCACTTGACACAATATAGGATATTTAATTAATAGAACTTAATCAAAATTGGAATGTATGCTATTAAATTCCTATCCAAAATATCTGACATAGGTCCGGAAATAGATCTACCCCCATAACAGACCTTCTATTTTTGCCTGATTTTTGGAGTTAATGTAATCATCAGCCGAGTATCCATAGTTTGGTTCCACCAGAATTTTGCCTTGCTTATTTGTTATTTTTAACTATTAACTATTATTTACCTTAAAACATGTTTATTCAAGGAATAAGATTTTTTGTTTCATACTCAAAATGTTTTTCGAATTAAATTTTTATATAATTTTTTTTGTACCAAAACGAAAATCACAAATTTATTGAATATTTCTCGAATAGTAGAGCTCTATTCTATTCTTTTTTAGCTTTTAAATTTTTTCCGTATAATTTAAAATAAAATTAAAATTTTGAAGAAAATTTCAGAAATATTTTGAATTTTTGGAATAAATTTTGATTATTTCTCGAGTAGCAAACCCGTATTAATTTTTATGGTTTGAAATTCATTTAAATATTTTACAAACTTTTTAATTTTCATTTTTTAATTACAATAAATTTTTGGAAATTTTTTCTAATAAATTTTGAGTGGTCAAATGAAATTAGTTTTTCGAAATTTATTTCAGGCCCATAAAATATGCCCAGTTTTGATTCAATATTTTCAAAGAATTTTAAAAATAAATTTAAAATTAGATGCATAGTGAAGAGCAAACGGAAGAATGCTTTACATGGGATAGTAATATTTTCTTACTTCTGTAGCATTTAAGAGTTCTCTGCAAATTCGATTACTCTTCGGGGTTATAACAGGGAAATATTACCCAAAAAACAAATAAATTTATGCTTTAACATTTTTCTTACCATATTATATGGTCATTTTGTAACAACGCACTAGACGGCAGCAGAGAGAACAAGGCGGTCATAAAGCGAAAGGTACTAATTCGCAGAACCACGCGCACACACCCACACATAATTGCATAGACATGCCATTAGACATTACAAACAGTTAAATAACTTGTTGTGGTATGAAGAAAACAAGAACATTTCAAGAAATTCTCGTCCAGTTTTTCATTTGGAGAAAAAAAGAAAGAAAAAATGCACAATTTTGGCATATTTTACGCGCCTGAAAATATGTTTTTGTTATTTTTTTTTTTTTTTTTTGTTATTTTTTCGACTTCTGTCGCTCTACTTTCAGATGTTCATCTCTTTTTTGGTTTTTTTCTCGCTTTTTTTCGTTCTCTTATTTATGATTTCTGTCAAAACGATTATTATTGTTCAGCCAGTGGCTGAAAGAATTTTTATTTTTTTTTGTTCTCTACAGGCAAAATTAATACAAAAAAATCTTGCGTTGGCGCGCAACAGAAATATTTCAAAGTTAAAGTAAACCGCGAAACATTGTATTTATGTCTGTTGATGTTTTTGAGCGTGCGAATAATTTTAAATTAAATGTCAACAATTTTATTTACCGTTAGCATAACTTGGTTGCTCACCATTTACTTTCCGACTTTCATTTGATTTTTTGGCCGATATACTTTTGTATACAATATATGAATTTTATTAACAGTGATAAATTGAAGAGGGTGCATATTTAAAATATAAAAAAGTGTAGATTAATTTTCAGCAATATCGCTGAAGGGTCAGCTAATCTGTAGTTTCATAAATAATTGATTTTTTTAATTATTTAATACCTATTATTTGATATACGCTTCTTATGTTCTAGGCCTTTGCCGAAAATAATATCTATAGACCTTTTTTAAAGCCGAAAACATATTAATCAAATTATTAAACGTATTTTTTATATTACTCCATTTGACATACATATATTAAAAAACAATTTATTTTATTTATTTTCGCTCTGGAAAGTCTACAAACTGTTTTTTTTTTTAATTTATTTAACTATTCCTCACCAACGCGAATGCTATTTCAAATTTAATAAATTATTACTTACCTCCTTTTCACGTGATACATCAACCATCTTGAGTTCCCTACAACAAATACTCATCTGTAGCAAAATCAAGCCATCCTTCCTACACACTACAAGTACATTACCCCTGAGAATTGTTCGATTTATTTGAGAATAGTTAATGCGGAAATTGAGTAATAATGAGATTCTTCAGCTCAGTGGCGTGAGTAATCAAATACTTTTCCGATGTATTATAAACAAAATGGTAATTAATTCGTTTTTGAAGCAGTGATGCGTAAACAGTTGCGTAATTAAGTTGAGAAAAACTTCTCCTTGAAAATTTTAAGCGTAAATATGTTTATAAAAATTTTAAGGTAACATTTATCAAATGTAATTTAAATATCTCAATCAAACATTTCTATTTTTGATACGATTTTTACATTTATTTATATTTTTATATAGTTTATTTACTAAGTTATTTATGCACAGAGACTTCGAAATCAGAAAAAGAAAAATTTTAGTTAATTTCATTTTATTTATTTTATATTTTATTTGTTTAAATTTTATTATTTTATTTAACTTAATTTCTTATTTTTCTTATTTATTTTATTTTATGTTATATAATTTAATTTTATTTAATTTAATTTTTATTTATTTTTTATGTGATTTTATTTTCCTTATTTCTCTTGTTTTATGTTATGTTAATTTATTTAAATTTGTTACTTTATTTTTTTTTATATATTATTTTATTTTAATTTATTTTCTTACTTCATATTATTTAATTTTTAATTTTAACTGTTCTTTAAATTATTTCGTTTTATTGTTATTTAATTTAATTTAATTTAATTAAAATAATTTTAATATTTAAGTAATTTAATTAAATTTTATTTTATTTTACTTATTTTTTACTTTATTTTTTTTTTAACTTTTTAATCTATTTTATTGTTATTTGTTTTAATTTAATTTAGTTTATTTAATTTTATTTTTTTAACATTTTATTTTATTTTATTTTACTTCAGCTTAATTTATTTTATTTTAATTTGAAAAAAAAAATTTTATATTTTATTTTACTTTAATTTAGTTTGTGATTTTATTTTATGTAAAATTTCAATTTTCAAAATTTATTTTATTTTATTGTTATTTTATTTAATTTAAATTTTTATTATTTTCCTTTGTATTTTTTTTCACTTAATTTTATTTAATTTATATTTTGTTTCGATATTATTTATTTTTTATTATATTTTATTTTAATTAATAACTAATATTTAATATATCTTTTGAAATTTTTTTAATTGTTTTCTAATTTTATTTAATTTTATTTTTTACTTTATTTTATATAAATTTACTTTAATTTTATTGTTACTTTCATTTAAATTTATAATATTTTATTTTATTTTAATTTTCATATTTTATTTAAATTTTTTTATTTGCTTTTTGCTTTATATAATTTTAATTTAATTTAATTTTTATTATATTTTATTTTGTATTAATAAAAAAAATTTTTTTTTTTATAAATTTTTTTATTTTATTCTTATTTTATTTATATTTATTTTAACTCAAAAAAAAATATCGTATAATATTGAACTACTCTAAAATAGATCATTTTTATTAAATTTAAGCTTAAAGAATTTGACATTAGAACTAAGCAACGTTGAAATTCCATAAATCTGCATTAATGCGATTAATACCACTCGTTGTCATGCCAAACAGTCAACCAAATGAACTGCCACGCAGAACAGTCATAATAATAATAATAATAATAATCATCATATTCCGGCTGTCCGTTATCCCTTAGCGATACTTCAGCTGCTACTATGACTACAGAGTCTAAACAAAATAGTACCGTAATTTCAAGTGCCTTACAAGTCCGATTACAGCTGTGAATTCACGCGCTAATGACGGCAGGAACCAGCAAACAGCAATGCCCAAAAAATGTGCAAAGAATCAAGATCAAAACAAAAAAGGGAAGCTAAAACAGTAACACTCACAAATAACCGACAAAACTTGACGCTGCCCTCCACTCGTCTTTTACATAAGATCATATTATTTCTTTGTTAAGGTGTTTTTCATTTCCAGCTACATTTTCAAGCCCCCAAGGGTTTGCATTTGTCTGTTTTTTGATTTAAAGAAAATAAACGAAAAGAGAAAGTTGACTCAAAACAGCAACCACATTCAACCAACAACAATTACAGTAATAAATGTAGGCTGTTACGCTGACTTCGTTTGGGTAAATACTCCCCGCTGTAACGATTTAGTACTTTTGGGGAAAATGTAAAAGAGAATAATGAGAATTTTCAGAAGCCAAGGCACTCTTGTATACTTTTTTATTTAATTTTTTCATTTTCATTTTTGGTCATTTCGTGTGTATTTATTCTGCCCACAAAAGAAATTCAGAAGAGTACTTTCAACTAAACTCGATTCACTTGATTTTTAAATTTATGCAATTTATGCAATTGTAAGAGTTTTTTGTTTGTTTTTGTAATGTAGTTGTGTAAAAAAACTTTCTCAGAGGGATCTAGTGACTTTTGACTATTTCATATTGAAAGCGTTTCAAGTGTTAATATTTTATTTTAATATTTTATTTATTTCAATATTTTACGTTCCTCGCAACGGTGTAATCCTTTTTTTTTTTTTTTTTTGAGTTCTAAGTGCCTAAAATTGCTGACATCATATTGTCTCTGGTTAAACATGACTCATCCAGACCTCCATAAAAAATTACCTTTTATTAAAAAATTATATCAAGACATCAAAATAATGAAAATCTAAACCTTTGGTACATAAATTTCAGAGAACAATGAATGGGAAATTGAGTAAAATTTTGAATCAGAGAGCCATAGTTATCCTTACCGGCAGCTGATAGCAGGGTATTAACTGCAATAATAGAAGCCGCGTCGTGCTTTCTGCAAACGAATTAGGCATAACTCTTTCTTCGGTCAGATGGCTGGGTAAAGAGAAGAGAACAAATTCTCTGCTCCTTCTAGACAGGTCCTCCTTTAGTATAACCGGATACTGTCTAATGGTGACTCATGCTAAGAGGAACGGCTATTTCCTCCATGGGATGAAGAGAAGCCGACAGTACATTATCTCTGACACCGCCTAGCTCTCAATGTGGCCCGACATAGTTTACTAGGTAATTTTTTATATCATTCCAACAATCTCGTGGATTTCATAAAGCGTACTAAATAGTTTGACCGTCTAGGAAGATGAGAGGAAGAACCTCTTTTCCCAGAACCATCATGGTCTACGTGCGCCTGCTGTTGGAGCTCTGAATAGACCACCAGCACTACGCCGTGTGAAGCTGAAGCCTGGGGACGAAGACAAAATTTTAATGAGTACTCAATATTTTGCCACAGATTTGGTGGTTTTTCAGCTATAGCCGCTCTACGTTTAAGAGAAGTATACCACTTCATATCAAGCTACACAGACCGATACGGTTAAATTTCATTCAATGAAACTTTTCTCATAACAACAGTCCACAGTAGGAAAGAATGGAATGATAATTACCACCTCCATGTGGCAGGCTAGAAATTTACAAATTGAACAAAACTTAAGGGAGAGTAGGCGGTGGTGTATATTCAAGAAACCCTCCCATGGAACTCGCTTTTAGGCTACCTGACCATGGTATATCCTTTCAGGACTTTTTTCAGAGAGAACACGCTGTCTCTCACGTGGTGATCTGACCACAAGGGCATCTAGTAAACATGTAAGGCATATGAGTTTGCTAGTCAAAGTACGATCATGCAGATGTTTCTCAATACAGAGCACATTGGTATGCCCTCCGCAACTCTCAAGCTGCTTCTCAAGGAATTTACATATGCACAGGCAGCGTCATGCGGAATAAACCTAACATTTAAGTATAACTTACGAGAAATCCTGGCATATCTGGCCAAAATATGGCAGAAAGAGAGAGAGAGAAATTTACTCCTTAAAGAAAGGGACATGTACAAGGTAGTAGCAGTTATGAAAGGCCACTGTGCGATACAAAGAGACTCCTTAAAGGAAATGCTGCAGAAGCTGCAAAAATGATGAGGAGAACGGTCACCCTAATTTACTTTTCGGTTTTCTCTTTCTTCCAAAGATCATTTCAGAAGAGAATCAAAAAAAGTTTTGATCGAAGTATATTAAACAAAAATGATTGGTACAAAAATAAAATCTTATAAAAATGAAATAAAAAAGTAAAAAAAAACCTGTACATAACATATTTTAAATATCAATGAAAACTAATTTCAATAGGATTTCTATAAAAAAAATTAATACTGCTTACGCAGTGCTAATAGCTGTTGTTACTACAGATAAAGTCTATGAAATGATATTGGACGATCGGATAATAAAAGTGTTTGAGGTGGCTGAGATTGTGGGAATCTCAACTGAGTGGGTACATAACATTTTACATGAATATTTGGACATGAAATAGCGAGCCGCACGATGCGTGTCGCTATTTTTCACACACGACCATAAACGCAAGCG
Organism: Neoceratitis asiatica; assembly: GCA_030068015.2. Classification (NCBI taxonomy): domain Eukaryota; kingdom Metazoa; phylum Arthropoda; class Insecta; order Diptera; family Tephritidae; genus Neoceratitis; species Neoceratitis asiatica. The sequence goes on from CM061526.1 coordinate 90,078,859, forward strand.
GGTAACCACTTCAAAGGAGTCTTTGCGGACGTTCAGCCGCAACGAATTTTTGCGCCGCAAAACATAGAACGAAACATGGACCCACCACTCCACACCAGAGAACAAAGAATTGAATTATCCAGCTGAAAGTGCACTAAAGATGGCCAAGGGTGGTCTTTCGGCCACGATTACATTTGGCGAAAAAAAGTTCCATCAGAAGACAAAGGGTGCACTCGTGTGTAGTCAATATGGCAAAAATTCAAACTGCTGCCTAATCTAGCATATTCTCCCTTGCGATTTGGATCGAATGATGAGGTCATAACAGAAGCTAATGCACAATTTGAGAGCCTTGAGAAAACCTATTATTCGGAAGGAATACAAAAATTGGAAGAACGCTGGGTCCAGCTATTGAGCTAAAATGAGAAAAAATTCTCTTATTTGCTGAAAAAAATATATTCTATTCAAAGAGTTGCTGACTTATCAAACCTTTCTCGTAATAACAATATTTTACATTCTGTGTTTTTTTCTTATGTTATTATGCATACAATTTCAATCTTTTCTCGTTGAAACGAATGAAAAGTGCCCAAATGTGAAAATAAAATAAATAATTCCGGCAAGCATATGGCATAAAAATGCAGTTTCCCGATTTGATTTTGAATTTTATTTTTCACATTTTTTCATAGTTGCAACACTTTACATATTTAACAGTTTGGCCTTTCGAAACTCGTATCTTTTTGTGCTGACAAAGTCATGATTGCGCATCGACACTTGCTTTGTAACTGCACAGAGAGAGAGGTTAAAATACACCAATATACAAATATACACACACATGCATATGCATATACTTCCTTTGAAATGCAGTAGAAATGGTGAAAGCTAAATATCATAAGAATCTGATTGCTTGATGCACACAAAAACTGAATACAAAGTTGTAAACTAGTTTTAAATGTAAGCAGAGATTTTCATTTCCAAGAAGAAGAAGCAAAGCGACAATTTTTCGAATTTTCAATAATTTTCCTTATCCTAAGCCTTATCATCGCTTGCACACATTTGTTTCCTAATAAATCGAGACTATTTATTGACTTTGCTGGTTTTTTTTTGTTCAAATTCATACATATTTAACTGAAGAATGAAAATACTTTTTTACACTTGTCAACACATGAATGCATTCTTTCATAAATTCTACTTGGCCACAATGTCAGCAACATATTGAGCATTCTGCTTGAGATTTTGACTCTCAGTGTTGTTCGCATGGCTTGCTGTTGCCCGAAATTTATTCAACGCATATGAAAATGACAGCATGCACTCATACTCATGCATTAATTATACATAAGTGCATATGTTACAGATGCACCCTGCAGTAAAATATCAAATTATGGCGAAAATTCTAGTTAAATACTGTTTTTTTTTAAGATGAAATCATACCTGTCGCAAATCACATGTAAGCGATGTATTTTGTTAATTTTTATTACGCCATGGAAGAGTTTCATTTCCAAATATGTTAGGCTAATAGTTATTTTTTTGCTATTCGGACCTGGCTACGATTTCCAAGTGCTTGTAGTCCATCTCTCTCATGAATGAGATTAGCAGTTCAAATCTCAAATTAATTTTTATTTCTCCGAAGTAGAAATTCAACAGATAAAAATCAACTAGTATTTAACTAGTATAAAACTGATGCAAAGTAGGAAGCTTGACGTTTTGTAAGACCTTGGGCTATTAAAAATACCATTTGCTGAATGATGGATAATGTGTTGGGCAGCAAAAAAGTACAAAATAAAAGCAAAAGCATTGCAGCAGCTTTCCCTGTGGGGTCTATGAAATATGTCTCTGTATAGATTAAGAAGAATAGAAAAACCAAGAAACATTTGTATTATGAAGAACGTGAAAGTATAGATGGTCTTACTAGGGTTGTCCATAATTTTTTGTCAACATGTAGAACCAACTTATTCAATATAATACTTATAGATCACAGTAAGTTTTAGCAAGTTTAAGAAAGGATTATACAACAGCCATGTACATTAATTGATCCCTATATAAAATATATATGTATATATATAATTAGCACTGAGTAACAAATGGAAGGACCTATACGTTGCTCTAAGCCATCAGCGAACGGCCAATGGATTATTATTAAGAGCTTGTTTTTCATGCCAGTGTTGATTACATATTCTGTGCCATGGGGCAGGTTGTGGCTTGTTCCAGGATTTGCGCCCTGATCTTCCAATTCTGATCTGTATACTTCACGGAAGTTCATTTCTATTGGAAGTAAACAATTTAAAAAAAAAATTAACTATTTTCATTTTAAGTTTTGAAAATTATTAAAATGTTCACAAATTTAAGAACATCCCTAATATTTGTTAACAAATACAATTTCATTGATTTGCATAACTTTTGTTGAAAAGCAAATCTGTTTACTTACAATGCCAACAAACTGATCCTTTTGTTTGCATTTTTCTGTGGCTTTTGCTCGAGTCGCACTATCACTGGAGGTAAGGCTATCTAATAAAATTTTAAAATTTCTATAGCTTAACAAATTTAATTTTAAAAGTAAACAAAGTGAAACAAAGGCATGGACTGATAAAGGAAATATACTGTTATTTATCGAAAATGTAAATTTACATTTAGCCACAGCAAAGAAAGGCAGGTAGTGGCTGGAAGGAATGAGACTTTGCTAATTTTTAAAGATTTTTGAATTTTTAGTAGAGAAAATACAAATACACAACGGTGGCTTGATATGTTAGTGACTTTTTGAATAAAACAAACATTTTTTTTTTTGGCAAAAAAGACTTTTATTTTTCAGCATAATCTCATTTTAGCTCTATTCATTTAGTCCAGCTTTTTTCCAATTTTTGTATTCCTTCCAAATAAAAGTTTTTTCAATGACCTCAAAATAGGCACTCGTAACTGTGATGACCTCTTCATTCGACCCAGCTATTTCTTCAGGCTTGCAAACAAGAAATAGTCGCAGGGTGCTAGATTTGGAGAATATGCTGGATGGGGTAGCAGTTCGAAGCCCACGAGTTCATTCGTGCATTGTCCTTATGGAACAGCACTTTTTTCGCAAAATGTTCTCTATTTTGCTTCAAATCAATATGAAAACTGTCTAAAAACTCCGAATAATATTTGCCGACTATCGTTTATCGTGTGATCCAAAAAACTTGGCCTACTTTGCTGCCCATTCACCCGGAGATACACACTGTCCAAATTATATTTTAGCCTCTGGTGTGGTGTGGTGGATCAATGGATCAATGTTTCGTCTACGTTAACGCAAGGGTGGAAAAATTTGTTTGAATTGCGGTTGAACGCCTCCCTAAAGTCTCCTTTGAAGTGGTTACACGGTTGTGCTTATGGTCGTGTGTGAGAAATCGCGGCACCCATCGTGCGGATCTCTTTTTCATGTCCAAATATTCATTTCAAATATGATGTACCCACTCAGATGCCCTCAATCTCAGCCACCTCACGTAATTTTATTCTCCGATCGTCCGATACTTGAACATTTGTCATCACTTTTAATGGTACAGCCACAACGGTACTCATTAAACCACTTCTAAACTCTTGAAAATGATGGTACACAGACTCCATAGTATTTTTTTTGTTTGGCTGTCAAAAACAAGCTAAATAGCGCAGCTAAAGTTTTACAACTGTTTAGTAATCGATAATATTGGACGAGAGCAGTGTTGAACTTAGAGTAAGTGCTCGGTAAATTCAAAAAGTACATCGGACACGAGAATCGAATGAATCATACTCTAATTTTGAATGACCGATAGATCAACGTTTAGCCTAAATTGCTAAACTATCGAGACATGCAACTTGGAAGGCGTGCTCTATGTACGTCATTGGAATCATATAAAAAGCATTTACCGAAAATTAAGCCTAAGAGGGTGAAATGGGGTACACATATTGTATGGTATTTTGTTTTAAATTCCACATTGTTTTGGATCGTACCATTTTGTGAGTATTTTAGGACCCACACATCAACAACATTATCTTCCTTTAGCTGCTCTTGCAGCATATTTACCTTTAATGTAGGTATTAAATTCTTGGGGTGAAACATTTTTTGCTCTAAGGCAGTTTTTTTTTGCATCTTTTTATGGTTGAAACAGTGTCAACTTTTCTCCGCAAAAAACAGCACTTACAGTATTTCACAAATTTTGTATGGAGGACTAAAAAATCAGAGCTAAAATATGCGCGATATTGCATTTCACTTTAATTTGCAGTTTTGTTGGTAAAAGTGTCAATATTTTAGCATAAACACGTTGTGTCCGATGTTTCCTATTCAGGGTTACCAAATCTCAACTTCTGACTTTTTTTGCATGTACGCCAAATGTCGTTATGTGTTTCCGTAAAAAACAAATTTATTTTCACCTCCCGATTCAGACATAGCATACGCGGCCATTTTATTGTACAGAAAAAGTTTTTTTTTTATTGCAAAACTTTAAGCGCTCGCTGTTGTTGTTGTTTGTTTGTGATAGTTACCGAAAAAAATTGCTTATTTATATGTATTTTCCAATTTTCCAATTTATCAAGGCTCTAAGCTGCTTTTCAAATTTAACAAGGTCTTTGTAGTATGAACTTTTTCACCAATTTCAGCATTTTCATGTGTAAATGAATGAATATTTATGTACGAGTACACACACATACACACACAAGCATATTAAAGCTGCCGCGCGCAGACATTACTCTGAAAAATTATCGGCAGCCTTCGCCTGTGCTTATTTATTATACTTTTTTTCAAGGAAAATTTAAAATTATATATACAGGGTGACTCAATATACGACGATAATATATAATTGAAATTGAAAGAGGCTGATAAGTTTCAAATCGTTATTATGAAACTCATTAATACGTTGAAAATAGCTGAATTAGTTAAATTTTTTCTTATAATTGTCGTTTAGGTTTGTTACGAGATTTTTATTAAATTTAATGGTAAATATTTTCAAATATAATACTAAAAACCTTTTCTGCTTAAATGATCAAGCGAAAGTCTAAATTTTTTTAAAGTTTTACCGTCATTCCGCCAATTTATTAAGAGCTTCAAAAATTTATCTATACCACTTTCGAAACACCCTTTACTAAAAATATTTTCCGTTTTTGCAGCTGCTTGTTTATAAACAACTAATTCACTTACTAAAGTCCAAAGGAAATGGCTGTGGTTTCTTTGCAGCTTTGTGGGTTTATCTTTTCTTCTCGCCTTAAGCTGAATTTGGTTATTTGCCAAAGGAACTTTAAAGCTTTGCTGCCGGTTGGCGCTGTTTGCTTTTTATTATTATTATTTTTTGTATTTAAAATTTGAAAGTGTGAAGTAAGCCAGTCAACTTAGTAGTTGACGCCAACATAACGGTAGTTTAAGGTAAATATATATATATATTGTGTGTCTTTATGGGCACGTATTGAAATCTTAAGGCCTTCTGTAATTCCGTAATTTTGATTTCAGAATGAAAAACAAGTTTTTAAATGAAGTGAATTCCAATAGAATTCTACTCAGTTCGAAAAAATCTCTACTGAAGTGGGCTTAAACTGAAGCCAGCTGTAACAATATTCAATTGAAATCGACTTCATTTGAATCAAATCTTAGGCAGCTTAATTCAATTAAATAAAATTAAATCAACAAAACACAATTTGAATCAAAACTAAACAAAAATGAATCAAATCTGATCAAGGTAAATTGGATACTGACAACGCGCTAAACATTTCCTCATTCTGAACCGCCCTGAAGTCTTGATAAATTTAATTAAGTTTTACAATTTTATATTTGTAACTTTAGAGATATCTTCAAGACACTAGATGCCAATAGTTGCTAACCTTTTTTCATGCAAAGCCTTATACTCGCATAACAGATGCTTTACAGTACCTGCTTCTTCTCCCTCGAGGATGCTTCACAGTAGTTGTTGTATGGTATCCCAAGTCTAATGATGTGTCCGCCACCTGGTAGCGTTCCTACTAGGGTTCTTACGTCACGCCCAATTTCAATTCTGGTCACGCTTGGTTGCTTGTTGAGCACGTCAAGGATTTTTTCCAGCTAGTCTCTACTACATATGTATGTATGTTTTTCAATTAAATATCTATAAGTAGCTATAGGAATATTCACTCCCACTTTATCTGGTTCTAATTGTAAAGTGGTTTCTAATCTGAATAACTCATTTGGATCACGGTTTCCTTTGTGTCCTTTAACCTATGCAGATTTATTGTAAGGTGGGATACTACTCCTTCTAACAAAACAAAACAAGCCATTATTTCACCATCTTTGATGAGATTCTAAGAACTTCATCGCTTTGAAAGCCGATTGGTTATCTGTCTATATATATCGCTTGTTGTAAGTACTCTCTTTGTCAGAACCAGAAAACTCACTTTAATTGCGGAAATTTCCGCCTGAGCAACACTCCAGTGATCTGGTGATCTCGAGGGCGATTCTGGCTCCTAATTTTACCAAAAATACACCATTTTCTACTCGATTGTTTAGTTGATATCTGTCTGTATAGGTACTGATATCTGTGCTTTTGCCAAAAAGTGAATTGCGAAAATACGTAGTATTGGAAAGAAGCAGATAATGTAGACATCGTTCACGCTTTTGCGCCATGCAGAGGCAGCTCCCATTTGCGCTATCGAAGGCAGCTATTTATTAGGCAGCGTTATTTTTTAAACGAGCAATCGCTATTCGCACTCTTCATAATCGGGAGTTGGATGGTTTATTCCATCATCTTCGATTGTCGTACTTTCACTGTGACTCAGCAGGTTGGAGAACATCATACCATCTATAAACTCAGTTTGCCCTGGTCGTCAGTGACCAGATTACTTTCTTGATCCCTACATGACTAGGCTCCGGCTTGAAACCTTCAGTAAGTCGTCGCATCTTCTTATAGAATTTTCCTGCATTACCTATGTCGACCAGCTTCTTAAACTCTTCATACTCATGTATTTCGGCCTCTTTCTTTTTTGACTGAAAATGCGTCTCACTTTCCTCTTCAGCTCTCGGTATACATGCTTGGGCGCAAATCAGCGATATGTTGTACCACTTCGCATTGATGCGGATTTTGGCTAAACGTTCATCCACAGTTCTTGGACGACGATGATGTCAGCCTTTATTCTTACGAGGACACCAGCCAGCTGGGTAGCGGCACCTTCCAAATTAAGGAATCGGACATTCCAGGTGGATGCCCTCAAATTGTGATTCTTAAAACGTTTTCAGGGATCGTCAAGAAAAGGTGGGTGTCTCATGTAGTAGTTCAATAAGCACAACCGCGCGGAAGTCGCCTTCTCATTTTATCTCGCTTCAAAAAGGATGTTTTTTGCTACCCAGACGATGCTTGGTCTAAGATGGGAAGTGGTAAGCTGCTTGATCGATATATAAAAGAATCGTTTTTGGCCACACCTGGGTGAATGGCAGTCAAAAACTTTCCTCACTTGTGCGAACTTTTCCACACAAATCAAACAGCTTTAATAGAAATTTATACATAAAAAATTTAATTGTAAAATTTAAAAACCTGCTTAAAGCTGAAGCACGCTTTTTCCCGCGATATCGATCCCATGCGAATAAATAATGAAAAGAAAAATATTTTCTTTTTTAATACTTTCGCCAGAACATTTCAATTTCAAGATTTTTCTAATATTTTTTTATGGAATTTGAGTGAGTTATTTGTTTCATTTATTTTTGGTTTGTTAACACAATTTTGCTTTTAGCGAAATTCGCAACAAATCAAGCTTTCCATTCTATTATTATTATTATTATTTTTTTTTTTTGTATAAATGTACCTGCATTTGTATGTGTATATGTGTTTGTACATTTACAATAGCCTTTTTATTGCTATTCCAACGATTATGCTTAGGTTTCACCCATTAGTCAATATCATTTGCCTTGGGATTTGGACACATGAATACAAGCGTACTAACAAATACACTTGATCAACTATACAAACATTCATACATATGCATTAATGCGCAAGGATACATTTTACATTTTTACAAACATACATATGTGTGTATTATGTATGTAGCAAATTTTGGATTTGCAACTGTCTAGCATATTTATTTGGTATTTTTTTCTCTTTTTTTCAACACAAAAAGTGTGGGCAGAGCATGTGGAACTGTCGGCCTCTGGTTTCCATTGAAATTTTTGACGTTGCGTCGGCGAATGTTTCAAACAAAGCGCGCGTTACTTACTTACTTACATTTTAAGAATTCATCCTGTCAGTAGCATCAAGCACTTCCCTTGCGCAGGGTTTACAAAGTGCTCTTCTTGACTTATTTGCATAATAGGCGCACTCTTCGAATTTTCTTATCATCCTTTTTCGCTTAAATTCTCTTATTTCGGTTTTTTATATTTTTTTTTTTTTGGCTTTTTCATGTTTTTTCGTTGTTTTTGTTTTTATTCAGCCCACACTGATGCTATTAGCATTTTTTCTCTTTGCTTTTTGCATTACAAATTTTGTTTGGTGTTCCTTTCATTCAGTAGTTCAGTTTGGTGGTCCTTTTCAGTTTCTGGTTTCTTGACATAATTCCCCTGTGTGCGGCTGGTGGCTGTGCGGCAATCAAAGTGGCTAAGTTTGGTGTTTTATTTTCCATCAAAGCGATGAGAGTGAGAGATGAGAGAGAGAGAGGGAGTGCAAATTTGTTTTGTTCTTGATTGTGTCGGGTCAAGTGATGTTATGGGTGCTGACCTTGATGGCTGGCAATAGTGTGCGTGTCTCATTATAGTTTCTGATAAATTTCTGTAAGCGAATGATAAACTGCAAATTTGTTTATATACATATATGCATACATATGTATTTATTCACAAATATTTAAGGTTCAAAGTGTGTTGGGCGAGTATATTTTTACATAATTTTTGCATATCTACGGTGCTGTTATCGAATATAGGCCAGCTAATAAACTGTTTAGGTAAATTTTTAAAGGTGTAGGGAATTATTGAAATATTTATTCTAATATTACTTTAACTGCTCTTATTACTATGAAACTGAAGTTTATTGTCAAAAAAGTGATTTAATATGTTTTACTTCTCCTCCTGATGGTCTGCTTTTTCGCTTATATTCTTTGGATTCCAACTTAGTTGATGAATGCTCTAAAATAAATTACCAAATATTACGAATTTCAACATCAAAAAGCCCGCAAAGATATATAGGGTTCCGCATTTAGTGATTTCGAAAATGCAGGTATGTATTTTGACATCTGTCAAACTTAACTGTCAAATAAAAAAATTAGGATTTATAACCGCACAATGCCTTAAAATTGTTGAAACCTACTACAAAAATGCTGATTCAGACGTGGCCACGTTTCATGCTGTAAGAGGGAATTACGGCGCACATAATCGTCCACCTACTCAAGCAATTGGCAAAATTTTAAAGAAATTTGAGGAGACTGGATTAGAGACAGATACTGTAAGGCCTGTGCGTCATCGTTTTGCTCATTCCACCTGAAATATCGCTGCGGGAAGTGAGAGTGTAGCCGAAGACTCGAATGTGTCTATTTCTCGACATTCACACGAGCTGTGACATTCTTTCAGCATATTATGGCGTACTTTGTACTTGGAATTACACACCTACATTCATTTAAAGTCCAGCTTTCACAACAACTGAAGCCAGCTGACCTTTCACAACGCCGTAGTTACGTCATTTTTTCATTGGTGGATACGTAAATAAGCAACTTATATTCAGATAATTTAAGAGAGACCTCAACACCTATAAAAAATTTTTTTTTGGAGCGTTCTTTGGTCCGGAAGTGTGATAGGACCTTACTTCTTTGAAAGTGATAACGGCGAGGCTATTGTTGTTAATTCGGAGCGTTATGGCTGGCCACATGCCACAAAACAGGAGCCAATATGGCTTCATTGAGAGAGAGAGGTTTCACGGCCACCTAATTTCTCGTTTTGTTGATATCAATTTTCCACCGAGATCGTGCGATTTGATAGAGTTATTATTATTATTTTTTTTTTTGGAGCGACGCGAGAGACTGTGTCTATGAGAGTAAACTTGTAAAACTTGAACATTTGAAAACCAACTTTTGTCAAGTTATGGCTAAGATACCGCCCAATATGTGCTAAACAGTAGTCGAAAATTACCTCAAACGGATCGGAATTTGAAAAATTCACGAGGCGGCCATTTGAATGATTTAGCATTTCACATATAACGCCAAGGTTCAAGCTTTAAGGCCGGTATTACATACCTCTTGCGAAAAAAAACTCATATATTTCGTGAACGAAAAAATGTAGTAGGCATGGAATTTTGACAGAGGATTTCTATTGTGAACAGCTCTTCACATAGAAAGAAGATATGCAGACGTGAATACGAAAAACTTGAGTAGAGCGTGGCAAATATTTGTCGGTGGTTATGTATACTAACGTTTTCTATGGCTAAAAATAAATTGATGAAAAAACTAAAAATATCAAATGAATTCCTATAAAAACTTGCTTTTTAAAAAATTCTTCTTGTTTGTCGCGAAATATATGTGAGACTATTTATTTCACTCGGAAACCTGTATTGACGTGCGTTCGTTTTTGTTTAAAAACTTTAAAAATAGACAATAGAAAATGGAGTTTTTTCTTTCGAGGTGCGTACTACTTCGTAAAAAAAATTTTCGCGCATCGTTTTTTTTTTTGCACGTTTTTTATGGAGTTTTTGGGTTTCGCTAAAGCTGCATACCGACCTTTAAAATAAAAAAGGAATTTCGTAAAAAAAAAATATTTTAAATGCATTTTATTTACGATTATTTTGGAAATCGCAAAATGGATACCTCTGTCTTAAAACTGATCGAGCATTCTAAAACAAAACCAAGAAAAATGTGGTGAGTCCCCTCGGCTTTTCTGTTTCACATTCAAATTTAGTAGCTTACTCTATCTGAAACAGAACGGACAACCTTTCTCAAATCTCTCAAAACTTATAACAAATTCGAGTAGACCTTTTTGATCACCCGCTCTTCACCTAAAGCTAGAGATAATTTTTACTCAATGTTTGCTGAGCTGAGGTGAATCTAAGATTTCTAAAACCAACGAACTGAAAGAGCTATTAACTTAGTTTGAAGAGCAAAGTAATAAGCAATGACTAGAAAGAGCTGCCGTCGTATGACTACCGTTTTGAACTGAGCATACTCTTGTCCATAACAACGAGTGCATGCCGGGGTCTTTTTTTCTTAGCTGAGAAGTAACTGGCTAGCTTATGCCTCTCTAAAACTCAGATCTAACAAAAAATGAAGAAAAAACTGTAAAAAAACAATTTAGGTGTCTTTGCTAGCATTTCGAATGACAGATAAGTGTAAAATCCAAATTGAGGGTCGCAATTTGTTACAAGCCAAGTAAACCGTCCGCCCATAAGTGGACAAGCTCTTTGCTGCGTTGGTTGCTCAAAATCAATAGGACATTCTAATCGTTTGTAAACATTGTCGAAGTTCTTTTACCCATCTTCTTACAGTTAGCCTCCTTTTCAGCGTTGTTTTAAGCAAACGTTAGCCAAGTCATGGAAATTTTCTAACTTAATGATATAATTAGGCCTTGAACGCGAAACCTTTAGGAGGTAAATATGTTAGATATTCATACCAAAATTACGATTACTCCCCTGTAATATGATTAAGCCAAAAACGATTTACCAACAAACTCAAACCAATTTTATAACATCAGAAAGTGCTTAAGTTCAATTAAATGGCTTTAGCGAGCTAGCGCGCCTATAACAACTGGCATCAAGTAACTCAGAGATAATGCTTTATAGCAAAATAACAACTTGAAAAAGCTTAATTGTCTAGAAGAAAACCTCTTACAAGCACACACACACACATGTGCTTATACATATGTGACAGCTATAAATAAAAACAATCTATTGTCGTCAATAAAAATATACATATATATACATATGTATGTATGTAGGTATGTAAGTAGTTGTCGGCAGTGATTTAACATAAAAATCGACAAATGAAGCATTAATTCCAAGAAACGATTGTTGGAAAAATTACAGCTACCAAAAAGGAGAAACAAAAACAGAGACAATATATATGTGCATATAAATATAAATATATTTTTTTATGTGAATGATTACTGCTCAATATATCTAACCGTCTTAAGTGAAAGTGTTGTAAGTCCACAATTTGGAAAAAAAAAGAAATATAAAATATTTTTCCATCTGAATAAAATTTAATTATTTATATTATTTAAACTATTTCCTCTTTGTTGGCGTTATTTGATTTGAAACTTAAGTAGTCTAGTTTCTTATGACAAATCAAATCAGTTTTCGAAACACTGTTCGAAACAGTCGCAAAAGTCAATGAACGGATTTGTATGCGATTTTTACTAGCTTATCCAGGCATCGAGCACTGCGAGCAGCTCGATGCTCACTCAATACTCACTCATTGCTCAACTGCTCAGCAGAATACAAAAAATTTAATTTCTTTGGCGTTTCAATGTTTTTTGCGCTTTGTCAAAATACTTCAAAAACTCGTGCTCGGCTCCAAATTTTTTCGAGTAATGAGCGTTGAGCAGGTGTGCGAGTGCTCGTTGATCGAATGCTCGCACTGCTCGAAAATGTTTGAGCAAAATCTGGAGCTCTGGTTTTTACTGGTGTATAGAGGGACTCTTCCAAAAGGTTTATTTAACTATTTTGTCAAGTTTTATGCATATTTTTTATTGTAAATTTGTCATAAATCTACACTTACTACGTAAAAAAGCTCAACTCAAAAAATACTTATTCGGCTTTGTGATTCTGTTTTTGGACAAATTATTTGCGCTACGAAGGACTGAAGGATTTTTATAAAGATCTTTTATTTCACATCAGAAATAGACTCGAAGAGCTTGACATTCCCTGTCGTGGGACGACTGCAATCAGAAAAATTAATTTAATTTTTATATTTAAATTAATTTTCTATAATTTAGGTGTTGGTCAGACTGTCCTTCTGAGTGGCAGTGCGCATTGCTAACCACTCGGCTATTAGAGCCAACAGCTTTATAAAGCTTTTTAAATATGGATTTTTTTTAAAACTCTGCTCTATTTTATATTTCTGAAAAGGCTGTGAAAGTACTCGCCTTTGAGCAAATAAACTAATGCTAAATGGAAAGCAAAATCCTTTCTTCCACTTAACAAGTCCTTTTAAATTTTCAAAAATAGACTTACACCAATTTCGCCTATAATAGCTCTTTTGTCTACATATCTAAAGTCAAATGAATATTTCTGTATATACAAAATACATACATATAAATTGACAGCTTTGCGCCGTGCCGTGTTGGCAACAAAATAAGCACACACAAAAAAATAGTAAATGAGAAAATATACAATTTACGAGCATGAGTAAGTAGGAGTTAATGAGGCAAAAGAAGTGTCTAAGTACATATTCTGCCATATAGTGGAATATAAGATAACAAAAACTGCAGTAAACCAACGGAGATGGTGCTCTAGCTCCATATGTATGTTAAATTGTTCAATATATGGCACAGAATTGGCATGTAAGTACATGGGTTTGTAGATATGTGGATATTCCGTCATCAGCCTGAAAAAACACCAGAATATACGTGTAAGTATATATACATATATATCTTTATTATGAGAAATAAAAAAATGGTAAATAAATTACTTTCTCTCGAGCCTACACAAAACACTACATGTGTAGAGACAAATATGTATGTACACAAGGAAAAGGAAAGGAGGATCTACAACCACAAATTTACTTGAGTTCACTGCTCATATCATCAGTACGCTTAGAGAAAACTTTATTGTGTTAAAGCTTTTGACAAAAAGTGTCTCACTCGTTGCTAATCAAAAAAGTTTACTTATTGATCTTTCAGCCAAAATTTTTACTAATAGATCTCTTCATATCCTTACGATCGAGCACAAAGATTACTGCTAAAAACTACATTTGAAATTCCATTCCAGTTTCTTTAGGTGTAACGCAGTGAAGCCACATGCTGAAAGCATGGCTGAATGGTGTAGAATAAAGAAGAGGCGCCTAAATCTGAAAAAAACATATATATAGTTATGAGCAACTCCCGAAGACACTTACCGACTGCTACTAACATAATAGAACAGGTTCATCATTTTGTTGACAGAGATTTTGTTAGGTATCACTATGGACTCTAAGCTGAACTTCAACCTTCACACTGGTATATTTTTTCATATTAAGAAAACTATTTTCTCCACTCTCAACTAATTATTCATAACATTTTATATTTGAATAAATTAAATTAAATTTCTCATGAAAAATCAGCTGATGAGTTTTTCGGTAGCCAAACTTTTTCAGTTCACGACACTTAAAAAACTCTTAAAGGATTTATGTATAGGTTGAATCATATAGTTAGGTATACCAACTGAAACTCGTATAGAGTTTCGCATATATTCACGCCCATGCACAGTTATATATGTTATATATATGTATATATGTAAACAAATATCTTTCCTCACGACCTCTGGCACATAATACACAATTACTATATGCAAACTCCTTTAACCTTTCACTCGAATGCATTGACTTAATGAAGTGAAACATGTGGATGCGCAAGAGCACGTTGGCAGAGAAACAACAACAACAACAGCAACAACAAGAAATATATAAACACAATCTCAACAATGTAATTGAGTTGAAATAATTTCATTTCATTGCTTTTTATTTTTGTTTGTGTCATAATTTCTGCTATTCAATACCATACCATCAGCTCCAAAGGAGATAAATTCGCATAAAAGTATGGTTGTATGTATGTAATACTGAATTTATTTGGAAATTTTTTAAAATTTAAAATATGTACATGTGAGAATTGATTGTGAATACATCAATAAGCTTCGGCTAATCTTAAGGTAGATCAAATTTTTTTAGTTCAGAAATTTAATTGCGTAAAAATAATGCTAAAATTCATTAAAAGAGACTCCAGTTTGTGCTATAAACAAAGAAAAGAGGAAGTTAGCTTCATACTTGGTACACTTTTCAAGCTGAAAACTTCATAGGCCGACGCGAGCTAAATCCCTATCACGCATGAGATGACTGGCACTATGGTGAGCTCACTTAACGCTAAGTCACTCACATATAGGTCAATGATATATTATGTATAGATGTATGTAAATATATAGGCAAATTGCGAAATTACATAGTTTTTTATTTTTCCTATAAATTTTCGTTTCAGGCTTTCCTCTAGTAACTTAAAGATTTTTAGCATTCATAGTCTTCTTGGGCAGTCTTTAATTGGCTCTCGTTTTCTTTAAACTCCTTTGACATAAATTCTTAAAATATCAGTCAAGACAAAATTTTTGTATGATCTAAATGCGAGTAAACTTTAGTGAAATTGTCTTAAAGACAGCATAGCCTACTCATTCTCAGTCGCTCTTAATATAATTATGTTTTCTCACTGCTTATTAAGACTATTCAAATAATGCTCGCATATTTCCTTCGTATACTTGTAATAATCTTAATTAAATGTCATTTTACTGCGCATTGCACGCTTCCTTATTAGTTTTTATTATTCCATTAGCAATGTGTCAGCCGCACAAAAGGGGACTCTTTTAAGCTTATAATTAAAATATTTACGGATCCGCTTCATTGTACTGGCGTAGAAAATGTTTGGTTTCCCACTTTCATTAAAGACAAACCGTAAATGAGTGGAAGAGGAACCGTAAAGAACAAAACATCTTAGCAAAGATCCAAGTTATTTCATATATTTAGGATGTTGGATAAATACGTATAATGAGGAAGACAACTGACAAAATTCCAAAATTACAGAATTTTCACTGCATCAATTCAATACTCAATATATTTTTGTACAGAGGCAAACGCAGACCTACATGTCGCTCTCGTTCCATCATTACGCATACTCTCATTATGATACGAAAAAACAGGTTTAAATAAACCGAAAATTAACCTAAGCGATGACAAAATATTTTCGTAATCCAATGGCAAAAAGGTTGAAAATGATGCTCTTTACATACGAGTACAGAGCTTTATATGTTAGGGCATATATGTGTCTGTGGTCAGGACTTGGTCATTACGCCATGTTGGCACGAACACAAATGACCAACTATTTTATAGAGTTAGACTTACCCAACAGGAAACTTTAGTTTGTAAGTTAACATATTTACATTTCCAATATAGATATGGAAAGTAGAGTATTTAGTATAGGAAAAGAATATATTTGCTTGAGAAATGTTTTATTTTTTTTTAAACTTGAATTTAAATAGATTTTGTGTTTTTATATAAACTAATTGTAACTAAGATATCATAAGTAGAATCGGATGGTTTTGAAATGTTAACTGTAAGATTTTTAAGCGCATAAGAACTAAAAAAAAAAAGTATTTTATATTCTTGCATTTGTTTATTGAAAAAGCTCTACCCACGTAATTAAACAAAAAAACGGAATTTAATGATTTTTTAACTTTATAGTTATTTTTTACCTAGATGTTATACTTTTGCAACACAGCCTGAACTAAACTCACAAAATTTCATATTCAGTAAATCATTAAATTAAAAAAAAAAAAATTAAATCAAAATTCCGTTGTAAATACTAATCTTGGAAGAATATAAATAGCTTTTCTACCAACCTATAATTTTTTTTTTAAATCATAAAAGTTAAATCTTCGCTAAAGCTTCGGTAATAAATTTAATTCAAATCATCAATTAGTTCTAACAAAAAAAATTATCATATAATTTTTTTTTTTTTTTAATGACCTTTTGGGGATTAGGCCACTCTGGAGGATCACAAAATAGGCCTTTTTGAGATTTTTTTTTTCAGGAAAACTTTAACTTTAACTTTTAACAGCATTTATTATACATGGAATTAACTGATTTTTGCAATTTTTTTAGAAAAATTTATTTAAAAATGGCGGCTATACAGCGATGTCTCCATTTTTTCGGGACCACGACCGGACACAGAGCTCCTGTATTTTTTTTATGTTAATAAGTTGTTAAACGGGTTCCTCTTGTAAAAAAACAATAGCTACAGAAGTACGTAGGATTTTTTAAATGTATGCACGTTTGACAGAATGGCGGGTCTCTAAAGGAAAAAGTAACAATTTGGCCTAAAAAATTGTTCGAAATTTGTTAATAAAACTTAAAAATAAAACTATGCGTGAAATTCTACGTTTTGAGTGTGCCTTACTAACTGAAATAGACGCTTCAATTAGAGAATGAAAATGGGGCATTTAGAAATTTTTCTCTATCATAACCTTTCGCGATAACATTTTTGAGATCATAACGTATCATTTGTAAGAAAAAAAATCAATTTTCCGAATATTCTCAAGTGGCCTAACCCCTTAAAGGCACGTTCTTCGAAGCTCTAGTCCAGTGGATGCCAAAAATAAAATGGAACTGTGTTAGTGAGAGAGATGCAAATGTAATAAAAACTCGAAAGAAGTGCTCTCCGGTCATACCGAGGTCTTTACACCTTTCACGAATACATCAAATTTATTGCAAAATACAAAAATTGATTTTGACGAGTTTCAGTGTCAATATTTGTTTGAATTTACGTGAATATCAAACCAAATTTCACACCTTTAGATGTTTTTTGGTTGATTTTTGACCCAAAACCTCATATCTGAACGAATCGGTTGGATGGGGGTTATATGATATACTTGATATACTCGACTTTCGACGTACCAATACTTAGTTTATTATATGTGTGAAGAATACCGAATTTTATGTTCTTAACTGCATTATTGAAGTATTTATGACCCAAACGCATTACCCAAATGCACCCCCATACGAAGTTCCCTTGAAATATCTCAAAAACTGAGAAATTAGTTTGCGTTCGAACACACGTATGAACAGACGGACAAGGCTAAATACACTCAGCTTTCACTTTGATAATATCGGTATAAATTTTGGTAGCTGCCCATTCTCCTTCAAGAAATTACCTATCTCAGACCAAAGTAAATATAGCATTTCCTGTACATGAAGGGTATATAAAGTGAATTTATATATTAAATACCTTTCAATATGCCTTTCATTAAAAACTTGTTGTAAATTTAATGTCATAAATGGCGATCAGTACTCTAGTTTAACATGTTTATACAGAACCCGTGACCTGAGGCAATTTTAATCAAGATAACTTACTTCAAAAATCATTTATTTCATCTCAATAAGTCAGATCCAAGTAAAGATATTTCATGTTTCTTGCTTATCAAACTAGATTTCATCTACTCCCGAGGTCTAGATTAGAACTCTAAATACTCGAATGTAGTGCTAGTAATTTTTCCAAATAATTACGAATCATCATCATCATGTAATCCAATATTAACTACTTAGTATGCTTATGAAGTAAATATCTATAATAGTTCTGCTAGCTGAAATCTTTCCTGCAGGGTCGGCCAAGCAGTAAAAATAATTAACTATTTCATCCTAAAAACCACAAACACTATCAGCCTCAAAACCACTTCCAACAAACGAGTGTTTGTCCACAACAAATTGTTAGTCAATACACATGTAAACACTCACTTTGTCGCTGTGATGTGTTGTAAGGCATATATGTGTGTATGCCTATATGTATGCTTACATTTAGAGTCATAGGAGATTTTTGTAGGCAAAACTGTCATACCACAAACCATTGAAAATGATTTATAGTGTTCGAATTCTCAACTCACTGACCATTCACTGACCAACTGCCAAAGGCAACTGATTCTCTGGAGGAAATGATAACGTCAACTCATGGAGGGTGAATGCAAGCGTAAGAATTTATATGTAGTTTTTATGTGCTAGACAATTTAATTTTTAATTAAAAATTCTTAAATATTTTACGTCTAAGCCTAATGCAGTAAAGAAATGCTAAAATTATCAATTAAATCAATATAAAATCGTTAAGGTCAGTGTCCATTTAACAATTGCAAGTAAATTACAGAATTGCATAATAATATCAAACTTTTGTATATATTTTTTGTATATATTTATACCTCATATATATGTATATGAATTTTATTGTAACTCAACAAACTTTGGTCAAAGTTTCAAGTGCTTTTATTCCATTGCAATGCTCACAACTACTTGGAACCCTTGCGCAGAGTGAAAACAAAAAAAGTAATTGACGCTGAAAAGGTCGAGCATTCAGAGCAATGCTGCTTTTGCAAATTTCCTTTCCTACTTATATCCCTACTTATTTACATATAAACATTCGTATACATATTCCCGTATATATATAAGCAATTCACACCATCTGTTGGGTCAATTCATTCAAATGTTCGCTCTTGACTTTTGTACACTCGAATGAAATCAAATGGCAAAGAAAAGGAATCGTAATATTGCATGCATGTATGTATGTATGTATGTATGTATGTATGCAAATGAAGAATAAAAGCCAAACTTATGGACACATGTTCATTTCAAAATAAAGTTAGTGGTAAAGTGTTGAAAAGGAGAATATTAAAACCGAAACTAAAAGAATTTATTGTAAATTGTTAAATGATGAACTCAAACAAATACATGCACGCACACACTCAAACGGTCGTATAGGATATTAAGTAAGTGGACGAGAGAGTGAGGGAGTGAGACTGTATGAAATTGTGGTCCAACTGATTGTAAATGAAATATATTTATATTTAGATAAAATACTAACATCATAGCTGTGACTGAATCATATGTATGTTTATTCAAATTTGAGTGGCGATAAAAGTGAAAAAAGTGTTAAGAAAGCTTTGAAAATATTTGTTCTTTTCTTAATATTGAACAAAAAACTACACATACTAAAAATTTTGTAATTCTATATGTTCTCTACACGCTGGTCTGCCCTCTAGTTGAACTCATTAATGTCTCTGAGTAGAAAACACAGAAATATTTTCATTTTACTTTCATTATAAATTTTGGTTTATTTTACACATGAATTAAACCATATTTTAGATGATTGAGCTCAAAGAAAAATTATTTCTAATTATTTCTTTATCCAATACCTAAATATATCCGCATTTACTAGCTCTTCGAAACGTGAAAATTGATTACAAATAAAATCAAATTTTATTTTAATTTTTCTAAAGTATTTTTTGGAAAAATTTTTCTTTCACACGAAAAATAAATGCAGATTAATTGCATACATGCATACGTGTGATATGTCACTATTCTAATTTTAGACAATTTCCAGCAAAAATTAAACTCGGTTGTGAAAATTTCTGTTTTCATTTGTTATCGTAAATAATTTTCAGCACAAAATACATTTTTAATTTACTAAACAATAATTTGAGTTATTAAAAATTCTGTTTTTATGCACAAGTAATCATGCATACACACGTGCATATGCAGCTTACTCAAGCGAGATATTGCAAATGAAAAAATTTCTATTATTATATAGTTTTTGTTATTTTTGTATTTTATTTTCATTTATTTTTTTTTTTTTTGCAATTTTTTTATAGCGGGTGAAAACCATTGGTGTGCATAAGTTTTGCAAAAAAAAATTTCCCACAAAAATATGAATATTTAAAATCGTGCACAAAATATAAAACTCTTGAAATAATTTGGTTTTTCCCTATTAATGTGGATAAGCAGATTTATGTGTGAAATAAAGTTTTAAATATGATTACTTTTCGAGCTTTAAATTTTATTAGTGATTTTAATAATAATTGTTAATGAAAAAATTTAAATTTAAATTTTAAGTTATTGCACACAGAAGGTATTAAACTACTATTTTTTCTCAAATATTTATGGTTAAATTTCAATTTATTCTTTTCTCTAATATTTTAAATAGAAAATCAATTCTAGTTTCGATAATATAAGTTAATTTTCTATGAATCGCAGTTCGGTAGAATTTTTTGTGGATTTATTTTATTTTTCTCATTTCTTTCTACTGCAATTAAGTATTTATAAATTTGTTGCCTACATTTAGGCTGAAAAACTAAAAATCATACAAACTTAGGGCATTAAAACTCTCAGCGCTTAGCATATTCATTCTTTCATTCATTTGTACTATAAACAGTGTAGCTCAGCTGCTCGTGAAATTTTTCTCCTTCTCTAATAGTGGTCACCCTCTCCAACAGAGCTACACATATGTTTATATGTGAGCGCTGACACGTGTGCATCCAGCTGAAATTAGCCCATAATGGCATTAAAATACACATATATAGCAAATAAGCCAATCTTGCAAGTCTGTGATATGCCCAAATTAACTACGCAAGCGCATATGAAGTGTTTAACTTAATAAAAGAAAAATTGTAGATACCCACACTCACACATAGCAGCGGTATGCATTAGAACACACACACATGTGTGAAAGTGTCATGAGTTAAATGTAGAAAAAACCGAGCACAAAAAAAAAAGAAAAAGAAAAAGAAATACCAAAGCACAAAAGTCTTTGAACCCAAACTCCCGTAAGAGGCACTTAATTAGTGGCAAAATTCGCTGCGGCAAAGTAGATGGCATGGCATGGTGGTGGTGCTGCTGTTGCCAGTGATGGTGGTGTTGTTGATGCTGCTACTTATGCTTTTGACGCGCGCAAATTAGTCGAGTCGTCTACCTAGCACTGTAAGTGTATTTATATGTAGATGTATATGTGTATGTTTGTATACTTTGTGTAGTAGACCATAAAAGCCGAACCGTAAAGCAAATAGTCTTTATCATAACCACTTTGGTTTTCCCCTCCCCCCCACTTTCTACACCACCAACACGCTCCATCATTGTCACCACAATCTACTTACGCTTGCTTGGAGGTCACCAAAGCGCGTTGGCATTCTGAATTATACTTTCTTATGAAAACCAGTTTTTACAAAGCGTCTGAGTTTCTCATATTTTTATAACTAAGCGAATGCTTAAAGAAAGAGCTTCGCATTTTTGTTCTGGTAATGACTCCAACTCATACCAAAGGCTAGAATTTCTTTAAATAATTACAGAAAAGCCATTTGCTGTAGAAGGCATTGCGTATGAGTAAAAAAAAAATATTCAAACCAAAATTCAAACTCAACTTCTATACCGAAAATTATTCATGTTTTTAATAGCTCAGCTTTGCCTTATATATTCACATACGAGTGTGTCTTTATTTATGTAAGCATCTGTGTACTAATTAATTTGTTTGTGACTACACAAAATAACTGTATTATTAACTGAAATTATTTTATTTTATTTCTTAGTTAAGTATACTTAGAAAAATTATACACAATATGCACTTAAAATATCATCAACTGACATATTTATATAAGAATACACATAAATGTATATTTATATGTGTTTTTGATGTAGTAGGTAGGCCAGCACATGGTCCTTATAGCCATATAAAAGGTACGAGTAGATGTATGCATGTGTGGAATTTCATTTTGTGTGTCTCTAATTAATGGCATCATCGCTCGGACTTCTATGCTGTCATTTGCCGCAAACATATATATTTTACCACACGCCCCGCTCATACATGGAGGTATGTATGTATGTATGTACCATTGCATCAGCAGTGCTTATTCGCAAGCCACTGAGTTTTAATATATAACTATATTAATTTAGAGTGATCATACACACACACACACACACACACACACACATGCATATACTTCTCTCCACAAATCCATGGGTGTATTCGTCGTGTCACCAACATTTCTTCGCCTTCTTCTTTATCACATCATCGCCATATTTCCTTGACCTCTGCATGCAAAACATTACCACATTGCCACTCTCGTCTCCATCTACCGTTATAACTGTCATTTCTCGACTTAACTGGCATATAGAAATTCTACTTGCAGTTCAGAAGACGTGGCTGCCGCGTGGGTGTTTCCTTATTTAGTTAAATACTTGCAGATGTTACTCAGTGGCGTAGAAACCTTTTAGTTGCACACCTTAACTCACATATAAATGCAAAGAAAATATTTTCACAGTAATATTCATTTCTTTCATATGTCGTTAAATGCATTTGGTGGAGAAATGTAGAAATTTTTCTTTGGTAATTTCAATTTGCGAAATTCCCAGGGGCCACATATGGTAATAATAGTTGGAAAATAGAGTTCGAAGTAATAAAAATGCGTTATTTATAGGATTTTCATATTCATAATCATATTTTACACAAAAAATAAATGCTACCCAATCTTTAAGTACATATGTTCTCTCAATCCACTGGAGAATTCCTTTTTCAGAATGAAAACTTGGTGTTTCTCATAAATTTTTGACTAAATGAGCTTTTCAAATTTTTTATTTAGAAATATTTTTCAGAAAAATTTTCCTTCATCTTACTTTCAGAGATACTTTTTTTTTGCTCCATCTCATTTGCGCAAGTTAAGCTTGCAAATTTCAGCTTTTACTTGCTGAGTTATACATATTATACTGTAGAAAGAAGCTACACTTCATATATATGCACTTTGTAGCGGGTGATCCATTTCGAGATTCCCTACTTTTTTAAAGAAAAAATACAGAAAATTCAAATGTAGAAAGGAATATTTTTTATCATTCGAAAAAACATTCTTTGGCATTTATTTTTTCATTTTTTGAAGATTATCTCTTTCAAATGTTGGCCGCGGCTACTTCTCAGATGGTCCATTCGTTGAGTCCAATTTTCGATGACTCGTTCGAGCATTTCGACTGGCAACTGGCGATTGACATGCGTCGCGTTTTGCTCCAAGGCCTGAATAGAAGCGGGATTATCCTCATACACTTTATACTTTCATATCCCCACAGGAAAAAGTTTAACAGTGTGATATCACTCGATCTTGCTGACCAATCGACCGGCCCAAAACGTGAAATTATCTGCTCACCAAAGTGTTTTCTTAAAAAAATCCATTGATTGGTGCGATATGTGGGAAGTTCCGCCATCTTGTTAAAACCAAATGTCGCGGAGATCACGGCTTCAATTTCAGGCATGAAATGGTCGGTTATCAAGGCGCGATAATGGTCGCCATTGACGGGTACATCCTCACCGGCATCATTTTTGAAGAAATTTGGACCGATGATCCCACCGGCCCACAAATCACAGAAAACATTTGTTTTTGCTAAATGAAATGGCAGCTCTTGAATCTGTTCGTGTTGCTCTTCGTTCCAAATGCGCAATTTTACTTGTTTAAATACCTATTGAGCCAGAAATGAACCTCATCGCTGAACAAAACTTGGGTCGAAAACTTCGGATCATCTTATTCGAACTTTTCAAGAGGCCATAGAGCGAAGCGATATCGCTTAAGACGGTCGAGTGGCTTTTGTTCTTGCACAAGCTGTATTTTGTACGCTTTCAATTTAAGATCGCGACATAAAATGCGCCAAATCGTTCCATACGTCAGTCCGAGTTGCTGCGAACGGCGCCGAATCGACTCTCCACGGTCTTTGCATACACTCTCAGCTACGGCTGATATATTTTCTTCACAGCATGCTGGACGTGGTCTATTCGGTCAAATATTATCCAATAATGAACGCTGGGTCTGAGGATGGGTGATGATGTTGGGAATAGTACGATCAGTAGGCCGATTATGTTATGACAGCTTGACGTGAGATCTGTCAAAAGGAAGCTAATGAAAAAAGTGCATCTACTTGGAACACCCTTTATATGCGTGCAAGTGACAGACGCATTAATTCCGTGATTTGCAGTGCTTGCTATTATGCGATGGATCATGGGTTCGTGTCATAGCCAAATTAAATTAAATATTATAGAAAAATTTCATCACTCATCCCACGGAGGTATATGTCAATATATATATATATGTCAATGTGTATTGCTGACAGAAAAGTAAAAGTTTCCTCCAAAAAAATCCATTTCTCATCTAATATTGTAGAAAATATTTGGAAACACACACCACAAATTAGAGGAGGAGCTCGGCCATCAAAAGTCTCTTAAGCTGTTATATAATGCTGCATATATGTATGTACAAAATATATGTAGACTCGCATATATGTCTGTATGAGGGCCCATTTAGTTCGTTTAATTCCACCTGAGAGCACTGAATTAGTGCTGTTACTTTACCATTAGATATATATATATAGTGAATGTTGTTGTTGCTGTTGCAAATGTCATGCTAATCTTTGACATTACAAACATGAATTAGGCAAACTAAGGCTTTACTCAGTCAAAGCTACAGAAATAATCTAATGAAGCTTTGAGTAGACATCACACACTCACAGATTTTAGTGAATTTCCTTAAAAGCTTAGAAGCGTTGGCATGCAAATCTCACACAGATAAATAATGAATGAAAGTGGTTAATTTTGGTATTTAAATTGGTGACTGCTTAGTGTGCAGATAGTAAGGTAAAGTGAAAGCCAGAATTTAGTGATTAGATTATGCTCTTTTGAAAATTATGTCTCTTTGCCATCAATGTAAGCATATATTAATGCCATTCGCAGTTTGTTCGCGGAAAATTTATTTCATTTTTCTACTTGAGAGTAAATTTTTACATAAAAGCACTTAAATTTGTCAGCTGTCGGATCATTAGCTTTTGAATTATAGCATTTCTGTGAAAAAATAGATAAAAAGGTTTTTGTTGATAAAATATTGCTTTTTGAAGGGAAAAAACACAGTCCGTGGCTTGATAACGAGTTTCCGACCACTGCCCCAGAAAAATAAACCAGTACGCTAAGTTTAGACGTGGTGAAATGAGCACCAAAGATGGTGAACGCAGCGGATACCCAAAAGAAGTTGAAAAGATCAAAAATATCCACAAAATGATTTTGAATGACCGTAAAGTGGGTGCCGCGTTAGCTCACTTGGAGTCATTTTCATTGACTACCTGGAGAAAGGAAGGACCATCAACAGGAACTATTACACAGCGTTATTGGACCATTTGTTCCACTACAAGACAATGCACCGTGTCACAAGTAAGTGAAATCGATGCTTCTTTGTTTTAAAACCTTATCTTCAGTGGAATGACTGTAGCTCCTGCTACCACCAGATCAGTGATAACATTGTGATAGTTAGGCAGCCGTTAATTCGATTGGCTCACATACAATAAAGTAATAAATGTGCTGAGTTCTCGCCCATCACTACAGAAGATGGCCAAACAGAACTCCCCTTAAGTTCCTAACCACAGACACATAGTGACCTAGCCCAATGACCAATGCCTTTTGCTACACTAAAGCTGCTAATCAAAGAATTTACATTAATTGGATAGGAAATTTACTCTCTTAAAAGAATGGACATCTAAAATTACAGGGGTCTTAACAAACCATTATTGGCTAGAACGACTTGCAGCAGGGCTGAGAGTTCCTTTTTAGGAGTGCTACAGAAACTGCAAGTACGATGAGAAGGAAGAAAGGCACTCCCATCTTACATACTACTGCCCTGTCTTGGACAGAGAGAGGTAGTTGCCTATAGCTAGAATCTGTTTTTCTTGTTTTTTCATTTAACTTCACTTTGCCGCATTCAAGAGAATTTAAAAATCAAAAATTCCTTACTCACCTGCGTATACGCAACCTTTTGCATTTACTCAAAAAAAAAGTACTTTTATTTTGCATAACTTGCTATTTACATAATAGAAATTTAAAAGAACAATCTTAAAAGAAAATTGTTTACTCACTTGAAACAGTTAATTGAAATCGAACTCACACAACAACATTCACACTAAAAACTCTAATTGAATTTGCTGTGACACACGGCGTATGAGTGATACACTTGTACGCTGCTGTTAGTGCTCTCCACCGTTCGTGGCCTTTAATTTAATCGAATTACTTTAAGCACCCTATACTTATACACTTAACTTGTTTTCACCCATAGAAAACACTGAAAGGGCAAAGAAAACACTGGAAAAAAGGGAAAAAAGAAATGCGAACAAAATGTTAACATTTCGAACGTGCTGTGCATAAACGACCAAGCAACTTTTCTGGCGCACGAGATGGCGAGCGCAAATATTTGGTTAGTGGTCAAGCGGCGGCAACAATAAGTTTCAGGCGAAATTGAAGAGACTAGCGCCAGGTCGCAGCAATACTTTGCACGCTGTGTTTAATAGAAATTAGCAACAACAACAACAACAAGAACAACAGCAACAACAGCAACAACAGCAACAACAAGAAATGGCAAAAGAAGTATGTTTAATACTAATTAAAGAAAATACAAAACAATTAAATGTTGTTTGTGCTCAATTACTCACTTACGCTCGATGTCGTGCCTCTGTTTGTTATTATTTGTTGTGGCTCGTTTTTACCTTATCAATTTGCCAATTCTTTTCGTATTTATTTTCTCAAGGACATCAGGCATTAAATGCCGAGCATTTATATGCACTCACATTTTGACCGAAAGCAACAAATGTCTGGCACTTGACAGCTGGAAGGCAGTTATGAACATGGCACAGAACACAACAGCACAGAATATTACAGAACAGAACAAAATCAAATCAAACAGAGCAACTAAAAGCAGAAATTAAATTCGTGAAAGCTTAGTGTAGTTGTGCACTCTTATTGTGTAATGTAGATTAGTAGGAATTATTTAGTAACAGTTTGGCATATGTTCTGTACAATTCACTTGCGCAAATTTGTATGTACTTTTGTTGGGTTCATCGTTCAGTAACTGTTTAGGTGAAATTGTTGGGTGAGAAAGATAACATGGTGGAGGTTGCCTAGAGGAACCTAAAAAACGATCAAATTTATGTTTCGATAAATTGGAAAAAACGTTTTGGAATAATTGTTCAGATGTATTAATCATCACATTTTTTTGTCACAGTTTAGGTTTTATTTTTATTCCGAGAAATAAATTAATATTTATATGGAATAAATATAATAATAATCAAGAAATCTATGAGCAACACTGTGTGCCAACTCACAGGAATATACAGTATAAAAAATTATGATATTAAAATGTAACAAAATTCTGGTTATTCCATTGGGTGTAGAAATTAAATCGGTCCATTTTATTGTTTACAAAAAAGTTTTTTTTACTGAAAAATAGTATAAAAAAAGCGAATATATTTTTACCCCACAATTAATTTTCGAATACTCTTCTTGATCTAAACATTGCATCATTTTTCGATTTCTTCAAAATTCGGAAGGAGCAGGATCTGGAGAGTATGGTGAGTGGGGTAAGACCACCCATTTCAGCGTTTCAATTTAGTTTTTGACCATTGCAGCCAGATAGTGCCGAGTGTTGACATGTTCCAAAATCAGCTTTCCTTGCCTTCCAGTCATTTTTGGCTTTGGCACCGTTCTTGATCAGTTAAATCTTCAAACTTTCTGGGTTGGCCAGGACGTACCTTGCCTGTGATGCTAAAATTACTCCTTTTGCATCGTCAAAACCACTTACTTATCTGTCGGCTCAGATTCACCATAAACTTCAGCAGACATTCGATGAGCTTCCATCTCGCTTTACTTCAAATGGAAATAGAAAAACAAAACTTCACGCAAATGCTGTTTATTTAGTAACCGAACATTTTCGAAGAGCAAAAGACGCTGATGCACATTTATTATTGTTTGTTGTTGACGGATGTGAAACAGTTCCAATGTAATAATTGGAATTGCTTAAAATATCGGCAAATACTTTCAGATGGAGTCTTGTTATGTGAAAGGACTGAATTGATTTTTACAGCCAATTAATGATAGGAAATAGATGAAGAGGTAAAAGAGGGTGTTTTTTGGTTATATCGCAAGCGTTGTAATATATTTTGGAATTAAAAGTTTCGTAGCTGTGTTGTCGGGAAAATATTTTTATCCCATATTTATTTATATATTATGGGTTTCACAGGAAACCAGTTTTATATTTATTTAAATAATAAAATATCGGTTGCTCCACGAAGTCCAACCGAACTGTAAAACCTGCAAACGGTTCCAGGATGCTGCTGTCGTCTTCAAGAGCGTTTGTTGGATTTTTGCTTTAAAATAAAATATTTCCCATCAAAAGCCTACTAAATAAAGCTGAAAGAATTTTGTTTGAATCTAAGATTTTCATCTGCGCCAACCTCTCGCATATCACTCAAGATAAATTTTCCTTTTCCAATATTCATTTCTGTGAATATGACCAAGAAATCGTTTTTCAGCAATTAATAATCGTCAAAATCGACGAAGTCGTCACTTTCTGCAACTGAACTGCATGACGGCAAATGAAACTGGGAATTTATTTGGCATTTGATTGGCACATGCACTCGCGCTTTGAGAGCGCTTTGATAGCGCTTTGTGCGATTCTTTGCCAAATTAAAAACCGAAGCTAAGGTAATAAAGAAAAGCACGCACTAAAAGTTTTTCAGTAAAATTACAAAGAATTTAAAAATAGAAAATTTATCTAGATATAAGGTATTAATGATGAAAAATATAATGAAAAAATATGCAGACTAGAACTCGCGATGGAGACGGAGACGGTACCAATATCAAATACATAGCCCTACCTGTCGAGCTAAATTCAACACATTTTTGTTTCTCTTGAATAATTCTGAATTGAGCACATAATATATTTAAAAAAAAAACCTATTTGTATATATAATTCATTAATTTGTTCAGTTCGTATTTTTATGCCAAATGCACTTCACCGTTTTCAGCAATATGCAACTCTACATAAAAATACTCAACTAATTAGGTAATAATAAAGCTCTAGCTCACTGTAATTACATACATATGATAACGGTGATTTTTTTGATGGAAGAGCACATGACATTTGAATACCTAGAAAATATTTTAGTTGTTTTTTACCGGTCGGTTTTATTATTATTGATTGCATTAATCAAAGCAAATACAAACTACAGTTATCACTTATTACCAATGAAATATATAAACTACGCAAGTATAATTATTAGAGTTTTGGGAAAAAGCAAAAATTTAACTTATTAGGAGCGCTTTCACCCATTCGGACAACATAACCAAGCAAGCGTAGCCGCTGTCTCTTGTGTCGTCTACCTGGTCTATTTAGCTCTCCAACTCGTCTCATTTCCTCCAGCATCAAATTGAATCACACCATAAAGAGTCTCCTTGTCTGAAGCCTCGTTTGGTATCGAACGGCTAGCAGATGTCCTTCAAAATTCTGACTGCCCTTCTGATATTATCCAGGGTCAGTTAACATAGCCGTATGAGTTTCGTGGGGATATAAAATTCAGACATAGCGGCGTAGAGACAGTTCCTTATCGTACTAGCGAAGGCAGCTTCAAAATCGATAAAAAGGTGGTGTGTATCGATTCTTTTCTCTAGAGTTTTCTCCAAGATTTGGCGCATGGTGAATATCTGGTCAATGGTGGATTTGCCAGTCTTAAAAAGCCATACTTATACGGTCCGATCAGTTTGTTGGCGGTGGGCTTTAGTCTTTCACACAATACGGTAGATAGGATCTTATATGCGATATTAAGGAGACTTATCCCACGATAATTGCCGTAGACCGTGGGGTCTCCCTTTTTTTGGATTGGGCAGAGCACACTTAGGTTCCATTCGTCGGGCATGCTTTCTTCCGACCATAGTATTTGAATAGTTCTGCCGGTAAGCCATCGGCTCCCGTCGCTTTGTTATTTTTTGAGCGGGCAATAGCTATTCGAACTTCTTCATAGTCGGTGCACTTCTATACCATCGTCATCGATTGGGGTTTCGGGCTCGTCATCTCCGAGGTTTTCACTTTCACTGCCATTGAGCAGGTTGGAGAAGTGTTCCCTCCATACACTAAGTATGCTCTGTACATCTGTCACCAGATTACCTCCACGAGTTGGTTCCGTTCTTGAAACCTTCAGTAAGTCGTCGCATCATCTCATAAAATTTTCGAGCATTACCCTTGTCGGCCAGCTTCTCAAGCTCTTCATACTCACGCATTTCGGCCTCTTACTTTTGTCGTCTACAAATGCATCTCACTTCCCTCTTCAGCTCTCGATATCTATCCCATTCAGCACATGTGGTAGTCGATCGCAAAGTTGCGAGGTAGGCAGTCTGCTTTCTCTCCACTGCAGTTCGACATTCCCCATCGTACCAGCTGTTTATCTGATATTGTTGAAAACCAATTGGTTCCGAAGCGAGGAATTTGCTATTTTGTTCCACAGCTCCCTTATATTGAGTTGCTGATGAGTGCTCTCAAAGAGCAGGTGTGGAAGCCGAGTAGAAAACCTGCTGAATGTCTGTTGTGATTGCAGCTTTTCTACGTCAAACCTTCCTTGTATTTGTTGACGGGCGTTATTTGCCACACAGAGGCGGGTACGTATTTTTGCTGCTACAAGATAATGATCCGAGTCGATATTTGGCACTCGGAACATACGCACGTATAGAACACTGGATACATGTCTTCCGTCTATCACAACGTGATCGATTTGGTTGCGTGTTTTACGATCTGGCACAGCCATGTAGCTTGATGAATTTTCGTATGCTTTAATCTGGTACTACATTTAACCATATTTCGGGTTCCGGCAAAGTCAATCAGCCTCAGCCCGTTTGGGGATGTTTCGCCGCGGAGACTGAATTTTCCGACTGTGAAAATACCTTCTTTGCCCACCCTGGCGTCGAAATCGCCTAGCTCATAAGTGCATTCTAGGCTTTCATATAAAGCATCTTTGGTCACATCATCCTTCTCTTCTGTCAGGGTGTGAACGCAAATTAACGATATGTTGAAGAACTTCACTTTGATGCGAATTGCGGCTAGACGTCCATCGACCGGGGTGAACGCCAGAGCTTTGCAACGGAGTCTCTCTCCCACCACAAACCCAACACCAAATTTGCGCTCCTTTAAATGACCGCTGTAGTAGATTTCACCTTCTTCCGTCCTTGTCCCGACCATGGCATTTCTTGGACGGCGGTGAGTTCAGCCTTAAGTTTTATGAGGACATCAACCAGATGGTCAGCGGTACCTTCCCAATTAAGGGACCGGATATTCCAGGCGCATGCCCTCAAATCATGTTTCTTTAAACGTTTGAAGGGGTCGTCATCAAAAGGGAGTTCTCTCATCCGAGGCATTTGTTGATTTTTCATTGGAGTACGCACGACCGCCTTCTCGCTTTGGCTCGCTTCCAAATACATATATGTTTTTAGGCTACCCAAAGGATAGTTGGTCTAAGACCGGAAGTCGTGAGCTGCTTGAACCATATGTAAAAGAATCGTTGAATGGCTGTCAGAAACTTTCTTCACTTGCGTGACCCCATCCGCCATACATTCACATTACAACAAAAAAAAAGTTGAAAAAAGATTATATAATAAAATTAAAAAATTGTTTTACAAAAATTCTCTAAGAATTTTTATGGGTCTGTCTCTTCTCCTCCTGGTACCTGGTACTTACATGCATCGGACCAAAGTGAATATGCCATCTCATGTAGATGAAAGGTATAAAATGAAACTTATGCCCTTACTGCTTATTTGCTTAGGTACATATGTGCTTATATATATATATATATATATATATATATATATATATATGTATGTTGTATTTGTCTTTAATAAAAGCACGAATGTTGTTAATTTGCCTGTTTGCTGACTGACTGAGTTTGCCAGCGATTACCCGATAAGTAATGTTTAGCAAACAAATGTTGGCATACAAATGTAACATATATATATGTATAAATAAATAAAATACCAAAACAGCAAGAGTAATGCAAACATAAGTATTACATATATGTGTATGTGTGTATTAGTCCAAGTGAATGGTCATAGTTCTCGCTGGCAATTGAGCATTCGGACAGAAAATTGGGTTCAAGTTCAAGTTTAATTACTTTGGCTCTTTCTTCCGAATGCGTATACATACAGACATATTTATTGTGTCGAATGCATACATACATACATATATATGTATTTTTTACATATATAAAAAGCACTTGATGTGTGCTATTAAGTGGCTTTTGTTGTTCATTACTAAATTTCTATGTAGTTAACATTTATTGTTATATTTATATATATTTATATATATACATATGCGTATGTAGGCATACGAATGTAAGCGTTTTTGTTGTTATATGTTTAATGAAGTGAAAAAGTGCTTGCACTACAAAGCCTAAAGTATTTATGGGCGGTACAATGATGCACGCATACAGACAGTTAAAAATATGGCATATGCATATGTATGTGTGTTATACAAGTATATTTACACATAATTGAGTTAAAATATATATTTACCATTGTTTCATTAGTTTTCACTTAATTTAACCTATACAAAATTTATTAATTTTTTGTGTAGTTAAAATTTTTTCATCGTACTCATACATATACATTGTAATTAGCAGCTGAAATTGCTGCGAATGAAGATTAAAAAAAAAATATTTAAAAATTTATTTGGTCTACAAATAAAATGAAAAGCTTCATAGCAATAATTTCAAAATTTGAATCTCATAAAAGTTCACTGCTGTCACAAATAGCCAAATGAAAATAATAATTTGTTTATCCGAATATTTTTCTTTTTTTTACATTTAAGTCACTTTTCGACACAAACTTTTTTTTTTTTTGCTTGCAAAACTTTACAAATTCTATTATCTATTAAAATGAATCTCTATTGAGTGTCCTACTTCACTGCTACGTCAAGAGAGAGATTCGCTTTAAATCACCAATTGTGATTATTAGCATTTTATCCAAAACCTAGCATAAGCATTGCCAACTTTTCTTCATTTTGCTTTTGTTGTACAATCATTTTCTCGCGTTTTATCAGACATTATACGGTGTTTGAATTGCCAATGAAACATGAATGTAATGTTTTATCATTGAGCACGCAGCGCCGCATTCTGCTAAGCTATGGGGAGAGAGTGTGGAAATCGACTAAAGCCATTGACTTCTCACTTTCTTCTCTTAAAGATACACAAATATATTTTTATTATTATCTATTATTCCGTTTTCTACGCTGTAGAATCGTCTCCAATTCTTTAACCGAATTTTTTTTTTTGCTTACTTTTTGTTCTTAAGACTTTCTTTTTCTGCTTTCTTTATTAGTTTCGCTTTATTTTTTCTTTCTCTTTTTATTCATAATTTATTTTATTTTTTAATTTTTTTATTTATTTTTTTGATTTTTTTCTTGACTGCTTTCGCCTGACAAACACTTAACAGCCCTAACGGTACACATGAAAATTGGTTGAGACTCATTGAATTTCAATGGCAGCGGCAGATATTCACATTATTATCAGTGAAAATATATCAAACTTTTAATGCGAATTTAGTCGTCTGCCTTAAAGCGTTTTCATTAGCATATTTTGAGGCATTAAAAAGTCTAAAGATAAGCAGCGTATTTTTGAGGAGCTTCTACGAGATCAATTGTGCTTAAGAAGCTCTTAATATTGATATTTTATGTATATATTAATTTGAATTTAAATTAACATGATGAAATTTTTCTAATTGAATGATTTTGTTTAATGATCCTAGCTTTGATTGCAAGATATTATTGTATTCAGGATACGCTGCTGAAGTGACGCAGTTCAATTTTGGAGAGCTAAACAATAGATAAATCCAAAACGGGCTTCATAACCTATTTAAAAACTTTTATTCATACCGAGTTCCCTTTAGAGATTCTGTAGGTGAAAAATTTTTATCACTTTATCAAAGGACACTCAAATGTCGCTCATACGCCCTGGAGCTCAATTGGGAAATTAAGAAAATTAAAATTGAGAATTATAGTGCACTTTCTTCTAGAACACATCCCGCCTTATTTATTAACTGAGTTACTATTTCTTATGTGACACATTACTACATGCCAAAGTGGAAATTTAAACATTTTACTGAGGTTTTCACCTCTACTTTAAATTAATTTAGAAAATCTCACATTTTGTACTCATATTTATTGCTTCAGACTCATCAACTACTTAACGATTCAATTAATTAAACTCTTTTCCATATAACATATGCACTTTGTTTATCTTTTCAGAATTTCAGAATGAAAACCACAATAAACTGCATCAAAACCAACAGCACAAGACCACAGAGAAACTATTTTGTATACTAATTTTTAATAAGTCCCAAAAGCTCAGTATTCAGTATTAACTAACATAAATGCATCAACCATACCTGGCGGCAACAACAATAGCATTTGCAGCAGTAAAACCAACACACAACAGCTTGCCATTTCGGATTTTGCAAAATATTTAAAATTAAATGCAATAACAACATAATGGCCACCAATGAATCCCAACCGATCTATTGTGGCAGCGGCCTTGATAATTTTCACACAAGGTAAATATATTTGTAACACACACGAGTATTTATGCAAGATAGTAGTAATAATGAAACAGTAGTGTAGTATCTAAACATAAAACATAAAAATAAAAAAAATAAAAAATTATAATAAATTAATATAAAATAAAATAATAAAATAATAAAAATAAACTAAAACAAATTACTAAACTCAAATTAAATAAAGAAATTTAAATTAATAAAATAAAATGATATAAAAGAAACCGAAAAGTAAAATCAATTACACAAAAAAGAAATATTATAAATATAAAATAAATTAAAAAGATACAAAATTTCAAAAAAATAAGTGAATTAATAAAATAAAATAATTTAAATTAAAAAATATTAAAAAAATATAAAAATAAAATAAAATAAAATAAATTAAAATTAAATTATATTAAATAAATAAAATAAATAAAATAAAATGAAAGTAAATTAAATTAAATTAAATAAATTTGAATAAAATAAAAATTTAAATAGCATAAAATAAAATAAAAAAAATAAAATGAAACAATAAAATAAAAAGAAAAAATACACCAAAATAAAGTACAATTAAGAGTTGAGTTGAGTTAATGCGGTTGCTGATCAGAGCGACCAGCGTACTTGGGCCTCAATGCCAATTGTGATACCTCTACAGTGTACTAATCACCTTCTTATATGCGTGAACCATTTCTTATGCCTCACAGTAGTTGCGATATTAACTACACAAGCTACAGCTACAGACAATCAGAGAAGTGATCTATTAAAAATTTGCAACGTTTGTATCCAAAAATTTGAGCGTGCGTAGGCGACTTCCGCTGGTGAGTATACTCTGCAGCCTACTCTTTCATCGAGTTTTGAACCATCCCTGAAAATCAACGATACTCCGATCTAAAGCATATGCATTTTTCCATTCATTAATGACAGGAATTCTTATAGAGAAAATATTGTCAAAGCAGTAGGAGGCGATGGTGTAGTCCAATTCAGCTGTTAGTTGTGTGAATGACAATATTAGTGCAAGCTCTGTAGTGCGATTCCTCTAAAGCTGAGCCGAGTTCAGTCTAATTGCGTTAACATCCAGTTCACTTACTATGCACTAGGTACCTCTTGTGCTGTATCTGATAATATTGGCATTGCCTATTTCAGTGTTCCTTTACCTCAAAAGAGGTTCTAAAATCATCTGTTCGATATTTTTTCGTGAAGAGCTTCTATTAGAATCTTGAGAACAATGTTGTTAAACACCCATTCAATGTCCAAGAAAACGCCAAACATGTACTCTTTCATAACCAGTCGTTTCTCGCTACAACCACCAATGTCATGAAAAGCTGTATCAAAGGGCTTTTTTTAGTCTAAGCATATTGTTTCTTTCACTGCCAGTTTGGGGGAGGCTTTGGTGTATATAGAGCAACTTTTAAACGATTTTCAGAAGAAACGCGGTCAGGCTGATTGGCCAGAAGTCTTTCGGACTCATCTGGTTGGTCCGGTTTGCTTTTGGGGAAAATATTACTTTAGCATTGCTACAAGTGTGGGGAATATATCCTTCGCCAATGCAGGCTTTGTAGATTTCGCATAGCAATGGGGTTATGATGTCCTCAGCTGCCTGTAATTCAGCCCCTTTTTATCTTGTTCTACATGGAAGTGGATTTTGGTCTTCAGAGCAGCCCGAAAAGTGAGTGTTCAAAAAATATCCTGTATTTCGGCGCAAGATATGGCCAATTCGCCATTCGGCTTTCAAATATAATTTGGAATAGATGAGCTCTTGGAGATATTTTCCCTAAGCCTGTTTCCTTTTGATTCACTGAAGGTATTCCAAGACTTTCTTTCTTCTTTCCTGAATTCCGGTTTTGAACCTTTCAAGGCAGTCCCAGTAGAAATATCAGGATTCTTTTGGCTTTACTGAAAAGTTTTCTGCTTCTTTTTCTAAGTACAGATATGCCATTATTCAACTATTTGGCTATTTCTCCTTCGTTACGAAGAGAATACAAGGCCTCAGAGACTGATTTACAGGTTTTAGTGACAAGATCTTCCATGTCGGAAATTTTCGACTATAACTCGAGCTGACCGAGAGAAACAAAACTTGTGCTATATGAGGAAGCTATGAAGCAATGAGTGGATTGAGATGCGCTTACCTTCCAGATTCTTCCAGATTCATTTCGATGCATACAACGTCTGAGTCGCTGTGTTGAGAGAACATTCTTGTTGCCTGCGACCAAAAGTCCCTCGACATGAGTGATATCTTCTGCTCTTTCGTCGAGACGTAGAATTCGGGCTACTGAGGCTGCCTTGGAGTCATGTAGATTAATTTGAAGAATCTTCACCATCCAGTGAGTTAAACAAGTCCTCTGCTTCCTCAGCCCCAGGGAAGGTGTCTGTGTTCTCCCACTTAGTCTCGAAGTACAGTGTAAAATTAAAGAAATTAAAAAATTAAATATAATTAAATTAAAGCAAATTAAATAAAGTAAATGTAAATAAATAAAATTTAATTAAAATTAAATTAAATTAAATAAAAATATTAAAAAAATAAAAATAGAAATAAAAAAATTAAAAAAAAAATTTAAAAAAATTAATTAAATAAAATTAAAAAAAAAATTTTTTCAAATATAAAAAAATAAAAATAAAAAATAAATAAAAAAATAAAATTAACAAAGTATAAAAAATAAATAAATGAAAAATAAAAATAAAATAAAATAAAATAGTTTTGAGTAATAAGAAAATTTCATTTAAATTCAAATTCTATAAAATATAAAATTTTGGTTGGCGGAACAGAAAATATTCCATTTTTTTAATTATTTAACGTATCAAATCATGCCTGAAACCCCATTTTAATCACAATTTTAACAATAAGCACCCATAAATTATACCAAAACATATATAATTGAGTTTTTACGCATCAACATTTATGCGAGTGTAATTAATTTAAATGATGCTGCATGGCGTTCGCTACAATCGAGCAAATTTCAAATAGCAAACCAAAGAAAAACACATTTACGATCTGATATGACAATATGCACGCAGCGTAGAGGTATAAATGCGTAAACTGAACATAATGCAAAGCTGGGAAATTGCATTAACACGAACACAACAAGGAACAGAGAATATTCAAACACTTACTAATAGACATACCTACAAACACACGTACATACATACAAGTATATAATCATACCTTTTATAGACTCTTATAATGCCAAATACATTAAAGTAGACATTAGATGTCATCACCAACGCGCAACAACATTAATGCAAAACACGCACACATAAGTATGTACAAGCATACTTGTACATACATTTGAGTAGTTATACGTGCGTAAACGTCTGTGAGTGGCAAGGCAAAAGGCAGTAACACAACGGGAGAGCTTAGCGACAATCACACTGTACTTTTGTGCTACTATGAGTGCGGTTGAACGCAACAACACCCACACAATCACATACACTTATAAGCGCACACACACACACATACACACACACAATGGGAGATTGTGTGTTGTGGCAGCGAAAGCATTGGAATTGTATTACTCGGAAGCAATTAACGAACCGCAAATGTGTTTGTCGTGGCAGAGGTGGCAGAGGTACGCGCTCTGGGAATGAAATACATTTGCCGCGCTGAATTAATAAATAGAATTGTTAAAGCTGCAACAGAAACTAGACAGTTGGCATAATGTGTGTTTTGTCAAAGTTTCAGCTATTGCGCGCTAGAACATATGTCTGTATTGTAATATATATTTACATTTACATACATAATTTTTGTACTTTGTTATTGTAGAACTTTGCAGTTTTGTTGTTTTTTTGCCAATATTTTTTCGCTAAAAACAAAATTTTTATATGATCCGATTTCCAATTATTTCATAACCTCAAGGCCAGTATTCGAGTTCTAGTTCGGCCAAAATCAAAAAAAAAAGTGTAGAAACAGTATTTTTCGACCGGCCCAAAATGTGAAATTATCTGCACTCCGAAGTGTTTTCTCAATAAATCCATTGATTAATGCGATATGTAGGAAGTGGCGCCGTCTTGTTGAAACCAAATGCCGCGGAGACCACGAGCTTCAATTTAAGGCATCAAATAGTCTGTTATTATGATGCGATAACGGTCGCCATTGACGGTTACGTTCTCACCGATGATTCCACCGGCCCACAAGCAACACCAAACCGTTGTTTTTTCTGGATGAAATGACAGCTCTTGAATCTCTTCAGATTGATCTTCGTCCCAAATGTGGCGAAGTAATGTCGCTTGGGAAGGTCGAACGGATTCAGTTCTTGCACATGCTGTATTTTGTACGGTTTCAATTTAAGATCTCGACTTAAAATGCGCCAAGTCGTTCCATACGTCAGTCCGAGACGCTGCGAACGGCGCCGAATCGACTCTCCACGGTCTTCGTATACACTCTCAGCTACGGCCATTATATTTTCTTCACTGCGTGCTGGACGTGGTCTATTCGGTCGAATATTATCCAATAATGAGATCTGGGTCTCAAGATGGGTGATCGTGTTGCGGATAGTACGCTCAGTAGACCGATTATGTTGACCATAAGTTGAGCGAAGCCCGCGACAATCATTCTTTACAGAACGTGAATTTTCGCAATAAAGTTGAATGATTTGTAAACGTCGTTCGCCAAAAATAACATGACAGCTTGACACGATGCACGCATGATCTGTCCAAAAGAAAAAGGCTATTGAAAAAAGTACCACTGGTATGGTGTACTCGTCGCAAAAGCAGCGGAAATAATTGTTAGAACCAGAGTTGGACTCAGTGCCAGTCCGGACCAGAAAAAATAGAACCCCAGCTGCGAGAGTTTCTCCATCGATATGAATGATAGAAATCGTAAAAAATTTTACCAGTTGAAATAAATGGGTTTAGATCGTTAAAAATGTGATAACCTTTGTCCGGATAAAGTTCGAGTAAAATTATCGTCCCATGGTCTTTATCACAATGAAATTTCGTCTTCAGTTATTTCAAATTTGTCCTAATGAGAATTTTTAAATACGTATGACTCCACTCGCTTTGGAATAGAGTGTATTAAGCCAATTTATTAAATAAGTTAGCCCGTTCTTAGTAAGTCCAAAAAACTTCGGTTTATGCTGAACTTAGGTTATCTATACACATTAGCTTCTCTATATTCATTAGCATTTTTTGATTGTAGTAATTTATCCTTTATTTCTCTTTTGGAGGTTATTTCAATTTTTCATTGTCTCAATAATTTTCTTTCTTTCTTCTTTCAGCTACAAAATATGGCATGGCTACATCTCGCTTATCGTCTGCATACTCGGCACCATCGCCAACACACTGAACATCATCGTTCTGACGCGCAAAGAGATGCGCTCACCCACCAACGCCATACTCACCGGCCTCGCAGTGGCCGATCTCGCCGTCATGCTCGAGTATATACCCTACACCACACACGACTACATACTCGCACAACGACTGCCACGCGAACAACGTCTCAGCTATGCCTGGGCCTGCTTCATTAAATTTCATTCCATATTTCCGCAAGTCTTGCACACCATTAGCATATGGCTAACCGTTACGTTAGCTGTTTGGCGTTACATAGCCGTGGGTTATCCGCAAAAGAATAGTATTTGGTGTGGCATGCGCACCACAATATACACCATCTTCACCGCGTACATTGTATGCATCCTTGTTGTATCGCCCTCCTTCTACTTGGTAACGGCCATCGTTGAGTTCCTCGAAACCGTAGATGGTCATGGCAAAATAGTATATTCAGAGCCACTGACTCAGTACATAATCGATTATCATAATGAGATGGCAAATCAAACGCAACTGCAGGCGACGGCGGCAGTAGCTCAGGTTACGGCATCTGCTTTGGCGGTAACCAATGCGACCGTGTTCAACGATAGTGTGACGAAATTGGCTGGCACGTGGAATGTGAGTGACATGGT
Organism: Neoceratitis asiatica; assembly: GCA_030068015.2. Lineage (NCBI taxonomy): Eukaryota > Metazoa > Arthropoda > Insecta > Diptera > Tephritidae > Neoceratitis > Neoceratitis asiatica. The sequence continues at coordinate 90,119,530 of CM061526.1, forward strand.
GCTGGATGGTATGCTGGCGACAACTAATGCCGCAACAACAACAACGAGTACGATTATTGCAACTACATTACAACAACTACAAGAACAAACACCCACACAAACACCATGGCAACTGCCACATCACAACATCACAGTCTACCGACTGTACCACAGTGATTTAGCGTTGCACAACAAATCTCTACTCTACACAACCTTCCTCATTTACAGTGTGCTCATCAAGCTGATACCATGCATTGCACTGACGATACTCTCGGTGCGTTTGATAGTTGCGCTGTTGGAGGCCAAACGACGACGTAAAATGTTGACCAGCAATGCGGCGAACGGCATGAAGCCCATCGTCAATGGGAAGGTGCTGGAGCAGCGACCGCGTAAGAACAGCAAAACGTTGGAGAAGGAGAAGCAAACGGATCGAACGACACGCATGCTGTTGGCCGTTTTATTGCTGTTCCTTATTACCGAATTCCCGCAGGGCATTATGGGTCTGCTAAATACCATGCTGGGCGATGAATTCTACATGCAATGCTACTTGAAACTGAGTGAGTAGTAAAGAGATTTAGTTGTAGTGGTGGTAGTAGTAGTAGTAATAGTACCGTTAGATGTGCACATGTTGTTGTAGGCGTTGGCACTCAATTTGCGTATGGCAAAGGCAAAAGGAGTTCAGCAAAAAGGCGGCGTGATGTCGTACAGAGTGGTGGCACCTTATGAAAACCAGAAAAAAATTTATGTGTACAGTATTCAAAATATTATTTAGTAAAATTGGGATTATTTACTGAAAACTGAGAAAATAATATTTAGGTGTTGAATTGATTTCGGGTGAAAAGGTTTATCGGGAGCACATGTTCAGGACTTTGGTATAAGTATCCAACCATTTATACATTGTTTGGCGGATTATTGGACCCAAGTCCCATATCTGAACAAATCGGTTGTATGGGGGCTACAAATTAGTCTGATAGTGCACCAACTTCCACGTTCTTAGATACCTTTTCGACGGATTTATGAGCCAAAATTTCAAATCTTAAAAATCAGTCGTATATACGCCTACCAAGTTCGGTTGAAATATCTCAAAAGTTGAGGGAATAGGTTGCATTTAAGCAAACAGACGGATAGACAGACAAACAACATGGCTGAATCAACTCAGCTTTCGTCATTTTGATACGATCGGTATAAATTTTAGTGGGTCTATCTCGTCTCCTTCTGGTACTTACATACTTCGAACTTTTTGAATACGATAATTCTAGCATTAAAATCAAAATTATTACCCGCTCCATTTGAAACATTCAACTTGTTTACATTTGCTTTTAATTAAACAAATTTTTTGTGCTGTTAGTCCATGCTCGCCCCACTGTGCGCCCATTAAGCATTAAGTCAACTCTCCACTATGTATGACGCCTCCAGTGTCATTTAACGGTGCAAAGCGCATAAAAAAATATCCCTTCTATCCTGTGGCTAGCAAATTGCATCCGCCCAGTGCGTCAGGGAACAACAGCCAACACATTAATGTCACTCACAAAGTTACTCATACGCCCCGGTGCTAATTAAAACTTTCCAGCCGTACGCTTAAATAATGTTTGCTTTTGTTTTTATTTTGCACTTAACTCTCCGCGATATTTCTAATTTCTTGCTTACAAGCTGTTTCATTCGTTCCTCCTTCTTTAATGCCGTTTTTAAAACCAGCTGTTAACATCTTTAGATCAACTCATACCACTTCGTTTCTCTTCTTTACCGTTTTTTTCGCAATGCATCTCTAACTTTGTCCTTTTTTACCCTTTTTTTGTCGCAGGCTAGCTCTCAGCTTCAATTAGAACGTAAATCAAATTAATTACAGAAGGCGTTGGTTGTCGCGACATTTCTTTGGTCGGAGTGATTTTCAGGAAAAAATTATAAAAAATTAATAAATATAATGAAATATGAAAATTACACTAAAGACCGTGAAAGTAAAATTAAACAATTACCAAATTTCACTCATACTTCAATCACTTAAACAAAACGATTTTGTCATAGAATTTTGTATTTGACTTTTTGCGAAATTTTAGCTCCCCAGGGCGTTCGCATAATGACATAATTAATTTTAACATTTTAATGGTTGTTAACAAGCGAAAAATGGCAATCATAATAACAACAATAAATACATACGTAACATATGTTTGTTTCGTTGATTGTCCTTAATTTTGAAGCGCAAGCAACCATCCTTCATACATAATTTCTTTTATTAATGGATAAATAATTTTCGAATAATTGGTTAAAAAAAGTTTTGAATGTAAATATAATAAACACTTTATAAATTTATTTAATCGTACTTTATTTTACTTTATTTCAAATAATTTTATTTTTTTACTTAATTATTTATATTAATTATTTATAATTTTTATTTATTTATTTATTTTTTTCGCTGTTATGTAATTTTTATTTTACTTTATTACATTTGATTTTATTTGTTTTTTAATTTTGCTTCATTTTCATTTTTTTAATTTTATTTACTTTTTAATTATTTTTATTTTTATTTTTATTTTTATTTTTTTTTTCATTTTAACTTCTTTTTTTTCTTCTTTTTAATTTTTTTTTAATTATTTTTATTTTTATTTTTATTTTTTTTAATTTTTTTTTAGTTTTTTTATGTTATTTTTTTAATGTTTTTTTATTTTATACTTTTTTATTATATTTCCTTTTATTTTGTTTTATTTTACTTTAAATTTTTATTTTTATTTTTTTTTGTTTTTTTTTTTAATTTTTTTTTTTATTAAGAAAAATATATTTTATTTTTTTTATTTTATTTCATTTTATTTGTTTTTAATTTTTTTTTCATTTTTATTAAATTTTTTTATTTTATTGTTTTTATTTCTTTTTTCTTTTTTTATTTTTTTTTTATTTTATTTAATATAATTTAAATGAATTTAATTTTTTTTTCGTATATATTATTTTATTTTATTTTACCATTAAATTGTATATTCCACGCTCCTCATTTGTTTTGAAAATGAAAAATATATTTTTAAATCTCACTTTTCAAATATGTGCATACATACATTTGTGCATATTTATTATAAATTATACTTTATATAATTATATATTTATTATAATTATTATATTTATATATAAATATTTGTCTCTACACGACATATGAGCGTATTTAGCGACTTATGTAAATTTGTGTCCATTACAAAATTATGAAAGTGAATTTGCTTACATATATATGCAAATATTTATTGCAAGCAAACATTTCTACGTTGAAATAAATTTGAAATAGCAGCGTGTCGGCATAATTTAAATAAATGGTGGCAAATAAAACGGCGTTTCGTACACCGCCAGAAATGATTATGACATATGTATATTTTTAATGGCAAATTTGCTTTTTATTTAACAAAGAAAATACATTATTTGTGTTTTTGGCATTTTTCCTGCTTTTCTTTTCAAGCATATGAGGTGATATCCACATGAAATGTATGTTTAAGAATTGGTAAGAGTACTTAGTCGCAATATATATGTATAACAGTAAATACAGGCTTTAAACAAATAAATGCGTAAAATGAAACAATATTTAATAACCATAAAATTCGAAAGCTAAATATATACATTTATGCGCCAAATATATATATATATAGATTCAATTTTTCTATAAAATTACTCAGTAAATTAATATCAATAGAATTTGTTGGAAAACCCAACAACTGCAAGTGGCAAATCTCAATCATTTATAATTTCCACCTCCACAAATAGTCAGCATGCGAACGGCTCAAGGCCTTCGGTTGCTGTTGCAAAAGCAAAAACAAAAACAACAGATTGCAACTGTATATAGCTGTATATGCAACCTGACGAGAATGTTATTATTTCATTATAAATATATACTTATGTGTTCATATGTATGTATGTGACGTCAATTTACGAAATTATATTCATCTACTTTGGGCCCGAAAAGGCACACACACACACATGTCTTGCAAAAATGTATGCACAAATATGTATAAAATGCGCTCGTGTTCAGGCATTAATAATATTTGCATTATTTTAAATATCCGCTTGTTAAAATGCAAATGAACTGACGTTAATGAGGAAAATTTTCAAAAACCGTCTTTTAAATACATATAAACAGTAAATATGAATTTGTTTGAAATTCGCATTTTCAAAGTAACATAAATACACCTAATAATTGTGCATCAGTTTTCGTATCATTTTAATTTGTTGTTTATATGTACCTACTCGCATGTGTTTATGCACAAATCTGCCAAAGTAGATGTCATGGAAAGTAATTTGTAAGCAATCTTGGAGCTTATATGCCTCTTTTTGATGCATTGGTCTGGAAAATTTAAGAAAATTTATCGAAATTTAAATTTGCAGAAATTAATAAAATAAATTCAATATTAAATTATGGGAAAGATTTTCACAGTATTTATTTTTAAATATATTTTTGAAGAGATTTAGCAAATTTCTTGAGGCTTATATTAAAATTTAATCGAAAAAAGAAAAGTTGGTATGTTAGTCTGATGTCTGGAGTTATTAAAATGGCAGACTACGGAAAATTTGCGTTTTAAAATTGTTATAGAAAGAGATGGATAATAATTTTTCATCACTTTGCCTTTTTTGAAATACCTTAACACTTCGTTCAATGATGGAATACTACTTAATTCAAAGGACTGCCGAGACTGGCCTTTCAGTAACTCATTCTGTCGAACCAATTTTCCAACACATTTTCGATTGAGTGGCTCTTAATGGCCTCAATTACGACTTCAATTTCAAAAAATTGTCCAACGGAGTCAAATCGCACCTGCATAGCGGTCAGTTCACATCTCACTAGAAGACGAACAATTACACTTGAGTTTTCTGAGTAATTTTCGGGCATTTACGATTGAAGATCATTATTTTTGAAGTGAGTTTTCAATATTTCCCTTGCTTAAAAAAAAAGTAGAATTTTTGTAATCAGCAATCTTCCTCTCAATTTCGCTTCGTCACAGATACACGTCTAAGTTGAAATATATTTTAATTACTTTTACTAAAATTGAATTTAAATTTTTTTTATTAAATTTTATACTTTAATCAAGCAAAAAAAAAAAACAAATTGATTACTTTTCCATTTAGCCACAGAAAAATAATTAAATATTATTAGAATTTAATTTCGCTCTCCTCTCTTGGGCATATTTAACCATAAAACCTAAATGCAGATGGGTTAAACGAATTTTTTATTAATTTATACACACACTGTTTAATGCACTAATTGCCAAACTTAGATTCGATTAAATGCATTGCCAATTTTTGAATAATAAATTAGTTTCAAATTTAATTAAAATGGTCGGAGAAAAACTGCAAAATATACACTTCATCTGAAAAATGTGTGCTCAAAAAAATGTAAATAACAACAACGATAATAATAATAATAATAATAATAATAATAAATTATGCATGACTACATATGTGTATTGTAGTATGTAAATCTTTATATATAAATTTATAGTAAATATATTGACTTTACAAATGTAATAAACTATGAGCTTTAAATCATAAAAAAATGAATAAAAATTATATATGTACATACAACCACGATACGTATGTATATGTAATATGTATTCAAAGTAGCAAAATAAGTAATGAAAAAATTGATTTTAGCGTTCATAGAGTGGATTTTTAATGATTTTTCCGCATTTGGTGGAATACTGAGGGCAACATTTTTGAGCCCTTTTAATGCTTCAAATTTTATAACTTTTTATCAGAAAAAAAAAATTAGAGTATAAATATATGTAAAAGTCTTATAGCAACGCCAATCAGTTATATTACATTTATTTTTATTTACTTTGCATTGCCAATCTGCCTATCAAGCGCTTCATCAGTTTCAATTTCCCTCCAACATTAAATTACGCTTTTAATTGCCCAAACGTGATTATCCGCTACAGCACAATAAATCCTCATCACATTCCAAATTGCCAATATCATATTTACCTTAATTTTAATTTTTTTTATCTTTTTTTTCTATAAATTAACATATTGAGCAGAGCTGAGTTGTGTTGTTAAAACCGTGGCATACTCCTGCACCTATTTCACGCTCGTGTGCGAGGATATATTTAATTACGCACACAAATGTGTTGCCATTTTGACAGCTAACGCGGCTAAGTGTGCCTAAATTTTCAATCAACCCAAACGGGGTTTGCGAGTTAAAAGTCACTTAGCTGTTTTAGTTTCTGCGGAAAATTCGTGCGTTTCGTGCATTGAAATTTAATGCCTTTGTTAAAACTCATGGGTATCGAAGATTTTGTTGAAAACGCTACTAAGCAATTTGGCGGTATGCATGCATATATATAGTATATTTTGCAAATACAGAGCTTTAGAAATTTATAGGATTGTCATCGAATATATTTCTAATTTTTTTTTTAATATTCAAACCGACCCTTAAATGAGATTTGACTACTTTAAGTAAAAAGAAAAATTTAAATCTGAAACGCAAAATCGTTGCCTACATTTAGGCGCATATGCACTCAACTTACCTTGAAAATTTTTAAATTAAAACTTAAAATTTTATTTTTAAATTATATACATGTATTTTTTTTTTAAGAAAAAGAGCTTGAATTTTAAAATATATGAATAAAAGTTAAACTAAATAAAATAATTAAGGGATTATGTGGGTTTCAGGGGTTATAAACAGGGAATTTTCACTTTTTTTATATATACAATAATATATTTTATTCAAACATTTTACCATATCAAAGATACATATTTAAATAGTATTTTGTGAAATTTTTATTCCAAAATTCCCAAAACTCAGCCATTGGTACCGCATCTCCCTTGACATCTCAAAAGAAAATGCTCTCGCCGTGGACAGCATAACTCCGTATTGGTTCATCTAAAATCAAAAAACAAAAAATATTTCATTAGTATTTACATGGACAAATCTCGTTATTGAACGAAGAAAAAAAAACAAAAATTTCAATTTTTGAACAATTAACACATTTTTTAATCAAATTTTCGCCATGCATTGGTTCGTAAAAATTAGTTGTAATAAAAAAATCCTTCGTTCAATGACTACATAATGTTCTTACAAAGATGTGTTTTAAATTTGAACAAAATTATGTTATAACCGTGTCCACAGACATGGCCTAATGGCCGGAGCTTCGAAAGGCCTATCTCTTAGATTTTTGCTCCGAACGATTTGAAACTTTAGAAGAATATTTGAAACATATTTTACAATTCAATAAGACAATAAAAATCGATTTTTTAAAATTTTCAAACCCACCTAACCTAATACAACCCACCTAACCAATAACATATATCAGTTACTTTGAACAAAACAAGGGCTGAAAAGTTCCTCTTTCTAGCGCCTCTGAAACATTTCAATGCGTTTTTTAAACGCCTTATTGGTTTTCCTTAAAACAGGTCTTACTTTCAGCGATACCCTTTGCATTCGAGCTAAATTTCTTTTCGGCGAGCTTCTATTTTTAAGGTCTACAAACAGCCATTAGTCGCTGGGAGTCAAAATTGGTGTTCACAATGGATGTGATTTGTGAAAGTGTGCAAAAAAAAAAAATATTTTTCTATGTCGTATGCGGTTCTCTCTTGCATTTTCGCTTTTTAATTGTTCCAAAAAATGCTAAGAATATAATCATTAAGTATGACATTTTTCTACTTGAGATAACCGATGAATATTACATTACGCACATCCCATAACCCTTGCAACCGATTGTTGTGCCTTCGTGCGTTTTATACAGAGCTCACCAGTTGCTGTCCACTCAGATGAGCATCATTTCCGGACTCCGGAGTGAAATGAGGAGGAGTTCAGAGCTGGCTTTTATTAAGCACAGAAATTAATTTAAAAAAAACTCGAATTAGAGGCTGAACTTACAAATACTTCGAGCTCATTTTGTTCGATTTTCTTGAATTTTCATATGAGTACATTGTCTACTTATTTTCAACACTCACTGTAAACATATTTATTTTTAATTAAGCCACAAATCCCTTTGAGCTATGGAAAATTAATTCAAGCAATTTACTGAGTTAATACAAGCGTCTACGCATCTTATCTGAAACATACAAATATATAGAATATGTATGCATATCTCGTGTTGATTAGATGGAGGTTAACAACTCAACTCGTTGATGGTAGACAACAAGTTTAATCCAATAAATACCGCAGTAATCAAGTTGGAATGCACAAATAGAAGTAAATATGTATGTATGTGTATGAGCATCAGTGTGAGCATTAAACACGAGCGCTCATTTTGATTGAATTACAAGTTTTATATGCATTTTTATTTTTATTTTATTTTATTTTATTTTTTTTGTACTACACACATACATACTCGTACATAAGTGATGAAGCAAAATTGCCGAAATTCAAATTAATATTTGTTGTTGCTTTTTACTACATAGTTGAATATTAGGCAAGTCAATATGTGGCATCTGGACGCTTGTTTCGCTTGGTAGATACTCATAAATTTATTTATCGCAGATATTGATAATGAATAATAATAATTTATGAATATTTACCAACATGTAGATATGTATGCATACTTGCAATTATATGTGTGTGTGTGTGTAGCTTGATGGCGCGTGTTCACAAGCTATTAAACATGCATACACTGCTGTCCTATCTGGACGATAGCACTTGTGGCATATGATGAAATCAATGGGGAGCCCCCTCATTGGTTCGTACCCTACGCCTTACATAACCTCACGTGGCAGCGTGGCGTATGGGCGACATGCCTGTAGCAAGTATTTTGTTTAATTAAGTTGACCACCATCGGTTGTGTTGTGTTGGCGGCCGCTGTGAGGCACTCAAACAGCTGGTGATCAGTGGTGGGCAGACGACAGCCAGACGTTTGTAGACACAAAATTTATGCTCGAAACTATGCATGCTGCGCATATGTTGTGTTGCATACCATTTGGCACCGAGCTACAAGCACATATTAAATGTAGTTATGTCCTTTATAATATAAATGCAAATGCATTTGTTTTATATAAAATTACCGAAATTCTATTTGTTTTTGTTGGAATTTCGAAAATATTTTAATTTTTGCTTTCAGTCAATAATGTCAATAATTTACACATCTATTGCATGTTAAAGCATGTCAAATATGGTAAATTCGTGCATTTTAGTTTATGTAATAATTTGAGCATCAATAATTAGTTCAAAAATTCGTTAACAAATTTGATACTTTCTTTAAGGGGTTAGGCCATTCGAGAATTTTCGGAAAATGGATTTTTTTTTTCTAACAAATGATACATTATGGTCTCCCGAAAGATTAAGACAGATAAAAATTTCTAAATGACCCATATTGTTCTCTAGTTGAAGCGTCTGCTTCAGTCAGTAAGGCATACTCAAAACTTTAAACACGTTTATCTCAAAACTGCTACTTTCAAAATGGCCGGAAACTTAACTCAAACAATTTACAACCGATTCACTTGAAATTTTGATAACATCTTCAATAATACATTATCTACAGAATTACGTATGATTTTTTCTTTATCTTGCATAGTTTTTTTTTTTATTAACAAATTTCGAAAAAAAATTTAGACCAAATTGTTACTTTTTCGTTTAGAGACCCGCTATTTTGTCAAAAATGCATATATTGAAAAAATCCTACGTACTTCTGTATCTATTGCTATTTACAAGCGGAAACCGTTCAACAACTTATTAAAATAAAAAAATTACAAGAGTTGTGTGTCCGGCCGTGGTTCCCGAAAAAATGAAGACGTCCTACGGAGAAGGCTGTATAGCCGCCATTTTTAAATAAATTTTTCTTAAAAAATAGCAACAGGCAGTTAATTATATGTATAATAAATGCCTTTTGTCAAAAATCAGATTTATTTAATAATTTTCCCGAAAAAAAACTCAAAGAAGCCTATTATGTGGCCCTCTAGAGTGGCCTAACTCCTTAAACCTTAAAAAGAAGTGATTCGGTGCCAATACAGAACTTTACGTTGGATGACTCATCAAATTGACGTTTAGAGTGCCCAAAAAGCAGTTCAATTTCAGTCGATGAGTCGTAGCTTGCATTGTCGTGGTGAAGAGTAATCCGTCTTCGGTGGTTGGTTTTCCTGATTTCTTGAAAAACAACTGACAAACAATTGGTTTTGTACCACTTCGAATTTACTGTTCTGCGTTGCTCTAGTGGTACGGTTACGACATGCCCAGTTTTTCCATAAAACTGGCAACCATTTGCTTGGAAGTACTTCGTGCGCGAACAACTTTTGTTGGATTGAGCTCATCTTGAAAAACCCAAACAGCCGACTGCTACTTACTTGTGCGTTCTGGCTCACCCGCCTAAATCCGCGCTTGATCGCCTTTCGCGATGTAATAAACGCGTTACGAAGCATCGTTATTTAATTTTGTATAATATTTCTCTCGACCATTCGACACGAGCCTTTTTTTCTTTTTTTTGGATTGAACAAATTGTGTGAGACTCAACGTGATAAAAATTTTTTACAATCAAATGTTCATGCATTATTGAATGTATACTGGTTCCACTAAGGCCTGTAGTTGTCTCTATATCACTATGGGTTACATGACGATTTTGCTATCCCAGATTGCGCATAGAATCAATAGTTTCCGGAGCAACAATTCTTTTTGGATGATCTTCACGAAATTCTTCTTGGAGTGACCTACGACCTCGATTGAATTCACCAAACCACCGGCAAACACTGGTTCTTGATGGAACTTCATCGCCAAAAAATTTTATTGAGTTCACCTATGTACTGTTGCTGTTACTGATAATCCACGTCGAAAGTTGTAACAAATAATCGCGCGAAAATTTTAACGATTTATCTCCATTTTTCGTCGAGATGATTATTATAAGTTACTGTTAACAACATAAAAAGCACTCGCATGTCAAAATGTTCTGAGTATGTTTAACACAAAGTGGCAGGCCTTACGATAACAAATTGCAACACTAGGATTGCCAAATCCCCATTTATATAATGCAATCGGCACAAACCGCATTCCATCGCTTTTTACTATTACATCAATATTGCAATAATTTTGGTTTTGAAAAAAGTGGCAAGCTTATTCAAAGCTATTCGTGAATTAAAGCTTATTTAAAAGCTCTCCATTTAATATAGGAATTGGGATAATTTTTATTTTTGACATAAAGTTTTCAAAGCTGCCCTTTAGTAAATAGTAGAACTATGAATAATATTTACTAAAGTGTATTAAAAACCATGTTTTTTAATGGACAGAAAGTAAACTAATTTGGGAACAGAATCCAGATTTTTCCTACATTTTAAATATTTATTTCAATTGGCGGGCATCTAGTGGCAGCGCCATCTAGCGGAAAGCTCCCACTATGAAGGATTTAAATTCTCGTTTCAAAGTTACAATGAAAAATGCACTCCTGTCAAAGTGTACAAATTTTGCACACACACACACACATACAGTTCAATCTTTAAAGCCATTAATATCACTTAAGGATTGAAGAGGTGGGGGTATGAGCAAAATAATTAAGAAATTCGTATGTATTTTATATGTTGCACTCAAATACAATTCCTGTCACACAATGCGGCTACCACGGATGACAACATTTAACTACATTGCTATTTATGCCATTAAGCCACCAATCTGCAACCAATTTCGCATAAATACGGACTTAATTACACATAATTTATTTACTGAACTCACAATCCATGTCATCAACTTTTCTCTTACGTTTCCTTTTTCTTCTTCTCTTTTCATTGCATTCTTGCCAATCAGGTGACATCATGGACATACTGGCGCTACTCAATTCCAGCATCAATTTCATACTCTACTGTTCGATGAGCCGTCAATTCCGCACCACCTTCACCAAACTCTTTCGACCCAAGTTTCTCGACAAGTGGCTGCCGGTGGCACAGGACGAAGAGGGCGGCGGCGGCGGCGGCTGCGGTGCCAGCGGTGTAAATGGTCGACTGCGTGGCGAGTTGGCCAGTAAATCTCATGCCGTCGAACAGCAGTGCCTGACAACGCAGGTGACGAATGTGTAGCATCGAAGTCACATGCGTTGCTGTCGTGCGACACCGTCATATGGCGATGAGGAGACGAGTGCTGTTGCGGCAGCACGCAGCGGCTTCTGTGGCTGGGGTGGTGGCTTACTACTGGGTGCGACCAGCAATGCTGTGGATAAGAAAGCAAACGATGAACAGCAGCATTGGACGAATGGTAATAGCGGTGTGGGGTTGGCAAGTAAACTCGTTGATGGCGTTGTGGCGCAGCGAGAAATGGAGCATCGTAACAATAACAACAACTGTAGTGCGAGTGCGAGTAGCAGTAGTAATAGTGGTGGTGCAGTAGGTCACACAGTGCTCCAGCCGCAAGTACAACAGCAGCAGCGACGGCCGGGCACAAGCGGCTTGCGTAGCAGTAATCGTAGATACAGCCTGCTTCGTTGTGTATTATGTAATCTCAAACAAAACCACACACAGACACAACAGCACCAGCAGCAACAGCAAGAACAACAAAATGACCTACACCAGATCGAAGAAGGCCAGCTGCAGTCTCCATTGTCGCCTCAGCCGCAGGCTATTGTTGTTGCAGTGGTGGTTGGTGCCTCAATTGACCATCAAATACAACAACAAGAGCCACAGCTGACCACCAACACAAATATCAAGCAACAAAGGCGCACATCGACAGGCACTGGCGCTGGTGTTGGTGGCGTTAGTTTTTGTGCTCGTAGCGGAAGCAGTAAAAGTGCTCATAACCAGGGCGGCGTAGATGTCCACTTTGATGGCTGTCGTGAAGCTTTATTATAATTTAAGAGTAAACTCCTCGTCGCTGTCAGCTACTCAAACGTTCGTGATATGCTGTGTTGATTGTTGCATACTTCAAGGCTGTTGTACTTAGAGATGTAAGTGTAAGCAGTGTAAACGTATTTGTGTCACATATGTTTCTTGTAATGTTACACATATATATACATATATATATATATAGATTAGGTAAAAGTTATTAGAGTAGGTTATTTAAGTTAATTCCGTAGTTTTTAAGTAGTTCATAATATCAAAATAGAAATATACATACGAAAAGAGTTTACAAACTTGTCGAGTTTTTTTAAATGGATAAAATCTTGAGGCATATAAATTTATATTTCGAAAAAATCGTGCACTTTGCATAATAATTAGCATATTTTAGTTAAGAAAAGGTAGTAAAAGCTATAGTTTGAATTAACACAAGGACATAGATGATTAAAATATAGTTATAAATTTAAAAAACGAACAAAAACGAGCAGCAGGAATAAATTGGTGCTGTATTTTAGTGTTCTGTTATTTTTTCAATATAGAAAATATATATTTTTAATTTTGTATATAAATATATGTGTATAAGGAACAAACAAATTTATTTAGTATTGCTTTTTAAATGATCTTTTTTCCTCGCTTAACTACATTTCAACCGCATCCACTGCTTTCCGTGATAATGAAAAAAAAAATTGAGGTCAAATGGCAAAAAGTTCTAAAAAAATGTATACGATTTTTTTTTTAATTCTTTTAACTATTAATTTTGTATAGCTTTGATCAGTAGCTGCAAGGGTTTAAATTATTAACGTACTTATTAAACTTTTTATAGAAAAAAATCTAAAATTTTCGAAAATTTTTCTTAACTAAGCCTGAATTAAAGACAGTGTTATTCTTTCAGGATTATTGTTTTCCAAATTAAAATGAATTTAATGTTTGGAAAAACAATTTCCCCAATTTTGTATAGTTTCAATGACTGCAGAAAGAAAAAGACAGCATAGAGTATTATTTCAACCAGTTTTTTAAGATTAACTGTCTTGATTAGTAACTGTGTCGAAAATGTTTTCGTGTCTTTGGACATCTGCAAGACCTCAAGAGATAACAAAGTAACAGTATGTCCTCTACTTTAAAGCAGACGCTCTTAATGTCCCATAATAATGAACAAGTAATAGGGGAGGCACACTACAAATATTACCTGCGTACTGCCATTCGGAAGGCCTGGGTTCGAGTACAGGTTCGAGCAACATCCAAAATTATAGAAAATAAATTTTTCTAAATCTCGTCGCCCCACGGCAGGGAATGTCAAGCCCTCCGATTGTATTTCTGGCATGAAATAAAGCTCCTCATAAAACTCCAGCAGCCGTTCGGAGGCGACTTAGAATAAACTGTAGGTCCTTTCAATTCTTGGTAAAAACATCAAGACGCGAAACCACAACCGAGGTGCTCGGCCGAAAATATCTTCAGCGGTTACAAAGCGCCAAATATATATATATATATATAGATGTCTTTATTTACATTAACCCGTGAATCATGCTCTTCTAAATGCATATACGAATGCAAAAAAAATTGGTGAATTTGAACTGCATTTGCTAATTCCAATATGGCAATGCTGCTATATTTGACAACTGTTTACTATTGTGAATGGGAATAATTCGGTTCCATACTGCCAAGGAAACAGATACATATATTAGAGCTCCAGATTTTGCTTAAGCAGTGCGATCATTTCATCAACGAGCACCCGAACACCTGTTCATTCCTCATTACTCGAAAAATTTCCGACCGAACGCCGACGACTTATGTTGCTATTGCATTAACTGGATTGATTTTCTTTAATAGTTTTACAAAAAAAAGCTTTATTTATAGCTTCATAGCTTTATTTTTAAATAATTGGGTTTTTTTTCAATAAAGCATTGTTCACCGTTTTTAGTTTCTTTTTTCCTTTTTGAACTCAATGTTTTTGTCCAATCAGCTGGTAACTTAATGCACAAAAGTGCCGTCTGTCAGGGGAAAAATCTAGTTTGCATTTGTGCCACTTAATGCAATTAAACTCAATAACTCTGTCTTGCCTTTAAGTAAGTCATTATAACCAGGTTGAGATCCTTGAAAATAGTGAAAGAAAAGTTCAAATTTTTTTTTTTTCGAAAAAAATCTTAAAGGAGCATTAGAGGACCGGGACTCAAGTTTAGTTCATGTTAGCTATTTTTTATTTCTTTTTCTGGCAAAAAAATCAAAGAATTTTTTTTTAATATGAGTATATTTTTGTTTTTTCCGGTAAATTTTTCTTTACTAAAGATTTTCCAAAAAAAAATTCCGTATTTTTTCTTTTTTCTCAAAATTAATCCTTACACATTTTTTACTTATTCCCATAAAATTTCTCAAAATATTTGATTTTCGGCATATTTATTTTTGAGCACTCTCATTTTTAAAAAAAGTTATACATTTAGAAGTTTTCCTAATAATTAAAATAATTTAAATTTTAGTAAATGAAAGCATAATTCGAAAATAAAATAAAAATAATATTAATTTAATTTATATATGTAGCATGTAAGACAGATAGGTTTCAGAGAAAGTAAAAATTTGGCTGTAGAAATTTATATTTATGACCAGTATACTATGTGGATACAAACAGGCCAAATTATTTTCAGTAAGTTAAAATATCGAAGTAATTTAAATTATAAATATTATAGAAAAATTTTGAAAAATATAAGCGTATGTAAATAATTTTGGTTTTCAAGATAATTGGTAATAATTTTTGGTACTTTTGTTACTATTTTATTTATATTTGTTACTATTTTTATTATATTTTTTACACTGCGCTTAACATTTGGCTTGTAAATTTGGAGCGAATAGTTTGTTAATAAATTTAATTTCTTCGCATTGTTGTTCAACATTCTTCTAAATCACATCTTTCAGTGCATAAATTAACAATTTTTCAAGTGTTTAACTGTCAAATCCACTATATTTCACATATTGAGGAAAATTGTACCTCATTGTTGTGGCGCTGTTGCGATTAACCATGCAGAATTTCAGTAAGTTTCAAAAATCCATTAATCTAAGTTTGTGTAAAAGATTTATATTTTTTTAATAAATAAATGAATAAAAAATGAATTTGCGAAGTTAATACCAACCTCAAAACATAAACTATTGAATCTCTCCAATCTTCCCCAAAATACATGGCTATTATCTTTTAATTATATTTAATTTACTTTTTATCCACACCAATTCACCATTTTCATTATTTTGCAACTCTAAATCATTAAAAATTCATCAAAAAAGAAACCGAGTGAGAGTAACTCGCACAAATACTTAAAAACTCTTCTTTTTTAAGAAGAAGAAGGTAATCACTTACACTTTTTACAGTTGGTTAATGAAAATTCATATACTTTTTTCAACTTCAAATTAGCAGTCCCTTAAAGTGACCTCTCAAAGTAACTAATTTACTATAGCCAATATACATACTCCTATATATATATATATATATGTATATATATATATATATATATATAAATAATGATTAAATGTTTTTTTTTAATTCCATTTCTCTCATTATGGCTGAATTTTTGTTGAATTTTTAATTATGCACTCAAAGTCTCAAAAGTTTTGTCTCCAAAGTTCGACATCAATGGCCTCATTTATCTATCTGTTGTTGGCATTAAAAAATTGGAAATGCTGTAAGGACATACACACTCCACTCCATGTATGTATGTATGTACTCGTATGTGTGGATAGTGTGTGCAGTATGTGTATTTGTGAAAGCGTGCTTTAAACTGCAATACTTATATTCCTTTTTTTTTTGGTGCACACCCACCTCCATACACTCATGCATACATACATATGCGCTTTCTACAATAATTGCGGCAAAACAGAATGGAATTGCATGACCATTCAGTTGGTCAGTCCCTCTATTCGTATAAAATGACCCAGTTTCAATTAATTAGCTATGAACAAAAAAATAAAAACATGAAATCGTGCATGCTTGCTTAAAAACTACACACAACTCGACAACTCGACAAATTGGCAAATATGTTTTGATAAATGGTAATGGTTGCCGTAGCCCTTCAGGTGCATACAATATTTTAAGTTAACCTGGTTTTTATTGTTTTTCATTTGTATTCTTTGCTTTTCTCTTTGGTGCAACATTGTCCCTCTCTCTCTCTCTCTCCTTCTCCCCCTCTCTTTTTACGAATTAGCGTTGATTTATTGGACAGTCGAATAGGAATATGTGATAAGCATTAAATGACAGGAAATGGTGTGCCACTTTTATTCACCTTAACCCAGTGGTGAATTGGGATAGGAAAAAAATTGATAACAAGAAAGTGGAGCAATTAATTTTGTGTTTAACTTTTTTTACATTTCATTTATCACTGCGTATTATATAAGTTTTTCCAATAAGAGTGATATGATCTTTCTTTAAAAAAAAAAAACTCACACTAAATATTAAGGAAATTCAAAAATTTTTTATTTAATGTGAAGAACTTGAGCGCTTTTTCCACTAAATCAAGTCGTACGTCATGAATAGCATGTTGAAGAGAGTCTGGTTTATTGCTAAAGGCCAAATTACTTCAAATAACCCCACAAGAAGTAGTGTAATGGTGTTAAATCACAACTTCTTGGAGGCACGTAGCCCCGTCTTGTTTGAACCAGATGTTGTTAAGATCAACTTCTTCCTATAGTAACCATAAAAAGTTGATTATCATCGATCTATACTGCTCTCCACTGAGAGTAATGGTGCTACCAGCTTCATTTCGAAAGAAGTAAGGACCGATGAGTGAATGTAATGGTTGTTCATGAATAATTTGCGGATTTTCTCCGCGTTTTTTTTTTTTTTTTTGACTTACCGCACCACTCAGGTGAAAGTGAGCATGACATGTTAAAAATGGCCAAAACGACACTTAGAAATCATATCATCCCTATTGAAAACCCTTTAGTAGGTGTTTCAAAAGTTCAAATCAAGAGCTTCACTGCTTCTCTAATGAATTCAACACTAACTTCCAGCTGATTTGGAAGTATCAACTTATATTCTGCTTTAACATATTACAAAATTTCAATATATTTTCTTATGATTCGCTAGTTTCTTAAATTGAAAATTCATAGCATTTGTTAAATTGGTCGTGAATTGCGATAAACTTTAGCCTAGAGAATTTTTACTCTCCACACAAGAATATATGAAAATAAAACCCTTTTGAAGATATTCAATTTTTATTTCATTTCAATTTAATAGAAATGAAAAAGTATCATTCATTTCTTTTTTCACTACTTCCTTCCTTGTACTTTTGAATTTGGAACACATTTTATTTCATTTTCTACTGAGGCCAGATCACAAGCATGTGAAATGAAGAAACTGAGATCCAGAGTTTACTTATCGCAATCTTAATGTTGGGAAATTCAAGCTTAATATATTTGTATGCCCATATAAGGAAGTGTGTTAACTATTGAAAATTTAAGTTTCCACAAATTTTAGTTTTGTAATTAAAAAATTCTTATATTTATAAAATTATTTAAAAAATTAATTTAAAAAAATATAATTTCCGCTGTATTTAGTTAGTTATTTTTTAATTTACAATTTTTTTTTTTGTTTTTTGTTTTATAAAAATGTAAAATTTATAACTCGTGAATTTCAAAGCAACGAAATTTTATTAAAAAAATAGTAATAATAATAATAAATAATAATAATTTTATAAATATAATGAATATTAATGTTATATTGTATGTAAATATATAGAAAATGTAATTGAAGAATTTTTAAACTTTCAAAAGCATAAAAAGTCTAAAGAAGTTTGAACAATGTTATCAATTTATAGTTGAAAAGTATGTAAATTTAAAATATATATAAAATTTTTACTTAAAAAATTGGAAATTAATTCAAATCTTGCTTTAGTTCCATTAGATTTAAAAAAATATTTTTAAAAAGAAAATTACGCGTAAAAATTTATGAAAAATAATTAATAATTTTATAATATACATATTATTTTTTTATAATTATCAATTAGAAAATATATTTAAGTATTTGAAAATAAAATTTTAGTATAGAAATATTATGTTTTTAAGCGGAAATATTGAAAATATTTGTGCATGAGCCCCACAAATATTTTCGAACATTTCCTAACAGAATTGGAAAAAATTTAATTAAATATCTTGAAGCTACGGAAATTGAAGTGATTACAAACCAATTGAAGAACTTAATCAAATTTATGAATACGGAAATGATAATGTGCAGCCAGATGTATGTGTGTGCATAAAACAATATATTTGTATTACATGTATAGGTATAACAACTTAACTAATAGGTGTTGGAAGGGAATGAAAAGTATATATATATTTATTTAAAAAAAAAAACATTTTATTGTTAAGTGAAAATTTCTAAATATTAACTGTAAAAAGAAGAGAAATTATTTTTTAATGAAATCAAAATAGTAACTAAAACAAATGAATATTTAATATAATAAAAAAAATTGAAAATTATTTTGTTATAAATTCAAAAGTAATTATAAACTAAACTAAAAAGTAAATAAGTTAAATCTTGCGATATATTTAAAAAGAGATTCAGTGTATACACACGCAAACATATGTACATATTTTAAAAAATAGTTTTTAAATATAAATACATGTATAAAACTTTGTGTAAATAAATTTTCAAAAATTTATATTTAATGAGACTCTCCAGCAGCTTTTAATGGTTTAAATTCATTATAATGAAACGTGAATAAGTCAAATGTAAAAAAATGCATACATATATATAGACATGTTACAAGAAATTAAAAAAAAAGTATTATTTCTATTAGCCCTTAATCCATTATTATATATGCACGCTTTACAAAACTTTAAAAAAAAATCTTAATAAATACTTAAAAAAGGCATTAAAAAATCTAAAATGTAAATACTAAAAAAATTTAAAATAAATTACTTAAATCCACCTGCACAGTTTTATGTCATTAAAAGTATTGTAATTAATGTTGAATATTTATTTTTATTTTTATAGAGAAAAAAAAATAGAAACGAAGTGAAAGGCGACAACACTTAATGAGAGTGGGTGTGAGAGGGTGTGTTGCATGTGTATTTTTGCTATTGAAAAATCAAAAAGTAATTAATCATTCACACAGACCCATATGTGCATACATAGATGTATGCAAAAACATAATGAAAGTGTAATATTTTTTATAACCGATTAATAACAGTGATTTTATTTGTACATATTTACATAAAGATACAAATAAATTAAATATTATTGAAGGTATGAGTGGAAAAAAACACAGAAAAATAAATAAATACTAAATGTGAGATATTAATAGGGGGCTGTATTATTTCATGTATTTAGAAAAGAAAATGGTTTGTATAAAAACAACAACAAATTCAACAAATTTTGGTTTTCAAATAAAGATCTCGTGCTAGCACCAGCGGAGCGTTAAGAAGGAATTATTTTTTCAGAAAAGATATCGATTTTACGGCACTCCATAATCTGAACTTTTAAAATCCGGACAGTGAATTATCTGGAAAATTTTAAAAACTTTCAGTTACGACGCAATCCCTACACTACATAAAAGGTGATCCAAGTAGAGGTACTTCATTCAATAGCCTCTTTTTGGAAAGATGGCGCGTGAGTCGGGCCAAGCTGGCATGTAATTTTTTTCAGTATTTTTGGGCATTTCATTATGAAAAGACTTACGCTTGAACAGCATTTACAAATCATTCAACTTTACTTAATTACATCTTGAAAGTTTCCAAGAAGATCCGACGTTTCCGAACCAAATTTTGTTAGCGATAAGGCCCATTTCTGGCTTAATGGGTATATAAGCAATCAAAATTGCCGAATTTGGGACGAAGAGCAACCTGAAGAGATTCAAGAGCTACCATTTCATCCAGAAAAAACAACGATCTGGTGTAATTTGTGTGTCGGCTTAATCATCGGTCCATATTTCTTAAAAATGATGCCGGTGAGAACGTATACGTACATGGCGACCGTTATCGCGCCATGATAACCGACTATTTGATGCCCTAAATTGAAGCTCATGATCTCCGCGACATTTGGTTTCAACAAGGCGGCACCATTTTCCACACATCTTATCAATCAATGGATTTATTGAGAGAACACTTCGGTGAGCAGATAAGTTCACTTTATGGGCCGATCGATTGACCACCAAGATAGTGTGATATCACACCGTTAGATTTTTCCTTTTTGGGGATATGTAAAGTCTAAAGTCTATGCGGACAATCCCGCTTCGATTCAGGCCTTGGAGTAAACATCACGAGTGTTATTCGCCAGTTACCAGTCGAAATGCTCTAACGAGTCATCGAAAATTGGACTCAACGGTTGGATCATCTGAGAAATAAATGGCAAAAAATATTCTTTCGAATGATGATAAACATTCCCCATTAAATTTGAATTTTCTGTGTTTTTTTTTAAGTACGGAACCTCAAAATGGATCACTCATTAATTCCCTACTTGCAATGAATTATCAATGAATTATAACCATTAAAGCATTAAAAGTCAATACCATTAGCCATTTATTTGCTACAATAAGCTAAATAATTTCATTATACTTCATCAATAAATTTAATGTGTCTCTCCTTAATGAGGCGTAAAGAGTTAATTTCCTTACGAAAACTCTCCAACTGCAAATAATTTATTTCAAGAGAAAATGCAATAAATCGTGCAAGAACGGAGGCGGAAAAATGAATTCCAAATTTATAATATGATTTAAATACATACATAAATACACGCAAATGCATAATGGCATACATATTTACATATATAAATACGAATATTTATGGTGATAGGTTATTTGAGTGATTAGAATCAGCAATGCGAAAAAAGAAACGAAAGCATAAAGAAATATATTTAACTTATTGAAAAAACATTGAAAAACATTTTTTGCTTCATTTTGAAATTTTAATACCAATCGGTATTATAAATAATCTCTAGACGCGCAAATGAGTTTTTAATAAAATTGTTGTTGAGGATGGATTACTCAATAAAGCTTCTTTTTTTGTTTAAATCAGCTCATGTTTCCGTCATATACTTGTATATTTAAATTTTTATATTATATTAATAAGGAAAATTAGGGTGATTCTTTCATTGATGGAATATATGCAGTTTTGATACATTTCAGAAAATTTCTGACCGCCTAAAGAAGAGGAAGAGTCAGGTAAAGTATTTTTAAATACCTTTCATGAATATATATGAAATGGTATATGCATTAGTTTCGGTCCGAAATATGTATGTAAGTACCAGAAGGAGAAAAGCGAGACCTTCGAAATGTAAACTGATTGGATTAAAATCACGAGCTAAATTGATTTAGTCATGTCCATCTGTTTAAACATAAAATACTTCTTCCGTTTCCAATCGGACCACTTTAAGAGATATGTAAACGAGCGATTTTTCCGACATGAGATTTTGGGTAAAAATTCAACAAAAAACTTGTAATAAATAAAGTGGACAGTCACTCTATCTAAAACCTTGTGTGCTACCGAATGGCTCGGAGAGATCCTTCCAAATTCTAATTGCGCTACTGATATTATCCAGAGTCAGTTTACATAGCCGTATGAACGTTACCAAATTCAGACATAGCGGCGTAGAAACAGAGTTTTAGCATGCTGTCGAAGGCAGCTTTAAAGTCGATGAAAAGGGGGGATGTTTATCGATTCTTTTCTCTCATTCTTTTTATCTTAGTACAATCAGTTTGATAAAAGTGGACTCTAATCTTTCACACAGTGGGCTCTCGTCTCGTCTCGTTTGGAAAGCCAGGGTTGGAAAAACCTTAACACGCACACCATAAATAGCAAAGAGAGCTCGTCGGAAAATCGCGTTAGAAGTTACAAAGCAATTTCTCACAACAACCGACGCGGCTTGTAGAATATCTCGTTTTATGGAATAAGCAGAGCATACTCCGGTTCCAATTATATGATTTCGTCTGGCCATATTCAGCAGAGAAGCCGATGCATGTATCTTGTTAGTTCTTTGCTTTGTTTCTCTTTAGTATAGCAACCGCTATTCGGACTTCTTTATAGTCGGGTGATGGAACATTTGTTTCGTCATCATGGGCTTTGGGATCGGGTTCCCCATTTGCCAGTGATTTGTTTTCAATACCAATCTTCAGGCAGGGGAAATATTGCCTCCGTAAACTCAGAATATTTTGGACGTCGGTCACCCGATCAAGTCTTTGAATAGATTTTTCGAAAATTTCCCTTGTTTATCTCTCTCTCTCTCTCTCTCTCTCTCTCTCTCTTTCTGTCCATAAAGACGTCTCACTTTTCTCTTAAATTCTCGGTATCTTGCCCAAAAGAGCACGTTTTGGTCGCTTGTAACGCTGCGAGTTAGGCAGTGCTTTTTGTCTCCACTACGGTACAAAAATCCTCATCGTGCCAGGTCTTCTTTCGACCTTATCAGAAACCATTAGTTTTATTGGCGGCCATATGTAGGGAGTTTGAAATGCCGTCGACATTTGTATTAACTGTTCGAGCAGAAGAACATTTGGCAGTCTGAGCGTAGTTATGCACATATAGAATATTGGAGACATATCGTCCCAACATGATCGATCTAGTTAAGAGTTTTTCGATGCATAAACACATCATCCCTCTCTTCAGCCGGGGTATGTGTGCAAGTCAACAATATGTTACAGAATCTCGCTTTACCGCGGATTGTGGCAGACGTTCGTCCAGCAAGGGAACGGTAGTACTCTACGACGGGGTCTATCTCCTACTATAAATTCAACTCCAAATTAAGGCCCCCTTTATTTGAACACTATAGTCAAGGATCTACTCATAACTGATCTTGTCCCGTCCATCGAGTCGGGTGGACGGCGGCCTTAAATTTAGCGAAGATACCGACCAACTTGGCAGCGATACCTTTCCAATTAAGGGACCAGGCATTCCAGGTGCATGCGCTCAAATAACAGTCCCGACTAGTTATCAGTGCGTACTACAATTCGGAAGGCCTAGGTTTGAGTCCAGGTTCGGGCAACATCCAAAATTATAGAAAATTAATTTTTCTAATTGCGTTCGCTCTCGGCAGGGTATATCAAGCCCCCGATTATATTTCTGGCATGAAATAAAAGCTCCTCATAAAAAGCCATCGGTCTTTCGGCCGTTTAATAAGACTTTAGTCAACCGTTAAAACGAATAAGTCTGAGTGGCTCCACCAAAGCATTGTCTCTTCAGGGCGTGACTCAAAGGTGTGCAACTGTCATTGCATACCCAAAAGTGGAACTAAAAACCATCACAAATCTTATTAGTAAAAAAATAACTTTTACCTCACAAAATTTTGAACCAAAACACAATTTTCACAAATATATATTTTCATACATTTTATTTCTTCTAAATTAGTGTTGTTCCTGCGGTGGTTTTGCGGTTAGAAGCATATATTTATAATAACAAAAAGAAAATCAGAAAGCGGATATTTGCCCTCCTCCGCAATTTCACACGACTTGTGTGAAAATTATACCAATTTAACAAGAAAAATATTTCCGCTTTGTAACCTAAATATTTACCCAGTGAAAGCGTAAATTTTGCATTGAAATTGTTTTAAGGAAATGAACTTTTTGGTTGACTCCAGCCAAAGTTTAAACGCATGCTTGCCGATCTAATTTTCTTGAGCCAATGAGCAGCAACAAACAACTCCTCCCAAGTGCTACAGTTCAGTCTCTTACTTGTATATATGTTTGTATGTAACATTTATTGTCGACAACTTGTCATTCCTCAAATTTTACACATTTTCGACATTTTCGACATTTTACACATTTTTCATCAGCATTCAACTTGTTACTTACTGCAAATATTTACATTTCAAACTAAGCGGACGTGTTTGAAATTTCCAATATCGTTTATGCCAAGCAATGTGCTTTTGCAGCGGCGGCCCACACTACACGACGGGGCGCTGCGACATCAACTGTCAGCAGCAGCAGTAAGAGCAGCAGCAGCAGTGTCGGCGGGGAGTAGCTATTTAAATGGATTTTATGCTTATGAGTGAGGGGAAATTTTCCGAAAGTAAAATTAAGTCATTACACACAAAACTATTCCCACAACACATACATCTGTACATATGCACGTGTTGTTATTTATTGTTTCAAAGTGATTACCAATAAATTATGCTCAAAACTTCTCTGAGTAAGAGAAGTCGTAAACTTTATTGTCTCATAGGCAAAAGAGTTGAATTGAGAAATTTTTGAAATTATTTCCATTTAAATATAAAACAAAATTAAGTTGTCGAAAAAGTCCTGTAAGTAAGATGAATGTGTTCGTATGAACTAATCTCACGCATGCAGCTGAGGTTTCTCATTCATAATGGGGGCTTAAGTTGAGTTAATGAAGCAGTAACCAACGCATTTAGGCCAACATGCCCATTTTGAAACCGCTGTAAAGTTTCTATCAATCTCAGCTTCTCAATCGTGCTAATCTTTTGGTGTGTCTTATAAAAGGAACAAGATTACTCACTTTTGCGGGAACTAGCTCAGCAAGACAATCAAAGAAGTGTTTACCTAGAAATTTTTGCCACGCAGTTGAGAAGGATGGACAGTGGAGTGACAGCGGTAGTGTTCAATATACTCTTCAGCTTCTTCGTCTCTGCAGCTCCGACCACAGTCATTAGGTGGTGTGCCAGTTTTTCTCGTGAAGCACCATTAGACAGTGCCCTAATATTACACCTGTCGTTATGCTAATGGAGAACCGGTGAAAGAGGATAAGATTCCTAGGTTTTTTGGCTTCCAATTTTAACCATAATTATCTGGTCACGTTGCACGTGATCTCATTCAGTCATCTAGCGTGTACTTTTTCGGCAAAAGCCAATTTTAGCATATTTTTGGTCTATAATTTAACTCGTTCGGGCTTTTTTCAAATTTTGAACTTTTTTTGTAGGAAAATCATCAGCAATAGTATTAATCAAAGTATATCAAAGTCTGAAGCTGTAACATTTTCCTATTTCCGTGGCAATTTATGGATGCTGTCTCAAAAGAACTGGCGTTCCAGAATGAATCAAGCAAATTTTTGATATCCTTTTCTGATGTGGACCGTATTTCAGTGAGGGCGTTCTACAACGATCGCAACAAATGGTAGTCAGAAGGGGCAAGGTGTGCGCTGTAAGGCAGGTGAGACAAAACTTTCCAGCCCCTGTTTTCCAAATTGCTTTAAACCAGTATTGCCACATGAGACTAAGCGTTGTCATGATGGAAAATTACTGCTTCGTACGTTGTCGCAAATTCATTCAACTTCTTTTGACTTCAATCCATATGTTTTTGAAGGTAATTGGCTGATTTTAAACATTTTTAACTGGCTGCTTGAGTGACTCCCAAAGATTTTGTGAGCTCTTCTTGCATATAGAAACAATCTTCAGCTAGTAAAGTAGCTTTCAGTTCCTCATATTCAAACTTTTTTGGCTGCCCAGGACGTTCTTCGTTATATGTAGACAAACTAATCAAGATTAGGTTGAAAAAGTCACATGAAGAAGATGAATGCTCCTTTCACAAACTAATCCTACGAGGCTTCTGAAGATTATCAACCATAATGGGACGCTATTGAAATCTATGGATGGTGAATAATATAACAGTGTCAAAAGGTCATGATCGACTTTCTATAAATGGTTTTCAAAGCCTACCTGTAGATCAATTCCTTCGAAAAATAAAAATAAAATTTAAAAGGTTTGAGGGAGTTACTCTTTATAAAAATATAAAATCTCTTTGTATTTTTTATAAATAATTTTACCACTTTTAGAATAGCCTGCTTTTCCCTATCCCCTTTTTGCTTTTTCTGCTTGGTAACAGCGCTAAAAAATCAAGGGGAAGCAAAAACTCCACACATTATCTATGCCAAACTCTTTCACTGTGCAGTTATATTCCACAAAAGTGAATATTTAAAGCCATAGCATAATTAAAAAATTTTGCGGTTGCACAATAGTGGACCCTTTGAGACAAAATGTCAGCGAAATCCAAGCAAACCGCTAATAAATATAAAAATATTCTACAAAAAGTTTTACTTTTTTATGTGAAAACTTTACAACCTAATCTGTGTGTTAAGAAAACTTGTCAACTCTTTGGCAAAAGCGCAATAACAACTGCAACTAGTCTCTCTTTTACCTTTCTTCTCTCACTTTCACTAGAAATGCAAATACAACTGCTGACTGACTTATGTTGCGCACTTTTTGCCTGCAACAAATCCAAAAGAATTTCCACTATTTACGGTTAAATCAAACGAATGCTGAGAGGTGAAAGCGAAAAAAAAAGTTTCCTATTTATTCATATTTCATTCCTGCGGGAGCGTGCGAACTTACATAAAATTTTAATTACCGTTTTTTATGCTTTTACTTTCACTTTGTTTGCGCTAAAGTTGTCGCCGTTGCTGTTGATTTTACCGCTTTTTGGTTCTTCGCATAAATTCTACGTGCTTAGAGCCGAAGATTTTCATATTTACTTAATGTCACTTCTACCTGGAGAATCAGGCATTCGGCGAGGTGAGTTTGCATTAGGGATGTTGAGTTTAGTGGTGGCTGTGTGTGTAAAACATTACATACATTTAGGCGGCTATGAAGAATTTAATCAAAGGAAAATTAAATTAAATTATAATAATAATAATTTAAATTTAAAATAATATAAAAAAAAATTCAATTATATATAAATATATAAAATAAGCGAAATTTAAATTAAAATAAATAAAATGTTAAATAATAAAATAAAATGATAAAGCAAATAAAAAGAGAGCAAACACAAAAAATAAAAATATTTTAATATGAAGTTAAGTAAAATAAAATAAACTTGAACAAAAAACACAATAACATAAAGAAAAATATAAATAAATTTATATTTAATTAATTAATAATAATTAGATATTTTAATAGTATAAAATAAAATGGAATGAAATACAAAGAAATTTAAAAAAGTTAAGTAAAATAAAATATAATAAAATAAATTAACATAAAACAAAAAAATATTTACTGTAAAATAAAATAAAATAAAATAAAATAAAATTAAGAAAAATAAACTCATGCAAAAAAATATAATAAAATAAAATAAATTAAAATGTTAAAAAAAATTAAACAAATTAAAAATAAATTTAAATAAAATAAAATAAAATGAAATAAAATAAAATTATAGTAAATAATATCAATACAGAAAATTTTAAATTAAAATAAATTAAATTTAATATATCAAGTAAAACAAAATAACATAAAAACATAAAAGAAAGTAATATAAATTTAAAAAATAATAATGAAACAAACAAAATCAAGAAAAAATTATATAAATTAAAATAAATTAAATGAAAATTAAATTTAAAAAATATTTAATTTACATTAATAAAATAAAAAGCTTAAATTAAATTAAATGATATTAACATTTTATAAAAAAAAAAAAATTAAATAATATAAAAAAAACAAAAAATACATATTTAAAATAGGTGAAGGAAAATAAAATTAAATTAACAAATTTAAAAAAATAAAATTTAAAATAAAAGAAAATAATAATATTTCGAGCAATCCTAAAATTCTTAATATACCTGAAATTAGAAACAATGCAAAATATTTATATAATAAATGAATATTCGCCGGCGCCTAAGGTGAGTATAATGAAAAATGTATATAAAAAGTTTTCGCATGAAATTATTTGCAAATCAACAAATTCAGTGAAATTTTAATTTCTAAGGCGCCTTATAAATTCAATCTTTTGGTCACGGTCTGCTTGGTGTGAATGCATATAAAAAGTCTTTCCCTCACCATCAATTTGTCAGCGACTTCAAGTGCACTGAAGGGGCATATAAATAAAATTAAAATTTCATTATATTATTTACATAAAGTTTATATAAATATCGAATGCCGCTAATGTGACACTTGAAAATTTGAAAACTTCTCATTTTATGTTTAGCTTAAAGCGCATTTTTCGCTGAAACTCTCTTAAATCAACTGGTGTTGTAACTTATTCAAGTCCAAAAGTGTTTCTCAGCAGGAGTGTGACATATTTTACAAGAAGAAGAAGCTTTCATAATAACTTTGAAGTATGAAGCTCTGCGCTAACGATAGCTTTCAGTTACATTTAGCATTTCATCGCAAACTTCAAGTGCGAACAAGACTCCTCCTTTAGAATTCCAAGTTTTAAAAACGACGACATTCCATCCATCTTCTGTGCACTCTTTCCACTGACTGGTGCAAGTGAAATGAAATAAAGCAGATTATTTTTAGGTGTCAAGCGCTTTAATTTGTGCTAAATTCAACGGGGGTGGTTGAGCATATAAAAAGGGAATTTTTGATATATCAAACAAGTAATGACATTATATTGAGCCAAATTCAGGCTTAGCTGTAAAAATTCAATATAGTTGTTATAAATTAAAAATTATTTGTCAAACTTCGTACAAGCAGAAGAGAAAACTTAAAAGAATTCACTGAATATTTATAATTTCCATATAACTTCCTCTTTAATTAGTTAAAATAAAAACAACGCAGAAGATTCTTAAAAGTAAATATTTAATAATAAAAAATTCGCTTTGCACTGCCAACTGCGCTCCTTAGATAGATTAAATTAAATTCAAAGTCACCCAGACAGCTAAAGCACTAGCATATGCTACTCAATTAGCGGAAGTAGTACAGCAACATCCGTTATTATCGATCGTTATTGTAGTGAAATCAATCAAATCGCTTTCTTGTAAGTTGCTGTACGTGCATTCACTCACAATTAGTTGGACACCAAACCTTCTGTTGTAAACAACGTTTATTGAATTTTTATACTTACAAAGGGTGATCCATTTCGAGATTTTAAAGAAAAAAACATAGAAAAATCAAATTTTATGGGAAATGTTTATTATCATTCGAAAGAACATTCTTTGGTATTTATTTTTTGATGATTATCTCTTTCAACTGTTGGCCGCGGCTACGTCCCAGATGGTTCATCCGTTGAGTCCAATTTTCGATGACTCGTTCGAGCATTTCGACTGGTAACAACGACGCGATGTTCGGCTGCAAGGCCTGAATCGAAACGGGATTGACCGCATAGACTTTAGACTTTACATATCCCTACAGGAAAAAGTCTAACGGTGTTATATCACACGATCTTGGTGGCCAGTCGACCTGCCCAAAACGAAAATTACCAACTCATCGAAGTGTTCTCTCAGTAGATCCATTGATTGATGCGATGTGTGGGAAATAGCGCTATCTTGTTGAAACTAAATGTCGCGAAGATGAGCAGCTTCAATTTCGGGCATCAAATAGTCGGTTATCATGGCGCGCTAACAGTCGCCATTGACGGTTACGTTCTCCCCGGCAGCATTTTTGAAAAAATATGAACCGATGATTCCACCGGCCCATAAACCACACCAAAACGTTTTTTTTCTGGATTAAATGACAGCTCTTGAATATTTTCAGATTGCTTTTCGTCCCAAATACGGAAATTTTGCTTGTTTATATACCCATTGAGCCAGACAGAAATGGCCTCATCGTTGAACAAAATTCGGCTCGAAAACGTCGGATTTTCTTGGAACTTTTCAAGAGGCCATAGAGCGAAGCGATGTCGCTTGGAAAGGTCGAGCGGCTTCAGTTCTTGCACAAGTTTTATTTTGTAAGCTTTCAATTTAAGATCTGGACGTAAAATGCGCCCAGTTGTTCCATACGTTAGTCCGAGTTGCTGCGTCAGTCCACGGTCTTCGTGTTCACTCTCAGCAACGGCCGCTATATTTTCTTCACGGCGTGTTGAACGTGGTCTATTCCGTCGAATATTATTCAATAAAGAATGCTGGGTTGAGCGAAGGGCGCGAAACACATTCTTTACAGAACGTGAATTTTCGTAATAAAGTTGAATGATTTGTAAACGTTGTTCAGGTGTAAGTCTCTCCGTGATGGAATGCCAAAAAAATACTGAACAAAATTAATATGACAGCTTGACACGACTCACTCGTCATCTGTCAAAAAAAGGCTATTGAAAAAAGTAAATCTACTTGGATCACCCTTTATAAGTGAGCAATTTACATCTTGCGCCCCTTTCCAGGGCTTTAAATGAGAGCATCCTCTTCGTATTGATGATTTGAAGTCATTTATTATAATTATTTAGTAAGTCATTTAGTTAAAATTTCTTCAGTATTCATTATTATATCTTTATTATATTTTATAAAAATTATAATATCCAAATGCGAGCAAATATGTATACACGTGTGAAATAAAATATTATCTTTGTGTTTTTTTTTTGTCTGCTTCTGCAATCTACATTGTGCCTGCAGCAGATGAAAGTATTCCGTAAAAAGATTTAAATAAATGCACTTTTAGTTTCTGCTGCTGCTCTTTTATGAAGACTTACACAAACACTAAATTTTTAGTGCCTTATATACTCTCAACGTATAAAAATATACTGATTTTTAGAGCACTGAACACAAAAATACGACATAAAATGTTTTTATATATAAGTAGACACACACATACCGGTTTATTTTTAGACTTAAAGCAACGGTAAGGTATGCAGCAGTGAAAATAAATGTTTTGATTTCTTACCATTCACATGAATTTGGTCTTCGCAGGAATGAAAAATCATATCACGTGCTGTAAATGGCCATTTGATTTAATTTTATTAAGTGCAAGCACTTTCTACTTGTACTAAAGGCTGTTTTTTTTGGACATGTGGTTTTCAAGAAGAAATAAAATGCATATAATTTAATGTTATGACCAAAAATTGAGCTCTATTGTAGAGATAAGGGTTTGCTTTCATAGTTTAAAAAAGATTTCGGGCTACTTCGAATAAATACTAGCCGACAGGCGCAATTTTCGCCCAATTTTTGCAGCATTTAGGGATGTATGTCATTATGAAATGGCAAACCAAACTGAGTATAGACCAAGTAACAGCTGTCAAAAAGACAAAAATATTCCCTCATTGGAAACCACACCTCTAAAAAAGCACACTTTCTCACAAACTTTTAATGGATTTATTTATTTACTTAAGATTACAAAAATAACATTTAGGTGGTCACCTTAGTAGGGTCATAGATTGGAATACTGGCAGAACTAACTTCCAAACTTTCTCGGTAAGAAATATCAAGCCCTCAGAGTATGCGATTATTAGGGAAATGAAGTCAAGACCTGTAGGTCCCTCCATTGTTGTAAAAAATTAGATGTAAGGCAACAGCTAGACAGACTAAATTTAATTAAAATTTTACAAGTATTTCACAATTTTCATTGCTTTATAAAAATTTAGTGTAACCAACGTTGAATAGTGCAAATTTTTCCATGCAAATGGGGAGACTCAATTTTTTTCTACCACCGCATGATTGACTGACAGATTCCAAATTAACATTTCACTGTCACACGTCTTCACTTTGTTCACTCCCCCAGCGCTCATGAACCAAGTGATTTTCGAATGAGTGAATTTCTCACAGTAATTATGTGCATAACTAACAAAAGCCATGCCGAAGCAGCTATGTATGGATTAAATGAGGATTAAATCGCCCATAATTGTTGTGACAGGTACAGACGGACACAATACTCATACACGCACAGCTACATACTTAATTACTCTCATTAACAATTCACATTGTTTACATGCGTGTGTATGTAACACGCGCAAAGCCAAGCAAGCGAACAGACAGTTTCGGCTGCAACATCCTTCCGTTATATATACAGATAAAGACATAAAAATAGCAAAAGAACAAAATTGAAATTTCTTTTCTTGATAAACCTTTCACTTTTCACACTTCACCGATAATCCGTTATGACAAGCGACCAAATTAAGAAAGGAAGCAACGTTGAGTTTGATGAGAATGAGCATGCAACAACAAAATTATCAGAGTGTAGAGTGGATAATAACAACGAATGCGTTGATGACATAAATGTGTATGAAATTCGAAAACGTTGCAGAGGGACACTATTGATTGAGTGTTTGTAAGGTTTTGTCCTTACATTGACCACATTTTATAGTTTTATATAGGCTCAACTCACACGTATAATTTTAATAGCTTAATGACAAGCTTATCTCAGATCAACTCATCACTGTGCCACATGGGCACATGACGTCATTGCTTATGCATCGTCTAGACAATTTTGTCGATGAAAATGAAACATGAAAGTAAATTTTCATTCATGAATTCATTAAAACGAAATTGTTTTTTTATGATCAGCGAAAATTTAAAAAATTCAATTTACCTTTATTTCAAAAATATTTATTTATTTATTTGCGGTTAAGTGGTTTTAAACATTTTTCTAACTGATTATGAATGTAAATTCATTCATGAATTATCTACTTGCTGAATTTATCAAAAAAAAAATAAAAATAAAATAAATAAATAAAACAAAAGAGCGCCTAACTAAAATTATTCACCTGGAAGATAATTCTAAAATAAAATCCAATCAATCATTGCCCACACATACACACCTGCACCTGTACATGCATAGATATCCTGAGGAGAAACTGCATAATTTTTTAATAAATCTTGCACATAATTGTAACCGTAATGATTCTACGAATTTCATTTCATTTGAGTGGACACACGTGTTTTCCACAGACATTAAATAAATGAATAATTTAGGAAATTTTTTTTCCTCCAAATTACAGGCTAGTGACTAGACAACCACCTACTGCAAATTCTTAATTAACGTAACGTTGTGTAAGGGAAATTCGCTGGTTTAGAACTCGTTCAAAAATATTTTCTGAAATTGTATTGAAAAGAAAATGCTCAGTTGTTGGAGCACTCGCACGTTAAGTCAGAATCAGTCGTTGATTTGGCCCATATCACAAAAAGCCTCATGAATATATGAGATAAGATCTCTGGAACAAATAAGCCTTTTGCTCACTACATAATTTATGGAACGATTTAAATTTTAGTTTAAAATAATATTGGAAGAATCATCATGTAGAATGAAACCACTTAGAAAATGAGATCTAAAATATTACTAAAACAGTAAATTGTATCTTCAAAGTACATATATATGTATAAGTCGCGCTTTGTGGACATTGAAGTTCTTTTTATCCGATCTATTTCTCCAATTGTGGTGTTTTTTGAACAAATCGAGAGAAATTTTTAAAGCCACCTCCGAATGTCTGACCCTTTTCAGCTTTTAGCCTTTTAAGCAACTTAAGTGTGAGATTCATTTGCGGTTTTCAAAATAGACGGAATTGGCAGTGAAAATCTTGCCGTTATCTTTCTCATAGAAGTAAGATACAATCACATCTCCGACCGCCTCAGGCAGTAAGATTTTTTGGGGTGCAATGGCCTCTCTTCAATTATTTGAGTGTTTTCGGAGCCCCAAATGCGACAATTTTGCTTATTTACGTATCCACCAAGTGAGAAATTTGCCTCGAGGCTGAAGAAATTTTTTTTTGGAGAAATTTCGATCTACTGCTTGTTGTTTAAGCACCCAATTGGCGTAATTAAGGCATTGTGAATAATCAGCTGGCTTCAGTTGTTGTGTGAGCTGGATTTTATATGGATTTAGGGGTAAGTCGAAGGGCAAAATTTGCCAAAATGTGCCGTAAGAAAGTGTCAGCTCTTGAGAAAGTCCGGAAATAGACA
Organism: Neoceratitis asiatica; assembly: GCA_030068015.2. Classification (NCBI taxonomy): domain Eukaryota; kingdom Metazoa; phylum Arthropoda; class Insecta; order Diptera; family Tephritidae; genus Neoceratitis; species Neoceratitis asiatica. The sequence continues at coordinate 90,153,652 of CM061526.1, forward strand.
TATTCGGGTCTTTGGCTACACATTCACTTACAGCAGGTGGAACGAGATATTTGAGGTGGAACGAGCAGAACACTGATTCACAGGCCTTAAAATATCTGCCAGCGATCCAGTCTCTTCAACTTTCACAAAAATATTATCAATTGCTTGAGTAGTTGGATGATTATGTGCACCATAATTTCCTCTCAAAGCACAAACCGTGGCCATATTGGAATCACCATCCATGTAGTAGGTTTCAACAATTTTAATGCGTTGTACGTTTGTTAAGCGCACTATTCTCATAAATGCCTGACATTTACTCTGAAACAAAACATGTTTGGTTTGTCAGTTAAGTTTGAGAGATGTCAAAACCATTCAATGGCGACTCTGTGATTTGCATCTGGTCTCATTTTAAGTTTTTTTCTTTGTAATTTGAACATTGAAAACCAAATTACAGAAAATTTTCTGCCATTTGCGGTAATAGAACTAAATGAAGATTAAGAGAAGAAAGAATAATTTTTCACTAATAAATCATCGAATCGAAGCTAGACCTTATATCTCATTAACTGCAATTGGTAAGCAGCGTCAGTTAGTGCGTTTTAAGAGTGAATAAAATTGTTGAGAATAACAAGCTTATGGCGATTTATGCAATTTATGTGAGAAAAATAAACTCAATCTCGCCAAAAAAATATAAAATAGAAAGAGAGAATGTCGCAGGCTAAATAAAATGCAAGCATCACGTAACAAATTCAACTGCACACTGAGTGCAAGTAAATATTTGCTTATGTACATTGATACATATGTATACGTAGGTGTGTACTATTATGAATAACCATAGGTGGGTACTTAGTAGTTATGTGCATACATATATGAGTATACGCAAATATGCGAAGCCGGCATTTCGCTTCTATTTCCTATTTTGCTCCATTTTCGCCAAGCATATTTGCCCAATATATTATTCCACCTTCAGCATCACAAGCGGAATACACGCTCCCACACCACCATTCAAACCAAATAACGGTATATACACATGCATTGTCAAGGAAGCATAGATATATGTATTTTTGCTTGTTTTTCGCTCACTCTATGCTGGAAAATTCAAGGTCAGGTGTGCCACTGCGTATGAGCAACAAACAAACAAAAACTAAAAATATTTCAATTTTGCATATGTCAGTGCCGAGGCTTAGTTGAGACAAAAACAAAAAAATGCAAGTGATTTCTCTCCACAAAATATGGCACGCAAGTATGTAGATTTTTTGGCAAACACATATTTCATAATTTTTGGCATGTTTGCGGTGTTGTTGAGGACCTTATACTGACTTCTTTGACTTATATAACATGAAATATTTATGTAGACAACAATTACTAGTGTTATTATGTAATGATATATCATATAAGAAGGATATTTAACATATATATTTACATAATTTTTTTTTTTTTTTTTGATAAAGAGAAAGCACTGCTGGGATTAAATTTTTATATATTTATTCGAGTATTTTGAAATTAGTACTTTTTGTAAATTTTACTAAATACAAAATAACCCTAATTAATCTTAAGTTATAAAATTTAATATTTTTTTCTTTTATCACATACTAGACAACATAGTTAATTCAGCTTAAATTAGTTAAGATTCTAATTTTTAGTCCATACAATTCTTTAATTTAAAACAGCTGTCAGGTCCTACATTGAATTAAGGGGTTAGACCACTATAGAATTTTCGGAAAATGGATTTTTTCTTCTTTCAAATGATGCATTATTGTCTCAAAAATGTTATTCCGAAAGAGTATGACAGATAAAAATTTCTAAATGCGCCATTTTCTTTCTCTAGTTGAAGGCCGTCCGGTCGGCAGGGAGTCTACTCAAAACTTTAAACGCGTTTATCTGAAAACTGTTTTTTTCAAGTTGATTGGAAACATTACTCAAGCAATTTACGAAAGATTCACTTGAAATTTTGACAACATCTTCAGAAATACATTATCTGCAGAAAGACGGAGGATTTTTCTATTATCTCACATAGCATAATTATTAACTATCCCAGCATATGGAAAAAGAATAATCAAAAACATTTCAATAAAAAAATTTTTCGTTGGCACCAAAAAACTCCTTTTTATTAAAAAAAATCGAATTTTTCACTTTTTCTCTATTTCAAATTTATTTTAAAAAAAATTGCAAGAATTTGGCCTAACATTTTTTTCTATAACTTTTCAAGGCAGATACCTTTCCTGAAGCTTTTTAAAGAATTTAAGCTTAACAAGTACTCTACTGTCATACAATATGCTTTTATATCCAGCTTTGTATATATTCCAATATCAAAGTGTCTGTTTGTTCTTTACCATATGCAAGCACCTGCTCCAATCTGCTGTTAAACCTCAGATAAATACTGTGGAGGTGAAAATGCAATTACACCTGCTGAAGCACTACATTGAGCTTTCCATATGGAAAGTAAATGTAAATAGAAATGTTTGATGATTGTAGGTAATACCATTTATACAAACAGTCATGTGAAGCGGTAGATTTTGCAAATGCAATTTAGTCATGATATGAATTTTGACGAGTGTGGAAAGTTAGTATCTTATAGGTTTTCAAAATTTGTCAACTCAAAACTTTTACTAATTTAAGTCAGTATAGCTTCAGTATAGATGTGGCTTCTTCTCTTCTATCCCCCTTTCCAGTTAAATCTTACTTGTTAAAATTTCTAGTGAAATTTATAAAAACAAAAAACAAAATTTTATATTTTTGTTCTTTTCAATGAGAGCTAATTTATAAAAGTTTGCGAAACGCAAATTGTAGCCAGCACACGCGCTTCTATCTGTCTGGACAACTTGCAAGTGTGTAGAGGGCATCTCTGTTCAAACATACATACATATGTATGTATGTGATATAAATGAATTTATGACTATTCGTATGCACCTGCTGATGAATGAGTGCTGTAAACATGAAGAACAAATAAACAAATTAAGACACACATACAAACATACAAAATCCAACTGTTGAAGCGAAGGTGCAATGATGGATGAGTGGACAATTCAAATAAATATCCCAAACGCAAAAGCACATGTGCACGCACTAACACTTACACGCATTACCTAGTTGATTGAGAATATGACTGAACTGCTCTGTACGCACATATTTGTATTTATTTTTGCTTTGTATTTTCATATTACTTTTTTATTTTATATTTTTATTGTGAAAAAATGGATTCGTAAATATCAACGTGTGTGTGTGTGTGTGTGTGTGTGTGAAAAGTTAATGGAGCGCACTAAAAGCAGACCAACTGATGGATTGTAATAAATAAAATGAAATAAAAAACTTGACCTCTCTTTTAAGATTTAATTTATAGATTATTTGTGGTTGGAAAGACGTTTGGTGAATGTAAGTTAATCAAAGTTGATTAAAAATACAGGTTGTAATTTGATTAACCAAAGTTATAACAATATATTTGGAGTAATTAAGAGATAGTAAAAAGGCCATTTTTCATAAAATATATTTTAAGGCTTTGGTTTCACTTAATTTGCTTTTATATTTTTTAAATAAACTAAAATTTGGTTTAATTATTGCTTTTTTGATTAAATTTTTTTTTTCAGTTTGGTGTATTTTTTTTAATTTTATTTATTTTATTTTTCTTACTTTATTTTATTTTAAATAATTTTATAATTTTTGTATTGATTTAATTAAATTTCATCTTATTTCCATTTATTTCCTTAAATTTAATTGATTTATTATATTTTATATTATATTATGTTATTTTAATAATTTTACTTAATTTGATTTAATTTAATTTAATTTAATTTAATTTTATATTAAATTATTTTATTTTTTTTTTATTTTTTTTTAATGTATTTGATTTGAATTAAATTTCATTTAATTTTATTTTATTTTTTATTTTATTTTATTTTTTCTATAATTTTCATTATTGTTTTTATTAATTTTTTATTACATATTATTTTATTTTATATTTTTTTTTTTTTTTTATAATTTTTTTTTATTATTATGTTTTTATTTTTATTTAATTTTCTTTATTTTCTTTATTGTTTTTATTTATTCTTTATTTTATTTTATTTTTTTATTTTTTATTTTTTCTTAATTTTTTTATTAAATTTTTATTTTAATATAATTTACTTTCATTTAGTTTCTTTAATTTTTTAGTTTTATTTTCTTTATTGCTTTTTTATTTATTTTTATTTTATTTATTTTATTTTATATTCTTTGTTTTATTTTATTTTATTTTTTAATTAATATTTTCTTATTTTAATTTAATTTGTTTATTTCCCTTATGGTTTTTTTATTTTTATTTTATTTTATTTTATGTTTTTTTATTAATTTTTTTAAATTATTTAATTTTTTTATTTTCTTTAATTTTTTTGTTTTATTTTCTTTATATTTTCTTTATGTTTTATTTTTTTCTTAATTTTCTTATTAATTTTTATTTTAATATAATTTAATTTTATTTAGTTTCTTTAATTTTTTGTTTTATTTTCTTTATTGTTTTTTTTATTTATTTTTATTTTATTTATTTTATGTTTTTTTTTTATTTTTTTTAATTATTTAATTTTATTTTAATTTCTTTATTTTTTTTTGTTATTTTCCTTATATTTCTTTGCATTACATGATTTTTTATTTTTATTTAATTTAATTTGTTTTGTTTTATTTTATTTTCTTAAATTTTTTTGGATTTATTTTCTTTATTGTTTTTATTTATTAATATTTTTTTTTATTATATTTCATTTTATATTTTTAAATTTTTTTATTAATGTTTTTTTATTAATTTCTTTTAGTATAATTTAATTTAATTTAATTTAATTTTTTTGTTTTATTTTTTATTGTTTTTTATTTATTTTTATTTTATTTTATTTTATTTTCTTTAATACTCCATTTTATGTTATTATTATTTTTTTCATTTTCCCACTGAATTAATTAATAATTAATAATTTTATCTAAGAGTTCATATCTCCAGACATTCTAGAATAATATATTTAATTAAATAATAATTTATGCACAGAGCACTGAGTTATGATAGCACACCAAGTTATGGTCAAGGACAAAGACTATAATGTATTCACTGCGCAGCTTTGCAGCAACCATCATTGGAAAAACAAAAATATTTTCATAATTAAAAACTTATTAAAAATTCTGCTAAAACAAAATATAAAAGGCAAATATACATACATATATATAAGTACATTTCATATTATAGGTGCGTTGCGCTCAGTGCCTTACATTCAAGAATATTCTTGCATTCCGACACAAAAGCACTGCATTCATTAAGTTCTTGTTCTTGTTCGCGATTTGAGTCGTTCATTAATAACGCACATATTGTATCTATGCTATCTACAACCAATCTCATTCATTCATGTCTTCATTCATACAAACATGCTTCGGTTTGTACCGCTGCACAAGCCAACAGTGAAACTATGAATGCAAATGCCACGGCCAATGCCAATGTCAGCCAACCAACCAAGCGGTCCACTATCCACCGCCAGAAGAATGCGTCATCTTGTTGATGAAGAAAAATCCCGATGAGTTCGTGGTAAGCTGCACTTATATAAGCGCCGAGTAAATAATGTAATTTTCTGGGCTTACTTTCTTTGGCTTGCTGCAACTGCTGGCCGAGCTTCAAGTGCTTACGCCTTTCCACCGAACAACAACGGCAACAACAGTAAATGCGGCTGCTCTCTCTTGCTACGCTGAATAAATGCCTTGGAAGACAGTACAAGTAACGGTACTTGTAGCATACACGCTTGAACGCTTCGCAATACCCAACGGTGAGAGCCGCCGACTGCGTGGCAAAGAGAAAGTTTAGCCGTGTGCAAAAGTTTTCAGCAGTTAGCAGGTGGTAGCCATTATAATTCTATTAATTTGCATATTTACATAGAAATGAATGTGTGTACAATGCAATTACAAGACTATTCAAATGCATACACACACATATACGTAGTTAGCTGTGTGTTATTGAGCTGCTGTGTTTGCGCTGACTTTTGTGCCAAGAAGACAGTAAGTTCGTGTTGGAGGATTACACGTTTAAGGCGATAATCGACCACCTGCTCGTCAAAAGATTAGGTTCCTTGTCCAAATCATGAGATCGCACCCTCTTACTCTACACTCAATAGCAAGGATGTTTATTGCGGACACAGAAACAGAACAAACACAAGAAAAAAGGGCTGTCTTCGACCAGACTTCGGGTTTGGCCGGTTCCAACAAATGATCAAATCATTACAAAAATACAACCGAATACTAATTTTCGTTGAAATATCTAAAAACAAACTGAGGGACTAAATAAATACGGAATATTTGAGCATATTTGAGAAGAATAAGAAAATACCAACACTTGGAAGTACCTAGAGAGAGAAAAAGCTTTTTTTTTAACAATATTTACACTAAGCTAAAAACAATATATACTTCTGTACTTGCCGTCATATGTATATACGAACACTCAGTATTCGCACTCTTATGGCATTTTTAATATTTTATTATGCAGATTGAATGCACCCTTTAATAGTAACACCCCGTGAGTAATGTACTGACGAAGAAATTTAAGTGCTCTTCTAGAAGTCATGAATAATTTCACGCGTTACTATATACAAAGCAGTGCATAAGTACTTAAAAAGATGGTAAGTAGAGAGAGATAGGGAGAGTTTGTACGCTTAAGAATAAAGTTAAAATAAATTGCTGCCTACATTTAGGCGCAAAAATGTCAACTTACCAAAGACTCGTACCCAGGCAGGTGGCGTTTAACTGTGGCGCGTACCTAATGCACTCATCTCTGATATGTTAAAAAAAAAAAGATTTTTTAATTAATTAATAACAGGTCAGGTGAAAGTTCCGGCACACCATAATAGAACACATTTTTTTTGGCAAAATTCCTTTTTTGTTCAACATAGTTCCCTTCAAGGGTGATACATTGCTTATAGCGACCCTCCAACTTTTCGATACCATTTTTGTAGTACGATTTGCCCTTTGCTTCAAAACAATCCTCAGTTTCGGCGATCACTTCTTCATTCGACGAAAATTTCTTCCCAGCGAACATTCTTTTGAGATCTGAGAACAGAGGCCAGATCTGAAGAATACGGTGGGTGCCAGATTTGGAGAATACGGTGGATGTGGAAGAAAAGCGAAGTCCAATTTATGGATTTTTGTTATCGATTTCACTGACTTGTGACACGGTGTATGGTCTTGGTGAAACAGCACTTAATTTTTTTTTAAATACGACTGACGCTGTTGATGGTCCTCCCTTTTTCAAGGTAGTCAATGAAAGTTATTCCATGGGTACCTAAAAATACAGACGCCATTGCTAGCCGACTTATGCGTTTTAGCCATGCTTTGTTGAAGCGGGTTCATTGTGTGCAGTCCACTCGGATGACTGTCGCTTGGACTTCGAAGTGAAACTATGGAGCCATGCTTCATCTATTGTCACATATCGACGCAAAAGCTCGGGTTTATTACGCTTGAACATCTCCAAACACTGCACGGAGTCATCAACTCGTCCTTTTTATCCATTTTTTCACAATAACAAAAGTTGTTTCACCCGAAATGCTACAATTCACAAACTAATGATCCGACAGCTATCAAATTTATACACGCATCTTTTGAAGGTTAGGGCTAACTAAAAATCTATATGGATTTTATTCTAGTAGCGCCATCTATATGTCAGGCCGAGGACTTTTCATTTGGCCTGAAAAAGCGCTTTCTAATTCACTAACACATCCGCATTTGAAAGCGTTTCATAACAGCTTATTAATTCATTAAAAACTCAAAGGTGCTATGAACAGCCACTTAGCTTGTGAGCCGGATCAGCTGGATGGCCTATGTCAATTTGCAGCATGCCCTTGAACTTGTAAACTTAAACGACGATCCAAAACTTTCAAAAGCCTTTCGCTTGTGTAGGCCGTACTTAAAATTATTATAGCTTTTTATGATATTTTTCTATAAAAATTTACAAGTTAATCTCTGTCTCGCTGCCCTTTTACTTCGATTTCTTTATTTTTTTTTTTTTTTGCATGGAAAGTTAAATGCCATCAATCAAGACTGTCAAACTAAGTGAATTAAATGGATTTGATGAAGAGTCAAAATTGACTATTTTTTTGCATAAATTCCAATTTTTTTAAACAACTTCTTGTAAAATATTCAAAGTTTAGAGCAGAGCACTGGGCACAGACACAGAATTCGGCCTGAAAAGGGAGCTTATAAGTAAGTATGCATGAGTTTTATAATGGGTGTGTGTGTGTGTCTTTGTGAGTGGCGTGTGACGAAAATGTCCTTTGAGGGTATTAAACATGTTTATTTTTCGATTCTTTTTTTTTTTTTTGTTTATTTCAGCTTAAATATGTTTTGAATTTTTCATTATTATTTAGAGAAAAAACAAACTTTTCCCATAACGGTTAGTCAAGTTGTAATCAAAAAATGGTTTGTTGAAAAGAAATTATAAACATTCTCCCATGCACTGATTCAAAAAGTTAGAGCGACGGCGCAGCATGAGATTTACGAGTATGAGTGTATTTATATCAGTATCAGTAAGTATATGTATAGCTACATATATTGCGGTAATGATACAAAGTAGCCTAATATAATTTTGAAAAGTATTTCCATTTTTAAAGCATTTCTCACAATATAACCGTAATTAAGTTAAGGCAAACCAAAAAAAAATTTCTTTTTTTTTGCCTTGAATAGTATGTGTGAGTAATGAGCGAGTATATTTTCTTTGAAAAACTTTTTCAGCAAATTCTAATATAACTGATTAAAGATTTACCCCACAGACAATGGAAGAGTAGAGAAGTAGCCAAAGGCGAAAGAGCTTCGAATATGTATGTTTGTATACTGATTTAAAAAAGAAATAAATTTTATGCAAGTGTGGTGAGTATAATTTCATAACATACATATTCGTCTAAAAATATCGCTAGAACAATAAGTGTTCACTCAAAAAACACTCTCTCTCTCTCTCTCTCTCCTTCTACCAGTGATTTCTTGCATGTGTAATAGCCATAACAAGCCATTCACTGCTTTTGTGCTGCTCACATTATGGCCTTCAGCTCTGCTGTCTACATAGATTTAAAATCATTGGCGGTTTATTTTAATTTATGTTGCTATAAATTGTCCTTATGGTATTCTTGGTATTAAGTTAAGTGTTAGTGCCGTAGAGAGGTACTTTAGTTTGTGGCCATCACTCCTGCTTCTGTTTCTGCTTCTGCTGTAGTGTTGGCATAAGAAAGTGAAAGGGTTTTATGTTGATGGGAAGAGAGACCTTAAAACAGATCGCAGAAACCCTGAAAATGTCTAATATCAAGAATATAGTAGAGGCTTTTTAGCGAAACACAGAGAGTGCCTTACACTTTTACACCTAAAATATGGAAAACTCTTCTAGAAAGTAATGAGAGCAACAATAATCGCTATGCCGGAGTCTTTCAAAAGAATAGAATTATTTAAATTTCGTATTGAATTGTGCGTTTAGATAAGTAGACCCTCACTGCGCTCCCTCCCGAAGTTGGTGTAAGTCCAAAATAAGAATGTATTCGTTAAGGCGAGCAGTAATAACTCACCACGGCCTATCCAAAGGGAAGTCGCCACTTAATTTTCTTTCTACAAGAGAGAGAGTAAATCCTTTTCTCCTCCTCATACCTCAAATAGGGCTGATTATAGGTGAAGTTCTCCATTTGTGCAGAAGCTTCTTGCTTCAACAGTATTCGACTCGTAATTCCTGTATTCTCAGCATTTTCATGTCTTTCATTTGCATAAAGAATGTAAGTACCATAAGGAGAAGAGATAAACCCACCGAAATTTATACCGATCGTATGACGAGCTAAGTTGATTTAGCAATGTCCGTCATCCTGACTGTCCGTCCGCCTGTTTGAACGCAAACTAGCCCCTACACAACCGATTGGTTCAAATATGAGGCTGCGAGGCAAAAACCGCTAAAAAAATCCATCTAATCGCGTGGAATTTCGTTTGCTAATTACGTAAATTCAAATAAATATTGACACTGAATATCATCGAAATCGAATTTTGCATTTTACAATAAATATAATATATAATATAATGTGTTCATGATAGCACTACTCTCTCGTTATATCGTTTCTTAGTCACAGACGCTTCCTTTGACTGTTGTGGGGTTTGTTTCGGTTTATGTGCGAATAATTCTCCTCAACGTAGATTTGGTCCTTTATTCGGTCATCTCTTATGTTAATCGCTAACCAAACTTTTCGTTCGACATGACTGAGAGCGCATTAAATATTCGATCTGTGCGCAAGTTGATCAGTCTTGTTAGGTAAGCCGCGCGCTTAGCAAGTCGAGCAAGACGTTGTCATACATTGTGAATCTTAGTCGCCGGGACTGGTTTGTCGGTCCATTGAGACTACTGGGAACTAATTGTCGTGCTGTTGGTGCACTTACCGCCACTTATCCGTTACTCTCACATCGCTGTGTCACTGGCAGCTCGCCATTATCCGCTGCCAATACAACCAATGAGCAATAACTCTCTCTCGCTATCTCTCTCTCTCTCTCCTCTCTCTTCTTGGACTCAGGTTGCCGGCGATTAAGTTGTAGAGCTGTGTATGTGTACGTTCGAATCTTTTTTGGTGGGACCTTCGCTCAACTCTGAATCTTCTAAGCTCTCCTCAGCCTTTGACAAAATCCAGCACATATCGAACATCGAAATATGTATCGGCTAATAGAATCCACTTCTACATAGAATAGAATCTACTCCTACATAGAAAGCGACATAAATTTCAGTACCAAAAACTCAGTTTTTCAAGCCAATATCATATGCGCACTAGCGAAAAAGGGACTTTCTGTCCATTAAACCGCTTGTAGATAACAAAGAGGATTTAAGGCAATCCATTTTAGTCGAGCCTATAAGGAAGCGCTGCGAAGTCTTTCAATGGGGAAGAGAGTGAACATCGCTCACATAGATGATCATACAGATATGAAAGCCAATGAAATTGCAATAAAGCCGATTTACTACCAGTCTGCTGAGAACACAACTATCGAAACTTTCCACGACCGTTCATCTCCTAAAAATACTACAAGTATGGTTGAAGTATATCTCAGGGCTGGGAATACCCTATGTATAAAATGTACTACATATTTACTCTAAGATGGTGACTAGGCCAACGACCAAAGAATTTGGCTCTCATAGAGCATTAATTTCAAAAAAAAAATATTGTGATTATGTATTTCTTTTATATTGCAAAATTTATTCTGAAAAGTTTTTTTTTTTTTTGTGAAATAAAATATATTCACACAATAATTTTTAATATCAGTTTTTATTATAATAATTTTTTATTTTTAAACTTTCTCCAACTTTAAGCAAGTTCTTGCAACTCGACGCTCTCAACCGGTCTACAAAGTATTATCTAAAACCACTAGAATGCCATTAACACTTGTCATAAAATCACCATCTCCATCATTAGACACAAAGTGCTATCAAAATATGCACAACAACAGAAACAAAAAACAAACACATAAATTTGCATGCACTTTAATGGTAATTCAAAAGTAAACTTTACTGCCACTCTTGCCATGCATAGAGGAAGCACATGCACACGTCCACGACAATAGCTACATAGGAGTACAGACATCTGCATGCACATATGTGCGTGGTCATAATTTTAAAATTTACACATTTTGAGAATTTAAGACCTCAACTTTTAACTTTTCCACAACACAGCAGCAGGGCACACATGCACAGAAATGCCTCATGCAAATATGAGCGCTCATAGATTACATTCAAGTTCCCGCTACCCGCCACCACAAGCACTCCTGTTTGCCGCTGCACTAAATGCCGGGCTAAGCAATTTTGATATCCCTTCAACTTTACTATCTCAAATACTATCCATAGCCAAGTTTTAACTTATTTAATCTGCTCAAATTGCACTGTGTGCTGCGCTGGCATCACTCTCCTTGTCTCACGTTACCCTCTCGCTCTCTCTCCCTTTCAAGTTGGTTATTGTATGTATGTTAAGCTGTGCTAACACCTACATTACGGATTTATTCCCATAAATATATATATAACAAAAGGGAACCAAGCCTAAGGTGATCTTCATTTCATTACCTTCATACACCTTCATATCAGTTTGCATGTGTGTCTGTTTGTTTGTTTCTATGCCTACCCGCGCCTGCATTTGCGTTGCATTTCAACAGAATGTGCGTTAATTGAACATTTTTGGCTCATTTCGATACCTTGCATATGCAAGCCGTAAGCTGCCGTGGTCCCGTGTGCTTTTACTGAGCTGTAATTTGAATTGAACTTCCTCTTATAGCGTATAAGTTTGTATAAGATATCGCTTTACTGAAATTAATGAGCGTATATATGTGTGTATGAGTCATTATCTTAGATAAATATCTATATAATTTAATGCTAATTTTCAGCACTTAAAAGTCATTTTAAATTCAGATTATATAATATTTTGTGGATTAAAATAGCTAAAATTAAACTTGATTCTTCCTCATTTTACTCAAATTTTACTTGTTCTCTATCTAGTTGCAAATAAAAAAAAAAAAATAATATTGGTAGTAAGACAATGGTAGTTTATCGAAATATGGTTCATCACTAGCAACTACTTCTTCCCATCCTTTCGGCAACCTATGGAACTCCTCGTCATCTTTTCAAGTATCTTCTTATTATGTGGACAGAACATTTGCCGAAACGGATGATAGTCGGACGGCGCAATATCTGGTGAATACGGCGAATGAGGTAGTATTTCCAAATCAACTGGTTTGAAATAGCTTTTCACTGGAGTCGCTACATGTGGATGAATATTGTCATGAATAAAAATAATTTTGCCTTGTTTTTAATAATATTGAGGGCGTTTTTCCTTCAGAGCTCTACTCAATCTCATCAGCGGTGTTCGATATAGGATTCCAGTAATTGTTTCGCATCCATTAAACAACTCGTAATACATCACCCCTTGCTGATCCCACCAACTACGCAGCATAAATGCTTTCCATGAATAGTCGGTTTTATTGCGGGTATTGAGCGTTTTTATACCTTTTATGTACATGAAAAGGTATATTAACGTAGGTCCGAAGTATCAAAATTTATACCGATCGCATCAGAATGACGAGCTTAGTTGACTTATCCATGTCCGTCTGTTTGAACACAAAGTCCTGTCGTTGTTTTCGAGATATTTCAACGAAACTTATTATGCGACTGTTTTTTTTTATAATATAATGATCATTTGCCGGAACCGGCCGAATCGGTTGACTATATTGTAACATTTTTCATAGCTACCCTCAATGATTTACCAAATCCTTCAAGTCCGATCACTAGATTGCTAAATAATAGTCCTAGATTTAATACGTTTGGCCTCTTAATCGTCAGGAATTTACTCAACGTTTATTTAGTCCTCAATAATTACAACTCTGTACTTTACACATTGGCTCATTTTACAATTCTTTATAACAAATAATTACTTTCTGCTTCACACAGTTTATTCGTTTCTAAAACACACAGCTCAAAGCAATGTTAACGCCACTGCGTTTTCTACTCGTCTCTCCCTGTGATAGCTGCTACTTCCTGTGATAGCTGCTACTGCCCTGTTTATGCCTAACGATAGTCCAAACTCGTATACATGCAGCAGTTGCTACCGCTCTTTTCATCTGTCCTTTTTACGAGATTGTGTTGTTTCTGAATGAGCAACCTAATTTTCATGTGGGTTATCATCCATCTCTTTCCAAACGGGAAAGAAACATTTCTTCCTCTTCCTAATTCATCACTCTTATGAAAGTCCAAACTAGTCGATGAGCCAAAATATCATAGATAAAACCTTAGATTCAACATGTAGAAGGCTGGCTTATCCCACACTATTTAACGCAGTTTGTGTAATGCCCTTCTTCTTGATGAATGATTTTTCTCAGCTCTTTCGTGTGATATTTGAGTAGCTCAGCCAAAACAAGCTTGAAAATAGTTGTTCAAATCCTGCTATGGTCGGTGACTTATGCCCTGTTCCTGAAACATTTTATAATTCACCTAAAATTTAATAGATATTTCACCCTTTTCCCTGGTCTTCTTAAGCTCTGCGTACTCACATATTTTGGATTCTTTCTTTCTCTGTTTGATAATGCATTTCGCTTTCGTTCTTAGCTGTTGGTATCTTTCCCATATGGTTCGCGTTAGAATCGATCTCACAGATCCCAGGTAGGTAATCTTTTTCTCTTCACTCGGCTTGGCATTGCTCGTGAAACCAGCTGTTTCTTTGACAATTGTAGAGTGCTTTAATAGCCGTCCCTCAATTTCCTTATCTCGAGTTATAGGCGAGTACTCTCAGATAGTGGAAGGGCAAGTCGAGCGCAAACCCGTCTGGCTCTCCATTGCGATCGCAGCTCTAGGAGCTTCAATCATTCTGTGCTTGTTGACGAGCATTTTCAGCTGCACCGTACGCACATTTTAGATTCGGTTAGGCTGTAGTGGCTGCCTGTCAGACCATACATAGATCTGTTGGCCCTTTGTAATGCCAGATGAGGGTTTAGTTTAGTTCGAGCTGTCGAAGTAGTCGTCATAAAGGACGTCAATGCTTTTTGCTCAGTTTTTTGACAACCCATCTACGCCTTTGAACTTCAAAGCTCTTATATATCGAAGACGAGTTGTAGATAAGGCTGTGCAAAAGTAGAGGAAGTATTCCAGCGTCTCACTAATGCCTTCTTCCCTACACTTGCTCCATGTAGCGAGCGCAGTTTGTGGCTACAACCACATATTAGTCTGAGCATAACTAGAACACTGCTTCATATAATATATTGATCTAAAATCTGATCTGGCAGGCAACCATATTTCGTGCTCAAGCGAAGTCCATCTCACGTAGCTTATTTTGGCAGATTTCTTGTGGATATTGAATTTCCTGATTATTGCCCCGAAGATATCTTCTTTGTCCGCCTTGAAACGCCTCGTCGCCGAGTAGAGGTAGAATTTCCTCAATTTTCTCCCACTCAAACATATTTTTTCAGTAACCAGTGGCAAAGGTATTTTAATTTGTTTTTTTTTCAAGTTTGAACTTCCTCTAACGGTAAATGTGCTAATATACTACACCCTTATTCATGGACAACGCCATATTAGCCATAAAGGTTATTTGCTTTTTATTTACGCTTTCAATGCTATCATATAAACACCCTCAAGGCTTAACACTCACACACACATACACGCATACAAATCGAATCTCAAAAGGAACATGTCAAATGCAGAAAAGGTAATTTTCATAATTATGAAAAATTTTACTCATAATTCGCTTCTGAAGTAGAAACCAATTTAAGCTGATAACGGTAAAAGCTAAAAACGTAAAGATACTTATTTATGGCTGATATGAACTTTGGAAATTTACACGTAGTACGCACACAACGCCACCCACACACTCCCACTAACATGCGTGTAAACTGAGATATTGTTAATTAGTTAAGTGAGCAGAAACTCGAGTACAGTCGGCAGCTTTTCTAAAAAAAAAGAGAAGAGGAAACTAAATCCTGTGTTGGACATTTGTTTACAACCAAACAAACGATGCTAACAACGAACAACAACAACTAGAAAGCAGGCATAATTACAGTGAAGTTACAGTGAACAGTAGGAAAGTTTCGAGAAAAGTTGGAAACTTTCATAAATACACAGTACTTGCTGCTTGTAGAGGTTTTTTTCTCAACAAAAAAAAAACCGTTAAAAATATTTGAGTTCAATGGAATTTTGTGTAGCCTACGGCTGCAACTGAATTTTTCTATGGAAATCTGTGTTCAATAACTTTTCTTTTTTTTTTTAAGTCACACTTTGAAACTGGATTTTACATTTGCATTTGTTGATGTTTTTATTTTTTACTCCAACTAGAAAATTCTATAAAACTCTTATAGTTTTGAGAAAAATTAATTGTTTCAGTTCGATCGACTCGAGTGATTATGGTAGTAAAGTTTGTGTGTGTGTGTGTGTGTGTTGTGGGTGTCTACAGAAAAAAAGAATAAAATTAAATTATATTTCAAAGGAATTTTCTTGGATTTTCTTTTCTTTTTGTTTCTTTTTTTACCACGAATTACCAAAAATAAGCATAGCAAAGTTTCCAGTGACGGCCACAATAGCCGAGTGGTTAGCGGTGCATACTACTATTCGGGTTCGATTCCTGATCCAACTACATCAAAACTCATAGAAAATTAATTTAAATAAAAAAATTAAGTTAATTAAATTATAGATTCCTCCTTCAAACATCATGACGGTCGTAAGGCGCTTCAGTGGTTGCAAAGCGCGAGTATATTAAGAATAAATAAAATTGCCCTGGTTCAATTCTACAAGCAGATTCATATATGTTCTGAGCCCGATACCCTTTATTTTGCTTTCCTCTTCTTCTTCTTCTTTGGCGTAGGCACTGCTTACGCGTTTGTAGCCGCATCAGCAATAGCGCGCCACTCCTTCCTTCTCTTTGTTGTTTGGTGCCAGTTGGAAATACCAAGTGATACCAAGTCGCTCTCCACCTGATCCTTCCAACGGAGTGAAGATCTTCCTCTTCCTCTGCTTCCGCCAGCGGGTACTCTATCGAATACTTTCAAAGCTGGAGTGCTTTCAACCATTCAGGCAGCATGGCCATTCTCTTTTTATTCGCTGAAATGTGTCAATGTCGTCGTATAGCTCGTATAGCTCATCGTTCCATCGTCTGCGGTATTCTCCGTTGCCAACCCGAAAATTATCGTAAATCTTCCGCAAAAGTTTTCTCTCGAAAACTCCTAAAGCCGACTCATCGGATATGGACATCGTCCTTCTCGTGCTTCTGCACCATATGTCAGGACAGGAATGATGAGCGACTTGTTGAGTTTGGTCTTGGTTCGTCGAGAGAGCACTTTACTTTTCAATTACCTACTCAGTCCAAAGTAGCATGGTAAGAGTGCTACTTTGGACTGAGCCACCTTATAAAGCCGTATGAGTTTTGCGGGGGATATCAAATTCAGACAAAGCGGCGTAGAGGCCGCTAATCGATAAAAAGGTGGTGTGTATCGATTATTTTCTCTTGAGTCTTCTCCAAGATTTGGCGCATGGTGAATATCTGGTCAATGTTGGATTTTCCAGTCTTAAAAAGCCATACTTATACGGTCCGATCAGTTTGTTGGCGGTGGGCTTTAGTCTTTCACACAATACGGTAGATAGGATCTTATATGCGATATTAAGAAGACTTATCCCACGATAATTGGCGCAGGCCGTGGGGTCTCCCTTTTTTTGGATTGGGCAGAGCACACTTAGGCTCCATTCGTCAGGCATGTTTTCGTCCGACCATATTCTGCAAAGAAGCTGATGTCAGCTCTTCGCCGCCGTATTTGAATAGCTCAGCCGGTAAGCCATCGGCTCCCGCCGCTTTATTATTTTTTAAGCGGGCAATCGCTATTCGAACTTCTTCGTAGTTCGGTGATGGCACTTCTATACCATCGTCATCTATTTTGATTTCAGCTTTGCCATCTCCGGGGTTTTCACCTTCACTACCATTGAGCTGGTTGGAGATGGTGCGAAGAAAAAAATCTTAGATTTTATTAAGGCCGATTTAGTGTATTTATTGTCATGTGGCTTTTAACAAAAGGTATTTCATTCATATATACATACTTGTACATACTCGTACTGTGTATAGATATTTTTTTTTAAATAATTCGACTTTGGTGCCATCTGTAGACTCTTGTTTAGATTATAAACTTACTGTTAGACAAACGCATACATATGAACAGATAGACTTGATTGTATTAATATTTCTTAACCGACTTTTTAACATTTTTCCCAATACAGAAATATTGAAAATTGATGTAAATTTTGTTAAGTTAGTGCATAGATTTATTTTGGAATATCTAAGCTTATTGTTAACAAGTGATAAAATTTTCAAAACTAAATTTAATTAAATTCGATACAGGAATTCAACGAATCGTATATACATTCATATATTTTTCTATGAATAATACTTCAACTAATATATGCAAATTAATTGAAGTGTTAGCCATAACCTTTATTCAAAACAATTCGTTCATTTAAATTCACACATGCTACAGGAGCAGGGTAAAAAAAAACGTAGATTGAAAGTAAACAAAAAATTGTTTAGCATAGAGATATTTAGAACATATGATGCACACTGAGTTAGGCCCACTGGGTGGGGCAAATAGGTAGAAGAAGAAGAAGCACGAAAAAATGCCCTTAAGGCTGCATATGAAGGAACAGGTGTACAACCTGTATATAAGCATATGTGTGCTCTATTTCTATACATATGTATTACACATTCCTATACATACACATACATGGTAACTGTATAATATATTCACCCCTGTATGTAAATACATATGTATGTACAATACCACAGAATGTCTACGCATATAACTGGAAAAAACAAAGGTCGCACGCGTTTTTACGCTGATTTCACTTCAACAAAACAAAAGCTAAAATTATTATTATTTTTATATTTTAAATATTTTTTTTTAATTTAAATTGTTTTTTTTTTGTTTTTGTTGTTTTAATGCTAAACATTATAATAAAAGTATTTCTTCTAAAAATAATGTAGACATTATTTGTTTTTAACGCAGCCAACAACAATAATGTAAATAAAATGCTTTAGAATATGTTTATATGTAGCTACCGAGAATTTCACAGCGCCTACCAACCGGAAAGCAAACATTTTCAAAACAAATATATGTATGAAGAAATCATTTATCGTTTATTGTTCATGAATTGAAATATAGCGATTTTTTTCACAAATATTCTACGCACATACTTGTGCACGCGTAGTCATTTGCATAACAAAGTCAACAAAAACAACTGCTTAAATAAATATATTAATATACATACGGGTATGCTAGAGAAATACAACAAAAAACAAGCATATCAACCTTTCAATCACAACATAAATGGCTTAAATCGATATTTAATCTGTCTGTGGTAGCTGAATAAGTGAATATGCTGGAAAATATTGAGATCACATGTTGGTTGTTATGTTCCATGTTCTGATTGGTACAAATTCAAGTTTTTCGTTTAATATTGCTTTGATATGTTTAACAATTAATACTTTAATTTCTTTAATTTTTTATCAGTAAGACAACTCTATAATATATGATGTGTTGAAAATTCCATACGTAGTTAAAGAGATTTAATAGAAAAATGGATAAAATATTACTAAAATTGATAACATTATCCCTTTAAATTCAAAAAAAAAGAAATAATAATAATAATTGAAAGAAATAAACATAATAAAGGGTGATCCAAGAAGAGGTATATTTCCAATAGCCTTTTTATAACAGATCACGCGTGAGTCGTGTGAAGCTGCCATGTTATTTTTGTTCAGTATTGCTTGACATTTCATCATGGAAAGACTTACGCCTAAGCAACGTTTACAAATCATTCAATTTTATTACGAAAATTCACGTTCTGTAAAGAATGTGTTTCGCGCGCTTCGCTCAACTTATGGTCAACATAATCGGTCCACTGAGCGTATTATTCGCAATACCATCACCCATCTTGAGACCCAGCATTCATTATTGGATAATATTCGACCGAATAGACCACGTCCTGCATGCAGTGAAGTGGCCGTAGCTGTGAGTTTACACGAAGACCGCGGAGAGTCGATTCGGCGCCGTTCGCAGCAACTCTGACTGACGTATTGGACGACCTGGCGCATTTTACGTCGAGATCTTAAATTGAAAGCGTACAAAATGCAGCTTGTGCAAGAACTGAAGACGCTCGACCTTCCCAAGCTACACTACTTCACTCTATGGGCTCTTGAAAAGTTCTAAGAAGATCCGACGTTTTCGAACGAGCGAAATTTTGTTCAGCGATGAGCCTCTTTAGCTTAATGGGTATGTAAAGAAGCAAAATTTCCGCCTTTGGAACGAAGAGCAACCTGAAGAGATTCAAGAGCTGCCATTTCATCCAGAAAAAACAACGGTTTGGTGTGGTTTATGGGCCGGTGGAATCATCGGTTCATATTTTTTCAAAAATGCTGCCGGGGAGAACGTAACCGTCAATGGACGCGGTTATAACCGACTATTTGATGTCTGAAATTAAAGCTCGTGATCTACGCGACATTTAGTTTCAACAAGATGGTCCCACACATCGTATCAATCAATGGATTTATTGAGAGAACACTTCGGTGAGCAGATAATTTCACGTTTTGTACTGGTCAATTGGCCACCAGGATCGTGTGATATCACACCGTTAAACTTTTTCCTGTGAGGATATGTAAAGTCCAAAATCTATGCGGACAATTCCGTTTCAATTCAGGCCTTGGAGCAAAACATCATGTGTGTCATTCACCAAATCGAAAAAAAAATTGCCAGAAATGCTCGAACGAGTCATCGAAAATTAGACTGGATGGATGAACCAGATAATAATAATAAAAGAGATAATATTCAAAAAATAAAAGCCAAAAAATGTTCTTTGGAATGATAATACACATTTCCCATTTGAAATTTAATTATCTGTGTTTTTTTTCTTTAAATAAGTAAGGAACCTTGAAGTGGATCACCTGTTATTTATACATTACTTGCAATATCTCTTATGCACTGAAATTATATTAGCACCATATTATGTTAGCCATAAATAATCAATTTCCGCTTCTGGTCAAAGCAATAATCAAAATAAATTATTATAAATATTCCATTTCTTTAGCGATAAAATATTTATTTATAATTAATTTGCAAATATTGAATATTCGTGAAAATTTTATAGTAAAATATTGAAGTTTAACTTTAAGTATATATATTAAATTTATATGAGAATCAATATATCATCTGCCGGCGAATAGTCATAACTGCTAATCTAGCGCCAAAATGTAGGCAACATTTTTACAAGCGCTAGTGAGTTATTTGTCATTATAAAAAAACGTATGAATATGAAGTGATTCCACTTAAGGGAGTTTAGTGCCAAGGATAATACATTAAGAATATAAATAAATAAAAATTTATACTTAAATATTATGGGTGAATATTGTAATAATTTCGAATACCCACAAGTGCTTGAAACTTATTTGAAAAAATATTTCAATAGCACTTAATGCATGATGCGCAATAGAATTTAAAGTGAGCCTAAATGTGAAAATAAATATAATAATTTCAAAACGGTTTTCATTTTTCTTTATGCACTATTCATCCATTTGTGGGTATGAGTGTAGGGAAAAGATATACAAATATCTTGTTAACTGCCAAAATGTTTGTGTTGACATGTGAATGAATATAGAAAAATAATATTTTTGCACAATTTGATAAGGGTCAAGAGCATCAAATGCGGCAGCTCCGAGCAAATGTTTCAAATGTCTAAACTTGTGCAAAAAAACGCCACAGACAGCCACTTTGCATATTGAATTTAAGCGGTTATGGGATTATTTTCCTTTCATTTTTTTGGGTAAAAGCTGATGTCTAATATCCATTTATGATAATTACAATTTATATAAATGAAAATATATACATATTTAATGGTATAAATATTTTCTTTAATTTCTAATTTACTGTATGTAAAAAATCTAGGTAAAATGAGAGCCAAGGTACACGTCTAAATGCTCAAATTTAAAATAAAATACCAAATACTTTGTAAAACTTGAGTAAGCATAATTCAAAACTCTCCCATATTATAACTTATCAGCGGAATACAAACAATAATAGCTGAGATTTCATGCCACATTCTTAGTAAGCATTTTCTCTATTTTGCTTTCTTTCAATTCCTTCCGTTCAGCGGCGACTTTATCGTCCAAACCGTTTGCCATACACAATTAACACAATAAATTACAAAGTCACATTCTGTAACATAAAATGGCGAACCTTTTTGGACTGCAAATATATATGCCAAACAACGACTTGTGAGGGGACATCCCCTTCAAAAAATTTTATAAAGACATACTCTGCAAACAATGTGAGTACCCAATGCACGCGTGAAATATGTTCGATAAGTTCGAGAATAGAGTAATCCGAAGCCAACCACAATCCATAAAAAAATATAAATAAATTAACATTGAGATATCCTAGGGCTGGACCATATACTTCACTTCGGCAAGACATCTAAGCACTCCATGGAGTGCCTACACAAAATTTATTTTGAAACTAATCCACAAAATTACTCCGTAGAGTACCTACAGGGGTTTATATTATGGAGTATCTGTGAAGAATTACATTCGAATATGATTTTTAGTTTCGAATAACATCTACTTTGGTAAAAAGTTAGTAAAACGCAATATTTTTTATATAAATTTATATTAATATTAATAGTTTATTGCTAACAAATATTTCATATATTTTTTTTTTGTACGTTATTTGCATTGCAATATAATAATAGTTCAAATTCTGCACGTATTTTCTGTACCAGCAGAGCTCACCAGCGAAACGAAGCTGAATCAGTTCCATTTTCACACATATTCTGTTTACGCGTATAAAACTTATTGCGCACTTGTAAATTCGTGTGACGATTGCGAACGGTAAAACACGATGAATGGTCGCACTGCACTCTGCTGGTATAGAAGCATGAGTTGGTCCGATAGCACACGCAGAGGAGTATATTTGTAGGTACTCCCATGGACCATATGGTTCACAAATATTTGCAGGGTACATACCACAGGCATATATACCAGCTGAGCTACTGTTCTTGGTCCATACATACATATATATAAATATATTTGTTTGTAACGCTGCGTAGAAATGCCAGGAAATTAAAAGCACAAATCTGTTTTAAATTTTATAGGTCAGCGGCGGCGTCAGCGTCTAATACAATACAATAACTTTTGACATAGTATATACGTAAGAGCGTGAGAGCAACAACAATAACAACAACGACGCATATGTTACACAAAGAGCGCAGCGAAATTGAAAAGAATACAAGTACGAGCATTTATGCTCAAATATATATCTATATTAATACAAAAATAAACAACAACAAAAACAGACTTTTCACACTTTGTTGGTGGCAGACGTTCGACGCCTTTAGGTTTGTTGTTAAAAACGTTTTTGTTGTAAAATGAGATCGAAAGTGAAAAGTGAAAATGAATTTATGTGTGCCAAAATCTCTTTGCCTCTATTAGATTTGTACATGTATAGGTGTGTTTACGTGTGTGTGTGTGTGTGTCTACACGATTATGGCACCAATTTAGTGAAAAAAGTCTATAGTAAGCGAATTATTTACCAAAAATAGACGTACAAATACTCACACAAACACTTGCTTTGTTGTATATACTCACGAGGTTACGGAACAGTAAATCAAATTTAAATTGTTTAATATTTAATTTATGAAAATTATTTGTAATCAAAAGCCTAATTTAATAAAAATTTTATACCCTTTTTATCAAAAATTGAGTTATGTCTAAAAAAAACTATTATTTTCTTAATAAAATATTTAATTTGATTTTTTTTTAATGAAAAACTCATAAATAAAAAAATATAAAAATTTAATTTTTTTTTGTGCTACGAAATTTGTCTCTCTTAGCAAGTGAAAAATTATTTTTTACCCTCTACCTGGCACCACTATCTACTAACGATCATAATCTCGTAAGCATTTTCATCGTTCTAAGTCAATAATTTTCAGCTCGAGTCAAATTCAATGTCCACATGATTGGTGAAAGCTGGACGTGGTACGTTAGAAAAGTTCAATTTTTTTTCACTTTTACTATTTCTTCAAAACAAAGAATGTCGCCTTCTTGAAGCGCGAGTTAGGTTGACGCAAATGTGCTTTACACTCGCTCAGCTCGTAATATAATTTATCGCTTCAGGGTATTATAATGCTTATTTCTCCCCAAAATCT
The DNA here is from genome assembly GCA_030068015.2 of Neoceratitis asiatica. Taxonomy (NCBI): domain Eukaryota; kingdom Metazoa; phylum Arthropoda; class Insecta; order Diptera; family Tephritidae; genus Neoceratitis; species Neoceratitis asiatica. Next base: position 90,177,314 of record CM061526.1, read on the forward strand.
CTCCCCCCACACCGCTCCCCTGCAGTCTGAAGGCAGTTCCACGTAATGACTTGACTTGTGAAGAAAACAAAGAGTTCCTTCTACCCACAATGGATTCTCGCGAGAAACATACATCAGCCATAACCTAATCAACGCGGGCGTACATACAAACACGAAGAATGATGGTGTGTTAAGTATAGGTGTAAGTGCACTCACCCGCACAAAGTTTAGCAGCCAGGAAAAGCAGCTTAATTAGCAACGCCTGCCATTATTGTGACTGGTGCTTATGACATATACACGCAAGTATGCTTATAATCGATGTGAATTGTGGCATGCGCCGTTATTTGGCATTAATGAGATTGGGTTTAATGAATGTCACACCCTCAATATGTTTGTGTATTATGTATTAGTTAGTTTTAGGCTTATAGAATATTAAGAAAATTATTTCAAAATTATGCAAATTATTTTATTGAAAAAAAAATATATTGTATATATGTATATAAATATATAACACATTTACGCACCACATGCCACCAAAGCTAAACCGAACTTAAAAATAAAATTCGTTTAAATTATTCTAAATAATTTTTTCATGAATTTACCACAAGCCAAACTACTAAAATTTCACGAATTTGAATTTCTACTTGTTTTTATAGCCATATGTATATGTATGTGTATACCTTGCAAATATTTGTGGACCATATGATCCATTGGAGTACTTAAAAATTAACTCCTCTGGGTGTACAATTGGACCAACTCATGTCTCAATTCCAACTTGATGCGGCACGACCACACTTCGTGTTTTACCGATAGCAATCACTACACGAAGTTACTTTTTACCAATATAGATGATATTCGAAGCTAAAAATTATTTTCGAATGTAATTCATCACAGATACTCCATAATGTAATCCCCTGTAGATGCTGCACGGAGTAATTTTGTGGAGTAGTTTCAAATTTAATTTGCTATAGATACTCCATGGAGTACTCGTATGTTATGCAGAGGTGGAGTGTAGTATGTTCCAACCCCAGAATAACACAATTTTAATTGGACAAAGTTCTTTTATGGATTATGATTGGTTTTGGATTACTCTATTGCCCGTATGGAGTATATATTTCACGCGTGCATTGGGTACTCGTGTTGTTTGCAGGGTACCTGTACCTATGTGTTCATATACGAGTATGTATTTAGTATTCATTCAATACTGGAAACCACACGAATTTTCAATTCGCTGTGATTGGTGTGCGGTTTCAAATGCTTTGATTACCGCTACCATGGTTACTATTGGTTTATGCCACAAAACATTTTGTGGTCGAATTTCAAAAAGCACGTGTGAAACGATATACCGCGCAATAATTGGCAGCGTTTGGTTGAACAAATCAATTTTTTTTTTTTTTTGCTTTGTCTACGTATCAATTTTTATGTTTGTATGTATGTAGTGTGCCCATGTGTTTTTCCCTTTTAATTATAAAATATTTTTAGTTTCTACCTTGTAGAATGTGAATCTATTAATTTGATGCCAAATTCAATGGATAACTACAAAAGCTAAATTCAGGTCTTTCGCTTTCACTATTTCGGTATGATTCACCAGTCTTACGTCACAGCACGCTATATGAAGGAAATGAAAAAAGTGCTCCCTTTGGCCATGCCACATTTTTGATATAAAATTATCTACTTCTTCTCAATTGGCATATTCACAGTTAACATGATTATAACATAGTAAAAAAAGAGCGCGCCACTCGTATCTTCTTTTCGCAGTTCGTTGATATTAAGTGAAACAAGCCCAATCTTCATCTTATACGGGCATGGTATAAGCAACTTTTAAGGCGAGTGCTGGAGAGCTTTCACTTAATTCCCTGAGCAATATAAATATCGCCATATCTCTTACAGTAATCCGCAAAGGACAGTAAACTTTCCGCGAAACCTTGCTCTGCAATACTTCCAAAGCCGTCTCGTCCGATGTTGACAATGTCAGGCATCTGAGCCATAAAATTAGATATGAATGATGAATTACCTGCAGAGTTTAGTTTCTTCTTCTGCAATGAGAGCTTTATTTTCCCTTTGTCTGCTTAGTCCAAAGTAGTGCCTGCTGGCAAGTGTAGTTCTGTGGTAGATTCCAAGTTAATGCTGGTTCCGTTTCCGTAAAGGAAATATTTTGTAATACTTCAACAGTGACGAATAAGTTGAGACGAGGTCGTTTCTTTCATAACAGGACATATTTCGTTTTTTTCCACGTTCATCGATGCGACAATATCCCAAGGAATTTGCAACAATTTGGAGATATACCTTTAAGTGAATTGAAGGCAGAAGAGACAAGTTCCAATAGTCGTGCATAATTTCGTTCAACTATATCCTGAAAAGAATCTGATGCATGTACTTTGTAACCTCTGCAGCTAATATGCTCTCGGCTCCCTACGATTTATTCTATGTTAGTCGATTGAGGATCGTGTTTGGCGTCTCGGGTGTTTTGTTTTCACAGTTTCAATATGCTCTGAACATATCTCAGCAGATCACCTTCTTGGTTGCTAAGTGAGTAAGTCATGTTATTCTACTTCAGAGAACTTTTGAACAGTTTCCACCTCAGCTAGTTTCTCAACACATCATCCTGCAAACGTCACATTTACAACAAAAAGTGATAGCTTAAATTCAAATTTTAAATAAGAAGTCTGGTTCCATCTTTAACAAGAAAATCTTTTTATCTAATGCCACAGTGAAACTGATACCGATGTATGGAACACAGCTTTCACCCGACCTGCAAAAGAACGCCCAGTTGGCTTACTTTCAACTCGCTTATAACTGGCATTTACTTTACAATACTGGTGTTAATTGCCAAAATATAAAATAATATTTTTGATATATTTAAGGGTAGAGCAAAACAAAATGAGTATATACCTTTTGGAAATTTTTCTTCGTTTTTCTCTTGCATTCTGAAAAATAATTCATGTTTTATTTGATTTTTTTTTTTTTGAATAAACTATGAGGCGTGTTTTTACTTACTATTCCATTTTGAAATTTCACTAAACTTTGAAGTTTGAATGAAATTTCTCAATAATTTAACGTTTGGCAAGAATTTGGCTTGAGTTTTCTCAGTGGCTCATTCACAATAGTGTCACTATTTTACTTAGCAATACAACTGTGAGTACACAGGTCGGGTATTGTTTAAGTGACTTCAAGCCAAATCGTGTCAATTAACTCAAGTTGCTTATTTTTGTATCGTTGTTTTACATATTATCCAATAACCAACCTTACGTTCTTTTGCAGGTCGGTTGTAAAAGAAAATGCCTAATAATATCCGCGTAATGAAAAAATATTCATAAAGATTTGCACCATCAAAGAATCAAAGAAGATATTGAAATTGTAGCACAAAAATACGTAAAAAAAACATATAAAATCATCTGGACAATTCGGCTAACACCTTGGCCGCCGCAATAAGACAAACCCTTCTAAAGAGAAGGGACTTACCAGCGTTGTAAATTACAATACTCGGCCAGTGGCTCATTCTCAGCTAAATTTAGTTTAAGATTTGATTACTTGTTGTGAGATTTCCGTTAGCAGAATTCAATAAATATATACAAATGTTAAGAAAAAAACTATTTCAACTCTAACTTAGCCTAAACTGACACTCAATCTAGCAGAGATTTACTTAACTCCATGAAAATAGTAATTTCTTTTGCAGTTTATGAGATTTCCAGTACATCTCAAGCTGCATCTCCTGTTTCAAAAACCGATCCCACAGAGACCAGAAGGAAAAGTGCAAGATAAGTTAAATTTCGCTTAGTTCCAAAGCACTCTTTACAAAAATATAAGCTATTAAAAGGGTAATATATAAGCTAATTATAAATCTCTGTTCCACAGTCACAAATCTTCAAAGCCATTTATGACATATTGCCAGGCAGTAGATTAGGGAATTTCGTAAATGCCTAATAAAAATATAACGGTTGTCAATAAAAATTGTGAAAATAAATTAAAAGCTTATTATAACGGCCCAACAAAGCCAATTCTGAAAGCAACACTGCTCCCCCCCCCCCCCCACCCTAACATTGTTACAAAAAGGAAGGAAACATTTAAATTCACACAGCCATATTAGACTTAAGCGGCTTAGAAGCCCAGCTGAGTTTTCAACACGTAGTGCCATATACTCGTATGTGAGTAAATGTGTGTGTGAATTTATAGGCTTGAATGTGCAAAAGTAGATTTAGTAGATGTGCATATATGCCAATTTTATAGCTAAAAGCAAACAAATTAAAAGGGGGGGGGGGACCAATAAATGACATCACATTAAACTCAAACAAAAACAGTAAAAACGAAGAAGAAGAATAAAAAAGGAGTATGGAAAAAGGGCAAGTGCAAATGAAGAGATAAAGTTGTTGTAGAGAAAAAAGTTTAGCCATAAACGAAAATAAACGCGTTGAGACTAATCTGTTGTCGTCGTCGCTGTCGGTGGTAGTACCGGTATAGGTGCCGGTGTAAGGGGCTAAGAGGAGAATATAAATAAAATTGAAGCAGTTAATTACTCTTGACATGGCGGCACGCAACACACAGCTGAGGACGACGCTCTCCGATGAGTCAACTTCTAGACAAAATGTTTAACTTCATGTAATTGCAAGACAAGCAGCAGACTCCGGCGACGGAGTTGAGTATGAATTTCGTGTAGGTAGTTGATTTATAGCACCATATAGGCAGCTAAGGGCACGAACAATTGCTGCATAGTTCGTCGGTTTTCGGTTTTGTTTTGTAGTTTTTTTTTTTTTTGTTTTTTTTTTTTTTTTTTGGTGTTGCTCAGCAGTTTGACTAACCATACTGTGTCATTCCTCGAAGCAGTTCACTTACTCAAACTGCGATAATCCTTTGCCTTAGCTACTACTCTCTACTCCTACCTCTACTGCGCGTATACGTAACCTTACTTGTACAGAAGCCTACAGGTTACCATTTAAATTGCTTATAACATATGTTGCAAAATACATAATATATATATGTACTTGTTGCGCGTTTTCAAACGATTTACAGAGTAATAAAATACCAAAATGTAATAAATTTTGCTAATGCAGGACAATCGTTGGACTTTGAACATTTTATAGTCGCATTTTCATTGTTTATTGAAAAAGTTAATAGCAAAAGCGTAGGTAGGTCTGAGCTTTGAAGACACGATTTTCAATTGCTTACGCGTATTTGTAAAGAATGATTAATTCGGTCAAATTCACAACGTTAATGGCTAATATTGACCAACTCTTTGTCAGATTTTACAAAATACAGGGTTTATTGCTAAACACTTCAGTAGAAGTGTTCTCCTTCTACTGAACTGTTTATGACAGTGGCAAGTTTGTGAGGGAACCAAAAGAGTGATCTGTTAACCTTTATCCTCACACTCAAGTAGAGAACACTTTTCGAGATTGCTTAATTCCAGTAAAAAAGAAACGGCCGCAGATGGTATCCTAGAGATAACGACGGAATAAACATTCCGACACCCGAAAAACACAAAGTTCGAGCATCCCTTGCTCGTTTGCAGAACAACAAAGCGGTGGGTGTCGATGACTTATCGGCTGGGCTATCAAATCTGGCGGGGAAGAACTGATAAGGTGCATGTATCCCCAAAATAGACATATGTTCACATTGCAGATCGCCTTCCTTGCAGAAAATAGTGATATGAAAGCCTCGCCGGCAATTGGAACCCAAGTGTGATCTGCACAGTCCATAAAAAGTACAAATATTGTTTAAGAAACCTCCCTAATATCGTCAAAGAAAATAGCTGACTCAAAACAATATAGTTTCTTTGAGATCTTCGATGTTAAAGCCAATTTCTCACAGAGTGACTCTCCCAACACACATTAAATATCAATAAAATAAAAATAATAATAATTCATATTAAATTAATTTTATCTTAATTATCTGACCTGTGATTTCCAAGCAATTGCATCGCTTTCACGTTAACCGAAAATAATTACGACATAAATAAACACACACACACACACACCTACGCACCATAGACGCACTCGAAGACTTTGAGTTAAGTTAATTCAAGAGAATATAATTTCGATAATATATGGTTTCCACATAACCACTTACCACAACATATATATACACTTACATACGTCTACATATATATTTGGGTGCTTGGCGCACCGCATCGTTTAATCTACTACATACATAATACATCTACCTACTTGTGAATACACTTGAATGGTCAAAGTTCAAGCCAATCAACCGTTGCATTTTAACATGACAAAAGCACTGCGGTTAACCGCTACAATATACAACAATACAATTTATATAACATGTATGAGTGTGTATACCACAAGTGGCACTGCTTGTATGTTGTATGTTGTATGAATGTGTGTGTGTGTATGTTCCCTGTAATGAGCATTATCGTGAGTTTACCAATTTAATTTGGCGAAAGTGATTCATGCATAATTTTATTATTCGGATTTAATAAAAGTATTTCAAAAGCAATTATCAAAAGAATGAGAGAACTCAATTCGAAAGCGAACTTCGTTTAATCGAAGTCAATATCCCTTTGATATTGCAATTTATTAAATTATGTTATAATTTCGTTAAGTATAAAGTAAAGGAATTCACTTTTACCTACTGAAGTGCAGTTTAAAATTGTTTTGGTTTATCGAAATCAACTTAAGCATAAGTATCGAGGAGATTATGCCGTATTACATGTTCAACAATTTCTTATAATTATAATTATTATTATAAATGTGCCATTATTTTTAAACTTTTCTGGTAATAAACCCTTTTTTAGTATAATTTTCCTTATTCTTTTGAACGATGCTATTAAAATGGCCTTACTTTTTACTTTAACAGACGTTTAGTGATTGCCCAGCAGCTGCTAACAGTATGTGTCATAAATCTTTTAAGGTTTCACGCCTCCGCAGTTTGCCGTCAGCTAAGTTTGTTTTGATGTCAGACGAGCGTATTTGAGTAGTTTTTGGTGTTTTTTTTTGTAGCTGTTAGTTGTTTATTAATTGTTTTATTTTTATTGTTTTTTTTTTTGTCAAACTTCATGGCATTAATTAAAGATCAGCCAATTAAAAATATATGTATATATATGGACAGCAGGTAACTAAATTTGTAGTTCTTCATATATATGTGCATGCGAATAATTACAAAAAATTATTTCTCTCTTTAACAAAGGCAAAAGGTATTTTTCTTGGCTATCATATGAAATAGAAAATTCTCTAAAGTCAAAGAAAAATAATAATAAATAAATTTATTTTTGTAAAGCGGAATTAATGACAAAAATTCATAAAGACTTCTTACTTAAATTCCTTGGTGTATTAATAGGCTTAATATTACTCATACGCCGTGTGTGACAATTTGATATAACGAAACTTATGTTGCTCAAACGCCTACTCAATTATTTATTTTGTAAAGTGCAGATAAACATATATCTAAATGTTGCAAATTAAAATAATTGACCTCATTTTCATAGTTAACATTGGTGTCTAGCAGACTTTTCCTGGATATGAAGACCATCGCATTCAGCGTACGTTGGAGAGTGCGAACACTGCAAGGAACTATTTTATTACTATTATCTATATTATTGTTATCTGATTCGCTGATAAGACTTTTTACAAATTTTAATGGCTCGACCGTGCACAAGTGCTTTAAATGATTTGTGTCTCTTGGGGTTATGAACTCTTTCCTACCGGATCCTTTTTCCGACCATGATTGCTCGTTTTCCCTCGCTTTGCTACAATTTTATTACTGTTGTGTGACTAATGCCAAAGCGGGGCGCGCTTTCGCACGTTTGCTTTGTGAAAAACTATTATTTCAAAATTTATTGCAACAGAAATGTTCTTAGTTGGAGTTGGCGGTTTTGGTACAGACTGACCTTACATTCAAATTATCCGTATTAAAATTGAAAATTTGTCCACCAAACATGAAGTACCCTTATATATGTAGTTATCAAGTGTTACCACTTAGGTATAGTTTACAATGATTTTAACAAACTTACGAGCTAATTTATTAGCAAGTCCGAGATAGCTTTAAGTGGAAACATTTTTTGTCGCTGAGTGTGTATAAAAATATTTTTTTGTATGTTTGTTTTCTAGGTTCTCCAAAACTACCGAGCAGATTATATAACAAATTTATTAGTATGTTCCAATGACTCCCAGGAAATGGACCAGATGTTGACCTATTCGAAATAATGGTATTTATGGTTCTATTTACGAGAAATTTAGTAAATAAGTAGCTTTTTCGTTATATTATAGTAATCTACTAGTAAACTTTTGTATACCGAAAATAGACTATGGACCAGGAATCATGTTCGCTTTACACGAAACTAAATACTTTCTTTACGGGAAAGGGGACAGATGGGTATGTTCGATACGTCGATTGGCAGGACGTCTGCCAATCTGTTGAAGAGCAAACCATTCACCTTTCGCTCTTTACTACTAATGGGCTTATGCTGTAATTCGTTTAAGATTTTGAATTTAATTACGCAAATTCTATTGATAAATATTTTTTTTTCCATTGCCTCATTTCCAATAATTTCTTTCTCGTTGAAATTTTTTAAATGATAAAAGCTTTTGTTAAATTTCTCCTTTCTGCGTTGCGTAGCTAGCTTTTCATAATATTTATAGTTGAAAATAATCATTTCACAGTCGCGCTGCTATGCGGTGGGCACGGAAGGGATTTGATTTTGCAAGATGAAATTTTATGTCGAAAATCAAATCGAAAATCAAAACAATGTCTAAGCATGGCCGAAAACAGCACTACTTTCTTGTTTATAAATGCGATCGGTCCTCCACAGAGCAATTTAATGTATTCATATGTCTTTCTGACGAGTACAATTATTGAGTTCAATTTATGGCATTCATCAATATATGTATTTAAAAAAATATTTGACTCCACTCTGATCATTGTCACATCGTATGTTTTTTGGTTAAAGGAATTTCACTTTTATCTAAGCCTATAAACTAAACAAGGAAATATTGAAAATTTAAGATCATCAGCGGCACCAAGGACAAACTTGTATCGCGGTACGCTACTAAATAAGTGAAAACTATGAGTTTAGTAGAATATCATAATATCAGTTGCATTTTCATTTGAGTATCAAAGAATCCCGTACAAGCGCTGTATCACACTCGCATAAGCACATTAAAGTTACAAGCACGAGACAACGGGATACATTTCATTATCACGTTGTTGTTTATACAAATATACACATATTTATATGTACATACGAGTATATATCTACAAGTAGACGCTGCTTGAACGTATTAACTTTAGCTATTCCACATACACTTAATAAGTATGAAATTGAACCGAATATTCACATGGCTTCTACTTGTACATACAGCTACAGCCCGCACTCTCGCGCACAAATTCAGCTGGCGCCATATGGTTTATGCATATGTATGTACGAGTATATTGAAATGTGAGTGGGTATATATTTACAGCCAGCCATACGTTAACGCACTCGCTCTTGCCCACTCACCCACTCACCCGTTACCTTGCACGTGTATACTCGTATGTAAGTGTATTGCATGGCACAGGAACAACAGGTTCGCGCGTGTTAGTAATTGCTTTTTACTTTTACGGTCACCTTAATTTCATGTGGTTTGTATGGCCTACACTTGGTTATGCATAAATCAACACATTTAGAGGCCTTTTGCATGTCTGTTATCTTCTAACACCAGCAATGTTTGTATTAATGGATTTGGCACTTTCGAAAATAACAGTAATAAAAGGTGAAACATTTCTAGCTGAGAAGGTTTACAAGCAGCTCCAAGCAAATAACAGATTTTAAATTTTTGAAACATAAGCATATTATTTGAAAATGCTGAAAAGTGGAAATGATTGTATGTGTGAGATATTGAGAGAGAAAATGGTGAATTTGGTGAGTTTTAATAATGATTATGAGCGATTTGATGTAGATGGAAATGATTTCAACCAACTTGGAAAGTAATTGTGAAAGGAGATTTTAAGTTGAAGAAAGTAAGGAGTTATCCGTTTAGTGGTTTCGAAAGTGCAGGGCTGCATATTGATATCTGTCAAACTTAACTGTCAAGCCAAACATGTTTTGTTTTAGAGTAAATGGCAGGTATTTAAGAAAATGGATCGCTTAACAACCGCACAACGCCTTGTTGATTGTTGAAACCAACTAAACAAATGGTGATTCAAGCGTGGCATCGACTCGTTCTTTAAGAGGAGATTATGCTGCATATAATCGTCCAACTACTCAAGTAATTGGTAAAATTTTAAGGAAATTTGGAGAGATTGGATCGGTTAAAGACATTGTAAGGCCTGTAAATGATCGTTTTGTTTGTTCTACCTCAAGTAGAACTGTTGTAAGTGAAAGTGTGGCCGAAGACCGTAATGTATCTATTTTATTTTTCGACGTTCTCAAGAGCTGAGACTTTCTTCCGGCACATTATAGCGTTTTTGCACTTGGACCTACACCAATATCCATATAAAGTCCAGTTCACACAACAACTGAAGCTGGCTAACCATTCACAACGCCGTAGTTACTCGAGTGGGTGCTTGAACAACAAGCAGCGGACCGTGATTTTTCCAAAAAAAAAAAGTTCCTTAAGCGACGAGGCATATTTCTCACTCGGTGGATACGTAAATAAGTAAAATTGTCACATTTGGGGTTCCGAAAATTATCGAAAAATTCAAGAGAGCCCATTACACCCTAGATGTGTGATTGGACCTTAATTCTATGAAAACGGTAAAGGCGAGGCTTTCAATGTCAATTCTAAGCATTATGGTTATGATAACCAACTTTTTTTGACTTGCAATTGAAGAACACGACTTGGAAAGTATGTGATTCCACTAAGATGGTGCCAGATGTCACACAAAACTAGCAAATATGGTTTAATTGTCGTCCTGGCGATGTCAATTTGCGACCGGGATCGTGCGATTTGACACGCGTTGGACTTTTATTGTGGGGCTAAGCGAAAGACTGTAGCTCTTGTGCACTTGAAAACCAGCATTCGTCAAGTTATGGCTGAGATCGCCCAATATGTGCCAAAAAGTGGTCGAAAATTGCCTCAAACTGGTCGAAGACTGCAAAATGGTCATTTGAATGATAAAGTGTTTCACATATAATTTCGAGATTCATATTTTTTCATAAAAAAAGAATTTCATGAAAAATAAATTATTTAAATTGCATTTTATTTGCGCTTATTTTGGAAACCTCGAAAAGGATAACACTGTATTCTAATCAAAACAACCTATCTAATAAAAAAAAACAACAAATGAAGCTTCTTAAGAATTCATTTATTTTAATTATGAATATTATTTGGATTTTCTGCTCATAATAACCCCAAAATTTGCTTGTAAAACAAAAAATTAAATTATATTTAAAAATCATATCAATATTTAGGAAATATATATAAATTTAGTATTATATTCAAAGTGAATTTTTAATAAAGTTTTCACATCAACTCAACTTCAAGTTGGCTGAAATCCCTGTTATATTCGTCAACCCCATGTCAAAAATAAAAGTAATCTTAACAAAAACCAATCTATTTAAATTGATTACTGACTTAGCGGCCCCATTATCTTATCCATCTATCATTTACTCTTTCTTATTCAATATCCCAAGAAATCACCTTCTTCAAATAGAAAAATTGCAAAATTAATTCAACAGTTGATATTCCGTGGCCCCTTTCCACTTAAAAAAAAAACACGCACACACACTCAAATAATTGTGTACACTGGTGTTGAGAAGTAGGCGAAAGTGAAATCCAATTTTTCCAATTACACTAAATAACCCATATAAAGCCAATAATCTAATCTATCAAATATCTGATTGATGGCGCCGAATCAATGAGCGAAATAAATAATACGCCCACATTTATTTATTGCTAAGTATTTATTGTATTTGACAAAACACTAGTGAACACACACACACACACACACACACATATGTAACGGCATTTATTTGTTGGCCGAAAATACCAGTTAGTCAAGCGGCAAAAAATGTAAATAACAGTTGGCTGTGACGGTTGGACAACGCCTATACAATCTATCTAAAATCTATCATTAAAATTTTGTCGGTAAATGTGTGATGATTGAAACAAAATTAAGTTCAAACATATGTAAATTGGCTAAACGTATAATCAGCCGCCTGATTCACACAGTTGGACAAACGAAATATATTTGTTTGTCTATTAGTTACCCGCACAGGAGGCAAAAGTAATTGTAGTGATCGGGAGAAATTTTTAATAATATTATTAAATTTGATTGAACGGTAAGAGCTTTGAATTCGAAATTTATTAGACGAATTCTGGCGTTGTGTCTTTTGTACAGTTAGACTCATCTTCTTACGGGTTTTTAGAACCAAAAAGGGTTTTTAGAACACCTACTTAGATTATTATTATTTTTTTAAACTTAAATTCCATCATTTCAGAAAGAAAAAACCATACAAAGTATAAACAGTTACATTAAATAAAATGAAAATAAAGATATATAAAAAATTGCATAATAAAATTTAATTTAATTTAATAAAGTAAAATAAAATAAAATAAAATTAATTAATATAAAATTAAATAAATATAAAAATAAATAAAGTAAAATAACGTAAACCTAAATAATATTAAAATAATAAAAATAAATTGAAAAAAAATTTTATATAAAAAAATAATTTAAAAAAAATTGAAAAATAAATTTTATTAAAAAAATAAAAAATATAAAAAAAATTAAAAATTCAAAAATTCAAAAAAAAATATTAAAAAAATAATAAAAATAAATAAAGTAGAATACTATATTTTCTACATAAAGCAAATAAAATAAAATGGAGTGAAATGAACAAAAAAATAAAATAAAATAAAATGAAATGAAATAAAATAAAATAAAATAAAATAAAATAAAGTAACATAAACTAAAGTAATATTAAATTAACTAAAAAATAAAATAAAACAAAATCAAAAAAAAATATATCTAAATTAAAATGAAAAAAAAAATCAAACGAAGAAATATAAGGTAGAAAAAAATAAAATAATGCAAAACAAAATTATTGAAGCCAGAAGCCTTCAAGGTTTGAGAGCCATGGAGGGACTGTCAGAACTACCAAGCAGCAGAAATCTGTTAAAAATCGGTGTTCCCCCTTTTCCACATTCGTAAATACATAAGGGGTATTCTCTTAGTCTAGGAAATTCATGCTACGGCGCACGGATAGGAAATTTTTTCTATTCGTGCAATGGCACAACAACAAAACACATGCAAAAAACATATGGTACAATAGGAAAAATATCCTATACCAAAACCTATGTATATTTATTTCCCACAGATAGCAAGAAGGAAAATGCAACCCTGTGAAGGGAAAAGCAACCCTATGCCTGTGTGGTTGTTATTATTTCACTTGAATATGTCACAATTTTGCAACTGGGGTGCTCTCGATCTCTAGCACATTTCCATAGGAAATATTTGCATAGACAAAGAGAATACCCCTATAGAAAGAAAATAGCGGAATAAGATTTTTAAGGAGTTAGGCCACTCTAGAATTTTCGGTAAACGGATTTTTTTCTTTCAAATTACACATTATGGTCTCAAAAATGTAATCCCGAAAGATTATGACAGATAAAGATGCCCCATTTTCGTCTCAAAACTTTAAACGCGTTTTTCTCAAAACTGCATTCTTCAAGTTGGACGGAAACATAACTCAAACAATTTACAACCGATTAACTTGAAATTTTGAGAACCTCTTCAGAAATACATTATCTGCAGAAGTACGTTGGACTCTTTTTATCTTGCATAATTTTTTTTTTTATTAACAATTTCTCGAACAATTTTTTAGGCGAAATTGTTACTTTTTCCTTTAGAGACCCGCCATTCTGTCAAAAATGTATATATTGAAAAAATCCTACGTACTTCTGTAGCTAGTGCTATTTACAAGCAGAAATCGTTCAACAACTTTTTAAAGTAAAAATTACAAGAGCTGTGAGTCCGGCCGTGGTTCCCGAAAACATGTAGACATCCTACGAAGAACGCTGTATGGCCGCCATTTTTAAATTAATTTTTCTTAAAAAATAGTTAAAAGCAGTTAGTTATATGTATAATGTCAAAAATCAATTTATTTAATATTTTTCCCGAAAAAAAATCTCAAAAAGGCTTATTATAAATAATAATGTTAAATAAGTGAAAGCAAAGAATCAACAACAAAGTTATTTAGAAACAAAAATTCCAGTCTCAAAAAAAAAGTGGAACAAAATATTTAAATAAAACCTGTTTTAAATGAAACGCTTTGAAGACCTATATGTAGTATAAAAGTCTGATTTTCTGTGGTCAAAAAAATTTTGTTTAATAAATTTGGTTTCCTCGGGCGTAAAAAGAATTAGCTTAAAAAAATATATATCTTCTTTTTTCCATAAAACAAAAGAATTTCTCTACTTGAAATTCTTATTTATGTACATTAATTAGGATTTTCTCGGAGGCTAAAGATGCCATTCTAGGTATTTTTCAACAAAATTTCTTTCAAAAGAACAACATCAAAGCTTGCTGCATTTTGCTTAAGGAACAAAAACATTTATTTCCATAACAACCAGCAGTTGAATTCTTTTTTGCACTTCTTGACTGAGAAGTTCAAAACATATTTTAAATTGCACATAAATATCACTCAGATCTACATATATCCTTATAATAATAATGTGAGAGCTAAAATTCTCATTACAAGGTATATCAATAGAATTTATGTTCGGTTTTTAACTCGCTTACACGCCCACCGGCAAGCACAGACTTATTCATGAAAAGAAAAAAATTGTTTGCCAAAAACCAAGGAATTGTTATGCCAAATATTATGACAAAAAATAATGTTACTGTTTTTTTGTATGATTTGCTCGAGCTGCAGTAATCACACGTGTGCAGCCTTTGGCTGTTAGGTAGCATCAGGTTGCGTTGAAGGTCACATTAACTCATATTCGGAGGGGAGATTTACCAAAGCTTCACCTGCCGCATATATTTACGTATACATATGTTTATGTATTTATATTGAGATGACGTTAAAGTTGGAGCGTAAAGTCAGCAACCAGCAAATCACCATTCACCAATTTTTTAAAACTACTCAATTGATATTTAAAAATTTTTATAAAAAATATATTTTTTTTTTAATTTGTATCAGGTGTAATTAGATTTGGTGCAATCGAGCATTAAGTAAAATCACAATGAAAAAGCTTCGAGTCTATCAATTTTAAGAGATCAAGTTGATACTTGTCTTGATAAGAAGACTAAACTTTTCAGCGCGCTTAATAATTTTGGAATATTTCAACTGAAATGAGATAAATAGTAGCTTCTAACAGTTATGGCAAAAGATGGTAACGCTAATGCTCAGTTTTGGTTGATAAGAGGTAGTTCAACTGTAAGCGTTCTTAATATCGCATCTGTATAGGGATGCATGCATTTCCAAGAATCTAATTATATTTTCATAATTATTAAAATAAAATAAAATAACGGCCGCTGTGGTCGAGTGGGTAGCGAATGGCATGCGGGAGGTCTTGCCTTCGAATCCTGGCCAGTTCAACATCTGAAACTTTCACGGCCTCAACCTTTTCAAGTATATGTCTGTTAGAAAGTAAAAAGTTCCTCATAAGAATTCATCAGCCATTCGAAGACGGCTCAGGATAAACTGGAGATTCGTCCATATGTTAGCAAAAGTGTCAAGTGTCATGTACGTTACAAGTTGAAGGAGAAGCTCAGCCGAAAATCGCTACTGCGATTATAAAGCATTATACATACATATATATAAATTTATTTCCCGTTCTGGCATAAATTTCGCTCTTGAGACGAATTATTGTAGGCATATTCAGTATTAATTTTTATTTAAATTCTTATTATTACGAGTATTATCTACGTAACATATACATACATATGTATGCATTTGTATGTGGTTATATATACGTATTTGTATGTGGTTATGTCATAACATAAGCCAACAAGTATGCACCGAAAAATCACTCAATAAAAGGAAAAATTAAAAAAAAACATTACAGCGACGCGAAACACATCACACACACACACATATATATATGGATACACTGACAACATATAGAAAAAAAATTAAAATACTTTCATATATACACATACACACACACTTAAACTTTATATGATGTGTTAATGTCAGACGTTGTGGCACATACAAACGCGGTGTATATATGTTAACGAATACGGCGATGAGGGTACGCTTGTTGCGCCACAACACACACATGCACGTACACATACACAACTTTGGTAAATTTCAACTTTTTATTTTTATTTTATTTATTTATTTTTCGCTACGTGTTAAACGTGGCAGCACATGCTGACAATACACTTTTCCCCCCACATGACATTTGGCTAAATATGTATGCATGTATGTGTGTATGAACGTAACTGTTGTTATGTTTTAATCCATTATAATTTCGCTCATCTCCGGTGAAATGCGGCAACGATTTCTTTCCGTTATGTGAGATTATAAATTTAACGAATGAGCGTGTGAATGCTAATATGTACATATATAAGTGCGTGTGTGTGTCTGCCAGTATATGGCTCACATACATCACAACTCACACACACACACACGCGTTTTTTATTCGTGCTTTTTGCACAGGTTCCGCACACCTGATGACAAATATTTGCATTTGTGTTTGTATATTCCTTGCTGTTTACTTTTTAAAGCCACTGGGTACCGTTATAAGTGTACCGTTCTGAATTTAAGCTTCGCGGCTAATGAGAACAGACATGAGTTGACTTTTTACCATTAAAGCTGTTCGAGCTTAACAAATTGATTTAACGCTCTACACATATACAAGTAAAACATATAAATATGTTCTTCAAACACATACATATGCAGGTATATACATATTATACATATACAACATATACTTGTGCGGAAAGCAGAATAATGCAGTGGTAGTTTGTTAAGGACAACGAAAATTTATAGCTAAAATCAGTAATTTAAAAGCTGCCTTTGTTGCTTTTGGTAATTTCAGAACTTTCTTCACAGAGAGAAAGAGTGGAAAAATCCTGTATATCCCTCTTTGAATGTCACCTACATTCTCTCTGTGTCTACTCGCCTCTCTCCCCGATTCTCTGATAAGATAATGTACAAATATCAATTAATCATCAAACTGCTACTCGCAACAGCTGCTCTGGCAAGCAGTAAAATTTATTAAATTTCCCACAAAAAAAAAGATAAATTTAACATTTACCACTGAAAATGCAAAATATTTGCAACAATTATTCAGCCCTCTGCGTGCCCATTGCACCGTGTTATTCGGTATTTCATGCATAAGTTGAAAGTGAAAACCGACACTTTCACCTCAAGCCAGTTGAATGCAGAAAAAGTGCATATTCAATTTAATTAAAAATCCATCATTAAAATGGATAAATACTGGAAATTTACATACAGGCTGCATTAAAGCTGAAAAAGTTTTTATATTTTTGCATTGATTATGGGAATTTGATTGTTCGAAGATATTGTTTCTGTGCAGAACTATGTGGAAAAAATGTTTAATGCAAACATTCCCAAGAAATACACACTCTCTTTTTATAATTTGTAGTTATGAAAATGCGGAAAATCGTAAATATCGATGTGGTAGGAATTTAATATAGAAAGAAGAAGTAAGGGAGTGAGGTGGATTTGCGCCTTACAGCTGATTACTTGTCAAAGCTTAAATGAACAGCTGATCAGCTGATGTAATATTTTTGACACATTTTATAATAGATGGAAAATTTTAAGACTATTCAGAGTTGCTGTACCTCTGATTATTATGTTATTTTTTTTATTCTTTTTCCCCTTTATTATATGCTTGGTTGTTTTACTAGCATTTTGATGGAAATTTTTAAATAATTTAATATAATAATTAATGTAATATGGTAATAGGCTAGAATTTCCAAAAATGTCGAAATATTCAAAAATGGGCTTGTCACTCAGAAGTGATGGCTATTTTGGAGGTCGCCACACCGCTTTTAAATTTGAAGTAAGTCTTAAACCAGAGTTGAAATACTGGTGTTGTCCCAAATCATTGATAGTTATGCTTTTCAATCAAAATACACGGATTGCGAGTCAATACAGCATCGACAACATTCAAAGATGGAGTGTTTTCATCCGTAAGAACCAAATGACCTAGCCAGCGTAGCCGCTGTCTCTTAATTCGTTAAACCATGTCAATGCTGTCGTATATCTCGTACCATCGGCTCCGATATTTACCGTTGTCACTGCGTAAATAACCAAAAATCGTACGCAAAACCTTTCTGTCGCAAACTCCCAACACCGACTCATCAGATGTTGTCATTGTTCATGCCACTGCCCAATATATCACGGGAATGATGAGTGATTTGTAGAGTTTAGTCTTCGTTCGTCGAGAATTAGCTTTACTTTTCAACTGTCTATTCAGTACAAAGTAGCACCTGTTGGCAAGAGTGATTCTGCGTTTGATTTCCGGGCTGACATTGTTGTTGGTACTATAGCTGGTTCAAAGGTAGACGCAACTTTCTACGACTGGGAGCCGAGTCGTGAATGCGATGACTTTTTTTGACGACAAGAGATATTTCGTCTTGTCATCGTTCACTACCAGACCTATGCGCTACGCTTCCCTATCCAATCTGGAGAAAGCAGATATCATTTTCTCCAGCAATAGTTTAAAGAAGTCACACGAGAAAGAGTCAGCTTTTCTTAAACCGCGTTCGGAATCGAGCGGAGTGGCCGTTCCTGATTCTGGTGGAGCTTTTGATGTTGCTTAACGTCTGCATACAGCCGCAGAAGTTTTGCCAGGATACCAAATTCAGACATAGTGGCGTAGAGGTAGTTCGAGCCTGCTTTAAAATCGTCAAGGAGGTGATGTGCGTCGATTCTTATTTCACTTGTCTTTTCCAAGATTTTATGTATGGTAAATATCTGGTCGATTGTGGATTTTCTGCACTTAAGTCCCAATGATAAGTCGTCGCTTTTTTGTTCTTCAGGTGAGAAATTGCTCTTGGAGATTCTTCATTGTGCAATGGAACATCTGTTTCGTCATCATCTCGTTTGGAGAAAACATAACGTGTTTTCTTAATGGGTGTGTTTGGGCCTAAACGTGTGAATACCTCGGAAATGTCCGACACTTCTAGCTAACATTACCTAAATTCAATAATTTATAACAATTAATTTTATGATACAGATGCCAAAATCTATTAAACTTAAATATTTACCCAACAAAAAATTTGTTTCAATTAAAAGTGTTTGCGCATTTGTAAATTAGTTCAGTCGGCGCCTAATGGCGTTGCCAACTATTCAAAAAAAAAATCATGTAAATATAAGTTAATATAGAAATATTACTCGAAGTCATGACAATTAAGTATTTGAAATTTAAAAAAAAAATCGCAACACCACTTAATCATGCCTTTGGAGCAATTTATTTGAAAGTAATCCTCAAAGGTATCCAAGTTTAAATAATTTAGTACTCTGAGGGGAGGCATGAAAATAATTTCTTTTAAATTCGTCTTGGCCATATTTCAAAAACGCCATTAAAGTAGTTTGGCAACAAATATATTTATCCAACTTAGCACATACACACACAAACACAAACACACTCTCATTTGCGGGCGTATGAAAAAGCAATTTATCAACACTTTAAATCACAATCGCACTCATTACGTAACACACACGACCACCACAAATGAATATATATAAATATATATATATGTAGATGTTTATTTATTGCTATGGGAACTAATATACAACATGTTTTTGTATGCTTGCATGTGTGTGTGTGTGTATGTGTGTGCAATAGAAACTTTAGAAAACTTACGCCAAAGTAATTTACTGCCATGCAAAATGACATTCATCTGCTTAAGTTGTCAAGTGGCATGCAACATGTGCATGTGTGCATGTGGTATGTGGTATGCTGGTGTTTGATAGACTGCTAAACTTTTTGCACACCCACACACACACACATCCATACACACACATATATGCAACTACTTCTTTGCTGTACATTGATCATAAGCAGCAGCAATAAGTTTCGAAACAAAAGCGCCAACACTATTTATTACCACAGAAAATACAAACACACACACACACACATACACTAGCTTTTATTAACACATACTGGCATATGTGTAGATACTTGTACAAGTATTTATTTATATATCATATCAATGCTCCCAAGCCATATGTAGTTATGCGTTGCGTGAATCGCGTGTGGGCTTTGCTCGCAATTAAATTTTCTCAGTGCCTGCACTTAGCAGCTGACATAATTATACCAAGCAGAGCTGCCATAGTGATGTCACACACAAATATATATATTTGTATACACTTAGTAGTTCTTGCTGTTCGTACGCATTCCACATGATACTTGGTACAGCTTTGCTGGGCGACAAGTGTAAACAACAGACTTGGTAACTGAATGTGGCATGTTGCAAGCACCTTATGCTTGGCTGAGTTTTATTGGTTACATAGTGACAAGGGAAAATATTTGTAGTAAACAAGAACTAAGCTCGCCGATCCGATTCACAAAATTTGTATTGCCTTGAAGGCGTAGCCCAGAAACATGGCTGAAAAAGATAGAGCTGCAGTAGTGTGGAACAGGATTGGATTTGTTTTGTTTTCTCTACGCACTTTAGGGGGCTCTTACCAAAAATGATTTAAACCCAGTGAAAAAAATTATGTTAAATCAACTGGATTTCGAGGTTCCCTACTTTTTTAAAGAAAAAACACAGAAATTTCACAATTAATGGGAAATGTTTATTATCATTCAAAAGGATATTCTTTGGCATTAATTTTTTGAAGATTATCTCTTTCAAATGTTAGCCGCGGGTACGTCTCAGCTGGTCCATCATCCGTTGAGTCCAATTTTCGATGACTCATTCGAGCATTTTGACTGGTAACTGGCGAATGACACGCGTGGTATTTTGCTCCAAGGCCTGAATCGGAGCGGTATTGTTAGCATAGACTTTAGACTTTACATATCCGCGCAGGAAATAGTCTAACGGTGTGATATCACACGATCTTGGTGGCCAATCGACCGGCCCAAAGCGTGAAATTATCTGCTCACCGAGGTGTTCTCTCAATAAATCCATTGATTGATGCGATGTGTGGGAAGTGGCGACGTCTTGTTGAAAGCGCGGAGATCACGAGCATTAATTTCAGGTATCAAATAGTCGCTTATCATGGCGCGATAACGGCCGCCATTGACTTTTAGGTTCTCACCGGAATCATCTATGAAGAAATATGGACCTATGATTCCACAGGCCCACAAACCACACCAAATCGTTGTTTTTTCTGGATGAAATTGTAGCTTTTGAATCTCTTCAGGTGACTTTTCGTCTCAAATGCGGCAATTTTGCTTGTGCCAGAAATGGGCCTAATCGCTGAACAAAATTTGACTTGAAAACGTCGGATCTTCTTGGAACTTTTCAAGAGGCCATAGAGCGAAGCGATGTTGCTTAGGAAAGACGGGCAGCTTCACTTCTTGCACAAGCTGTATTTTATAGGCTTTAAATTTAAGACCTCGGCGTAAAATACACTAAGCCGTTCCATACGTCAGCCCGAGTGGCTGCGAACGGCGGCGAATCGACTCTCCACGATATTCGTGTACAGTCTCAGCTACAGCCGATATATTTTCTTCACTGTGTGCTGGACGTGTCCTGCTCGGTCTAATATTATCCAATAATGAATGCTGAGTCTCAAGATGGGTGATGGTGTTGCGAATAGTACGCTCAGTACTGAACAAAAATAATATGACAGCTTGACACGACTCACGCGTGATCTGTCAAAAAAAAAGGCTATTAAAAAACGTACCTATACTTGGATCACCCTTTATTATAACTTTGAGATAGTTCTTTATAAATAGGATAATTTTTACACGTTCATTATGAACAGGATACCTGAAAAGAGGATCCACAACATGCGGCCTGAGAGACCGCAACTTGTTTCATATAGCTTAACGTAGCTTTCTCTGAGACGACTAGCTCGTCCCGCACACTATCCGCAGTTGCATGTCAGCACAGTTCCGACTGAAACTGATACAGCGTCTGAATTTTCTACTAGCCCAAATGAATTTTGTTGCTCGAAAATCGTTTACTACTGGAATTAAAGAAGTTTGTAAATTTAACAGAAGGTGCACCAAGTGATTTTCTTTTCTATTTCTATTAAGCTTCTTCAAGCGACGGAAAGGAGCAACCATGAAATCTATGCCAATTTTATATAGTAATTTTACGCAAGCAAAATTATCTTTATATCAGTGAGTGTAAGGAAATACTCTGTTAAAAGTATCAGCTGGAAGTTTATACCCGCATTTATAGCGAACAATGTGCCTCTATATAAGATTTACTTTTTCTAAACTTGCTCACCTCTCTCTTTTCTCCTCAAAACAGCTCAATTCAGGCATATGTCTCATTAAGAGTTACAATCTAGAAAAGCAATCTGCTCGACGCATGTCAAACAACGACTTCAGAATTAGAAATATAATCTTTTACGACAAAAGAAAACTCAAAATCAAAGCATCCATTAGGTGATTAAAGGTTATACCCATTCCTTCTGATTAAATATATACAACTTCAGACTCTACGTGATCTATAGTGGCATTTATAGAACCCTATAAATGATGAAAGACCATGGCGAGTGGTTAGGTATTCAATTCTCTCGAAGCGTATCTATATATTTCAATAAAAGAACTTTGCGTACCACATCCTTTTGTTTCGGATCTTAAAAAAACACCTATCGATTCGAGCTTATGACTCTCCATACAGTAACAGGCATTGCTAACGACTCAACTAGTGAAGCCGCCGGACCTTAATCTTTACTTTCCATAAAATTTCACCTGTAGCATAAATATTTTGAAACCCTGCATGTGATAGTGTAATAAAATGAAAACTCTTTTCTTCTTTACTCTGCCAACATTCGTACAAAACTTTTCATGTCACAATTCAAATTACAAAAAAAAATATTTTAAAAAAATAAAAATTACAAAAAAAAAATTATTTTATCGCTATCAAAATTTTTAAGTTTCTTCACTATTTTCTCCAAAAAAAATTCAAAATTAGAAAATAATCGCATTAATTTGCAAAAAAAACAACTATTTCAACACTACTTTTCAAAAAAAAATTCAATCAAGTGAGACCAACAAAACTAAAAACAGAACATGTCGAAAAAACTTACAAAAACATCATTACCAAGGACATCGAATGAAAGTAGACGTATTTCGAATAATCTAAATTCGCCACGGGCATCCATTAACGGTAAAACAAAGAGTAGAATATCTCAGGAAACACCGCTGCAGAGCGAAAGAAATTCGAGAAGAGCGTCGGCTGTTAGTGCAACCGAAATCCAAAATGAAGTGCAGTCAACACCGATCGAAGCAAATGAAAATGTCAAAAGGGAGAGTGATGAACGTAGAGAGAGCGAAAAAAAGAAATGCTTCGATGATTGGCGAGAGTTCTACTTGCAGATATTTGGCAGCGTAAAACGCAAATCCGACTTAGTGATAGCCTTCACACATTATATACTCATGAAGAACGGCTTTCGATGTTTGGGTCTAGGCGATGATGTATGTAAAAAAATATAAAAATATTTATTTTCCAATACATATCTGAGCAATCAAGCATTTTTCTTCTCTTTAGCGCACCTATTCTGAGAACGAAACAGGTGATATTTACATGCCAGAGGGTTGGAATCATTTTCCCAAATATGCTATACGTTATATATACAATCGGATGCTCCACATACTCATAGCTATTGAATTGGATCATCGTTTGCTGATCAATTTTCTTAATACACGCACCAACGTAGTGTCGAATATAATAATTTTTCCTGAAATGACAGTGCGTTCCACTTGTGGTGGCAACATTCATATGTTAATACCATTTCCCGAGAAGCTGGCGCAAAATCTGTATAGCAATCTGATGCAAACGGTGAGTTTTTACAAGATTATTATTGCATGAATAGCCTCGGTTTGTCACTTCAAAAACATTTAAATTCGAATTTCCTTTTTATACCTTTTATGAGCATGAAATGGTATATAAAGCATGCCAGTATGTAAGTACTAGAAGGAGCAGAGATCGAGTTGAAATAATTTGATTTAGCCATGTCCGTCTATCCGGAATCATTTTTCAGAACCGGCCAAATCGGACCACTATAACATCTATACAATCCATTTTTCAGATTTGAGATTTTGAGCGAGGAATGGCCGAAGACAGCACTTTTTTCCTGTTACATTCACCTTTTATCCAATTTAATTTATTTTATTTTTATTTTTTCATTTTATTTAATTTTTATATTTTTTTATTTTTATTTTTTTATTTTTTTTATTTATTTTTTTTTTAAATATTGTTTTTTATATTTTATTTTATTTTATTTGAATTTATTTTATTTTATTTTATTTTATTTTATTCCGATTGATTTTATTATATTTTACATTAATTTAATTAATTTTATTTTTTCCATTTCTGGTTTATTTTGCTGTACTTCATGTATTTTTTAATATTATTTAACTTAATTCAATTTTTTATTGTTGTATTATTCATTTTATTTTATTTCATTTTATTTTTTATTTTATTATATTTTCCATTTCATATTATTTTATTTTACAAAGATCCTAGTGAAAAGGGAAATTATTTCTAACTTTGCTTTTCACATTCCCCAAATATTTTCGCTGCAGTTTACTGACATGCAAGCCTGCGATCGGCCGAAAATAATGTCACGCACCAAACATCTGGACAGTCCTTGGGATGAGCTGACAAGACGGCGAACGAAAGATGTCTATTCTATCTTAGAAGAGGATAATGTTACCGAAATCGAAGAGAGTCAGAATGTTCAAGCAGTAGGTAACGAGAACACACGTTTCGATTCGAGCTACAACGCAGGAGCGGAGCGTACCAGTTGGGCTGACATCAAACCACAAACAGCAAGTAAATTTCTTTAATTATTTAATCACTTTAATTCCCAATTTTCATAGATGCCGAACTAATGGGACCGCTGAACTCCAGACTGGATGAAACAGCCGAACCAGTAAAGGAGGCAATCGTTAGCTATGTGGAGGCCATGGTCAACAATTGGTTTCGTCTCTATGGCACGGAAATAATGAAGAGCGGCAAGACGGCTATACAAGATTTGGCTGAACAGCGTGAAATGATTGAAAAATATATGAATTTTGTCAAACCGGTAGCGGAACCCAAAAAAGGCTTTGTTATTTACAATTCCAGGGTTACATTGGATGATGGTAAGCATATGCTTTTTCGTGAATCCGTAAAGAAGAGCTCGAAGGACATGCAAAGCGACTCGAATGCGCGCACGGAGTTAACTAAGTCTTTAACCGAAACTGCGCAACAGCCAAGTAAGGTAGTTGTGAAACCTGGTACTGATGTTGATTTCAGATGTGATGGTGGGGTGGATACAATTAAAGTGGAAGATAAAAGTAAATTCAATAGAAACCTTAATAATTATCGGCACGCACAACCAAAAGTCTCTAGCGGTATAAGGAAAGCGAAAATTACACAAAAACCGTTAACACAGAGTACGAAAGAACCAGTGGAGCAATCTGCACCTGCCGCGCAAAACGATTTCAGTTTTAAATACAAACACATACAACCGAAAGTCTTCAGTGGCAAAAAGGTTTTGAAATCTGCGTCTAAGAAGAAATTACAGTCAAAGTTAGTTTCGAGTTTATCCGGGCAAAGGTTGTTAGAAAATGAAATTAAAAAGGCTTATGATATACCAGAACTGAATACGGAAAATCGGAGCCCTGAATCGAACCGCAAGAAAGGGGTGAGTTCAAAACTGTACAAGAAATTTCACTCAACACTTTAAAGTACAAGGAAAACTTGATTTTATTAAAATGTAATTCAAAATTTCTCATTGGTTTTTCATTCATTCAGGGCTCGAACACAAATTCAACTACAAAAAATTCGTCTGCCAACAACGAAGGAAAATCAAAGCGCAAACGCTACAAGCTCGAAACAAACGCATCTTTATCAAAGGGTCCAAACCACAATGCAAGCAAGCAAAGCGGGAAAAGCTCAATAGATGTCGCAGAGTCGAGTCCGCTTAAAAAAATCCGTTTCAATCTACCTTCAAATCTGAACACCAATTGGCCAGGCATTTACAAGAACTTAGAAACACTCCTGAAAACATCATTTCCATTTAGTGACCAAACACGAGAGGGCGGTGGCGGTGGCGATTTAGAATCAAAAGAAAATTTAAATACCAATAATACTGAATTAAAAAATAATTTAACTGAAATAGTGCTTAATAAGGATCTCGACTTCCTAACCAAGCAAACGCAACAGAAACCAAATAAGAAACAAAAAATTTTCGATTTAGACAAAAGACCAAAGCACGCAAGCTACAGCACCAGCCTACTGCAGACGATAGAAGAACATTTCGCGGATCAAATTGAGGCCAAACGCTTGGAGCTGCTCGATAAGGTGAGGGGAAGACATTTGATTGGCATTATGGATAATAACGAAGATTTAGAGATGAAGAATAAATTCTTGAATATCGAAAATGAATCGAAAGAGAAGGATGTAGGCTATTTTGTGCAACCGGCAGATGAATGGTCTCAATGGGAATTCAAAAAACGGCTTAGAGAAATTCAAGAAAGAAGAGTAATGGGTTCACTTCATAATAATAATACTTCAAATTATGTAGAATGATGAATAAATGTAAAATTATCACATTGAATAAAATTTGCGCAATGAATTAACGAATATTTGGGAAAATCTATTTCTTTTCTTTAATTTAATTGAAGATTATGTGCATTGTAGAGGAAGGAGCAATTGTATTTTTTTAAAGTTTCGTCTTCTCTCTATTCTATACGGTATGCGTCTTTGCTAACTTTTTCCATAGAGCGCCTAAATGTAGGCAACGATTATTTTCTATTATAATTATATATTTTCTATATTTAAATATTATTCGTACCTTAATTCTGAAAATACCTATATATTTATTTATTTATTTATTTATTTATTTATTTATTTATTTATTTATTTATTTATTTATTTATTTATTTATTTATTTATTTATTTATTTATTTATTTATTTATTTATATATTTATTTATTTATTTATTTATTTATTTATTTATTTATTTATTTATTTATTCATTTATTTATTTATTTATATATTTATTTATTCATTCAAATGAATATTGAATTCTTAATTCTTAATTCTTGCCATAAGAAGACTTATGGCTTTTAAAGTAATTACGTAAGATAAGTTGAATTGCTTCACAGGATAGAGAAAAATCAAAAATCAAAATACTATTTAATTCCGTAAGGTTTTCTGGTAAGATTTTACAATCCCAATATACCATGATGTAACTCCATTTCTCCTAAGATTTCAACTAGGGACATTGAAGAGTAATCCCTTCAAGAAGTTATGACGGTCGACTCACCCCTTTACAATATTGGCCCCAAGAGAGGTAGCGAGGAAATAGAGTCTGCTACTCATAGATTTAATACCCAAAAGCAGACAACGTAATTCATACGTAGGGATCGGTTCAGAAAAATGTCAAGAGCTTAATCTTCAATGCGTAAGGATCTGAAAATGGAGTTCTATTCTGGCGAATAAAGGGCCTCTTCCGGCGCAGAGTTAATGTGGTTAGAGAAACTCAATACTGTATTGAAATAAACACCTAAATCCTTAATTTCAGAAATCGAATCGAGAAGTAGCTCAGATATGTGAGTGAGAATACTTTTTAACATTCAACAATAGGGGATTCCGTGTGCATCAAGGCGGAAATCACTAAGGCTTTTAATTACTGAGTAAATATTGAGGTCATCAGTATAAAGAAGAAATTTAGATGTAAGAAAACAGGAACTGACATCATTGATGAATAAAATAAACAGCAAAAGGGCCAAGGACGCTGCTTTGCCCGATGTCGCTTTAAAAATATCAAAAGCAACTGCACGGAGTCTATTAAATAAGTAATAATAGGTTATTCATCGAGGAAAAGTAGAGTGAAAACCCAAACTAGATAATTTGGAAACTATGACCCTGTGAGATACTTTGTCAAAAGCTTTTGGGAAGTCTGTATAAATTGTATCGACTTGATACCCTTCTTTGACAGCTTCAGTAAAAACCACAAGATTTGATACTGTGGACCTACCTTTGGCAAAGAAATGTTGATTGGTACAATTTAGAATACTCACCGAGAATAACATTTTCCTTAACAATTATCTCAAATAATTTCCAAAAATATTGGGTTTATAGAAGCTTTTTTTCAATCATCTATGAAAATTCTCGAAGGCAAGGACATGCTGAAAATTATCGTTAGAGATGAACATTTTTTGAATATAACTGCTGTAAGGTCATTTATTTCCATAAGTTTAGATGATTTTAAACCTTCGATTCCTCTTAAAATATCGGCTTCAGTTAAAATAGGGTTTTGAATCGAAAAATACCGGAATATGCTCAACAAACATTATTTCGACAAATTCATACATATTGCCAGCGATTCTTAGGCAAAATTGTCAACAAAACAACCCAAATGTGACTCTAAAACTTACCAACAGAGAGGATGACAAATCTGAATACTCGATGAGCGAACGCAAAGCGTTTTTACTGTAACTACTCTAAATAACAAACTAAATATAAGATGTCGCTTCTTTGCGCTAGTCCGATGCCAACTCTTTGGTAACAGACTCGAAACTAGTGTGTTTAGGATGAAGAGAAAGGAACTTTGTGCTGTGTATAGAATACACGAAGCGATATGTTTTGTATTCGTTAAATTACTATAGAATCAGCTGCTTGCAGACATATCTAACGCAATACTGTTTTTTTTTTTTTTTTTTTTTGAAGCAAATTCTATGCTTGGCATTTTTTGATGTATCTATGAACCTCTCAGCCATCGCAATACTGTTTTTTTTTTTTGTCAAGCAAATTCCATGCTTGGCATTTTTGGATGTGTCTATGTCTAACCATTTTCGTACCAGTTGAAAACCGGCCATATTGATTTTATCCTAGGATGACCATTATATATATATATATATATATATATATATATGTAAAAGTAAACAGTTGAACGCATTATTTTATTTTAAAGCAGCAGTTCATACCATACACAAAGTGATTAGATCATCGCTAGTTCTACACTAGTGCGATTCGCTGAAGGGTTTGTATTTATGTGAATGCTTGTAAAGTTGCAAAGTGTATGTGTGGAGCTTTACGAACGTCAGATCGCGCAATGACATTGTAAAATTTTGTTAAAAAGTAGTGGTGACGTTGAGTGGCAAAAAAAGCTTCTCCGTAATGTGTCGCAAAGTTTTTGTAAGAACTCAATACAAACGCACACCATAGCACATGCATGCCCAGCAGAGAAAGATACTAGTTGTTAACTAGAATGCTACTGGCTTGAATTTTTACATTAACTAGTCCATCTTCCATCCTTTTCCAGATATGTCCTACAAAATATTAAGAACAGATTATATTGTGACAGCTGTACGAAAATGTATACGAAATACACAGTAGCAACAAACTGCTGGCATTAGCTCAGGATATTTATAACTGAAACTTACAAGTGGAATTTATTGATTTCCCTTTAATTGTTACTTGCGAACAACTAGCGAACTGGTATGATTTCGTCTTAAAAATACCAGTATTTAACTAGAGTTTTTGCATACGAATTTGCCTATTCACTGTAGGGTATTTACAAATGTATGTTTATGTGAGGGGTGAGTTTTGAGTGACATTTTCAAAGCCAAACATTTAAAAAAAGTTTTCAACTGAATTTGTGGTTGTCATCGTCATTTTTGACATAATACTTTTGTGACGCTACTCCTGCTTGCTGAGTAAGCAATGGCAATAACAGTAACAATAGCAATTGTAATTAGTACAACAATTTTTCTTGTATATTCTTGTAATTTCTTGCCAACTGCCGTGTCTTTAATAAAAATTTAATAAAAGGGTTGTCCCACACCTTTCACTTTAATTATGATTTCCTATCAGCAGCAGCAGTTGTAGTTTGTTAAATATTAAATTTCAACATCACGTTAAGTTATCTAGGCAACAGATTGACAAAGAAGAAAGTTCATTGCATATTAAATCAAAGAGGCAACAGGCAGAATCTCCATTAAAATTCTTCTTGGAGATCCAATTTAAAATTGAATAATCACCTTTTTATACACATCCCATCATCGGAATTTACACCTCAAAACCAATATTACTTCTTTTTCTTCTCCTTTGGTGCAGGCATCGCGATTATCACCGCATCAACGTTTTTGTTGTTGTTGTTGTTAATGTCCAGGGACCAGTCTGGATTAGTAGGAGTTAAGCCTGCTACAGTATCCAGATCTTAATTGTGCCAGTGTTACGCGGGTCTCTCGAGGCAGCTCGAGCTCTTGTTCTGCTATGGGTGGTGATTGGTTTCCGAGAACACCATACACGGGAAGAGAGTTCACAAAGGTGTTAACGAACTCTCGGAGAATGTTGTTTATGGTCTGTGTATGATCCCTACGGTAGCATCCCAGCAGATATTGCTTACACAGCATAACATTATGCTCCTTAACTGGGAGCATAGATGTTTCACCGTGTAAGTGGTGCTCTCGCGCCATCAGAAGGTTTCCCGTCACGGTCCGAAAGGCGGTGTTGGAGCTTCTTTAACTGCGTCTCGCTAGTACCCGGTGTCCAAATCGGTGCAGCATAGGTTACAACCGGTGACACCGATGACTGTTCTATTTTGGCGTCTGGCCAGAATATTGATATCCATTGTTCGAAAGTAAACTGCTATCTCGCAGACTTTTCCATTTTCTCCACTGCACAACATCTACATCTACAACCCGCGAAATCCTCTGACAGCTGAACGAAGGAGTGCCGACTTGAGCTCAATGTGAAGGTCGATGATGTGAAAATTCCGACCATGAACAACCCAAAGTTACTGGGAGTCACATCTGATAGGCTGCACTCTTTCACTCCACATACGACAAAGTACAGATCCGCAACAAAATTCTCAAATCGCTAGCCGGTAGCACCTGGGGAAAGATAAAGAAACACTGCCGCATTAATGTTCCTTTTCTTCGCTGCTTGGCGCCGGTGAGACCAGCCCGCTCTCCAACTGATCCTTCAAACGGAGTGGAGATCTTATTCTTCCTCTGCTTTCACCAGCAGGTGCTCCATCGAATACTTTCAAAACTGGAGCACTTTAAACCATTCGGAAGTCATGATCTAGCCAGCGTAGCCGCTATCTCTTGATTCGCTAAACTGTCGTGGTACAGCTCGTACAACTCGAACAGATCATCGTTCTACGGTCTACGGTATCTTTCGCAAAACTTTTCTCTCGAAAACTCCCAAAGCCGACTCATCGGATGTTGACATCGATCAGGCATCTGCACCATATGTCAGAACGGGATTGATAAGCGACTTGTAGTCTTTGGTTTTGGTTCCTCGAGGTGTTGTTAATGCTGGTTCCAAGATAAGCGAAATTATTTACGACTTCGGATTTATGACCGTCCACAGTGACGTGGATGCCAAGTCGAGAATGCGATGACTATTTATTGGATGACAGAAGATATTTCATCTTGTCCTCGTTCTCTACCAGACCGATTCTCTTCGCTTCTTTATCTAATCTGGAGAAAACAGAACTTACGGTGCGTTTGTTGTGGCCTATGAAGATTGTACCTGGTCTATTTTGCAGCTGGTATTATTTTCTCCAGCATCAAATTGAAGAAATCACAAGATAATGAGAACGAAACCAAACACTGAAGATGGCGGTTTGCCGAAACCGGTGTGTTACTAAACCAAAATTGACAAGGGATGACGGAAATTCGTTCCGATATAAATCTAATAATGAGTCACCCTGTCTGAAACCTCGTTTGGTATCGAACGATTAGGACAGGTCCTTTCCAATTCTGATTGCGTTTCTGGTATTATCCAGGGTCAGTTTACATAGCCGTATGAGTTTTGTAGGGATATCAAATTCGATAAAAGGTGGTGTGTATCGATTCTTTTCTCTCGGGCCTTCTCCAAGATTTGGCGCAATGCTGGATTTGCCAGGTTTAAAGCCACACTGATAAGGACCGATCAGTTTTTGAGGTTGGATTTTTTTCTTTCTTTTTTTTTTTTTGACGAAGCTCACTTAGGTTCCATTCGTCGAGCATGCTCTCGTCCGACCATATTCTGCAAAGAAGCTAATGCATGCACCTTGTCAGTTCTTTGCCGCCGTATTTGAATAGCTGGTAAGCCATCGGCTCCCATCGCATTGTTATTATTTAAACAGACAACCGCTATACGAAATCTTTGTTAACAGTTGTCAAATACCAGTAGTAGAACGCGTCTCTTTTTCGTGTACAAAAGTATGTTACATACAAATTTGTTTTTCCTCGTTTTTATATATTTATGTATTTCTTCTTTAATATAGTTTATTGCTCGCCGAAACTTTTCTCGCTTGTCACCGGAAAGAGTGGAATCTATGCAGCTTTTGTGACAACTCCAACTGTCGTAGTAGCAAAACTTATAGTTCGAACTCAGGAAGTGCTTTGCTGAGGAAAATAAATATACAACAACCAATACTCTTACACATGTCGAAATTGACAATCTGAAAAAGTTTGTTGAAAAGTGAAATCCAAGCGGAATTCGCTGTTGCTTTATTTAGTTTATCTGCTTCTTCCCATACCAGCGGCTGTGGTTTAACAATTTATGGAGCTCGAAAAATGCATGCATGCATAAGAAATTACTCAAAAATTTTTATTGGAAATAAAAAAAATTTTCTTTGGAAATACAAAACTTTCTCCTTAATAAGTTGATCTGTAGCAATTTTACATTTTTTAATGCTCTTATTAGTTAACTTTGATTGGAATCGCTTGCATTTCAGCATTTAGCGAAATAACATCATCCAACGTTGCCAATTTTCATTATGTTCTATAACGGAAATGCTACTGAGCAGGCCATTCTAATACAAAAATATACAGACATACATACTTTAACCTCATGAAATGATATTCTGGCTTCTTTTTAAAGGATGATCCATTTCGAGGTTCTCTACTTTTTTAAAAAAAATTCAAATTTAATGGGAAATGTTTGATATCATTCGAAAGAACATTCTGTGGCATTTATCTTATGAAGATTATCTCTTTCAAATATTGGCCGCGGCTACGTCTCAGATGGTCCATCCGTTGAGTCAAATTATCGATGACTCGTTCGAGCATTTCGACTGGTAAGTAACTGGCGAATGACATACATGATGTTTTTCTTCAATGCCTGAAACGAACTTAGATTTTGCATATCCCCACAGAACGGTGTATTATCACACGATCTTGATGGCCAGTCGACCGGCCCAAAACGTGAAATTATCTGCTCACCGAAGTGTTCTCTCAATAAATCCACAGATTGATGCGATGTGTGGAAAGTTGCGGATTTTTGTTCAAACCAAATGTCGCGGAGATCAATTTCAAGCAATAAATAGCCGGTTATCAGGGCGGGATAACGGTCTCCATTGACGGTTACGTTCTCACCGGCATCCTTTTTGAAGAAATCGCCCACAAGAACCGGCCCACAAACTACACCAAACCGATGTTTTTTTCTGGATGAAATGGTAGCTCTTGAATCTCTTCAGGTTGCTCCTCGTCCCAAACGTGGAAATTTTGCTTGTTTACATACCCATTAAGCCAGAAGTGGGCCTCAGCGCTGAACAAAATTTGGCTCAAAAACGTCAAACCTTCTTGGAACTTTTGAACTTCTCAAGAGCCCATAGAGCGAAACGATGCCGCGTGGGAAGGCCGAGTGGCGTCAGTTCTTGCACAAGCTGTATTTTGTACGTTTTGTAAATTTAAGATCTCGACGTAAAATGCGCCAAGTCGTTCCATACGTCAGTCTGAGTTGCTGCGAACGGCGCCGAATCGACTCTCCACGATCTTCGTGTACATTCTCAGCTACGGCCGCTATATTTTCTTCACAGCGTGCTGGACGTGATCTATTCGGTCGAATATTATCCAATATCGAATGTTGGGTCTCAAGATGGGTGATGGTGTTGCGAATAGTACGCTCAGTAGGCCGAGCGAGCGAAGCCCGCGACAATCATTCTTTACAGAACGTGAATTTTCGTAATAAAATTGAATGATTTGTAAACGTTGTTCAGGCGTGAGTCTTTCCATGATGAAATGCCAAACAATACTGAGCAAAAGTAGCAAAACAGCTTTACACGACTCGCTCGTGATCTGTCAAAAAAAAGACTATTGAAAAAAGTACCTCTACTTGGATCACCCTTTCATTGCTTCATTTAACGAAACTGTTACGGAAAAGGTCCTCCTAATACAAAAATACACATACATACATAGTTTAACTTCATGAAATGCTATTTCGGCTTCTCTTTATTGAAAAATTAAAAAGTGTGTGCCAAGCAACTCTTGTAAATAGCAGACGAGTTGGTACTTCACTCACTCACATACCTAACAATCGGAGTCCCTAAATTGCTGTAGTTAAATTAAATGATACTAAACGGTTATCTTCTAAGAAAACCCCAAAAACTATATAAGAAAGTCTAGTGAAAAAAAAAAAAGAAAAAAAATTAAGCAACAATAAAATGAAAAGAAGGAAAAGCAAACACAATCAAAGATTGATTCGTAAATAAAAGCAGAAAATTGCAACAAAGGAAAAATAAATAAATGAAGAACTACAAAGAAAAATACTTTACAAGCAAAATAAATATAAAAAAAATACGTACATATATACTAAAGAGCGTAAAAAAAGAGACCGAAAGAAGAAAAAAAGACAAACCGATTACGCAATAAATAGCAAATAATGGCAAAAAGCGCCGTTTTAGTATAATAAACGGATCATTGTCTAAATTTTGTATATTTGTACCCTTTCATTGTGCTTTTTCGGTGGGCAACGGAAAACAAGTAACTGCCAACTGTCACCGAGTAAAAAAAAATGGCATAACAGAATTTGCGCTAATTTAATTTTATCTTAAGTGCTACTGAAAGACTCACTCGTGATGTGAGCGCATTTAGAGAATTAAAAAAACTCGTTTTGTTGCGAAACAAAAAAGGTCAGATGAAAAGCATAATGGATGAGAAATGAAAATAAATATTGAAATTGAAAGCGAAAAATTATACAATTAAAAATCCCAACAACCCCCCCCCCCTTTGTTGTTGTTAGATAATGCAAAAGCTGTTTCTCAAATGCTCCAAAATTCTCCAAAAAAATATTTAAATTTAACAGAAAAGGATTTGTAAAATTGCTTTGAGAATTTCATGCGGCAGCTGTTCCTTAATTTTATTATGTTAATTTACGATATTGACTGTGGCAGTATATAGGGTACATAAACATATCTACAAATATATATGCCCAACTCGTATGTTCATGCACTTGGCTGTATGTACGCACGTTTGTTGTTCTGCTTTTATAGCTAAGTTTAGTGCAAAAAAAAACCAAAAAAAAAAAAGGGTTCACCACTCAACCCATTAATTTGGCTACCAAATTTAATTTACTAACAGCTTATGTATAAATTTCACTTTCACTTTATACTTTTTGCTGTTGTTGTTATTTTATTATTATTATTATTGTAACGCTTTTCTGTTGTTGTTGTTGTTTTACGCCAAGTCATTCAACGCAGCTGCGCTCGCCAAAGTTGTCAATTTTCAAGTGATTTGGCCGCAGACAAACACTCACAAAACTTATACACTTATACATACATACATACATGTCGTCTTTAAAAACACTATGGCAGACATGGTCGGTCTAACTAGAGATGAGCAGCACATTTCGGGACTTTAATTAATTTCCGAATACCGATTAATTTCGAATTGACAGATTTTCGACAGGTGAAAGGTTTATCTAACCGCCTAAATTTATATCATGAAATAAACCTTATATATGGAAAGATAGAGAGAAAAGATTTTATGTTTCACATCATGGATATTTCCCCTGTTCCCCGCCAATACCACGGAATTCGGCAGATATAAACGATTTATTACTCAGTTCGCCTGAGCTTGGCAACAGTCCTTTCATGTAAATAATATATAAAGAGCGATCCAAGTAGATGTACTTTTTTTAATAGCCTTTTTTCGACAGGTCACGAGTGAGTCGTGTCAAGCTGTCATGTTATTTTTGTTCAGTATTGTTTGGCATTCATGGAAAGACTTAACCCCAAACAAAACTTACAAATCATTAAACTTTATTACGAAAATTCACGTTCTGTAAAGAATGATTGTCGCGGGCTTCGTTCAACTTATGGTCAACATAATCATCCTACTAAGCGTGCTATTCGCAATACCATCACCCATTTTGAGACACAGCATTCATTATTGGATAATATTCGACCGAATAGACCACGTCCAGCACATAGTGAATAAAATATAGCCGCTGTAGCAGCCGATCGAGTGACCACCAAGACCGTGTGCTATCGCACCGTTAGACATTTTCCTGTTACCAATCGAAATGCTCGAAGGAGTAATCGATAATTTGACTCAGCGGATGGACCATCTGAGACGTAGCCGCGGCCAACATTTGAAAGAGATAATCTTCAAAAAGTAAATGCCAAAGAATGGTCTTTCGAATGATAATAAACATTCCTCATTAAATTTGAATTTTCTGTACTTTTTTCTTGTAACTTCGAAATGGATATGTATGTTCTTTCTGGTCTATCTTCTGAGTTTTTTAACTTTTAAAGAGGTTTATAATGAAAATCTTATCTTCTATGGCAATTGGGATTCGCAAGATTCGATTTCGGTTACTTCTGGTTTTTTTCTTTGAAAAAGCCTCAATAACCAGTTACCATTGTAAATGCAGGGAATCGACCTCGCTTTCCTCGAGAACCTCCAAATAATCGTGCTTTCTTCAAAACAGATGAAAAGATTCACCCTTCAAGAGGAGTAAGATAATATGTAATTTTATGCCGAAAATTAATGTGCCAAAAGCAAACAATTCCATAGGTTTTCAGATAATCTGTTGAATTAAAATTTAATTTTTCAAACCTCGGACTTTTAGGGGGAGATTTTGGGGCAGCCTTATTTAAGTCAACTCTCTATTTGGGCCCTTAAAAGCCTTATTTTGAAAACACCTTTCGAAAGAATGCATTTTCTTCCTGCATTTTTCGACCTCAATAGAAATCCCGAATTCTCAATGGGAACCAAAATTGCAGCTCTAATAGCACATAGAAATAAATTCCGTTTAAGAACAGTTACCACACACACACACACACACACTCTTCCATTTGAGAAGAAATAAAAAGAGATTGACGAAAATAAACTCAAAATGTTCTATCTAACAGTACTCGGCAGTGATTGAATTTACGCCAGCACATAATTTTAAAGTCATAAAATATGTTAGGCGCCATAAACTTGCGCACGCCTACCTACGACACCAACAACCACACGCACGTACGCTTACCGTCGCCAGAGCACGCACATCCGTACACTCCCAGGCGAATCTAATAAATATCGATGAAGACGAATGAATGGGGAATTACGGATTTGCCAAATATGATTGATTGCAGATAAATATTGAAATATGTATGTATATACGAGTAAGTATATATGTAAAAAAAGGTAGCTTAAGTTGATAGATACTTGAAGGTTGTTTAAAGATAAATTTCGGATTTTTGAAATTGTTATTTTTGTTGTTTACTTTCTTGAATTGGATAATAATTTCTTTATGAAATTGAGAAGATAACAATCAATGATTCCCCAAGGTAAGTATGTATATATATGTATGTATGCGAAGACAGCGCATTTAAGAGACAGAAAGAAGCTTTAGAAAGAAAGTAGAGGTTTTGGAGTGGACATTATGTAGAAGGAAATTGTCTTCGGATAGTGGAATCCTTAAGTATGAATAAGAATAACTTTTTGTAGTAGCCTAGAAGACCCAAGGCGAAGGAACTGTATGATTAGATGAATCTGCTTGTCACTCCGAAAGTTGCCCTTACCATATATTACATATATCAACCTCATTATCTCAAAGATAAGAGTCACATTGACAGTTGTATATAATAACCTCTCAGAGCTGACCTATGAACGTCTTTCATGACCTTGCAGCTCGTAATTTGGGGTAGGCACTCCTTACGCGCGATTTCAGCCGAGTTAAAAAAAGTATCCAAACATTTAATAGTTTCTATCTAGAGTATTTTCATCGATTAGGACGCTTCGACATCGTGCAGCAGGAATGTGTTAGTGAGAACTTGATCTTTGTTCTTCAGGTGCTGACTACCATTCTATTACCTATCCAGTGGAATTTTCTTTTCTTCAGGTGATGGTAGGTCTTATATCATCATAATCGAATTTGGCTCAAAATCGCCGTCTCTATTGTTGTCATTATCAGTGCAATTAGCAAATTGAGTGTTCCTACCATAAACTCAGTATGCTCCGACGTCAGTTTCCACATCGCCATTCTGTTTCCTCTAATTCGCCTTACTTTCTCGTAGAATATTCGAGCACTTTCTCTTATCCTCTACAAATGCGCCTTACTTTCCTCTTAATCTCTCGATATCTTTACCATACTATATGTCTTACAGTCGCGCGCGTTATCTCTAAATTGTCATTATAGGGATATACTTACCTGACTTAAGTCTGGATCGTCGGAGAACCAAAGTTCAAGCCGATCAGGCATAAAGTTTTCCCAAGCCAGACAGTTGAGGTAGCGACAAATCAAACAGCAAGTATCTCGTTACAACCTCTCGTTAGTAACGAATCACGGAAATAATTGACCGCCAGCTCTCGGTACTGCTCTTGTATGAAACGAAGGCAAACACACATGTCTTTTTTCAATAAAATTTAATTCTGCACTGAGATTATGTCTAAATATAAAGACGGGAGCTTGCTTACCGGCTGAGCTATTCAAATACTGTGGCGAAGAACAGGGAAGGTACATGCATCGGCTTCTTTGCAGAATATGGTCCGACGAAGGGAACCTAAGTGCGCTCAACTCAATCCATAAAAAGGGAGACCCCACTGTCCGCTCTAATTATCATGGGATAAGACTACTCAATATCGCATATAAGGTCACATCAAGCGTATTGTGTGAATGATTAAAGGCCGCCGTAAACAAACTGATCGGATCATATCTTTGTGGAATCAAACCTTGAAAACTGCCCGTCAAATAAGGATCGACACACATCACAGCTTCGTCGATATTAAAGCAGCTTTCGAAAGGAGGCCAATTACAATTCGTTACTACTAGTATCCGATGGCTTATTTTGCAATTCTTTATGGCAGACAATTATTCTCTGCTTCACTCAGCTCATCCGTTTTTAAAACACACACAGCTCACAGCAATGTTAACTCCACTAAGTTGTCTACTCGTCTCTCCTTGTGATAGCGGCTGCCGCTCTTTTTATACCTGTAGATGACCCAAACTTTCTGTTCACGCGCTTAAGGATAGGCTGATTATTCGTTTACCTGCGGTAGCTGCTCCGTTTATCCTTAACGACGGGGAGTTTCCTTTACACTGTCGATCCTTTTGTTTGTCCTCGGTAAGGGTAATTTACATCTCGACACACTGCTGCTCCTTTCAGTCTGTTCTTCGTATTTGGATTTTCCATCCCAATATTATTGGCCTTAACAACCGCACCGTTAGTTCAGCTTTCTCCGTTGCGAATGGGTCTGGTAATGAATGAGGACAAGATGAAATATCTCTTATCGGCAAACAAAAAAATATCGCATTAGCGACTCACCTCACTCGTCATTGTTGACAGTCATAACTTTGAAGTCGAAGATTGTTTCATATATCGTAGAACCAGCACCAACACCGACAAGAATGTCAGTCATGAAATCCAACACAGAATCACGCTTGCCAACAGGTGCTACTTTGGACTGAGCAGGCAATTGAAAAGTAAAGTCCTCTCTCTACGAACCAAAACCAAACCCTACAAGTTACTCATCATTCCCGTCCTGCTATATTGGTGCGATGGAGTGGACGATGACAACATCTTCGGCTTTGACTGTCTTCGAGAGAAAAAATTTTGCGTAAGTTTTATAGCCATTTTCGTGTAGGCAATGGTGGAATGGTGAGTTATACCAGATATACGACGACAGCGAATAAAAGGACAACGGTTATGTTGGCTAGGTCATGTCGCTCGAATGGATGAAAGCACTCTAGCTTTGAAAGTTTTCGATATAGCATCCGCTGGTGGAAGCAGAGGAAGTGGAAGAGCTTTCCTCCGTTGGAAGGATTAGGTGGAGCGTGACCTGATTGCGCTTGCTATTTCCTACTGGCGCTAAACTGCGAGAAGAATGAAGGAATGGCGCGCTGGTATTTTGTCGACTATAATCGCGTAAGCGGTTTCTATGTCAGTAAAGAAGAAGGAGATATTATGTCTTCGAAATTCTTCAGTTGTTGTTGTTTAATCAAAATATATTTACATAAAAATACATTGGAGGTGCGTAGCTAAGTTCCATACGCACATACATACATACCTGCTCAAATGACGAAGAAATTGTTAAACTGAGTTCATTCAAAATCAAAGAAATTGATTTTATCGTTAAATGGAAACGTGACAATTTTGCGAAAATTAGGAAAACACTATTTTGCACGTAAGCACTGTGAAAATTAAGTTCAAAATAAAAATGCAACATTTTTTCAATGAATTTTAAACTCAGCTTAAATCTAATATTTACTAGATGAGCTATAAAAAACAATCTGTTTGTCGAGTATTCAATATTTTTTATGCATAAAATTAAAAATATAAATCAACCAAAGAATTTGCGATACTCCTACTCTCTCTCTCTCTCTCTCCCTCTCTCTCTCTCTCTTTCTCTCTATCCATCGTATTGACGAATGTATTTAGTAAAGCATTGGAAGAAAAAGTTTTTAAGCTTTTATGAATATTTCAGAAAGGCTTTGTGTAAAGGCTTTAGAATGTATTAGCAATCAGTTTTATGCATGTACATCTATGTATGTTATGTATGTGCGCACATACGCATGTGTATATACATACATACATATGCAGGTACTATATGCGCTTATTTACCCACCCACACACTTGCGTATTCATCGTCTGATGCGTTTTTAAAACTGCAAAATGAAAAAGTTGCGTCTCATATTGGTACCATCCACGTCGCACCTAGACGGTCAACACAGTGTTTGTATGAGTTTTTAATTTAAAAATGATATGTCGCTGTCTAAGCACTTTAGCTCGGCTTACATTGAATGGCTTGAATTTCAAATATGTATCTATGCGATTTGGCCTTCCATGTAATTTGAGGTAATACTTGTACATACATACGCATCTTTTTCGATTGAACTTGTGCTCAGACTGTTTACATAAATATTTATGATCATGATATGAAAGTGTAACGGTTATTCTTTTTAAGTACTTGTAATATTGAGCTACCACAATTGGTATATATAAGTACTGTTGTGTTGTGTTTATAAAAACAAAAATATAAAATTTTCTTAAAAAGAAATCAATCATAACCTAAAAACACTTAGCTGGTTTGGGAAAATTTAAAATGCATTAATCTTTTTCAAAAGTTTCTTTTTCTTTATTGGCGTAGATCTACTTACATGATTATGGCCGAGCTAACAACAGCGCGCCATTCTTTTTTACTTCCCCGCTGTTTGGCGCCGGTTGGTGATATCAAGTACTGCCAGGCCCTTCTCCACCTAACCTTTCTAACGGAATAAAGATCTCCCTCTAGCCATGCTTCCACCGGTAGGCACCACATCGAATACTTTCAAAGCTGGAGTAATTTCATCCATCCGGATATCATGACCTAGCCAGCGTAGTCACTGCATATTATGTTGATTCGCTGAACTATGTTAATTACGCTGTTAACAATGCGCAAAGGACCGAAAATCTTCCTCAAAATCTTTCTCCCAAGAATTTCTAATCCCGACTCATCGGCAGTCAACATCGTGTCACACTTCTGTCCCATATAACAGGACGGGAAAGATGAGCGACTTGTAGAGTTCGCCGAGAGAGGAATTTGCCTACTACTCAGTCAAAAGTAACCATACTCTCTATACTCGGGCCAGACCTCTGGAACGTCAGCTACAATGGTATGTTAAACATTGAGATGCCTGATAGTACATGTTATATGGGTTATGCTGACGACAGCGCCGCGATAATTACTGCACTTGAAAAAGAAGATGCACGTAGAAAGTTAAACCAAGTAATGATAAGAGCACAAAAGTGGCTTGACCAGCATATACTCCAGAAATAGATTTTCACACAACCTCAGATAAGTTGAGATCCAGAAAAGTACTTAATTATTTAGGTGTAAGGTTAGACCCTTGACTCTTCTACTGGGCCCAAATCCAGTACGCTGCGCAAAAAGTCTAAAGAATTACTTCTCAGCTGGGCAGACACACTCAAGAGGAATATTAGGCGAAAGGTACTAGCTAAAGTGTACCGAAAATCAGCTCTGCTTACCGAACAGTATCAGGGGAGGCTATAGCTGTAACAAGCGGGAGCGTTTCCGTTGACCTCTTGGCAGCAGAAAGGAAGAGAAACTGGTCACTAAGAAAAATGGGGAACCAAGGAAGTGTTGTCAATTTAACTAGAGAAGATATAAGATAGGAAACCCTCAAACAGTGGCAAAACCATTGTGAAATGGAAAATTGGGGCCGATGGACGGCCAGGCTTATAACAGATGTCAGAGTATGGACAATTAGAAAATTCGGGGAGATAAATTACTATATTACCCAGTTACGGTCCGGTCACAGATACTTCCCGAAATATCAACACACAATTAGGAAAGTCGAAGATCCGTCATGTATCTATAACGTCTCCAACGAAGCTGATGCTGAACATGCATTCTTCAAATGCTCTCGCTGGCAAGTCGAGCGAATCAGACTCGAAAACACAGTTGGGTCACTAAGCGCAGACAACATTACTTTAGTCATGCTGCACAGCAAAGAAAAGTGGAAAAATGTAACGGAGTTCGTAGAACATGTGTGTGACGACACAATGATGATGCGCAAGACATTTTTCTTCTTCTCACCCGCAAAAAAAAAACGTAGGGAGCTTGAAAGGCCCAACTTCAGTTCCTCTATATCGCTGATGAGTACTTTTAAAGAGTAGGTGTGCAAGTCGATTAGAAAACCATTTCCATGTCTACTGTGTTTGTAGCTTTTCGATGCTGAGCCTTCCTTGTGCTTGCAACACAGATGGGAGGTTCGTTTGTTCGTTGCCTGAAAAACGTCGCCCAAGTCGATGCAAAGTACTCGAAACGTACCCAGTCTAGCACTCTGAAGACATTTCGTGCGCTTATAACAAGAATATTGATCAGGTTACGGGTTATTCGATCCGGAAACAGACAAACAGCGACAAGAATTTTTTGTAGTGGAATTTAGTACACGGAGGCTGAATTTGCCGGATGTAGTGTCGAAAAGACCTTATTCGCTCTCTCCGCCATTGAAATCGCCAACATGCTTTTAATATTTTGACAGATAGAGAATTTTTGGTCACTTCGCGTGCTCTTCCTTCACGGTGTTGAAGCAAATCAATGCTATATTGAAGAATTTCGCTTTAATGCAGGCTGCCCGAAATGTGCATCCATCGTGGTGAATGTCAGTACTCTGCAAAGAACTCTCTTCCACCACAAATCCGAAACCAAAAATTCGCTTCCACAATTTATATAACTTTGAATAGAGTCATCTAGCCGGGCTATATTTGGCCTTTTTGTACAAATTTTTTATTCCTATCTTGAGTATACTCATCAGATGCTTAGTTGCATACTTTTTTGCTCATTCTCTCTTCATCTCACTTGTAAGCTTGTACTTCACGACTCACTAGCAGAATATTTTATTTTAAAAAAACGAGCGTTCGTTGCGTTTTTCACTTATACAAGTACTTAAAATAAATTCTGATTAATTTTTCAACGCATTTACTGATAATCATGTCTGTAATTGGGAACAAAGTATGAAATGACCTTTAAGCGCTACAATGACTTGTC
Source organism: Neoceratitis asiatica (assembly GCA_030068015.2). Classification (NCBI taxonomy): domain Eukaryota; kingdom Metazoa; phylum Arthropoda; class Insecta; order Diptera; family Tephritidae; genus Neoceratitis; species Neoceratitis asiatica. Next base: position 90,221,023 of record CM061526.1, read on the forward strand.
CAAACGCGTGTCGCCAGTCCGTGACAATTTCATAGCAAACGACAAAGAACACGTGCTGACCAAAAAAAAAGTCAAATTTGAACAGAAAAAACGGCAAAAAACCTAATAAAAAAAACGCCCAACACAAACATTGTCATTACCAAGTCATACATATCTACATACATTCATACACACACATATATGTACATAGACGATGAGTAGCACAAAAACGCCAACAAATGGCAAATGGCAACTAATGTATAGGCAGCAACAAATTGTGATGCACTTGAAAAACGCTAAAGTGGAAATTGTCAACACTCAATACACCATACATACAAACATATGTACATACGTAAATTGGAGAATTGGCAGAAGTTGGCCATCAACTAAATGGCAAATGAATTGTCAATTTTAGAGCTGTCAACGTTGAGTGCTGTAAAATGGGTATACAAATGAAAGGTGCACTTAAATACACATAAATATGCTCCACATATATATGTAGCTGCGAGATTCTTAAATACCACATGGACTTTCTACACCACAAAGCTGATTCTCCTCTAATGTTAAACGTTCAACAATCGAAAAGAGCAGACCTTTTGTGATTGAAATTTATCTTAGTTAATAACTCAAAAAATTCATACGTAAATGTTATTTTATGGAAAAAATTCTTCTTAAGTTAGATTTATCGACTAATAATTTCTCGTCTTTCAGAATTCTGAGAAGTTAAGAATTACTAGAGAAAGATTTGCAAATATTTACCCTTAAAACTACAAGTTCTCTCTCTCTCTCACTCTCTTCCTCTCTCACTCTCTCTCTCTCTCTCTCTCATTCTATATCTCTTCGTGAAAATACTAAAAAAAACGATTTATAGCCTATTTTAAGGCTGATATGCTAGAAGCAACTTCTAGACTGAAATATCTCTCAAACCAGAGGGAATTCGGATTCAGATACAGTGCATCAATATCTAACACAAGCTGGCTTACTATGTACATATGTATGTTCTGTAAACTTTTTCTTTAAATAGTAATTACGTCTACTTCTAATATAAATTGAAATGTGAGAAATTGGTGAGTGACCCTATTTTTCGGAAACGTGTACTTTAAGAGACCAAGTAATGGTTAAAATTCTTATAAAAGAGTTGTCATACAAAGCATATGACTAACAAATAACTAGTTATAAACCAGCTGAAAACAAACCAGTTAAAATATATATAATGGGTGATCCATTTTGAGGTTCCCTACTTTTTCGAAGAAAAAACACAGAAAATTCAAATTTAATGCGGAATGTTTATTATCATTCGAAAGAACATTCTTTGGCATTTATTTTTTGAAGATTATCTTTATCAATCTTTATCAAATGTTGACCGCAGCTACGTCTCAGATGGTCCTCCGTTGAGTCCAATTTTCGCTGACTCGTTCGAGCATTTCGGCTGATAAGTGGCGAATGACAAGCGTGACGGTTTGCTCCAAGGCCTGAATCGAAGCGGGATTGTCCACATAGACTTTAGACTTTAAATATCCCTAAAAGGAAAAAGCCTAACGGTGTCATATCACACGATCTTGGTGGTCAATCGACCGGCCCAGAAAGTGAAATTATCTGCTCACCGAAGTGTTCTCTCAATAAATCCATCGATTGATGCGATGTGTGGAAAGTGGTGCCGTCTTGTTAAAACCAAATATCGCGGAGATCTTGAGCTTCAATTTCAGGCATCAAATATACGGTTATCATCGCGCGATAATGGTCGCCATTGACGGTTACGTTCTCAGCGGCATCATTCTTGAAGAAATATGGACCGATGATTCCACCGGCACACAAACCACGCCAAACATTTGTGTTTTCTGGATGAAATGGCAGCTCTTGAATCCCTTCAAGTTATTCTTCGTCCCAAATGCGGCAATTTTGCTTGTTTACATACCCACTGAGCCTGAAGTGGGCCTTATCGGTGAACAAAATTGGGCTCGAAAATGTAGGATCTTCTTGGAACTTTTCAAGAGCCCATTGAGCGAAGCTATGTCGCTTGGGAAGGTCGAGCGGCTTCAGTTCTTGCACAAGGTGTATTTTGTACGCTTTCAGTTTCAGATCTCGACGTAAAGCGCCAAGTTGTTCCATACGTCAGTCCGAGTTGCTGCGAACGGCTCCGCATCTACTCTCCACGATTTTCGTGTACACTCTCAGCTACGTCCGCTATATTTTCTTCACTGCGTTCTGCACGTGGTCTATTCAGTCGAATATTATCCGATATGAACATTGTTCAGTCGTAAATCTTTCCATGATGAAAGGCCAGACAATACTGAACAAAAATAACATGGCAGCTTGACACGACTCACGCGTGATCTGTCAAAAAAAGGGCTATTGAAAAAATGGACCACTACTTGGATCACCCTTTATATTCTAAAATATAATTTCTCGAAGTGTCGCTTCTATCTTGGCAATTTAAAAGCATTCCACTCACTTTGAAATATCTACAAAGGAGCACGCGCTATTTGTTGACATATGTCAATGGCAATCGTAAGCGCCCAACTTAACTATGCACAATATGTGAGTGCAACACAACCACAAGTGCAAGCGCAAAGCAATTAATTAAGGCTAAAAAATGGCTAAAACCCACAAATTATTTAGAAAAGTTTGCCCAAGCAACTAAATGCGTTAATTTCATTTTTTTTTTTCCTCCGCGCAGTCTGAATTCAGTGGCATTTTTTAGCCGTTACTTTTTTTGCAAGATAATTTTCCCCAACAAACGAAAAATGTCGCTACGCGCTTTATATGTATGTACATATATATGTAGTTAAAAGTGACTTTTCGTATAAAATAAATATAAATAAATACAAAAACAAATTGTTGGCACACAGTGTAAACACATTTTTGTATATAATTTTTTTCATTTTTTTGGTATTATGAAAATGATGACACAATTGACTCTTGAGACGAGTGATTTCATTTGTTAAATGTCCATACAGTCGTTTAGAGATATGTGAGGATAACTGTCGATTTATTTAGGACCCTAATTTTTACTTTGCAAATGCCATCGGCTAAGTAAACGCTTTGAGAATGACAATGAAATGGCAGAAGATTACAATATTTAAAATTGATGGCGAAATCAGCGGCGTTGATAATAATAATAAATTCTTGAAATGTATATGTCATGTAATGTGTATTTATCGAATTTGTTTTTGTATATGTTGAGGATAGAAAAATATAACAGAAAAGGTCCTACTTACAAAGGATAAGAAAAAAAGAACAAAAATTTAATAAAAAATGTGGTCATTTTTCATTTCAGGGCCGCCTAAATGTAGACAATGTTTTATTAATTTGATTGGATACAATTTGTTACATCAAAGATAAAACGTTGCCTACATTTAGGTTGATAGTTAATGGGAGAAATTATGTTCTCTTCTCATTTCAATCAATCGACGATAGTTCGAGTACCTGTAGATCTTTAATAAATGAACACAGTCTCAAACCCAAGATACGTTGGCCTTTTTTTTCAAAATGTTTGATCCTAAACATTTGCAGTTAAATTTATTAATTTCAATTAATACGACTTTCGACTTGACTGACTTCCTTAAGGATTTGTCATCTCTAGACTAACTGAAAATCTTAAAAAATGTCTAATAATTACCTAAAATTAAGTAAAAAATATTCGTTTTTAAATGCAAAACTTTTTCTCGAAGTAAATTGAACCACTAAAACTCCAAGAGAATTTTATATAGAAAAATTTCCTATCAAAAATCTCACATCCCAGTTTCTGCTTAGAAAAAATTCTACTCATTGAATATTAGACACATTCACACTCATACAAATATTCATTCAACCGAACTAAAAATTTATTAGAACTTTTTCAAAAGCGCATTGGCTTGAAAATTTTTTAAAACGTTAATTATGTTATGCTCAATTAGCGGCTCAAGGACGTTGCGTGTGAAGGCGCAGCGTGAAAAAAGTGCGCGACAAGTGTAAACCAAAGTTGATTGAAACGAAAATCCATATAACGGCAATTGTAAATTAAATTAAATTTCACACTCTTCAATTATGGGTTTCATTTGAATTTTTTGCGATTTTTATATTCAGCTTTAGGTGGAGAGAGACTGATGAGTGTAATCCCAACCGACATTTGGGATTGTGCAATATAAAGTCTATGAAAGATTATATCCAAAAATTCTTCTTAAGTTTAATTAAACCGAAGAGCAGAATAGAGGCTTTTTTGAAACATCTCTGATAGCTAAGGATAGGTTAGGTTAGATTTAACTGTCCGCCTTGTTTGGTAGCCGCACATAGACGATGATATGTCCATAGCGTCAACAGATGCACTACATGTGAACAAGACTGTGTTCTGCTAGACTTCCTGTTCTGTTCTGCCTGTTTGTCTGTTCGAGGAACATTACTGTTCTTTAAGCGTTTCCAAGTGATCGCCAAGGTAATCTGAGAGTGCCTGCCAAACGCCGGACACTCTCATTTTACCTTTTAATCCAGTTCGCCGGCTATTTCATTGTCATCGATACCCATGTGCCCTGTTACCAAGTACCCCTTTCTCTACCAACTCTTTTTCCTCTTTTCAAAGTGTAACAACTGCCGACTTCGTATTCTATAAGAAGTCTACATGCCTGTCTACATGGATTTGTATTGTCCTTTTGCGAGGGTCTACCGGCTCCAGTATCTCTGACCCCCATTTTTATTGCAAATATTTTGGAATATACTAAAGTGGTTTTTTCCTCCTCTGTCCGGCGTCGCTTAGAGTCAACTGCCGCTCATCAGTTACTCGAAATCTACTTAGAGCCAGCAGCCGTGTTGCTGGTACACTTACCGCCGCTCATCAGTTGCCCCGCCATCGTTGTGTTATTGGCTACCCACCGTTATCCTATCTGCGATTTCCCCGTTCTCACTCTTCATCTCTCTTCTTTGTCTAAGGGCCGTGATCACATTAATTACGGTGTGTTAATTGGCGGCGGTTAGTGGGACATTCGATTTTGGATCGACGGAGCTCTCTCTCTGCGTCTTTGACAAAATCTACCTCAAAAGTTGACGCATGGATCATGGTGGGCTATGATGGTTGAATTGATGGCATATTTGCCCGACTAGTGAAGCAGGTGTACTTTTGTTGTAAAGAGGTTACAGGTTCTGTACTGCAAGCAGCAGCAGGGAAGCTGGTGAACGAGAGTCAAATAGCTATGGAGTGCCAAAAACCGTCTGGTTTGAAAAAACTGACTGTTTGGATTGTGAAGAAAAAAGGAAAAGGGCTTATAAAATATGCTTACTGTCCTGTGCGAGTCCTGTTATAAATGCAATAATCAACTTTTGGAAGCCTCGAACAAATATATTGATTAGAAAAGTGTGTTTTTACGATTTTCCGTGGAAAAACTACTTTTGTTGGATAGTGTTTCTCTCCTTCGCGTGTTGATGAAATATTGTTTTTTGAAGAGAAAGAATACAGTTGAAGCAAAAACTTGGCTTGATGACGAGTTTTCGGATACGGCCCCAAAAAAATTTACAATCAAGAATTGGTATGCTAATTTTAGACGTGGTGAAATGAGCACCGAAGACGATGAATCCAGTGGACGCCCAAAAGAGGTTGGTACCGAGGAAAACATAAAAAAAATCCACAAAATGATTTCGAATGACCATAAATTGAATTCTAAAGATATAAATTGAATGTGTATATCATACCATTCACGAATATTTGGGTATGAGAAAGCTCTGTGCAAATTGGGTGCCGCGCGAGCTCACTTTTGACCAACAACAACGACGAGTTATTGACTCGGAGCAGTGTTTGGAGATTTTCAAGCGTAATAAACCCGAGTTTTTGCGTCGATATGTGACTATGGATGAAACAAGGCGCCATCATTTCAATCCGAAGTCCAATCGACACACGATGAACCCGATCTAAAGCGTGGAAAAACGCAACAGTCGGCTGACAAGGTTATGGCGTCTGTATTTCGGGATGCGCATGGAGTAATTTTCATGGACTAACTTGAAAAAGGAAAAAACCATCAACAGCGCCTACATCATAGTGTTATTGGACCGTTTGACGGACGAAATCGCCGAAAGCGGCCGCATTTGAAGAAAAAGAAAGTGCTGTTTCACCAAGACAATGCACCGTGTTACAAGTCAGTGAAATCTATGGCAAAAATACATGAATTACGCTTCAAACTGCTTCCGCTTACATCGTATTCTCCAGGTCTGGCCCCCAGCGACTATTTCCTGTTGTCAGATCTCAAAAGAATTCTCGCTCGCCGGTAAGAAATTTTCGTCGAATGAAGAGGTGATCGCCGAAACTGGGACCTAAATGGTATCAAAAAGTTGGAGGGTCGCTATAATCAGTGTATCACCCTTGAAGGGAACTATGTTGAATAAAAAAATGAATTTTGCCAAAAAAAAAAATGTATTTTACTATGGTAGGCCGGGGACTTTTCAATTGACCTGTTACACATACAAGTATATATATATATGGCTCTTTGTAACCGCTGAAGCGATTTTTGGCCGAGCCTCCTCCAATTTGATATTTTGTGTCTTGATGTTTTTACTAACAAATGAAGGGACCTACAGTTTATTCTAAGTCGCCTCCGGACGGCCAATGGATTATTATGTGGAGCCTTTTATTTCATGCCAGAAATATACTCGGAGGACTTGATATTCCTTGCCGAGGGGCGACGAAATTTAGAAAAATTAATTTTCTGTAATTTTGAATGTTGCTAGAACCTTGAGTCGAACCCAGGCCTTCCGAATGGCAGTACGCAATGCTAACCACTCGGCTATCGCGGCCGCCTGACCTGTTACATACATTGAATAAAAAAAATTTGAAATTTTTTTCATGTCTTTTATTTATTCGCAGTTTTGTTCGTATCCTAGTTTACATATACGTACATACATATATAGCAATTCTTTAATTTGTAATCAAAACATTTATATTAATTCGATTTGTTGTAGCTGGTTCCGACAAAAGACATTCAGTTCAAGCGGAAAATTCATATATATGTGTGTACTTGTATATAATCGTAGAGATTTGAAGGAAATCTTGTATTACATCATAATTCTATTATTTAATTATGAACCATCCGACTTTTCTTGTGCCTACATACATACATACATATGTACATATAGAATTTTATGACTTATTAATTCTATTCTTACTTCTGGCTACTTTAATTCAAATTTAATAAAATTTCTGTTTGGAGAATTTTACAAAAAAAAATGTGTTTTTACAATACTTTTTTAAAAGCAGAGAAGGTAAAATTAAAGAACAAATAGATGAACAAGTAGAGATTTAATGAATTTTGTTTTATCTAGATATACACATGCATATGTAGTAACATTTATGCATGTGTATGTTGTTGCCTGTGTTAGTAAATAAAATTATGCAATAATTTTTCATTAATCATTAGATACGTATGTATTGTATTGTACTAAATTAAAAATAAAAACAAATTTTGATGTATCTAAACACTAAACTTTCAATTTTTATTTTTAAAAGATAGGAAAATTTTAATTTGTTAGTATAATTTAGTATTTAGTTGCAAAATAAGTTTTTTTTTCTTCTTAAATATAGAAATCTAATTCCTTAACAAAATTTATTAGCAAGGAATTAGTGAAAAATGTAGATTTAAAATCATTTTTGCTCAAGACAATTTTTTTAATTATAACAAAATTATAATTTTTTAACATATTTCTATTTAGCAAACCAGTAATTTTTTTCGTAGTTTTTGTGTTTTTTTTATTGTTTTTTTTTCTACTATAAGACTTGTATGCTATTTTTGTATTTTTTTTTTTACCCCATTAACTCTAAACGCCCGAGTTTCACCCTTAACTCAGACACGACTTTTTTCTTCTATTTATGCACGAAATTCTCGCACATATTTAGAAATCACAATGCATTCGTAGTTCGTGCGCATATTTCTTTGTAAACCATTTCCAAGCCGAAATTAGAATGAATATTCGGAAGTATCATACTATAAAATTTTGAAATTTATTTGGAAACATAAATTGAATTTTTTTGTAAAGATAATTGTTTAAGGCAATGTTACTTAGATTTTCCAATAATTAATTGCAGGAGACATGGTTTTAGAGCTCTGCTACATAATTTGCAAATAAATTCTCTCTTTACGTCTGTGAGACATATTAATTTAATTTTTTTTCTTATGTTCATATAATTTTGCTGCCGTGAAAAATCAGTTATCAGACGGAGGTGATCGCAAAACTCTAATTTCTTATCGGAAACGGTATTCACGAACGCATAAATAACATTAGTTAGTATATTTATTATCTTCGTCTCATTATACACTGCAACTTAGTTGTTGTTTTTACGGTTGCTGACATTATAACAAATCATCTCGCACCAGATCTTCCACCAACGCAGCCTCTCTTCGTCGCATTTCTAATTCTTCACGCTCCAGTATGCTTGCTGCATTGATGGCCGCCTCTTCTGGCTCATCTTTATCGGCTTCCGCATTGTCTGTGGAGCAGGAAGCTGCAGCAGCCGCTTCAGCAGCCTCAGCCTCTTGCTTTCGTTTACGATGCTCATAATTCACCAGTCGTTGGCCCACTAAATATTTATCCACTTTAATGGCGACATACAATTTTTTGAATTGTTTAATCTCGAAATATATGTAGGCAATCACCACGACAATAATAAAGAATACAGGATAGACAATGCGTGAGATCTCCAAACGTGTCACAGAGTTCTTAAAGAATATGGGTAATATAGAGTGTGCGATGACATAGGGTATGGCAAGCGCCAAACCAAAACAGGTGATAACAGGTGTTGCTAGCTCGCGTATTAAAAATTTCAAATCAATATCACGCAAACCATCAGCGTAGGCACGCTCGAGCGCACGCTTCAAATGCCAATCGGGACCCATTAGAGTCAAAGCAATGGCAATTTTTGTATACAATACGCCCAGTGCCCAATCTTGCCACAAGAAATGTATGGGCGTTTGATAGAAGGGTACACGCAATGGTATCACCACCACCAACTCAAGCAGTAGGCCAAACAAGAGCGGTATGACACCAAGCATGAGTACAAAAATGAGCACGGGTAGAGCATATGAGGCGCCCACACGGAGCCAATGTTTGATTTTATCCATAACTGCAGCACGACCTTGTGGCAGTAGGTTAACGGCAATGGCAACACCACGTGAAATTATCCAACAGAGATAAGTGCCCAATGCAGCTGTGTACAGTTCATGTGGTCTTGGTGATACCTCAGGCGTTTGTGAAACTACTTGATTTGTGAAATGACCGCCTACAGACCATAATGCCATCACTTGACGACCAATCCAAACTGGCACAGTCAATGTTATCACCGAAGCGATTACCAATGAAATGCACATAAAAAATAGTAGACCACAGAGACGCAATGGGAAGAAGTTGGGTCGATCGTATGGCTGAAAACCGACTGGTACATCACGTTGCATAATGGCCTGGTGTACTGCACCCAAATTACGTTCGCGTGGTAGGGGAAGAGCAGGCGCTGGTCCCGCCTGCGCACGTGGTGCGGCAGCATCTGCCTGTTCGGCTATATTGGCTGCTGGATTATTATTTGCATTTGGCTGGGCTGCAGGTGCTGCATCATTATTGGCCGCTGCATCTGGTGCTGGTTCTGCGGCAGCCGCTCCTACTCCAGCAGCACCATTACCAGCAACATTAGCGTCAGTGTTGAGTTGGTCGGAGCCGAGCAAGTAACTGCGTAGGCCAAGTATCCAGGAAACGCATACACACCAAATGCGTAGTAAACCTTTTAGCCAGATGCGTGTATGCGATTGTTCAAAGAAGCCAGGAAGTATGATCTGTAATTTGAAAGAGTTAGAGGCTCATTTACACGTATTATATATGTATTTGTGCACTCACTTGAAGTAGTAGAAGTTGTAAACTCAATTCATTCACTTCAGAATCGCCGGATAATGTATAGGGCAAAAAGGATGGCCAAATCGTTTTGAGTATGCGTATGGGTAGCCAAAGCATCAAAAGAACAGCCGAACCGAAAATCATTGCTGAAGCGATTAGACGTCGCACATGGCGTAGGATTGGCAAGTGAATCATTTCCTAAAAACAAATTATTTACTATATACGTTGCATGGTCTAAATTGCTCTTTGGTACCTGTATTGGACTGAAATCCGGATCATTTAGGTTCCGTAAGAACCAGAGTACTCCAGGACGCAAAACCTCTCTCAGTAGAGATATGAAAGCGGCAAAGTAATAAACGTAGACCATGCCAAACATCCAGTGTACAAAAAGTGAAGTACCAGGTGCTGCCTTGAAGCTCACCTTACGATCCTTAATGCTGGCATCAAAAAGTGGCAATGAGCAAATATCCAACCACCAACCACATACCAATGGTAGGACACCTATTTCAACCACAGATAGCAGTGAGACTTTTACCACTATATAGCACAGACCGATAAGCCAGCGCACACGTCGCATGCGAAATAGACGAGCAAAGAAATGTAGCACAACCAAAGTCAAACCGATGAAGCAGTAGCCGAAGAGTGTGGTGATGAGTCCATGAAAGTGTAACAGTGGTTTATCTGGTTGCAGTAGGTCCATAGAACTGAGTATGAAATTTCCTATACAGTATGGACAAAATGCAAATGTAACAATGAATAGGGTATTCAGTGAGATTATCCAAAACACGTGTTCGAGGAAGATTAGAGAACCGTCCAAGCCAAGCAAACGTTCCCAAGTCAGTTCTTCTGCGGCACGATCCCATTCCATTGGATTCCAGTTTGGTTCATCATTGTCGTTATCATTCTCAGCAGCAGCAGCTGCAACTCCAGCTGCAGCACCACCTGCTGGTGCCGCACCGACTTCATCGCCTACAGCATTAGCATTATCATTGTTATTGCCAACGCCGGGAAGAGGTTGTTGTCGCGGACCAAACACCAGCGGTATTTCACCTTCTTCTTCTGCTGGATCAATAGCAGCTGGTGCAGCATTATTCATTGGCATATCAATTGGTGCGTCCTCGTTATCACTATCTTCACCGAGATTAGCTTGTAAAGCAGCATCAGCAACTTCAACACCAGCACGTGCAGGTGCCGCAGCATGAACTGGTGCATCAACTCCATCACCACCTCGAACGACATTAGCTGGAGCAGCTGCCCCTCTGTCAACACCTATGTTCCTTTCTGGGCGTTGTTGATCATCTCCATCATTAACTGCTGCTGGTGCATCATCTCGTTCCAACCAATCCGGTCCACCTCCATGTAAAATCTGTTCACGTAGCCAAACCAAACCGATAAACGAGAGCAATGTACAAGTCACAACGAAACAACCGCGGAATGCATCTGAGGCCAAATTGTTAGTAGAAAAGACATCGAAAGGCATTGATAGTATCATGTCGAATGATGAAGCACGAAACAAATAACGGTAGGTACGGTAAGCGGATAATGGTACAATACCGAACCAAGCCAAGCCAACTAAAGAATAATGGAACCATGATTTCGCTGCTTTGGCCACAGCTGATAATAAACCACCTGCCACATCACGCAATGGCAACACACGCGGCATATCAGGCGAGTAGATGGGCTGGAAGCTAAAGCGGTGTCCACATAGTTCGCAGTATTCTTTGTGAGAATAACGCATCCATTGCATTAGGCAATCCTGATGTATGTACTTAATACTGCCAGTGCATATGCATGGATAGAATAGTGGTCGATCCGATTGTGCCTCACAACGGCACACGCGGCAAATATCTTGCGAATTATCATCCATTTCGACACTAGTTCAGCGCGTTTTTATATCAATGATTATTCCATCACAACCTATAAATTAAATATATATGTATCTATATACACAAATGTTTCGAAATAGTTCCCGAAATGAACATTACCGTCGTTGCACAGCACACGTCAATCCCTTTGTTTTGCTCGTATTTGCGCGACTTTGGTAATTTTATTTTGCTTGACCTTTGCTTCGAGAATACCACGGCGGGTAATAAAACCAACAAATCGTTGTATGCTAACCAATATTTCTTTGTAATTATGTTCACTTATTCAGTTTTTCTTGATGTTTTTTTCAGCAGAGATTTTTCAATTACTAAATAGCTAAATTTTTTTGCGTGTGAAAATAACCGAGCAGCTGCAATTTTCAGTATGGCCAACAAAAGAGAAAATTAAGTTTCTGACATTTTAGTGCTGCCAGATAAAAAAAACAATGGCTCATAGTTCCACCATTTTAAAATTTAAATACGAGTAGCTCGGTCAAGTGGAGATAAGTTTAAATGCTAAGCTAGCCAAGTAAAGGAGGGAAAGAAGCAAAGTTACGTTGTAGATTTTGCAGTGGTTTAATGAACCCCACCTAGAGGCAGGTCTAAGACATCGAGGTAATCTAATGGGAAGCACAAGATATGTGCTGGTCCCACGGGTTTGGGCCAGAGGGAGAGGGGTGTTCGATGAGTCGGTTTTTGGAAGAATTCAAAGCGGTGGCTAGCATTAGGTGGTGCTTGGATTCCGAGGACGTCTTTCACGGGAAAAGATTTCACGAAGGTGTTGATGAACTCTCGGTGAATGGCCTTTAAAGTCTGTCGAAATACCTTTGTGTTGCTGTACGGGGCCCCAGGAAACGTGCTTTTCGATTTTCTTTTGCTATATGGAATCGTTATAGTCAAGTACTCCCTTCCTGATGTGCCTGAGCGGTTGTTCGGATGATCCCGATGGTGTCATCAAATATTGCTACTCCTTAACTGGGAGCATAGATGTTTCACTGTGTGAGTGATGCGCCGGTGACATCAGGAGGTTTCTTGTCAGGGTCCTAAGGGAGGTGGTTTGACACGTTTGTAGCTTCTTCAAGTGCGTTTCACTAGTTCGCGTCATCCAAATCGGTGCAGCGTAGTTTACGAGCGGCCTTTAATTGTCTTATTGTATTATAAGCAATATTTTCAGTCTCTCCCGCTAACGATTTAGATTTTTATAAAACGATTTGAAGTATAAAAATTAAGCAGCATCGGGGAGAGGACACCACCCGGCGGAACCCCCTGCTTAATTTTTCGTACATTTCACGTTTGACCTCGAAAATCAACCGATGATCCTCGATCACTCAGGTAATTCATGGACCACCTCTTGAACCCTGGCGATAATGATGAGTCCTCAAGGTCCGATAGTAGCACTGCGTGATTGGCCGTGTCGAAGGCTTTCGTCATGTCCAGTGCTACTAAGACAGTTGCCGATTTTTGTTGAGGCCATTAACCATCTGAGTGTTTAAGGCCTTAAGCGCTGTTGTGGTGCTGTGCAATTTCCGAAAGCCATGCCGATGCATAGCTGGTCACAGATGGGGTGTGAAAGACGGGAGCAGCAAGGCCTCGGCCGATATGACTCTCCTTTATTTGCAGAATACCCCGGCTTTAGTAGCGGGACCACTCTACCCAGTTTCTACATGTCGGGCATAATTAGAGTCGTCAAAAACAAATTGAGAACTTTGGTGAGGTAGTCTGGCCCCGCTGGACCCAAATGTTTTAGCATCAGCATGCTTATTCCGTCGAGGCCTAGAGAAATCAAGCATCACGCTGGTGTTTGGCAGTTTGCGCAGGCGGCGAGTCACTTGTCTTTTCGTTCTGTCAACCGAAGGGTGCAGTGTAAATATCCGCCCAAAATAACTCGCTCACCTCTTCGGGCCAGACGAGGCGTGATCACCGAATGAAATTTCCATCAGATCATCACGACTCGTTGGATAGTGATTTGACTGTGGCCCAGAGTATGGTTGTAACAGAAGAGAAATTGCAGGATCTTAAGTGCTCCTCCCACTTGTTCCTGGAGGTATATCTTTTGCCCTAATCCCTAATGCGGGGATCTCCGCGGTCGGCTAAGTGTAGTGTGTCACGCCTTGTCGCTAAAACCTCCGCTTCAGTGAGAAAGATCCTTAATTGCGTTAAACACTCCCAAAACCAAACGGGTCTCGCCTCTGAGTAGCCCACCTAAATCAGGACGGTATCCAACTAGGCAACAATTAACTGGAGGAATGTATGTGGCAGTTCTGGGTGCTGAACGCTGAAACGCGTTCTAGTTTTCAAATTTAAGCTACTGTAACAGTTCAATAAATTTTATGTTGGCAACAAAACTTCCACTAAAATCAGCTGTTCCCATTTGTCAACTTATTTGGGAAGAAGTTTTTAATATTTGGGAATCCGTCGCAATAGCTTTTCTTTTATTGCACTATTTTTGTCTAGAACTTTTGGTGTACGATTTTAGGTTCAAAATTACAAAAGTATAAAAACGTGAAAGCCAAAAAAACACATAGAAAATGCTGCTTAATAAACTGAATAATATCGGACGCCAATTGGTAAAGCCGGCGATCCGTGCACAATATCAAACCTGTGCGATTAGTACCACAGTAACAAATCGAGAAATTTTCCAGGTGCAAAGCGCCGAGGATTTCGACAAGAAAGTAAAGAATAGCGATAAACCAGTAATTGTGGACTTCTTCGCAACGTAAGTCAAAACATATTATATAACCTAAAAATATTGTTTATATTTTGGTTCACTAATGTTTATCTTCTCCGTTGTGAAATAGGTGGTGCAACCCATGTAAAATGCTAACACCACGTATCGAAACAGTGGTAGGTGAAAAGGCAGGTGCTATTAATTTGGCAAAAGTCGACATTGATGAGCACAGTGAATTAGCGCTCGATTACGATGTTGGTGCTGTCCCAGTTCTACTAGTAATGAAGGAAGGCAAAGTTGTAAACCGTATGGTCGGCTTGCAGGACACTGACAAAATTCGTGCCTGGATTGATAAAGCTGTTGAGGAAGCAAAATAAGCAGCAGGACATTTTACGGGATATTCGCAGATCTAGTTATTACTTCAGCTATTGCTTCAAAAGCATAATGTTTTAACATTTGTTTAACAAATATTGTAGAAATCGGTTAAAAAAATAAATATATAGCTTCCCAAATTCCAGTGAAAAATAAAGTTATTCTGAAATTGTTTGTATTAATTAAACGTAATTTTATTTTACTTAAATTTATTGATCTCACATTAAATGGAGTACCAACCGGGTGTTCCCGGACGTTTCTTATTACGGTCCAGGAAGCGCTTGAAGCCCTGTTTTGAATCATCCAATGATTTTTCCTCTGCTTTCTTTTGTTCCTCTTTCTTTGAGAACAAATCCGGGAATGTAAATTCTTCGGTTTTTTTCTGTAATATTCGCACATATGGGAAAAAATATAAACATGTGTACAGATTTTAAATGCTCACCAATGTTACATAAGCGATTTTAACATCATCCTCTTTAGTCACATATCCCAAAGTTTGATCACGTTTCGTTTTACCCATTTCAATACGGGTGCGTACATCCACTACCGGTAGTTTATAAATCTTTTCCAAATAATTCTTTACATCATACTTGGTCATTTGCATGGAAACTGAAAATGTCGCAACGTTCTTTGGCTGTTCTTCTGTAGGTCTTATTAGCTTCATCCAGAAGTTAGGAAGGAAAATTCGTAGCTGCGGGTTTCCGCGTTGATAAATTGGATACCAGCGTGAGGACATCTTGCAACCTGTAGTACTGGTTTTTTAATTGAAATAATGAAATTATTTGCTGCTTTAAATTTTATGAATCCACTATACTTTTCAATCAGCTGTACGAATGTCGGGATGTAAGATAATAAAATGATTATGCTGAAACGAACAGAACTTTCTTTTTATTTGTTTACGAAAGGAATATCCGAACAAAACAAAACTGTTGTAAACACATAGCGCCGTTCAACAGCACGTGTTTGCTAAGATCAGCTGTTCAATAGTTCTTCCAATTAAAGCTTACAACTATAAATAAAACCTAATAACAAAACATTTGACCTAACCTGGTAAAGTGTTAAAAAATGGTAAAAGTGGTAAAGAATAAAGATAAAGGAAAATCAGCTTCTCGTAAAAAGTTGACTCGAAAACAGCTACGCCAGCAGAAGCTGCAGAACAAGAAAGAAAACAAGCGATTGTTTTTCTCTAATAAAACCAAAGGTGCTGCACTAGTGGCTGATGCAAAGGCTGCTGCAGCTAATGCTCTACAATCAAAAAAGCGGGCAAAGAAACCTAAATCCAAAAAGTCGATCAAAAATATAGCACCAGAAGACATACCTATCGAAGAATTACTCGCTGGAAATGTAGATTCAGACAATGATGACTCAATAGCTTCTGATTTTTCCGATAATGAAGTTGATGCGCGTTTACCAGCAAAAATTGTACGACGTGAAAAACTCACAGGTGAGGAGCCCAAGAAAAAACAAAAGAAGCAACAACCGACACGCCCTGATGCAGAGGAACAGCGTAGGCGAGTATTAAAGCAACAAAAAGATTTGGAAAATTTTTCTCGGAAGCAGAGACTCAAACAGCTCAAAATTGAGAATGAAGACGAGGATCGGATAATAGCAAAATTAGAGAAGAAGTTAAAACTCAATAAGACTAAGGACAAAAATCGGTTAGTACGCAAAATGTTTAGTGACGGTTTAGACTATGCTCTAGAATTTTGTTTGGATGATGAGGAGGAGAAACGTAAACGTGAGTTGAAGGAGAAGAGAAAAGAAGAATTGAAGAGGCAGAATGCTAACGGCTGGAGTGATGAGGATGAGTTTGTTGACGAGGGTGATGATGAAAAATTCATGGGCGAAGAATCTGAGGATGATAACGATAAGAACGATGAAGGTATCGAAAGTGCTTACAGCGATGAAGAAAGCGAAACAGATAGCAACGATCACGAAAGCGCAGAGGAGAATGAAAATCAAGAAGATGAATGTGAGTATAAACACAGCTTCAGTGACCAGTTTCAAAGTGATATAAATTGTATGTTCTTGCAGTTAAGGAAGACATTTACGGCAGGAAACGTGACAAAGAAGGCAACATAATAAAGAATGATTCAGAACCAAAATCCGATATGTCACAACCACAAAAATATGTACCTCCCCATCAACGTGCCCTACTCGCTGCCACACAAAACAATGACAAGCAGTCAGTAATTCTAGAACGATTGCGTAAAAATTGCAAAGGTTTGCTCAATCGTCTTTCTGAGGCCAACCTGCATAAGATTGCAACAGGTATTGAAGAGTTATATATGAAAAACTCTCGCTATAATATGAATGAAACCCTTGGTTCTTTATTACGTGAGGCTTTATTGGGTCGCACAATGGCCAATGAACGTATGGTACAGGAGCATATGGTTTTGCTGGCCTACTTGCATGCCCAAGTAGGCAATGAAATTGGTGCACACTTTCTGCAAATGTTTATAGAGCAATATGATTCGCTTTTAAAGGAGATATTCTCAATGCCAGTGGAAGATAAGAAACTAAATAATTTGGTTTTAGTACTGGCTTACATATATATTTTTAAAATTTATGAACATCGACTATTGTTGGAGATAATCGGTCGACTGTCAGATAATTTGTGTGAGAAATCCATCGAATGCATGCTTTTAATTTTCCAATCCGTCGGTTTTAAATTACGTAAAGACGATCCGCTTGCTTTTAAGGAAATGATGTTAAGCGTGCAGCGCAAAATTGCCGATGCTCCTTTGGAGTTGAAGGAAAATTTGCGTCTAAAATTTATGGTTGATATTTTAAATGCAGTCAAAAATAACAATATCAACAAAATTCCACAATTCGACCCAGAACTAGCAGAGAATCTGCGAAAACGACTGAAAGCAATGTTGCGTAATGATAAATATGTGACCACCTTGAATATAACAATGGATGACTTGTTACGCGCAGATCAAGTGGGCAAATGGTGGGTGGTGGGGTCAGCGTGGAGTGGCAACATCGATGACATCAACTCCGCGACAAAAAAAAATAAAGGACAAGACGCTGTTGGTGGTCAACGTTTCTCAGAAAAGTTGTTGAAATTAGCGAAACAACAGAAAATGAATACAGAGGAACGACGAAATATTTTCTGCATTATAATGGGAGCTGAAGATTTCATAGATGCCTTTGAAAAGATATTGCATTTGGCCTTGAAGGATCAGCGTAGTATTGCCTATGTAATTATTCATTGTTGTCTAAACGAGAAACGTTCCAATCCTTATTATGCACATTTGGCACTGAAATTCTGCCATTACAATCGAAAGTATCAATTAGCTTTCCAGTTTGCAACATGGGATAGAATTAATGATATGGAATCGTTGAAAAAATTGCAAGTGAAAAATTTAGCGAAATTTTTGCAGCATTTAATTTTAAATGGTGGACTGCAGCTAACGGTACTGAAAGTTGTAAACTTCTTGCAATTGGATAAGATAAGCTTCCTTTTTATGAAGGAAATTATGGTCGGTTTATTATTAAGCGAGCATGATAATGAGATTTACCAGGCATTCGAACGTGTTGCGAAAAACACAAAACTCGGTCAATTCAAAAATAGCGTAAGACTGTTCATACAACACTTTTTGCTACAGGAGGAGAGCAAACTTAAATTAAATGAAGAACAAATGGCGCTGTTAAAGAAACGGGCGAGTTACGCTGATAACATATTGGCGTATGTAGACTTGTAATTTTGTATAGTTGATTTTAATTAGGATTTAAAAGTTAAAAAAATCTAAACTTAAAAAAATAAATACAAAAACTTTTGAAAGAAGCTGTTTTGGCAAACTTAAATTATTTATATTCCACTACATAGGAAGTGATAATTCTTCAACAATTAGTCAAAGCTCTGCAACAGGTCACGCGCACGTTGATATTTTGTAGAATTGTATATGGTTTTCTGCTCTTCTTTGCCAGTTTCTTCGGTGCACAGCTTGTCGAGTTCTTCAATGCACTGTTCTGCTAATTTAATAATCTGTGTTTTGGATGCACCCTTTGAACCTGACAAGTATTCGAGTGCCGTAGGCCACATTTCCGCACCAATCTTATCTTCGTCAAATACAGTTTGCTGTATTGAAATTTGTCGCAATTTTTCAAATTTCCATTCTACTCGTGCATGCTTCCACTTACGCAGGTACTCTTCGTTGCGATAACGCTCCTTGTTTACCGTTTGATCCTTCTGCGTTTCGAGGCGCTGTTTGTGCTTTTGTTTTTTCTTCTGCCGGACAGTAACTATTGAATTTACGTTTTCAGGTTTTTCACTTTCAAGAATTTCTTCCAAAGTGGGTTCTTGTATTTCCTCTTCAGCAACGTCATTCACATCACCATTATCCTGCCCGTCTCCATGCTTGACCCGTTTTTGTTTAATAATGCCTTTATCTTTATGTTTTCTCTTCAAATTTTTAACGATATTTGCTGGAATAAAGATTTTTAGTTATTTTGAAAATGTCTATGAAATGTTGACCCTTACTATTCATAGTTGCCTCTCCTACTGCTTCCACAATTAAGCTCTTGCTGGCTACTTCCTCATCGTTGTCTTTCGATACATGCTTCCGTTTCTTAGCTTTGGATTTGATTTGTGTTGATGCTCCAGCTTCAACCACTTTTGTTTCCTTTTTAGCCATTTTTGTAAAGATTAATTATTTATTTTTACTATATCGAAAACATTGCAAAAATCAAACGTCAATTCAGTGACACGTGATTCTTCTTCTTCTACAGAAATTTTCACAATTATGCCAGAAACAGAGAACATTCTTCTACGTTCTCTGACGAGAAGGACCGTGCTTCTTCTACATTCTGTGCAGAAATACTTGCTCATTCACAATAGTGTATTGTCAAATGGAGTTTTTTTTATGTGCAGCTAATAAAATCCAAACAAAACAATTTCAAAATGCACATATTACGAATGACAGCACAAAAGAAATATGAAAAACTTACTATCAATTGTTGTTGTTTTCTGTGAAAAATAGATATCCGTGCGCATATTTTTGTTTATTGGAAAGTTGCCGCAAGCCCTTAAGCCCAAGTGTTCTATAATATTTACTAAAATGCAAAAACAAGCAATAAATTAACTGTTTTTCGTTAAAAAAGTGTAGTTAGTTAAAATATCTATGTATGTGATTTAATAAGCGTAACAACAAGCAATTATCAACTGAAACAAATATTCTAATTCTACGAAACCCTAATGGAATTGTGTTAAGCGTAGTTTATAGTCCTATGTAATTAATTAGAAATCATAAGAGTAGGTTAATTCAAAATTTTTAAGGTAAGTTTCAATCTAATCTAAGGCATCCCGTCATTTTAGAGGGGTACTCCGTATGAAAAAGAAGGCTGTGCAAAGTTTGTGCACACATGCGTATGCACCAGTGTATGTATGCCCAAATCTACCATGGGTGTGTTAAGGCGGTATCAGCGGCTTCATCAGAGTTTCTTTTTTTTCTATTCGTGAAATCTCGCTTAATTCCGGTTGCATTTTATTAATAATCTTTGTGAAAATTGTGTGTGCAAAATTGCTCATTAAGTGCGCGTGTAAAACAAACAACATACGCATTGACGGATTGAAGATCAAGGACACAGCAAGCACGAATACATCACGAATAAAAGTTAAATGGTGAGTAAATATTTTTTTGTGCATTTATTTCTTTACAAACACCCTGTATAACATCAATATAAGGAAGTGCGTTTACAAAGTAACTGTAAAACAAATTTGAGTAAAGAATACAATATTTCACAAATTTCAATATTCATTAAAAAAAAGGAAGAAAAGTTTGATTTTGAGATTCGCTGTTTTTTTTAGCGATTAAAAGAGCCTGGAAGACAGACTGTTCCCATAACAATAAATGAATGAATGAATTGTGAAACGAAAAGCGTTTCATATCCAAAAGAGCTCAAGGCACCTTCTAATTATAATGCTTTGAGAATTAAAAAATAAAATAAAAAATGTTCGATTTCGATGATTACCGCCTCTATTCCTAATTTAAAACTTATTTAGTACTTTTAGAAAATTCTTTAATCAGTTTTAATGCAGGAGCCAACTAAACTTAGTGTTTAACTCAACAAATTAGATAATGTATGATAATTACGGAAAAATTATGGAAGAGTCCTGCCGTTCGAACAAAATTTGTACTGACAATAAAAAAGGCGTGTTTCCTTAAAATATTTGTTAGTCTATTTTCACAACTACTACATAGCAAGAAGTTTTGAAGCGCAAAATCTTGAGACCTTGTTCGTGGATATAGGGTAGATGTTCCAGTAACCGGACATCCCCCAGTAACCGGAAACTTTTCACTTTAACTTTTCGAAATAAGCAAACCGTTGACTTAATTAAAAATTTGAAAAATACAATCGACGTGGCCACTCCTTTATAACGGTTTCGCAATTTTCGTTTTGCTTTATTTTCAACAGTGTCTTCGTTGTTGTCAAATACTACATAATTCTAGTATCCGGACATGATGCTACTTTAGTACTATATTCAATATTTTTTTATATTAAAAAAAATTTTAGAATGAGTGATAAAAATACTAAAGAATCTACTAAAAAGAGGAGGAGGCAGGTCCCGGATAAACAAGCACTGGAGTTGGCGTTGAAAAATATTCGGACAAAGACGATAAGTATTCGGAAAGCAGCAACCATTTATGGCATTCCAAAGTCAACGAGAATAGATCGCTTAAAAGGATAGGTCAAAGAAAATGTTTTTTTTGGTCCAAAATCATTTTTTACAAGCCATGAAGAAGTAAAAATAACCTAACCGGTAATAAATCCTTCCTTTAAAAAAGGACGATCCCCTTAATACAGTTCAAAAAAGAGAGAGGTCAAAAGTAGCTGGGTTTATTTTTTAAAAGCAAACCCGAACTTTGTAAGCTTGAAGTGGAAACGATTAGTAAGGGTAGAGCAGATGTTACTGAAGAGGTTATAAGGAATTGGTTGTCAGAGCTGTCTGACTATCTTATGGAAAATACCTACGAGGACATTTAATAGGACCCAAATCGTAGTTTTAACTGCGATGAAACCAGTTTTTTGCTTTATCCAAAAACTGGAAAGGTTATAGCACCGAAAGGATACAGAAACGTATATCACATAACTTCAGGTCCTGAGAAAGATACAATAACAACATTAATCCTTTTTTCCGCCTACGGTAGCATCATTCCACCATTGGTGATGTTTCCCTACTTTAGACCGTCAAAAGACATAGTCAACAGCATACCTGAAAATTGGTTTCTCGTCCGAACAGAAAGAAAACCTGAAACAAAATACCCAAAGTCAAGTGAAAAGAATCTAAAGTAAAAGAAAAATGTCAAACATGTTGTGAGGAACTAACAAGCGACGTGGAAGACGATGATTTAAAAAATATTGGTTGTGACCTGTGCTCGTCATGGTTTCACCTCAAATACGCTTCTTTAAATGGTCTTTCGTATATGGAAGCCTTCAAAAGTGAATTTATTTGCCTATCATGTGCTCAATAATATTGCTTTTTCAATATTTTTATGAATGTTTTTTTTTTTTTTTGATTAATGCTTTTAATAATGTTTAATTGGTACCTAATATGGTAGGTATGTCTTCCTTATTGAAATTAATGAAAAATTTCTAAAGTTTTTTTTTTTTTTTTTAGTCTTGTGATTTATTGTTTTTTCTGCTAATGTTAAATTAAAATGAAAGAATATTTTTGATGAATGTTCGTCGTTATGTTTGTATACTTAGTATGTAAGTGCTTTGAAAATAATAAAATATTTACAAAAATTAATTTTTTGTTATTGAAGCGTTGTGCTTACTTATTTTTTTAATATTTTTTTTTTTAATTAAATGAAAATAAAATTAACTTTATAAAACGTTATAGAATAATTTTTTTCATTTTTTATAATAAGTGTCCGGTTACGGGGGTTTTACTGTCCAGTTACTGGCAAAATTTGTCTTGCATTAAAAAAATGATTATTACAAAAAAAATCAGACCTTATTGTGAAAATGGTTGATTTATTGGATTCAGAATTAGTCAATAGTCATTTGTAAATTTATGGTTTTCTAATATCACAAATAGAATATAAACTACAGCGGTTTAAACACAACAAAAAAGTTAAGTGACCAGTTACTGGCATATCTACCCTATAGAAAAAAGAGAAAAGTGAAAAACAGCAATAATGCTGTGGATATCTCTAGTATGGAAGCAATTCGAATGGCTGGAAAGGGGTCTGATGAGAAATCGTGGTGGTTGCTGTAATAGCTATAACCTCTACCGCTCAGATACTTTTCTCAAAAATATGGTCTGTTTCAGCTCAACAAATTCAAGCAAAAATAATAAAGAAAATAAATTTTTTTTAATTGCGGTTGCATCTCATTAGAGAATTTTAAGGGTATTTAAATTACAAAAAAATGCAGGTTCTTCCATTAAAAAAAAAAAAACAAAAAAAAAAAATTAAAAAAACATGAGGCGTCACCAGTAATCGTAGGATTGACCAAAAGCCGCTTCAGGGCTTTGAAAGCGCCAATTATTTATGTATATAAGACATTGAGGTGCACATATGTATGTTGTGTCGTGAAAACGCTGCCAATACAATAGGACGTTAACAATCAGCCAATGTATTTTTTTTTAGAAAGAAAGCCCACGATACGAAGTCTAGTCTAGCTATAGATTGAAGAACTGAATTCGTCAAACTATTAACGAAGAAAAATTATAAATAATTTGATGAATGTTGAACGAGTGAATTTCATTTATTTTGTTTTAGTTCTTCGCTAAAAATCTTTATAGAAATCAAGGGCTCAAGGAATTAATAATTTTATTTTTTGAAGATATTCTCTACACCCTTTAGAGAATTGAAATGGTTGCATATTAATTTATATTATTTAAGTTTTTAATAAGTTCGATATGTGTAGGTACATATGTATGTATGTATGGGTGCTTATGTAATTAAGCGCAAGTGGCTCTCACTTTCATTTCTCTGGTAAAGAATTTTATTTTATTTTATTTACAACTTCTATTTTGGCCGGCATTTGCAGGCATGCACAAATTATTTAAATTTACATAGATTGTCGTGCATAAGTAATCGAAGGAAATAACAAAAAAAAATTTATTTACAAAGGTATATACCTAAGTATGTACATAATTAGAGCTGCGAACAATTTGCGCGTTTAAATAGTTACACTCACATGCATACATATATGTATATATGTAAATATATGTGTGTTCATGTATCAATTTGTTCATATTATGTATATTTAGTATGTCTGTCTGCCCCCGCAAAATCTTATTTTGCTTTGAATAAAAAATTGAGAGATGCGCGAACGGACAAATAACGTCGTCAACACTCACACACACACACACACACACACCATAAACTACATACAAAAAAAAACTTTTAATATTTAAGAGTGCCGCAATCGACAGACTATGTGATGGTGGTTGCTTCACATTTCTCATGCATTTTTCAAATCAGTTTGGTTTGGTGCGTGTTCTGAAAGTGTACGTTCGTTGATTCGTTTCGATTCGTTTCGATTCGTTTCGTTTTTCCACGTCTGTTCTAAAAGATTTTGCTCTGTTGCTTAGCTTAAATTCAACACGTGTGCGTGTTTCGTTAGCAGATTTATTATTCATTAAATTTTGTTTGATGCTTGCGATTTTCGAAAAAATAAATATATTTTTAATAAAACCTACGCAAGTATATGTGATTTTGAATAAAATTTGTGAAAATATAAAACTTACACTGCGTATGAGTAACATTTACCGCGGCATAGTTCATGAAAAATAACGGTGTAATGCAATAAAATGTTTATTTTGAGTGTTTGAATTGAAAAAAAAAATACGAAAAAAATTGCATATAACAACAGTGCAAAATTTCAATTTTCAAATTTCATTTAAATGTTTGTAAACCAAAATTTTAATTGAAGCAGCCGGCGTATGAGTAATGCGTGGGACCGCCATGCGTCACTTTTTCTTTTCAATGCAATTTCGTTGTGATTTTTGGCAAATGTCGCGAATTTAATTACCGTTATATGAGAATTATTGCAGTTAAATAAAAATATCAAAAGAATCAAGTGAATTTTCCGCGCATTTACATTTTCCGCGTTGAGCAGCGAGGGAAGGTTCATGTGATGAGGTTAACATAAAACCGCGCTGATATTCATAGTGTTTGTGTTTGCGTTTGTTTTCCTCTTCACACTACTAATTGGATTGTTGACAAACGAAAGCTAAACAACAACAGCAAACGGCAACAGCAAATATTACTGCATTACTGCGAACTGTGCTAATATTTACACAACACCCACATTGCATTGGCATGCAGCGGCAGCAACTATTGGAAAATCCTCTCGCAACCCAGCACAGCCTTCTACGGTACATTTACTTGTAATTGCCGTGCAAATAATCAATAAACCATTTGTACAACTACAAAATACCAACTCTTTCACTCGCTTCTAAAAGGAAATACAAAAAAAAAAAACTAAAGAAAAAGGTTCCGCACGCGAACGCTTTTGTTTATCCATTCGGTCGTTTCGGTTACTGTGACAACAACTCGAAAAACGCCGCAAAGTTACTGTTAATACGACGTACTCGCCTGTCGTCGCGTCTAACGTACGAAACAAAGAAAAAATCGAATAGAAGTAAAGTAGAAAAATGCAGTGAAAATCAAAAGTTATCATATAACGGAAGTGAAGCAGAGCGAGTATTAAACGAAAATCGCATTAAAAGCAATTAAAAAGTGTTTTCTGGTACACAATATAATTTAGAAAAATTCTAGTGATTTTCAAACGAAACGTACACATTATTTTGACGAAAATCTTTTTTTCGCTGTCAAGTACTTTCAAGATTTTGCGTGTTTTCTTATTCAAACGACTTTGGTGTAGATTTATGTACGTCAGCTGAGTGGCGCCTGCTGTGGATGATTTTACTTAGCAAATCAGTACGCTAATATTGTGTGAGTATTTAAATACATACATATGTACATACATACATGACATAACGAAGAAAAGTTCAACTAATAGGAAATAAACAATATTTATGTTTTTCAAAATTTTTTTTTTATAAATTCACTAAAAATGGAAAGCATTAGTTTGAATGTTCACTATGAGAGCCTAGAACGCACTTATGAGCGCTGCCCCCGCCACGATGTAAAAATTGTAATTTAATTTCAACGCCGGGGTGGGTAAAGAAGGTATTTTGGCGCAACAGTCGAAAAATTCAGCCCTCACGACGAAACAACCCCAAACAGGCTGACCCTGTTTGACTTCGCCGGGGCACGAAATATATGTAGTTGTCTGTAGTACCAGATTCCAGCACACGAAAATTCATCAAGCTACATGGCAGGCGCTGGATCGACATACACGCAACCTAATCGATCATGTTGTGATAGACGGAAGACTTCTATCCAGTGTTTTAGACGTGTCTACGTTCCGAGGGCCAAATATCGATTCGTATAACTATCTTGTAGCAGCAAAGATACGCACCCGCCTGTGTGCAGCAAAAACGTCCGTCAACAGACACAAGGAAGCTCCGACGTCGAAAAGCTGAAAACACAGCAGACAACCAGCAGGTTTTCCACTCGGCTTGCACACCTGCTCCCTGAGAGCACAATTGGTTTCATTAATACCAGAAAAGCAGCTGGTACGATAAGGAATATCGAACTGCAGCAGAGAGAACTTACCGTACGAGGGTGGGATAGATACCGAGAGCTGAAGAGAGAAGCCAGGCGCATTTGAAAACGAAAAAAAAGAGGCCGAAATGCGTGAGTATGAAGAGCTGGAGAAGCTGCTCGAAAATTCTATTGGAAGTTGCGTCGACTTACAGAAGGTTTCAAGACCGAATCAGGCTCATATGGGAACAAAGGAAGTAATCGGTTGACAGATGTCCAGAGCACATTAGGTGTATGGAGGGAACATTTCTCCAACCTGCTTAATGGCAGTGAAAGTGAAACATTCGAAAATGGCGAACCCGAAACCCAATCGATGACGATGGCAATGATGAAAATCGAATAGCGATTATAGCGGCGAAAACCGATAACTCTGCGGCTAAGCCGAGTTATTCAAATGCTACGACGAAGAAATAACAAGGTGCATGCATCAGCTTCCTTGCAGAATATGGTCGCACGAAAGCATGTTTGACGAATGGAACCTAAATGTGCTCTGCCCAATCCAAAAAAAGGAGACCTCACGGTCTCCGCCTATTATCATAGTAAAGCCTCCTCAATATCGCATATAAGTTCCAGGGCCAGCGTATTTTGTGAAAGATTAAAGTCAACTGTCAACAAACTGATCAGACCTTATCAGTACAGCTTGACAAATGCACAATTGACCAGATATTCATACAAAACTCATACGGCTATGTGAACTGACCCTGAATAATACCAGAAACGCAGTTAGAATTAGGAAGGACCTGTCCGAACCGTTCGATACCAAACAAGGTTTCAGGCAAGGTGACACTTTATCGTGTGATTTCTTCAATTTCTTGCTGGAGAAAATAATACGAGTTGCAGAGGTAAATAGACCAGGTGCAATCTTCTAAAAGACTGTACAATTGTTGGCGTATGCCGATCACATTGATATCATTGTGACCCCTATTACTGATCTTTTGAAAAAAAAATTTTTTTTGGCTTGATTTTAGTGATACGACCCACAGGTGTCTTTATGTCTAGGCAAACATAAGGAGCACTTTTCCTTCCAAAAATGGGTCAAAGATCATTACACACTTTCTGAAGAAAGTAAATCGGACCATAAATACGACTTTTTTCTAATTGGGCCGTCCCTGATCCACTTCCCGGATATTTCTTGCAAATCTTCTGGGAACCATAGAAACAAATTGGCAAATCTGCCGGCCAGCTTCGTTGATCCAAGGAAAAAAACATACAGACAAACGTTTTTATATGAGTATATAGATTTTATTCAATTCACGTAAATTATTTCCATTTTTTTAATTTTATTTTCTAGAAAAGCTTTTTTTTTGTAGAAAAGCCTAATTAATGTGTTTCATAATTTCACTCATCCATTGCGGTGTGCTGGTGTTGCTCTCAGCTGTTGTAGGTCACTGATTGCGCACAAAACACATTCATTAAAGCATCAGCGCCACTTCTGCTCTTTCAATATCATAAGAGTACAGTTAAATGTACACAAAAATCAAATTAAATGCAAGCATACTTTGGAATATGAGTTCAATCATTGTGTTCAATCGCATGCAGTCACTGTTTCTGCCACAAAAAAAAAATTATTATTGTTGTTGCTGTAGGAACTGATGCAACGTCGTGGCTGCTGCTGTTAATACCGGTGCAATGCATGCAACACTGCTGCTGAATAAATTATTACCTGCAGCTCAGCTGATTGCATGTGCGTGTGTATTCGCTTACGCTGTAGTTGGGAGTCTGCAAAAGTCATTGTTGCATTTTTTAGCGCCAAAATAAAATTTATGAAACTCAAATAGTGCTATGTAAATAAATAAAACAGATTAAAACAAAATAATTTTGTTTTTGTACTGCTACCTCAGGTTAAAACAACAGCACTTCTCAGTCAGATTTCCATTTCCATTGCTCGATGCTGATTTACTCTGCATGCATGTTTGCATTTTGTAAAAAAAATTTTTTGTATTTTATTTTTGTTGGGTATGTTTACATATATATGCACATATGGATGCATTTTGCTAGACATACTTCTTTCACGCACTTGCAAGCTTTCAACCAAACGTTTTCTTAAGCTAAGTTTGCATTAAACGGCGCGCTCAAATGGAGGTACGGAGGCTCATTTAGTAACTAAATTGTTGTTGTTGTTGTTTTAAGGCGTATCGTATATCATATTTTTGTATAGATTCATTTGTATTGCACCCATTTGTATGTATATACGAATATCACATAGAATATATTTCAATTTTTGTTTTTGTATTTCTACATTTCACCGTTTCTCCGTAGAAAATCTCTTTCTAGCGCAAATGTCAAATATTGCTTTTTTAAGGGTCACCTGACAATTTGGTTTTGTCAATGTTAAACATTGTCGTTTTGACCGCTCTTTTGCTTTGCTTTGCTGTGTCGTGTGGTGTGTGCTCTTAGTTCTAGTTCATAGAAATCGCAAAGAACCCGGTAGGAAAACTAATTGACTGCACCCCCGGCGGGTTAGGTGTTCATGAATTTACCCGCGGCTAGGCATGTCTGTCATAAGAGGCGACTAAAATCCAATAGTTCCTGCGACAGTCGGGTCTTTATATCGGAACGACCCGTACTTTTTTTTCGAGTAAGGACTGTCACCCCCGAAATATTCTCTGAAGCCGAAATTGGGGAATTTTCTGCGGTTACAACAACAACAAATTAATTGACTGCGTT
Organism: Neoceratitis asiatica; assembly: GCA_030068015.2. Lineage (NCBI taxonomy): Eukaryota > Metazoa > Arthropoda > Insecta > Diptera > Tephritidae > Neoceratitis > Neoceratitis asiatica. Next base: position 90,250,035 of record CM061526.1, read on the forward strand.
CCCGTTACTAAAAACTGTGTTTTCGTCTTATCAAGAGTTGAGAGATATAACTGAGAGAGATTCCGCACGGTATTATTTATGGAAATAAGTTCAAAACTCTATCGAGGCGCATAACGTAGCAGACGGATCTAATACCTGTGATTCTTTTGCCTGTTTTATGACCACTAAGTTATGCCAATATCTTTTTCTTATGCTCTTCTCTTTCGGAAGACCGGGAAAGTAAAATTAGCCATGTCTGTCTGTCCGTCCATATTTCTTGAGACATTTGAGAGAGACTTAGCCAGTGTATTATAGTAATGTATTGATAGTTTTTTGGAACCGTCCACTTCTTTATTGTTTTAATGCTTCTTCGTGTTCTTCTCATAGTAAATAAGATAATGACTGTCTTCGAACGATTAATATTAAGCTTTACCTTGACGCAGCACTTTTTAATTAAGTTCAATGGACTCTTTATTAACGGGTGATCTATTTTGAGGTTCCCTACTTTTTTAAAGAAAAAAAAAACACAGACAATTCAAATTCAATAGGGAATGTTTATTATCATTCGAAAGAACATTCTTTGGCATTCATTTTTTGAAGATTATCTCTTTCAAATATTTGCCGCGGCTACGTCTCAGATGGTCCATCCGTTGAGCCCAATTTTCGATGACTTGTTCGAGCATTTCCACTGGCGAATGACACGCGAGATGCCTTTGCTCCAAGTCCTGAATCGAAGCGGGATTATCCGCATAGACTTCAGACTTTACATACCTCCACAGGAGAAAGTCTAACTGTGTGATATCACACGATCTTGGTGGCCAATCGACCGGCCCAAAACGTGCAAATTTCTGCTCACCGAAGTGTTCTCTCAATAAATTCATTGACTGATGCGATGTGTGGGAAGTGGCGCCGTCTTGTCCAAACGAAATCACGAGCTTCAACTCAGGCATCAAATGGTGGGTTATCATGGGTTATCATTGACGGTTAGGTTCGCACCAGCATCATTCTTGAAGAAATATGGACCAATGATTCCACCGGCCCACAAAACCACACCAAACTATTGTTTTTCTGGATGAAATGGTAGCTCTTGAATCTCTTCAGGTTTCTCTTCGTCTTGGAACTTTTCAAGAGCCCATAGAGCGAAGGGATGTCGCTTGGGAAGGTCGAGCGGTTTCAGTTCTTACATAAGCTGTATTTTGTACGCTTTCCATTTAAGATCCCAGCGTAAAACGCGCCAAGTCGTTCCATACGTCAGTCCGAGTTGGTGCGAACGGCGCCGAATCGACTCTTCACGGTCTTCGTGTACACTCTCAGCTACGTCCGCTATATTTTCTTCACTGCGTGCTGGACGGGGTCTATTCGGTCGAATATTATCCAATAATGAATGCTGGGTCTCAAGACGTACAGTATGCTCAGTATGACCATAAGTTGAGCGAAGCGCGCGAAACACATTCTTTACAGAACGTGAATTTACGTAATAAAGTTGAATGATTTGTAAACGTTGTTCAGGCGTAAGTCTTTGGATGATGAAATGCCAAACAATACTGAACAAAAATCACATCACAGCTTGACATGACTCACGCGTGATCTGTCAAAGAAAGGCTTCTGAAAAAGCGCCTTTGCTTGGATCACCCCTAAAGAAACTATGACTATGTCATCTGTAAGGCCTTGAAATTTCATGCTATTGTTAGTTAGGAGCTCTGGTATATGATCTACTACAATACTCCATAGAAGTTGGTCCACCTTGAAGACATTCTTTTGTAATTTTTCTCTGGATAGTGCCGTGCTGCAGCTGCTGCGATTCTATTCCCTTGCATATGCTAAACGATTTTTCTACATGACTACAGCCTCATAAAAGGTATTATCAAAAGCCCCTCAATATCCTGGAAGACACATAGTGCAGCCTCTTTATTTTCAACTGCAAACTGAGCTTTATACTGAGGCTGTATTTTCAATAGGGTTGTATTTATATGATTATCCATCATCTATTCCACTGATTTTAAACTGAAGGAACTTATCGATCGAAAAGATTTAGCTAATAAAAGTATGTAAGTATGTGCCACTGCTGCTGCCATTGAATTATTTTCAGATCATCCTTCTACAAAGCCAAAGATCTGTCACTCATCTGGGCATGCAATTTAATGCCCATTTTGTACTGAAAGCTCCGAAAATATGTCGCGTTCCGCCTTTTGCCAAGATAATGTCGCTGTCAATCATATAAATCTCTGGTGTATACACGCATATCGATATGCGGCGCCCAAAAAATTATGTAAATAGTTCATAGCTCAAATGTGTGAATTACATACATGAATATATATGTATGCATAAATATGTGTTGAGATTAAGAGACCTTAAGAAAATGTTATGGCAACTTTAAATACATTTTCTCATGTCTCATGCTCAATATGAAAATATGCCAAATATTTTGACGGGTCAGCTGTGCTGCTGAAGGGTAGAGATTTACAAATATAATTACATAATGTGTGTATGTAAGAAACATTTAAACACTTAAATTAAGTATACAACTTTTAATGATTTTGTCTAGAGATTCATGTAAATTATCGCATGAACAGTTGTTAATTTCTTAAAAATTAAAATTAATCTAAAGAAAATTTAAACAAAAATTAAATGTCTGTTTCCCTCTTTAAATTCTTGCCATACCTATAAATATACACATATTTCTTCCTTTTACATCAATCTAATGTCATCGCTAAAACGCTATAAATTACCGTAAAGCCATTTCCTTTGGCAAGCGCATTGATTTAATGCCAATAAAAGCTATTGGATCGGTTATCTAAAGCACGAGTAGTTACGCGCAACATATATTTCATCATCCATTAGACGTCAATCAATAAACATCACCGCCACCCATTTCAAATGCGGTAGTGCGTTGTAAACTACTCCAACTCAAACTACCTGTTAGCTTGGCAATCCACTTGCCTTAGTCTCAGTGACTAGTGTAACCAGCTGTTCGTGGCCGATAAGCTTTAACTACCAACAATTCAGTTGCTAATTGTCAAGAGCTGAAGCTAAACCACCGTTACGCACGCATTTAACACTTGCGTGTTGTTGTTGTTTTGCTTTGTTGGCTGGCATTAGTGGCACTGTGACAACCACCCGACACACGCACCTACTGGAACCTGCTGCTGGCGTTCGATATTACTTTGGTTACCATTACTTACTGCATTTTTGCTGATAATTGAGAGCACTGATTTAATGAAAAGTTGTGGCGCTTAGTGGAATTAGTGGAGCTATAAGCTGGAGGTCGTTAAGAAAGCAATGAAACTCCAACTGCAAGGTACGAAGATCTAATTAAAGCATGAGAAATTCAGAAATAGAGTATGCACACTGTCGTTAGTTGTGAGAGCCAAAAAGAAAACATAGAAATTCAAAAAAAAAATTTAAAACACAAAGAATCAACAGATATTTAAAGAACTTTTTTTTGAATTTACGTGAGTAGCATATGAAATTTCACACAATTGATGCTTTTATGGCGGATCTTTGAACCAAAACCTCATATCTGAACGAATCATATAGTCGACCGATCCATTCTGTTCCGACAAATGATCAAAAAACATCTGGTGTTAGATTTATGATGGAAATAGATACATTTTAGATGAGCAGTTCTAGCTGCCCCTCTGATCTCAAAGCTCTCACTGAGCACCCCGTCAATGGCTCGCGGCTATTTGCATTTCGTGAACTTTAAAGACCACCCCAACGATTCCACTCGAAATGCATATAAAAGAGTCAATCGACATTGCATTATAAAACATCTCTGCTGAAATCTTCTACAGTCTACGTATGTCCAAACTTTTTTTTAAGACCGTCTAGGCTAAAGGAGAGTGGATGGCGCAGAACCAAACCAAATGGTTTCCAACGGAACTTAAAACGGAGTGGACGCTGGAATCAATTGTGCCGAGATGAGGTAATTTTTAAGCCTTCGGACCACTTTCAGGTCTGTGTTGATAACCAGGCGTCAATTAAAGCATTAATCTCATAAAAATATCCTTAGAAGCAGCGACAGTAGAAAAGAAACCGCGAAAAAAAAAGAAGATCACGAAAACTTTGTGGGGAATGAAGTAATTGATAATATTGTCCAAAACGCCATTCGTTTTCCAATTGAACCGGCAGTACAAACGAGGCTAAGACTGTGCTCTCTTATAGAGATGGTCCAAGTAGAGGTACTTTTTCAATAGCCTTTTTTTGACGGATCATGCGTGAATCGTGTCAAGCTGTCATGTGATTTTTGTTCAGTATTGTTTGGCATTTCATCATGGAAAGACTTACGCCTGAACAACATTTACAAATCATTCAACTTTGTTACGAAAATTCACGTTCTGTGAAGAATGTGTTTCGCTCGCTTCGCTCAACTTATGGTCAACATAATCGGCCTACTGGGCGTACTATTCGCAACACCATGACCCATCTTGAGCTCCAGCATTTTACGTCGGGATCTTAAATTAAAAACGTACAAAATACAGCTTCGCTTTATGGGCTTTTGAAAACTTCCAAGAAGATTCGACGTTTTCGAGTCAAATTTTTTTCAGCGATGAAGCTCATTACTGGCTCAATGGGTATGTAAACAAGCGAAATTGCCACATTTGGGACGAAGAGCAACCTGGGGAGATTCAAGAGCTGCCATTTCATCCAGAAAAAACAACGGTTTGGTGTGGTTTGTGGGCCGGTGGAGTCAACGGCCCATATTTCTTCAAAAATTATGTCGGTGAGATCATAACCGTCAATGACGGCTGATATCTTGCCATGATAACCGGCTAATTGAATTCTGAAGTTGAAGCTCGTGATCTTCGTGACATTTTGTTTCAAAATGACGGCACCACTTCCCACACATCTCATCAATGAATGGATTTGTTGACAGAATACTTCGGTGAGCACGTAATTTCATGTTTTGGGCCGATCGATTGGCCACCAAGATCGTATAAAATCACACCGTTAGACTTTTTCCTGTGGGGATATGTAAAGTCTAAAGTCTATGCGGACAATCGCGCTTCGTTTTAGTTTAGGCCTTTGAGCAAAACATCACGCGTGTCATTCGCCAGTTACCAGTCGAAGTGCTCGAACGAGTCAGCGAAAATTTGACTCAATAGATGGACCATCTGAGACGTAGCTGTGGCCAACATTTGAAAGAGATAATCTTCAAAACATAAATGCCAAAGAATGTTCTTTCGAATGATAATAAACATTCCCAATTCAATTTGAATTTTCTGTGTTTTTTTTTTCTTTAAAATAGTAGGTAACCTCGAAATGGACCACCTGTTATTTAAGGGACTTCAAAATACAATGCACCAACATATGTCGAGGAAAGTATAAAAATTACTCTGGATTTTCCTCAATGACGTTCGGCTTCAAATACCCGCTGAGGAGGTCGAAGTGAACCCCCCATGTAATAAATAATGAAATATTGTAAAATATTAAATATCTTCGAAGATTTTACCTTAACAACCCTGAAATATGTCGACGCTCTTTGCCAAAAATACAATTTCTATCACCTGCATAGCGTTCACCACGTTTTCACTTGTGTCTTCACTCACACTCGCATTATTTGTTTATTTGCTCGACGCATTGCGGAGCGATATAGCCTAAATATATCAGTTTCAATTTCAATGTTATTACTTATGCCATGGCATCGTGGCGTGGCATATGGCAGCAAGGCACAGCGTGAAATTGCCAGTTGCTCTTTGACCCACTTTGTATTTTTGTTTTCCGCTGATGTTGATACGAGTATATGAGGTGGTGCGTGATTTCATTTATAGGTTAAGAAAACTTTGAAATAAAATTTTATGTTTTCAATAGTTCTAACGGTGCATTTTTGGAAGCGCAAATCAAGTGCAGAGCACACTTGGGTAACTGTTTGGAAATATGCGCTCCCGTTAGCCTCAAGTATTTTTGCCTTCATGCCCATAAATCATCAAAACTCATCATTTCTGTATAACTTTTGTGATTTTCTTTGTTGTTTTTTTTTGTTTTGAATATATTTGTTTATTTTTTTATTTCAACATTTATGCACCATAATATATTCTCTATTCCACTGCCAAAAATCCATTGGTTGCCATTTGATGTCGTCAGTATTTATTTTCGTCTTTTACGCTTTATTAACTGCTTGGCTGCTTTTAGTGTGCGGCGCGGAGGCATTTTCTTCATATTTCTGCAGTTTCTTTAATATCCTATTCCTCTTCTCCGTCTCCGCGCTCGTTGAAAAATATCACATCGAAATATTTAACAATAATTTCTCTTATATTTGAACTTGGATACTCGTATGTATCTCGGCTGCCGGTTTGAGATCATTTATTTTCATTTGTCACCGACGTCATGTGCTCAACACACTCACCTTACATATTCATCTCTGAATATTGGACGTGTGTGGTTTTTCTCGGCAGCCGGTGGATCTTCGGCTGTTCGCTGAAAGTTTATATACATTTAAAATTGTTTGTGTTTTTACATATTTTTGGTTCAGAATTCATAAGCAATTCTTGAATTTATGAGCAGCTGCTGTTTTGTAATATGTGCATACGTAAGTGCATGCGAATTAGAGATGTAGCGGATGTGCGACAATGGTTGTGACGGACTGAATTTTCGTACTCAAATACCTCTTTCATATATATTGTTAGTGTTGTAAAGTTCTGGTAATCAGAAGACAGATCTAGACGTTACTTTATATTGATTTCTAAGAGATCTTTTACAAATTGGGTTTCTTTCTAATATTGGTGATAAAATCCAAAGCCAGCACTTTGGAGCCAAAACTCTACACTCTATTTTAAGTATGGCAAGACGGCAAGTATCCACTATCTAAACTTTCGAAGTTCACTTTAACCTGCTAGAAAGAGTAGACTGTGGGCTCTAGGTGCTGAATGCTGAAATGATGAGGTTGGAAAAAAATTAGACATTGTAGACAGATAATGGTGCAAACAATAACAAAACAGTAATTATAAGGTCACTTGAATGTATATATCGAATTTTTGTGCCTTTAAGGGGTAAGCAGTCCAACTTTGGTTCAACCCGGAATCTCTCTGAGTCGAAAATATCTTAACATTTTTTCTTATCTCGTCTGACTGTTCTCTCTCAAACGAAAAGATGGCAATTTGGCCCATTTTCAAATCAAAAACCAACTGTTCAACTAATATTTAAATCCTTATGTGTATTCCCACTTCTGAAGTAGGCGAAAATCTGTTTCGGCACGCACTTATGAGTCATGCCGTAAACTGACAAACGACATCATATACACCGAATGCAACCCTGCCATCTCTCATTTGACACTTAAGTTTTGGAAAAATGCCGACAGATCTCACTACCAATACTTGGAATGAGAGAAATGAAAGGTAGAACGAAAAAGATTTAAAAAAAGACATAAGTGAAATTAAATTCGCCCGTCGGATACAGTGAGCATATGTACACTGAGTTTTATCAGATAAGCGCCCTCAGCTATGCTCCGTTTCCAATTCCGTTATCTATTCATTCCTACTCTCTTTGAGAGTAAAATAATGCGCGTGAGGATCAATTATATTTTATTCCTAACTATTTGGGGGGTTTTTTGAGTTAAACATAACAATAATTTTTTTGTGCTGCTCTGAAAAGTTTGCTTTAAATTATAAATATTAAGAAATGCGGCTATCCTTCAAATAGCTTTTTCTGAATGTGGACTGCCTTTTCATAAATTCCCTGAAAAAACCGTGGGACATCGCAAAACCATTGCCAATTTACTTTATAATAGGGAAACCTATGGGGCATACTCCGAGAGGCTTCCTCCTTTGAACATTTAAAAAAGCATAAACTAAATAAAAAACCGCATCTAAAAGAGTTACGAAAAGAAATGCAGATTACTATCGCCCGAACGCACATAAATCGGTCTATTTTTAGACGAGAAGAAATTTAATCTAGAGGGTACAGACGGATATAGTTAAGATTAATATGATTTGCGCAAAGAGAATCATCTTTTGGATCGCTTACACAGTCAGAGCGCCATATTCTATTATGGTTCCAGCGAATTGAAGTTTTCAAAGCCAACAATGAATGTGAAACATTGGGATCACGTTTTAAAGACATTCCCGTTCTCTCAAAACTATCCCCACGGCCCTAACGACGAGTCCTTGTATTCGAAGGGAAAATGTCTCCACTCCCCAGACCTAAATATAATAGAAAACGTTTGGGAATGGTTGACTTGAAGGTGTATGAGGGTGTCATCTAACGGAAGGCCCAGGAAACGTGCGGCCATAAGAAGGGGGGTGTTAGATGAGTCGATTTCAGTGGCCTGCAAAAAGGTGGCTAGTGTCGTGCGGGAACTCATTGTATGCAGATAATTTAGTTATCGTAGGAGGCGCCATCCTGATAATGCAATTTTCGTCTACACATTCTTGTAATATTTTTCTTTTTATTTAAAAAAAAGGTCCAATTACATCCTATATTCCGTTTTCATTGAAAAGAATGAATAAAATTTTGCTGAAAAAAACTGTTAGTTCTAGCTTAAATACTCTGCATAAAATTTCACATCAAATGGGAACTCTCAGGGGGAGCTAACTTGATGACGCGCAGTTAAGATTTGGTGGGATTTTTTTTAGCAAAGACATAAGGAAAATCTCCACATCATCAGCGAAAGTGGAGATGAATTTGAAACCATTTTACGAGGAAATCACATCTGAAATCCAAATGGAACAATTTTTTTTTCCCAATTTGAGAATACGTTGGTTCTCAACTTAACCTCTAACCAACACAAGCCTCAAGGCTCATATATTTCAAACAAATTTTGCTAAAGGATATCTAGGCATGGAGTTTTATGTTTAAATATTAATACTGAGTTAAAAGAATAAATATTTAAAAAAAAAATTTTTAATTAAAATAAATTTTTTATTAAATTTGGGCACGTAAACACCCTTTTGTACAGTTATGTGCTTGTGTGTAGACAAGTTCGTTGCTACCAGTCACACGGTTCACATTTCATATTAATTACACACTACGATCAAGCGCAAAGGTGATTGCACTCAAACAAACTAAAAATTGAAAATACAACAAATAAGAAAATATCAAAACTGACCAAGCGTCCGCACAACTTTTCCTTTCATTTAACCAATTGATCACCTGTGGCGTCGACATGAAGCACGCAACCGGGCGACCAAATACATGCCACTGACCATGGACAACCAGTGTATGTGGTGGTGGTGTTGTTAGCACACAAGGCGTTGTTGTTGTTGTTGTATACTTTTCTGCTCCCTTTTACTTGCCACAAGTGAACAGCTGCTGCCGCTGCTGCTGCTACTGCTGCAACGAACGGATAGTTTCGACAACGACAATGGCTTCATCTCCCTGGACCAAAGCGTGTCTCTAGATATGTACTGTACACTTGTATACACATACACATGCACGCATGTATCTACAACAATGTTAGCGAAGTAATTGTGGCGATTGTGTTGTTGTACAAATTGCAGACTGTTGAATGTGCAGCAAACCGTTATGCCACAACGCGGACCATTTGATCTTGCAACGTACAGAAGTGCAACATTGTTAAGCGTTTCTTATGTCGCTAGCTGCATATGTGTGTGGGTGTGTGTGCAAGTGCAACAATTGATCTCTTTATGTTGCGTTTCGGTGCCCGAGAAGAAATCACGCCGTCAAATGGCAAATAAACAACGCGAGTTTGTTGAGTGTGTTTGTTGTAGTTGTTGTTGCTATGATTATGCTCAAATATTTTTGCCGAATTAAGTTTCAAGTACAAACAGACAACTTTGTTGTAGCTGTCAGGCGAGCGCGTGTGCGCTTGCGCTAAAGGTTTGTCGTTCAAAATTAAGGAAAAAAGGAAAAAAATAAAAGAAACCAAAAAGTCTAATATTTATTCCCCTTGGGTTGGTTGCGTTGCGGTGAAAGTTTTTTGGCGACACACGACAACGCCTTTCTACTTACAAAAGTTATTTATTTAAAAAAAAAATTAAATTTTTATTTATTATTTATTTTTAGAGGCTCGTGGTTGCGTACTTTTTTTTTTAAATAAAGGGTTAACCATTTAGTGGTTTCGAAAGTGAAGGGCTGTATTTTTACATCTTTCAAACTTAACTGTCAAACCAAATATGTTGTGTTTTAGTAAAAATCAGGCATTTATGAAAATGGTGATTCAAACATGACCACGTTTTGTGCTTTAAGAGGAGATTATAAAGTTCATAATCGTCCAACTACTCAAGAAAATAGTAAAAGTTGAAAGAAATTGGAAGAGACGCGATCGGTTATAGATACTGTGAGGTTTGTACATCATCGTTTTGCTCGTTCCACGTCAAATATCGCTGTTGTAAGTGAAAGTGAAATTCCATTTCTCGACCTTCTCAAGACCTGACACTTTCTTACGGCACATTTTGGCGTATTTTGCCCTTGGACTTACCCCTACATCCATATTAACTCCAGCTCACAAAACAACTGAAGTCTGCTGGCCATTCACGACGCCATAGTTATGTCGATTGGGTACTTGAACAACAAGCAGTGGACCGCGATTTTTCCAACAAAATGTCAAGGTTCAAATTTTATTATAAAACAGGAATTTTATGAAAAAAAAAAATATTTTAAATGCATTTTATTTGCATTTATTTTGGAAACCTCAAAATGGATAACCCTGTATTTAGATGTTTTTCTGACATTTGGTATGTGTACATACATTGTATTTGCTCAATTTGTGGGGCGTGCCTACAATTATCTAGGCGTGACCCAGACGTTTGTTTGCGCTGAAAATTTGTATTTTCGCATCCAAAACAATAAACGTATTTCGCATGTGTTTCGGAAGTTCACAAAATTTGTTAAATTCATCTCTATGAAAAACGACAACAGAAATCAGTAGTCGGAAACGAATGAGAAATCTTACGTAAAGTAATTATATTATAATTAAACTAAATTAATTAATTAATTAATAATATTTTGTCTGAAAACCCTGATTTTAATTATGCAATAAGTGGTGTTGGGTAAAGCACAATATATAAAGGGTGTTCCAAATAGGGGTACTTTTTTCAACAACCTCTTTTTGACAGATCACACGTGAGTCGTGTGAAGCTGTTATTTTTGTTCAGTATTGTCATGGCATTTCATCATGGAAAGACTTACGCCTGAACAACGTTTACAAATCATTGAACTTTATTATGAAAATTCACATTCTGTAAAGAATGTGTTTCGCGCGCTCAACTAATGGTCAACGTAATCGGCCTACTGAGCGTACTATTCGCAACACCATCACCCATCTTGAGACCCAGCATTCATTATTGGGTAATATTCGACCGAATAGATCAAGTTCAACACGCAGTAAAGAAAATATTGCGGCCGTAGCTGAGAGTGTACACGGAGACCGTGGACAGTCCATTCGGCGCTGTTCGCAGCAACTTGGACTGATGTGTGGAACGACTGGGCGCATTTTACGACGAGATCTTAAATTGAAAGCGTACAAAATACAGCTTGTGCAAGAACTGAAGCCGCTCGACCTTCCCAAGCGACATTGCTTCGCTCTATGGGCTCTTGAAATGTTCCAAGAAGATCCGACGTTTTCGAGCCAAATTTTGTTCTGCGATGAGTCCCATTTCTAGCTCAATGGGTATGTAAACAAGCGAAATTGTCGCATTTGGGATGCATACCAACCTGAATAGATTCAAGAACTGCGAATTCATTCAGAAAAAACAACGGTTTTGTTTGGTTAGTGGGTCAGTGGAATCATTGGTACATATTTCTTCAAAAAATGATGCCGGTGAGAACGTAGCCGTCAATGGCGACCATTTTCGCGCCATAATAACCGAGTATTTAATGCCTGAAATTGAAGATCGTGATCTCCGCGACATTTGGTTTCAACAAGACGGCGCTATTTCCCAAACATAGCATCAATCATTGCCTTTATTGAGAGAACACTTCGGTGAGCAGATATTTTCACGTTTTTGGCCGGTAGATTGGTTAGATTTTTTCGTGTGGGTATATGTAAAGTCTAAAGTCTATGAGAACAATCCCGTTTCGTTTTAGTTTAGGCCTTGGAGCAAAACATCACGCGTGTAATTCATCAGTTACCAGTTGAAATGCTCGCACGAGTCATCGAAAATTGGACTCAACGGATGGACCATCTGAGACGTAGTTGTGGCCAACATTTGAAAGAGAAAATTTGCAAAAAATAATTGCCAAAGAATGTTCTTTCGAATGATATTAAACATTCCCAATTCAATTTGAATTTTCTGTGTTTTTTTCTTTAAAAAATTAGGGAAGCTCGAAATGGACCACCTGATATATATATATTTTGAACTGATTTTGAGCTACTTTCCAAATTGATTTGATCCAAAATGGTTAAAATTAGTCTCAAAATGAATTGAAAATTGTCGTCTCATTTACATATATTATTTGAAAATTGCACAAAAAAATCTCGAACTTTTTCCAACTATTCTTCCAGTATGTGTACATGACTTCTGCCCCAGAAAACAGAATAATAGAAAGATGAATCCATTTTTGCAGTTTATTTTTTGCTTTGAAATGATTTTTGTAATTTTGAAGAAAAAATTTAACTGAGAATAGTTTCAATTCGGGTTTTCTTTTACAACAATGCGTTTGGCAAAATCCACATGAAATGCATCAGAAAAAAATTTAAGAAAAAAGGAAATTATAAAAATATGCCTACATACATACATATACTTATTTAATCTACAATTACTGTTCTTCCTAATTTTCTCAATTATCCAGTTGGTTCTTTGGTTGACTTTACCTTATTGCATTCAAATTGAATTGTAAAATTTCTTGGACAAACTCCAAATTGCTGCCTGCCAAACGTTTGCCAATGTGCAAAGTTTAAATGCATTATAAAATACAAACACATTAACCTAATTTTTTTCCCATATTGCATATTGATTTACCGTTTGCTTTTCTTTTTTTTTTTTTCAATAAAACCACAATCAGATCAATTTCTTTCAACGACCCACAAAGCGATTTAGTGGTTGTGTGTTTGTGTGTTTACGAATTTATAAGTGTGTATACTCCAGAGATAAAAATACATTTCCATATACACGCGAGTGCAGCTTCCTTTTTGCTGCAGCTAATTTTAGTCAATTGGTAAAGTTTTTCTAAACCACAGAGAAACCACAATATTATTATATTTCAATAGTTTTCCTTAACCACATATACTCGTATGTATATGTGTATGTAAATAGGCATACTTTCCTCTGCTGCAAGTCTGCTTTACTTCAATCTAAGTATGATTTGAGGCCTAAATAAAAATAAATATAAAAAATATTTAAAAAAAATTTTTGATTTCCTTTTTAACTAAATATAATAATATATTAAATTTTAACAGCTTCCACCATAGCCAAAATAATATTTCCCTATACACATATAAATAGCTTTAAAAATTTGCTGCAATTTTTTTTCTTTCGAAAAACTATCAAAACATAAAGGCGTGGCACACTTTTTGAGCTCACTGACGATCGCTCGAGACGGACTTGAGACTGCGCCAACTACAACTCCCCGGTATGCATTTGTATGTTTGTAAAAGCTCATATTTGAATATGCATATACATATGTTTTTTTACAACAATAACAAATTTTCATAATAATTACGGTAATTTTTGTATTCATTATCTTTTTTGCGTGCCTCTGTTGTAGCAGAAGGCGTGAAACAATTTGCCATGCAGCCCACATACATACCTACTCCGCAATGGCATGTGAGACAAGAGTTTTTAGAGATGTATCGAACACACATATAAATATAAATATTTTACATTAAAGTATGTTAATATTATACTGAAAATTGTTAGATATTTTAAATATTGCACATTCATTGGTATTTTTGTCGCCCATAAGTGATCTTGAATTATTAATGTTTTGTAATTGAAAACTGGTTAGTTGTTTGAACGTAAAATTCTTTGAATTGTATATTTTTTTCATATCGACACCCTGTGTAGTCGATGGTTTGCAGTTTTGCCAAATTTTGCTTTTTTCCTTTTTTGTTTTTTTGGAATGCTATTTCTTGGCTGTTCCGTTCATGCAAACCTAATTTCCTAATTTCTTTATTGTTTATTTATCACTTTCAATATCCTCCACGCTTGATTTCGTTTTGCTTACATACCACTCTTACACAACAACAGGTTTTTTTTATTTTCAATTTCGTAACAATTTCTTAAAAAAAAACCACATAACTCCATAAAAATTGATTTCTCAATAAATTTTTAATTGATGCAATTAACGCTGAAGTCGGTTTCGTCTCATTTAATCAATGGAAGCATTGAAAATAAAATAAACTTTTAATCGATTTCTACGCAAAGAAAGTGTGAGAAATATTATCGCCGTGAGACTTTTTCCGGTTTATTGAAGTGTTGAGACTTAATTTAAGGTGAAAAGCGGTGATGTTGAAAACGTGTATATAAGTATGTATGTTGTCGCTTATTACGAAATAAAATTAATAAAAATAGAAAATCTTTTAAATTACTTCTGGTACAAATATATACGGTGAATAAAAATCAAGTGTATTTACATTCCTTAAAAGAAATGTCGCCGGAAAGTGGCACTTCATAAAGCGGCAGCTGAAAGAAATTGAATAAAAAATAATGAATATTTATACTTATATACAGTCAATCAATAAAGTAAGTATGCAGTTGCACCATAAGACAATAAACAATAAAAAAAAATATAAATCTTTTTGTAACAAAAGGAAAACAGATTTATTTCTAAACAATATATTAGGAACTTCAATTCAGGTACAAAAAGTTAACTTAAAAATTATATTTATTTAAATAATTTAAACTTAAGTAAAAATATCTTCAAAATAACATCAGAAAAGTATGTATGTAAAATCAAATAAGTACTTCTAAATTCATATTTTTATAAAAAAAATTAAAATAAAATTGGTTTTCAATATTTTGTGGGGTGGCCTTTTTGTTTCAGGACCGCTTTCAGTCGCGAATTCATTGAATTCACCAGGTTGACATCGGGGGACTGGTGGTGTACGAAGTTGTTTCTTGACCTTATATAGGAGCCATTCTTTAACAATGGACGCAGTGTGCTTTGGGTCGTTGTCTTGTTGAAAGACAAACGACTCCTGAAGACCAAACTTGGCGGCACTTTCGTGTAAATTTTTTCTCAAAATATCTAAATATTGAAAATGATCCATAATGTCGTCAATAAACACCAGCTTACCGATCCCAGATGCTGCCATATAACTCCAAGCAAAAACGGAGCCACCACCGTGTTTGACTGTGCCCATCAGATTTTGCAGTTGAAGCTCAGAATTCACTTTTCGCCATACCTTGGCTCGTGCATCGGATCCATGAATATTGAATTTAGATTCATCGGAAAAAATAACTGTCTTCCAGAACGTTACGTCAGCTTTTTCGTATTCTCTGGCGAAGGCAATTCTTTTTTTCCGGTTTACTTCGCTAATAAAAGGTTTCTTACGCATGTTGCGACCATGGTATCCGGCAGTTCGCAGTACCTGACCAGGATTGCACAGTTTTCCAACCTCATTTTCAATTTATTTTTGAATCTTGGGAGCTGATTTTTTTTGGATTTTCACGCATCTTGCGAACAATAATTCGCTTTTCTGGTGATGTAAATATGTTAGGCCGTCCAGACCTCTGATTGGTTTTGGTATCTCCGTCTCGTTTATATTTCTCAATGACTTTTTGTATCGTTGCATGACTTTTACCAACAATTTCAGCTATTTTCCTCTGAGATTTTTCCTCTTTGAACGATTTTATTATTAAATCTTATAGGTCCTGAGGCAATTCTTTTCCCGCGGTGCCATCACGATTTTAAAAACTCTATTAATGATTGTGCTGAAATTTTATTAAAAACTTAATATTTCAATTATATTCAAAAAGAAAAACCAGCTTCTATGCTCTCTTACCTATTCAAGCGCGACGAACCTTTACGTTTTGCATACAAACTTTAATGACATAATTTTTGCACATATCAGAGAACACGTGCTATTAAACCTAACGGTACTTTTAAAAACAGAACATGTTGCATGAAAGCGACAGTTGACATCGTAAGCAACAAAACAGTAAAAAAAAATCATTTGTGACGCAGTTAGAGCGAAATATTTCATTTTGAAGTTTCAAATACTCAGTGCATACTTACTTTATTGATGCACTGTAAATATTGAAAATTGTTGATTGCGAGTGACAAGCGCACCTGTAACACCTATGTAACTAATGAGAAACAATTAATAAAAAGAAATAGTAAAAATTACCATTTTTTACTCAAACTGAGCTACCGCCAATGAAAAGCAGCACCACTGAAAACCATTTGTAATGCATTTTCCTTCGTAAATATTTTCAATCACAGCAGGAGATCAAAAAAAGATCAACAAGCAAAGCCATCACTTTAATAATTTTAATTTTTTAAAGAAATACTTTTCTTGTTTAAGATTTTTCCAATAACAATCATTATCATGTTTGAAACACAATAATGATTTCGTAAATTTTTTGAAATTATAGCCACTTTCCTTTTTAGTTGCGGCTATCACTTTCGTCAGCTTAGACTACCCAATTATAGCCACATAAATGATTGAAAATTTTATAAGTGCCTCCTAGTTGAAAATGAATTTGTATATTATTCAATTTAAGTAAATATTTATATATAATTTTTTTAAATGTTCCTTCTTTTGTCTTTCACTGATGCATTTAGTTTATTTTATTTACAATTGTTAATTTTTAATGCTATTAATAGTAGAACTCGTGGTGATTTTTCAATTATGTTTATTAAATAAAGCTTTATCCATTTAGTAGTTTCGAAAGTAAAGGCTGTATTATCGCATCTGTCAAACTAAACTGTCAAACCAAAAATGTTTTGTTTTAGAGTAAAAGTCAGGCATTTATGAAAATGGATCGCTTAACAAACGCACAACGCAGTAAAATTGTTGAAACAAACTAGAAAAGTGGTGATTAAATCGTGATTACGTGCTTTAAGAGAAGATTATAGTGCAAATAATCATCCAACTACTCAAGCAATTGGTAAATTTTGAAAGAAATTGGAAGAGACTGGATCTGTGACAGATATCGTAAGGCCTGTGCATCATCATTTTGCTCGTTCCACCTCGAATATCGCTGCTGTAAGTGAAAGATTAGCCAAAGACTGGAATGCGTTTATTTCTCAAGAGCTGGGACTTTCTTACGTCACATTATGGCGTACTTTGACCTTGGACTCACACCTACATCCATATAAAGTCCAGCTCACACATCAACTAACCGTATTTATGTCAATTGGGTGCTTGGACAAGCAGTGGACTGCGACTTTTCCAATAAAATTTTGTTCAATGACGAGGCACATTTCTCACTCGGTGCATAAGTAAAATTGTGGCATTTGGGGCTCCGATAATCATCAAATAATTGAGTAGAGGCCCTTACAACAAAAAAAAAAAAAAAACTTACTGTCTGGTCCGCTCTTTGATCCGGAGGTGTGATCGACGTGTTCACGAAGTTTCGAAATTCGTTAGATTGGCATAATTGATTCCGGGCGAAATGGAACTATGGCAGTTCTTCGTGATAATTTCTTTCGAGTGCTTTTGATTGTCGGGAAAACTAAAGAAAGCAAGAAAAAAGTAAGAAATGTTCAAATTCAAACAGGGAAATTTTTAATCATGGAAAAAAACCCAAGAAGTGTTTATTAGGTGATATTATGTATTAATTAAATGTGACCTGTTGAAAGCCAAAACCATGCAACCGTAACCGTAATCAGTATGAGAGATAACTGAATTTAATGTCTGAAAGAGCAGATACTGCACAACGTTTTCCCAAAACTTCTGAGGAAAATGTCAACAGCATTTGGGGCGCAAGTTGCTGTTTAGTTAAATAGCCGTGGGGCTCCAGTTAATGATACCACCACCTGGAAAAAAGTATTTCAACTAATAAAATCGTTCGCTAACAAAAATGGAAAAGAAAATGGTAGAAATTTCCACAACCCTTGGTGTTCTTAACAAGGCAAGCGAATTTTTTGCGAGAACCCAATCAAAAATGTAATGCATCTTCACAACAGGGCCTTGGAGGTGCTAAAACTAGAGGAGGTAGATCGGAATTTCATGCTAGATCGCCCAAATAACTAAAGTGTTGAAGAGTGTTTTATTTATAGATATTTAAGTTATTAAGTATTAAAATAATGCCGAGGTTCAAACTTTATAATGAAAAGAAATTTCATAAAAAAAGTTATTTAAATGCATTTTATTTACGTTTATTTTGGAAACCGCAAAGGGGATATATTTTGTGTGGGAGGTGTATAAACCTATGTATTTATATATATACAATATTTAATAAAGCATTCGAGAATTAAAGATACAAATATGGCTTAGAGCAAAAACCATATGACCAAAGCGATCGGCGCCTAAAAGTATGTTAAACGGGATATGAAACATAGAGAGTGCATACTCATTTAAGTAATAGAGAGTTTCCTCTCAGCTTACCGCTTTACTGTCGTTTCGTGTTGTTTTATTTATTTAATTTTTTTAATATATGGAAATATTAAAAATTGGCCTCTGCAGTAAAATAATTATAAAAAAGCTATTCACCTCATCAGTGAAAGTTTTAAATGAACTTAAAAATAAATAAATGCATAAATCTCAAACAAATAAAGACGTTTCATAAAATCAAGTTACTTTGCATGCATAACTGGCAACGAAATTCAGAAATTTTGCACAGCCATTGTTTTATGTACGAATTTTATTTATATTTTCATTTTACGTGAAAGCTAAAATGGAATGCAAAAAAAAAAATTGATTATGAACGAGAAGGAATTCACGAGGCCAAAAAATTTATGAAAAATCAAAAGCAATGAAAAAATGCAATTAACAAAAATCCATTACCTGAAATATTTGGTATTGATTGAATTTGAATAAACAAAAGTTATTGTTGTTGCTTTCATACTTTTTTATTTATATTTTTTTAAATCTCCATTGTCTAATCAGCTTTTGTGCTTTTATGTATGATTTACACACTTGTGTCAGCTCTTAAGCAATGCGGCACGTGATTCGCTTGTCAATTAATTGATGAGGTTCAAACGGCAACAACAACAATCACAGCAACTACCAATAATGCATTTATTAAGCAACAAAAGTTAAAGCTACACTCATACGATTGTTGTTGTTGTGTATCACTGAAATCTATTATCTTTCGATTCGCGGCTTTTCAATTGCATTCCATTGGTTTTTTTATTCAGAAATATTTTGGTATTGGACGGAATCCCGAAATTGGAATTTTTTTTGAATTTGATTTTAATATATTTAAAGCTTTGTAGTAGAAATAGTGAAATCTAAAAAACATACACAATTTTCGTATGTAAAGGAAAAAAATCGGGATTCCCAAATTGGCTTTCTCAAATCCTTAAGTTAAAAACACAAAAGTTATGTATTATTTCTTGTTCTGAAAAATATTTCGCTTTTCTGAAAGCTCAGACTGTTTTTTATAAAAAAAAAAATTGAAAACATCGGAACATCTTGGAACTTTTCAAGAGCCCACACAGCGAAGCGATGTCGCTTGGTAAAGCCGAGTGGCTTCAGTTCTTGCACAAGCTGTATTTTGTACGTTTTGTAAATTAAAGATCTCGACGTAAAATGCGCCAAGTCGTTCCATACGTCAGTCCGACTGCTGCGAACGGCGCCGAATCGACTCTCCACGGTCTTCGTGTACAGCTCAGCTACGACTGCTATATTTTCTTCACTGCGTGCTGGACGTGGTCTATTGGGTCGAATAGTATCCAATAGTGAGTGCTGGAGCTCAAGATGGGTTATGGTGTTGCGAATAGTACGCTCAGTAGGCCGATTATGTTGATCATAAGTTGAGCGAAGCGCGCGAAACACATTCTTTACAGAACGTGAATTTTAGTAATAAATTTGAATGATTTGTAAACGTTGTACAGGCGTAAGTCTTTCCATGATAAAATCCCAAACAATACCGAACAAAAATTACATGACAGCTTGACACGACTCACGCGTGATCTGCCAAAAAAAAAAAAACCTATTGAATCATGTCAGAAATACATTCGGAGGGCTTTACATTACCTGCCGAGGGGCGACAGCAACTAGAGAAATTAATTTTCTATAATTGTGGATGTTGCTCGAAGCTGTACTCGAACCCAGGTCTTCTGAATTGTAGTACGCAATGCGAACCATTTGGTTTTTGCGGCCGCCGTTTGTTGTTTTTAAACTGATTTAAAAAATTATAATAAAATATCAACTCCAAAAGATCGTTTCGGTATCCCGAACTTTTTAACAAAAAATTTAAAAATAAATTTTCGGGTTTCAACGTTCAATTGTTTTACCACAAACATACGCAAGTTTACTCGTCACGTCAACGTCGACGTTTACTTTAACTATGCGCTAAGCTTGTGACGTTTCGTAATGCATAATCATTAAAGATATTTACATTTATGCATAAAAATAATTTTTATTGACAATAAAAGAAAAACTCATTAACGCACGCTTTCATAAAAATTATAATAAAAAAACCCTAAAAAACGCATTTCATATTTTTCAATCAAATTATGTTGTTTTGTACGCGAACAGATTTTTTTGAAGCACAATAAATTAATAAAAAAAAAAAAAACAACAACAAAAGACCTCAACACATTTCTACCTTCAGCTATTTTTCGTTGCAAAGCAAAGCCCAGCACGTGACATATTTATTAACATAATAACTTCTAAGCCAGCGCGAGCGACGACTATGTAAGAAAGCATAGAAAGCTGCAGCGGACATTAAGGCCAAAATACCAATGAGCGATTATATTTATGGACATTTCTTCGTTATCAACACTAATTATATATTCCACATATATGTATGTATGTGTGTAACATATACATATATATAACCTTAAGCACAGCCGCTTAGGCGTTTCCTCTTTTGCTAAATATGTTGCACCTGCGCAGCGAGTAAATTTGTGGCACGTAGCTTGGAAAGGTTAGTAACAAATTTAAGGTGTGGCGAGCATGCATGTGTATGCGTGGAGAAATTCTACGTTTTTTGTATAGTAAAAAATATTATTAATGCCTGTTTTTCTTACTCAGCATTTATTTGTTTATTTTTATTTTTTGAGCAGATAAGTAGTCCTTGATGATCGGGGATCTGCGTCGCATTATTGATTTTCGAAACATAATTTTTTAACTCTTCTGCATTTAGCTTGAACATCCAATTTCTGATGTAGATTTTTAAAATAAAACAGTATTTTTTGGGATTTTTTATATGGGCAGAAATCTTTTATCCTCCTGTGCGTGGATATTGTGATATTTTGAGCAACTCAAGTGGAGGAATTATTCAAATTAATTTTTCATGTTATTATTTTTCTAGCTTGAGACCTCAAATAAATTTTTACTAAAAAAGTCTGATGGAAATACCATGTTAGAAAAAATGTCCCGTGCGACAGTGACGAGGAAGCAGAAGAAATTGAATTCTCAACACATTACTGTAGAATCAAACGGAGAGCTGTTTAAGAAATAAAAGTTAAGTTTGTCCCCAAAGCAAAAACAATTTTTATATCGTACGATTTATGTATATGACATAACGGAACTTTTCATACCAAAATATGCCGTTTTCTTATAGAAGCCGAAATTGCCTTCTTTCGTCTTCATCTTCAGCTTTATAGAGTTTAGGTCAATGACACCACTCCAACTGTCTCGCTACCTAAGATCACATCTGTAATAGTCATCATCTCATCATTTAGGCATCACAGCAAACTTTGGAACGTGAAAATATTTTCGTTATTTAAATTTGTAACTTTACATTGAAGCGATCTTGATCGCACTGCAGGCTACTAACAGTGTGAGAATATGAAAATTTGCATTTTTGCACGGCCTTGCCTTTGATTAGATAATTTACGGTCATTTTCCATGCCTTGGACTGTTTTCGAGCAAAATGTAGTAAAATATATTTTTAGCTTTACATACATATAAAAATATGTATATATTTATAATATGTACCTAGTTGTAAATACATACATACAGCATAAAAATATGCTAACTAAGAAGTATAACAGTAAATTTACAATTTTCTAATTCGTTCTATATTTTCTACTTCTCTTTTCAGGTAAGTTCCCATTTTCCTAAATAAACATCGCATAATTATCAGCCGACATAGCGAAATTAAATGTGCGTAAGTCAAATTTATTTAACGATTGAATTTCCTTACATTCCGGAATATTTATTTAGGTTAAGGCACTAACAACTTCTGCTAAGACAAACAGACACTGAGTCATTTTCATTCACATAGTCAATGCCTTATAGGTATCTTCTTACAAACAAACATATCTATTTACGTGCGTAGTTGCGTTGCCAATAATTATCTATTGACTTTGCTGTACGGAAATGATGCAATCGTCGAACTATTTAGTGGTGTAGTAAGTATGTAAGTATCACTTCCGTTTGTTTGGCCTAAATTTGCTAAGTAAACATGGTGATTACATTTTCACACAATTGAGTAGAGAAAGAAAGATGGAGAGATGGATGAGGAGGGAGCGAGTAAGAAACACAGCACTTAGCAGTAAAACAGCGAGTTCAACAAAGTTTTCCGGTAACGACTTACCTGCAATAAATTCCTTGTTTTCCAATCAACATAAAAGGATGTTTTTGTACAGGCGCCACTTCACTTGTTTTTCAACTTAGCGGAGTAGTAAAATTTTAAGTGTTTTTAGGAAAAACATTCCTTGGAGTTGTTTGAAATATATTTTCATTTTTTTTAATGATAATTTTGCGCATTAAGTACTTTGATAACCAAAAAATCTATTTTTTATATATCCTCTTAATGTAAATAAATGTGGATTTAATTTCCAGGATACTTTATACATAAATTTAAATTTAAAATACTATCTAAAGGGTGATCCAAGTAGAGGTACCCTTTTGAATAGCCTTTTTTTGACAGATCACGCGTGAGTCGTGTCAAGCTGTCATGTTACTTTTGTTCAGTATTGTTTGGCATTTCATCATCCACGGACTTACGCCTGAACAACGTTTACAAATCATTCAACTTTATTACGAAATTTCACGTTCTGTAAACAATGTGTTTTGCGCGCTTAGCTCAACTTATGGTCAACATAATCGGCCTGCTAAGCGTACTATTCGCAACACCCTCACCCATCTTGAGATCCAGCAATCATTATTGGGTAATATTCGACCCATAGATCTTGTCCAGCACGCAATAATGAAAATATATCTGCCGTAGCTGAGCAAGCAAGCAAAATTTCCGCATTTGGGACGAAGAGCAACCTGAAGAGATTTAAGAGCTGCCATTTCATCTAGAAAAAACAATGGTTTTGTGTGGTTTGTGGGCTGATAACCGACTATTTGATGCCTGAAATTGAAGCTCGTGATCTTCGCGACATTTGGTTTCAACAAGACGGCGCCACTTCCCACACATCGCATCAATCAATGGTTTTATTGAGGGAACACTTCGGTGGGCAGATAACTTCACGTTTTGGTCCGGTCGATTGGCCACCAAGATCACAGAGTTAGACTTTCCCCTGTGGGATATGTAAAATCCGAAGTCTACGAGAACAATCCCGCTTCGATTCAGGCCTTGGAGCAAAACATCACGCGTGTAATTCATCAGTTACCAGTCGAAATGCTCGAACGAGTCATTGATAATTGAACTCAACAGATCTGTAAGATCTGTATTGGATGAATAAGATCTGTATTGGTATTAAAGTAAGTAAACCTTAGAAAATTCCTCTATTATGATTTGACAACGCCCTGCTTCAAGCCTGAAGTAATCCCTTCATAGCATATACCTTCAAACTGTTCCAGTAGACGCTAAAGTCGAAATATTTACAAAATGCATATTTTCAGTCCCATATCTTCGCAATGAAAACAAGAACTCTTTGAATTGTTCCTAAGCGGTCGGCGATGTTATAACGTCCATTATCTAATCAACTACATAAATGAGGGAGAAACACTCAGGCAAATGAGATTTTTTTTTAGTGAGGCAGTGAATTCTTAACTCAACTATATAGTTGCGACATACTACGGCATGCATTAACACCGCTATTAGCAAGAGAGACAGTCAGACAGCTTTGTTTGCAAACATTTGGTATGAAAAATATTAAAAACACTTGATGAGTCTACTCCTGCACTCAAGTCTGCGCTCACTACATTTAATTGCTGTCATAATTTAACGATTTGCATTACCTGTTTTTGCTCTTTTCACACACACAAAACGTGTAAACATTACCCAAAAAAGATGCTATAAGCGGTGTGAATAGCTATATACAGCTAATGCACAAACACACACCCGTCTCACTATGCAGCATTGATGATGCACCAACCGATCATTAACCTGTCTGCCATAAGCCTTTAGCAGCCAGCACGCATGCGTCGCAGGCACCACAGACAGTTGGTTGGTCGTTTGGTCGCTGGCATTTAGGCAGAGGCATTAAAGTGTCGCCTGTGTACAGATAGAAACTTAAAGAAAAAAATATGAAGATGAAGATGTATGCATTCCACGGAGAAGGGGAAAAATATACGGCAGACTATGACAAAATTTTCGTAAAATGCTTGAGTTGTCAATGCGTTGGACAACTATATTAATAGGTAAAAGACGGGATGATTTATCATTTTGGTAAGGATATGATTTTTTACTGTTATTTATTTATAATTTTTTTTTACTTCGCGATTAAATTGTTTCAAATATAAATCTCGCTGGTTTTTTTTTGCTGCTTTATGATTTATACTTTGAGAAAATCATTCGAGAACTAAGCAAGTGCAAGAAAACTTTATTTCCCTTTGTTTATCATAATTTTAATTTTATTTTATTTTAATATATGTAAATCTATTTGCTAAACTAGTTAAAATATCAATGAACAACATAAAATAATTATGAAAAAAAAAATGAATTTGAAAACAGCTGACCGAACACATGTTTTTCTAACATCTCCATACAAATCGAGTTCATTGAAAATTTTCTTCATTTTATTTTTGAAGGCCATCTTTTCATTTTGATTACGCCTCATTTTTTTTTTAGCCCCAGCAATAGATAAACAATGAAAATTAAAAAATTTATTGCGTTGAAAATACCCAAAAATTTTTGAAAATGTGTACTCGTCCTACAGTGGGCCTCCTTAAGTTTGAACTGCTATGAGTTGACTCTAAAAAAATTCTGCAAAAAATATATTGTTTATGCAGAAAAATTAAAAAAAAAATTATTTAAGTAAATATATACAAATAAGATTCTCTTTATAACGGGTGATCCATTTCCAGGTTCTCTACTTTTTTAAAGAAAAAAAACGACAGGAAATTCAAATTTAAGGGGGAAAATTTATTATCATTCGAAAGAACATTCTTCGGCATTTATTGTTTGAAGATTATCTCTTTCGAATGTTGGCCGCGGCTTCGTCCAATTTTCGATGACTCGTTCGAGCATTTCGACTGGTAACTAGCGAATGACACGCGTGATGGTTTGCTCCAAGGTCTGAATCAAAGCGGGATTGTCCGCATATACTTTAGACTATACATATTCCAAAAGGAAAAAGTATAACGGTGATATATCAGACGATCTTAGTGGCCACTCGACCGGTCCAAATCATGAAATTATGTGCTCACCGAAGTGTTCTCTCAATAAATTAATTAAATGATGCGATGTGTGGGAAATGGCGCTGTCTTGTTGTAACCAAATGTCGCGGGGATCACGAGCTTCAATGTCAGGCATTAAATAGTCGGTTATTATGGCGCGAAAACGGTCGCCAAAGACGGCTACGTGCTCACCGGCATCATTTTTGAAAAAATATGGACCGATGATTCCACCATCCCACAAACCACACCAAACCGTTGTTTTTCCTGGATGAAATGGCAGCTCTTGAATCTCTTCAGGTTGCTCTTCGTCCCAAATGCGGAAATTTTGCTTGTTTACATATACATTGTGCCAGAAATGGGCCTCATCGCTGAACAAAATTTGGCTCGAAAACGTCGGATCTTCTTGGAACTTTTCAAGAGCCCATTGAGCGAAGCGATGTCGCTTGGGAAGGTCGAGCGGCTTCAGTTCTTGCACAAGGTGTATTTTGTACGCTTTCAATTTAAGATCTCAACGTAAAATGCGACAAGTCCATTCCATTCGTTACTGCGAATGGCGTCGAATCGACTCTCCACGGTCTTCGTGTACACTCTCAGCTACGGACGCTATATTTTCTTCACTGCGTGCTGGACGTGGTCTATTCGGTCGAATATTATCCAATAATGAATGCTGGGTCTCAAGATGGGTGATTGTGTTGCGAATAGTACGCTCAGTAGGCCGATTATGTTGACCAAAAGTTGAGTGAAGCGCGCGAAACACATTCTTAACAGAACGTGAATTTTCGTAATAAAGTTGAATGATTTATAAATGCTGTTCAAGCGTAAGTTTTTCCATGATGAAATGCCATACAATACTGAACAAAAATAATATGACAGCTTGGCACGACTCACGCGTGATCTCTCAAAAAAAGGCTATTGGAGAAAGTATCTCTGCTTGGATCACCCTTTATTTTTATACCCGAAATTGGTCACTTCCAGAATTTGATGCTCGACTTTGCTAGAGTTCACTGTATGTTTTTTTGTTTTTTAATATTTTGTATACACTCATAAAAATATGCAGGCACACAGTTCGGCATTAATTATTTTCCTGCGTTTAATGGAAACCTTATGGCAAAATCTACTTCTGCGAATTTAGCATAATAAATATGAACTGATTTCTTTTCTAAATAAATTTTCGGGCGCTAAGCTCTTGAGATATATACATTTATATATTTTTGAAGCAATATACAACAAACACGCTTACTGACCGTATAGAAAAAAGGGGATATTCAAATCAAGCAAATAATTAGAAGAATTGCAGTTTATTTTTTATTATTTATTTATTTAAAAACACATTCAAGATTAAGACATTTTTAGGAGTTTTAAGATTTAAAAAATTATTATTCCTTTTTTTTAAATATTTTTTGAGGTACTACATTCTGAATTAGTTCGTTTGGGCCTTAATGTAGTGGGTAATGTAATTTGTTCTACATAAATATAGAAATTTAAACAATGAAACATTGAAATATACATCAATATATACATATGTATATGTTTATTTATACAAAGATTTATATGTATTTTCTTATTCTATTACTAGCGCTGGCTATCGTTGACGTCAGTTGAGGGAAAACCACCAATTCGTTGTTGAATACTCGTATTTTTCTCGGGAGAAAAATTTTGGTATCTCTGCTTTGGATAGATTAAGCGCTTTGAAAATAATGAAATTGATGTGATTTTTTTAGAAAAAAAATGTTACTTATTTCTAGCAATTTTCTAATGAAAAACCCAAAATAAAGTTGAGAATATTGGGGGGAGAAGAAAATGATGTTAAGTATCGGTAGTAAAGACCTGCCTGCATATTTGATTTCAGTACTTTGTATACTGTGAAGAGAAGCTACAGTTCTAGTGCATCAACTAAAGTAAAATTATGAAAAAAACAGCTATTCTTGGAACAAAGATCTCTTTAAGTGATGTTGTAAAAAAAATTTAAAATTAATTTTATCCTCATGAATGAATTTGTCATGCACTTTTTATTGGCTTTTTATATCTTATTGCGTCTATCTCTCTGCTAAAGCTTGTTTGTTTATATTATTTTTTTTTATATCTTCGAAACAATCGTTATTAATGCCGTCTCATCAGTTGTTTTACCAGTTTTTTTCACGAATAGCATAAATAGTCGTCAGCATGTGGCATGCAACATGCCGTTGGCGTTGCGACAACAGTTGCCATGCGTTTGCTGTCGCTTTTAGTAAAGCTATTCGTTTGGCGCGTAGAGTTAAAAATGGTAATTGACTTGCAGCCAGCCGCTTCGTTCGTCGCATAGACGGCACTTCATTCCACTTTTTGGTGTATAATATACATTAGGCTTACCCATACATATTATATGTTACATATATATATGTTTTATTTTGTGTTTCACTTTCGTTTACTACACAAATCGTCTCCTTCTATGTACCTATGTTTTAACCCATTGACGAGTTTCGAGCGAGCCAACCATTTAATTGCTCTCCTTCTATGGAGCAATTAATCAATCGATCCTCTTCAGCTCACTTGTGCCTGCATATGTATGTATGTAGCTTAAAAAATTCGTATCGTAATTCGTATGAAGCATCGTTAATTGGAACTGAATATTTATGGTTGTACAAACAACTATAATAATACGTAATTTCATAGCGTCAAAACAAAGGTTTCATTTTCGTTTAATCGCCGGCGGCATGTGTACATACAATGTGTTTACAATATTTTTGAAAGGAGCTCATGAAAACATATGTATGTATGTTTTGAAAAATTATTAAAATTGAAGAAATTTTATTAACGAGTTCAATATTTTTACAAATTGCTCACCACTCTGTGGTTCTTTGTTGTTCTCAAAATGTTTGTCGAAACGGAAATGATTTTGGATCTTGAGAAAATGACCTTAACTAGTAAAAATTATTGAAAATTGACTTTGCCACATTTAAGCAAATGCTGGTGGTTATGGATTCCGCCGTCGGGTAACTCTCTCTATGTATATCAACTTTAGATTGACAAGAGAACAGTCAGATCCTCATCTCGAAAAAAATGTTAAGAACACCTATTCTATCTCGGAAGTAAACGATAGAGAAAGGAAAATATGGACAAGAAAGGAAGAATGTAGAGAAGAAAAGAATGATATAGAGAGGAAAAGAAAGATATAGAGAGGAAAAGGAAGAAAAAGGAAAGGAAAAGAAAGAAAAAGGAAAGGAAAAGAAAGATATAGAAATGAAAATAAAAGTAAAGGAAAGGAAAAGAGAAGAGAAGAGAAGAGAAGAGAGGAGAGGAGAGGAGAGGAGAGGAGAGGAGAGGAGAGGAGAGGAGAGGAGAGGAGAGGAGAGGAGAGGATAGTTAGTAGCTGATATCCGATATCTAAAGGTCGCGACGCTATTAGCAATGCCAACCTCTGGGCAACAACACAAGCTACCGGTTCATATCGAAATTCAACGCTTAAATAGAAATGGATCGGACACTTAACGAAAACCTAACGATTCTAGAACAAGGTAGGTCGGTGACGCGGAAGCACAGAATAGTGGTTATTCTTGGGGAGACATTTCTAGTATTAAATGGGTCAAATTAATTTTTTTTATTCACCTAGGAACTTTGGATGACTGCTGTTTGCCTACCTTTATATACCTCCATATATTTTTATACAAATTGGCCACACCACCACCCCAACAGCCGGAAAGACCCACAAAGACAGCCAAAAACATGCGTATCCAATGCATTTGCTTCAACTAAGCAGACAGACAATTCGAACCGCCTCTCCACTCCGGGCTTGACAACCACTTTTGCCACAGTTTCCGCCTCCTTAGCCAGACGCGCATAAAATTCCGTCAAAAGCCAGAAAGCGCATACAGGGAAGATGAAGCAAAAAGCAAGTTTTCATACCCGTGATGACAATTGGAGGAGAAAAAAAAGGAAAATAAAAATGAATTAAATGGAAGCAAGTTTGATAGGTGAGCTTTTATGTATGCATGTACATATATACGTACATATACAGACATTGAGATCGCTGGCTTATAAATTTTCATATGTACATATGTATGTTCCACACGCATGATTTTGCCCTGCTGGCCAAGTTTCACTCTCGTTGGGAACGCCTTGAATGGCGCGTAAATAAAAGTAGTTGTTGTTGTTGTTGTTGCTACGCTACGGCGGCGGTCGCTGATGATTCGCGTTGCATGAATTGTGCCAACGAATGTGCATGATTAATAAACAATTTGTTTTGTATTGTTACTTTTGTTGTTGCTAGCCTAAAGGAAGTAAGTTATGTGGCGAGTTTCTGTTAAAAACAAAAATATTGAAAATACTTTTTTTATGTGTTGCCAAACTGGTTGCTAAACCAATCAACCGACATCAGTGCGGCGCTGAGCAGAGAATTTGCGTTATTTTTTAATACTATTACATACCTACATACATGTGTATTGTGCATATTTGTATTTTTTTTATATTTTTTTTAATATTTTTTTTTTCGTTCGCTCATTCCTCTTCATGATTTTGTAAAATTCATTGTAAATCGTTGATGATTGGCAATTTGTAAGAGAAATGTTGGCGCGATAAGAGAATTGTGATTAACCGCAGTTGAGAGAGACAATAAGACAGAGGTGATACAACAGATAACCGCCAGAAGTATCATATATGCAAAAGAAAAAAAAAAAAGAGGAAGGGAAAATGTGCCTCCTGCCCCGCGATATGTATGTTGAGTGCGAAGCGGAAATTTTGCATTTCATTATGACTCTGTGAAAGGAAAATCAGCTAACTAAAGACATATCTTAGACCAAATCAAAACAGCGAACTGCAGCAACCTCGTGTCAGTTATGAAAGCAATGCCTGTAGTTTTATACATTTTTTTTAACTTTTTTCTTTGGGTTTTCT
Organism: Neoceratitis asiatica; assembly: GCA_030068015.2. Taxonomy (NCBI): domain Eukaryota; kingdom Metazoa; phylum Arthropoda; class Insecta; order Diptera; family Tephritidae; genus Neoceratitis; species Neoceratitis asiatica. The sequence continues at coordinate 90,280,357 of CM061526.1, forward strand.
ATCATTCATTCACTATTTCTATAATCATTAGTTTCCACATATTCACTTATTATATCTCTCGTACATGTAGAAACGTGTGTGGCATACTTTTGTGGTCGGTTATTTTTTTGTGGCATGTGAATAAAATTCGCTGATGACAACATTGGGAACGGCAAGACAGGATGTGTGCAAACACACGTACCTATTTACAATATTTACTTGATGCAAGTTGTCATGTATGATTTTAATCATGTATCATTTTCCATGGTATGATTATGTGAAAGTAATAATATTTACTTCAAAAATGCTTTAAATTTCTTTGGCTCTTGTGTTGCGGTTAGGTTAAGAGCAGTTTTAAAAAAAAAAATCTGAACACCACTGATTAGTAATTTCTCATAGTTTTAATATGCTTAAAAATTTGAAAAATATGCATATCGTACATACAGTAACCCACAAGAAAAGTCCTCTAACATGATAAAAGTACACTCAGCTAAATCTAAAATCACAAAACAATATAGGATTTTCCCCAGTTTGTAATTTTTTTAAATTTGTTAACATTTTTAAACAAAACACCCAGCAATAGCAACAATTGTTTCCCAATTATGTTCTCATTTGCTTGGCAACATTTGCGTAGCAAATGAAACAAGTGGTTTTTTTGATTTTTTGTTTGCGTTGCTGTTGCTGTTTCAATGCGGCTGGCAAACATGTTGGAAGTTGTGTTTAGTTTGAATGAATGTAAGTACACTGAGAAAAAATATATCATGCAAAATTGTTCGGTATTGCAAGTTCGAATATTTCGTTTTTCTTCAAAATTAATTTACTTCGTTAAAATGAAACTTTTATATTTGAAGGCCTTAAAAATATTTAAAAAGTTAGATTTTAAAATGAATATTCACCATAAAGCTTTTATTATGTTAGCACTGCATAGCAAAATAATTTTTGTTAATTTTAAATTAACTTATTAATTTATCCATGGCGGAGTTTTTAAATTTTGTTTTTTAAGAAAACAGCACATCTTCGTTGGTGTTAAAACCGTCTAAGCTCCCTACATGACTCCACATATAGTAAATAGTTCTTCTCCATCCATAACTTTTACCCTTGCCAAACATTACCATTTTGCCAGAAATATCTTTCTGTCTCGTAAATCTCGGAAAAATTCCATTTTAATTCTCATAAGTTTGTGGAATTTTAGTTGAATAAAATAAATCTGTGATTTTTTCCTCTATCTAAATTTCTTTATAATAACTATAAAAGAAAAAGTACCACATTTAATAGAAAAAAATAAGTACTAAAAAAGTTAAGAGCAAATCAGTTATACCAATTCGTCTAACGCTTAAAAAAGGTTGATATATTCATTTTTTTTGGTAATCTTTATATAGTTTTTCGGAGCTTATAAAATGCAACATAGATTTAGGCGTAATATTTCTTACACTGATCATTTGAGAAGATCGATAGAAATAAAATGAAAAATTTAAATTATCGAATTCCAACGAAACTTAATTACACCTAATTCTCTCTTTACACGAATTTGATTTGACAGGAATTAAAGAAAATGTTTTCCTATTACACGACTTTTTCGCTTTAACACGATTTTATATTACTGGTTTCTGGTATTAATTACTTTATCTCAAAGTTCAAAATTTTGTAATGTTATATATTTAAAATGTGTGCGGGGGAAATAATTTAGGTAAACTTTAACAAAATTCGTATATTATTAGCCGTTTTTTAACGCATATGTATCTGCGTTTAAAAGTAAAGAAAAAAAAAACACATCGACACCGTTCATTATTTTTTTCAAAATTATTTGTCATTTGTCGAAAAGTCAATGAAAACTATGTAACAAAATTTGGTAGCATTAATTCTATCTGCGTTTATTTCATAGTAGCACATAACACTTTGCGCTTAGCATTCCATTTAAATTTTAAGCGCGTAAAAAACAGATATTGTCTACAAAATATTGTAATTTACAACCTGTGGGAATCATATCAAAAATTATTTGATGTAAGTTAGAATTAAGTGCCATTTTGTCATAAGATCTTAAGTACAAAAATCGTACTTGGAGGTTTTTAATATTATATTATTAGTAAAATCTGTTGTGTTGTAGTTTTAGAAAATATTTTTAACTCCTTAACAATTTGTACTATTTCTAGAGAATATTATGCAAACTTTTAAAAATTCTTTTTTTGCAAACAACACATTTCACCAACCAGATAATTTCAATTTCAAACGCATACCCATGGTAATGAGTACAAAAATATACGGTTTTTTTCGACGAAACCATTGTAAAATGTAATTTTATATGGAGTTCGTTGGGCGCTATATACTTAGATCGTTTTTGTTGCTTAAAAATTTAAAACTATTAAATTTAATTAATTCACATTTTTAATTTAAGTTTTCTCTGGCGTTTCTTCAAATACTAACAAACGTAAAAAAAACTCCGGGAACTAATTGTCTGGTGATATTTCTAACATGGTTTCCTCCTAATTCTTTTTCTTTACGAATTTTTTTTACACACGAGTTTTTCGGGAACGTATCTACCGTGTAAAAAGAGAAGTATGTGTATAGAAGACTATCAATGGAGAGAAATAAACATTGTTTGAAGAAAAAAGAAAATTCTCCCTGACGAGGATACTAAAATATGTGTCATACGAAGAAATTAGGTTTTTCTTTAAGAACTAAAATTTAAAATCAAATATTCAAACAATATATCCGAGTCAGTTCTCTACTTTATCTGCTCGAAGTAAAAATTAACATACAACCAACCCAAAGTACATTGTAATTTACTACTTGTTAATCATAAAATTTTATTTCATTTTTGAACTAAAATATTTTCCTATCTAAGGATGAAGAAGTTCAAGTGTAATAACTAAAAAATGTTATATGATATTTACATTAATATGTAAAAGTAAAAGTAAGAAAACATTTTATCTTCAGGATTATATCTGACTCGTTCAAATTGTAAACCTAACCTAACCTGTTAAAAAAAAGCAAACAAAAAAACCAAAAATTAGCACATTTAAGCTTAGCACTAAATTCCTTATCTTTGATCAGCAAGCAATTAACGCTAATGGATATACAATTAAATGAATAAGTCAACATACGAAATAAATGAAGATAAACATGAAAAATCTACAGCAAACAAACATTAGCAGAGAACTTACTTAGGAACTGCATTAGGTAGAATTAGAGGATTAGAGAAAAAGTATATAAATAAAGAAAAACTAAAGAATAGAAAAAGAGAGAAAGAAAAAAAAAACAAGAAATAATTATCTAAAGTAGTTTGTTGTATTTGCAATCAGAAAATTGCATTTTTATTTTTATAATAATTTACGGTGCATCCAACCCCATCGAACATGTTCGAGCGCATTTTTAACGCAACATAAATGAGTGAAAGGAATTCACTCAAATCTTGTTTATTTGTGGGCTCGCTGGCATGCCGCAGAGTATACAAAATAATAATTTTATTCGAATAGAAAACGTGCTAAGTAAAGGTTGTTCGAAAGAAAGTTGACGGAATAAATTTTGAGAAAAAATAAAATTCGCATAAAATAAATGAGTTTAATTTGCTAATTAGAAATATGTTAAAACGAAAACATATAGGAAAACAATAAAAATTAAAAAGGAAAAGAAACAATAAAAAAATATTAAAGAATAAAGATTGCAATGAGAATTAAAAAAGAAAAAATAATCGTACAAAATAGTAATAAGAATTGCAGCGTGAAAGAAATAATAGAAATAAAAAATGCAAAATAAACAACAACAAAAAATATATATAAAAAAACAGATGAAAAAGAAGTGGTAACAAGTTAAAGACTTATAAATGCCATTACAAGTGTACTTGCTGTGCGCATAGAAACCATTGATGGGCAGAAATATTATGAATACCGAAACGCAACAACAAAAACGCGAATGTTTACCACTGTTTGATCGATACTAAAAGCATTTAAAGGCATTTCAGTACTCTCGGTGTGATGCATAGTAATGAGCTGGGGAAAATATGAAGAAAGCGAAAAAAAACAAAAGAAATGTAAATGAAACTTGAAAATTTTTGTGAAATTATATATATGTATGCACTGTAAAAAGTGTTAAAAATAATATGTGAAATAATCAAATAAACCTTCAAACATTTGTAAATAGCTGTAGCGCTAGAAAAGTTTAAAAATATAATTTAGCGCTAAAAATATTAAATAACACTAAAAATATCGGAATTTATTGTTAAACTTATTCTTAAGTGCATTTCATAAAAAAATAAATTAATGAAAAAATCAGTTTAAAAAACCAACGAAATGTCAGTATCTAAATAAAAAATTTAAAAACAAATGCAAAACATATTTTAAAATATTTAAAGCTTCATAAATGATTGAATGTGAAAACTTGGAAAATCTAAAAGATCCACAAAAAATATAGATCAGCAGCTGGCAAACATCGCAGCTTGTCAATTATTATTAAAATTGAATGAATGATTTAGCAGTTTCGACACAAAAATTAACGCTCAGAAAACGAAAGCAAAAAAACAAGTACTAAAAATATATATTTCAAACCCATTTTGTGAAAAACTCATAATTGTGGAAATAAAATGTTAAATAAAAATAAAAACACTAAAAAATAGAACAAATTTGAATTAAAATCTTAAATGAAAATCTTTAATTCAACACATACGAATAAAAAAATTTTAATAATAAAAAACTATAAATACAAAAATACAGAATTTTTTCACCTTTTTTTTTTGCTATTTTCCTCACGAACTGCAATTGCTCACTGCGGCTTGGCGAAATTATACGCGTCTGCATAATTTTGTTTAATGTCGCCAGTTGAAACACAAATCTAATTGAAATTGGAAACACGAAAAAGCTACAAAGACGCTTGAGATTTTGAAAAAAAAAAAAATTAAAATTTGCTTAATTTTTTTTCTGTTTAAACAACGCTTAAGTCACTTGCTAAAGTGATATTTAAAGCAATACTAAACTATTTACTGTTCATTTTTATTTTTAATATATTTTAATTTGCCGTTATAATTTCTAAAATAGCAACAAACAGTAAGCAAACATAAATAATCGTTGCAAAAAAACCCCACAATTGTGGAAAATTATTTCATCGTGCAAGCGTATGGTGAACAGAAAACCTAAAAGCCAAACAGGCCGTGCAACATCAGCTGCCAGCCGCCGAGAAAACGTTTAAAAACTCATTTTTTATGCAACGCTGATGTTGAAGCAAAAAAAAAAGAAGAAAAACGACAGCAATGCATGCAACATAATCGCGATAATTGCAATTGAATGCAACGAAAAAAATAAATAAACTGTGAAAAAGCAAGGAAATATTGAAAAAAAAACAACAACAAAATAAATACATTTTTTCCCAAGCAACAAGTGCCACAATTGTGTGGCATGCATGGATTTTAGAGCGCGGCAGGCAGTCAATAAAACAAGTGCGATTTGTGTGCAGTAATAATCAAAACAACAACAACAAAAATCAACATACAAAGCATTGTTACTTGCCCTCAATAATTGACCAGCAGCAAAAAATAGTTTGCCACAACAACAACAACGATACTAATAATTGTAATAACAATAGTGCAGGCCAACAGCAGATTTCAATGGAAAACTAATAATTTTGGTGATTTTGGTTCATACATATGTACATAAATGCAAGTAATTTTTGTATAAGCATATGTATGCATGTGCATATGCATGTGTACATGTTTCCGGTAACAAGGGTCTCACAATTTGTGCTCAAAACGTCCAATTCGCATGTGCAACTGCAGCAATCACACACACATACTCAAGCAAATGTTGCATGTTAGTAGGGTAAAAGCAAAAACAAAAAATAACAAAATACACTAGTGCAAAGTATACCGAAAAAAAAATGAATGGAAATTCCGAAAATTACTTAAAATTAATAAATTAAAAAAACATTAGACGAAAAAGTCACAAAATTACAGCAAAACATTACTAATTGCAGCGCATAAAAACTAAAAATCTTAAAAAAAAATTGTTTAAATCACGAAAAAGTCACACCATAGCAAAGCAGTCAAAAATCAACAGTTTCTTCAAACATTTTTTTCGCACTGAAAATCAAAAAAAAAAAAAAGCAAAATGTATTTGATACAGGTGAGCCATAAACCAGCGTGTGTGTACCTACATACATAGTTGTTTAGGTATTTGCATAAACAAAATATAAATTTATTTGCCTAAATACATGCATAAAAGTATGTTTACATAATTTTATATTCATCCTCACACACAAGCAGCTCTCATCTCTATATATACAAACAATTCGCTGTCTTTCTTTCACACGCTCGCCAATTGTCGATTTACAAGCCAATTTCACTGCAGAGTGTATAATTTTTTAATGTTTTTCTTTCATTTATACAATTGAGCTATTTGTTCAACAATTTTTGTTTTACTAATTTGAGTTTGTAAGCAAAAATAGTGTTACATTTTTGAAATGCTAGCGATAATGGTGGAGATTTCGAATAAATTTCTTTATTCCATAAGAGAAAACCACTATAATTCATGATTTTTGTTCAGAGAGAGAGAGAGAGAGAGAGGGAGAGAGACAGATGGGAAACTAACTTCAGACCCTAAAGTTTAGAGTTTTCCATCATCTATCTCTGATTATTCAAAATTCTACAGAAACCGTTATAAACGGATTTGGCTGATAATTCTAGTATTTTCCAGGAAAGTGTTAATTTCCCTTCTCTAAAAGCGAATAACAAAGCAAAATAGTTTGTAAACCATACACTTTATAAGTGATATATGAAAATATCATTAAACCCTCAACTTACCAGTATTCAAAAAAAAACCCCCCTTTCGGTCTAGCTCATATTAAATGTATATGTATATGTATATACATATGTATATATGTAAGTAACACGGAAATGCATTTAGCCATAAATATGAGCTTGTTACCTTTGAAAATGCAACTTACTTCTATCATAAAACTTTTATGCTACATTGAGCAATTGTTTGTTCAAGTAGAACGTGGAACGTTACTTCAAATAGAGTTACGCAGGCGTACACAAATTGCTTATACAATTGTATATATGTATTTAAATACGTATGTAAATACATCTGCTAAGATTATAATATTACACGACTGCGAACCCTTGAGTTTTATTTGCATTTTCTAATCAATAATTAGTATCGATTTAATACTCAAGGTAGCCCTGTGCGGGATGCAGCTGTTTTTCGGTCGTCAATGATAAGTAAAAAAAAAGAGCAGTAAATTTTTTGAGCCTTCTTTTGAAATTCTTTTATTTTTCTATTTATCTTTTTAAATTTTTTATTGAACTTAATTTAAACTACTTACATTCGTATCATTTTATTTAACTTGGTTTTTATATTATTTTATTTAAATAAATTTTATTTATTTTTTAATATAATTTTATTTTATCTTATTTTATTTTATTTCATTTTGTTTTATTTTATTTTATGTATTTTAATTTTAATTTTTTTAAATTAATTACTTTATTTTTATTTTTATTTTTATTATTTTTATTTTATTTTTTATTTTTTATTTCACTTAACCTAAATTATTACATTCATATCAATTTATTTAACTTCTTTTTTTTTAAATATTTTATTTAAATTTATTTTATTAATTTCATTTTATATTATTCCATTTTATTTTATTTATATTAATTTTTTTTATTTTGCTATTTTATTTGCCGTTTTTTATTTTATCTTATTTTATTTAATTTAATTTAGTTTTTATATTCTTTTTTTTAATCTTAATTGAATTTAATTTAATTTAATTTTATTTTATTCTATTTTGTTTCAACTTATTTTACTTTAATGCATTTTACGTATATTTTAATGTATATATTTTGCCTTAAATTTTAATTGAATGCACAATTGTTTTACATATATATCTACATATGTTTACACCAATCAAACAGTGACATCGACAAGTGTCGCTTCGTGCTCACTTAATGTCAATGACATTTAAAAATACTGTGAAAATCGACATGAAAATATTTTGTAAGGAGATTACAATTCATTTTTGTCTCACTTCTGTCTCCAACTATTACATTTTGAAATGTTTTAAAAACCGCTTTAAATTTTTTTTTCCAATTTCACAAGATAAATGAGCGCATTTTTCGCTGTCACTGGAAATATGCAACCTTGAAATTATGAAAGAGAAAGGGTATTATTGATTACTTAAAATTTTTGTTGGCCATGAAAATATGTAGGGCAAAAAAAAAAAAAATACAGTGGATATGTATGTATATCCATAAATTTTGAATATTTAATTGTATTTAAGTAATGTGTTATTAAGAAATATGTTTAATAGTCATTTTATAATATTTATCCTCTGAAAGTTATTGAAATTAAAATAAAGAAGAAATAAAAAAAGCGCTTGGCTTTGGGCGAAGCAATCTCAAAAGCATTTTTTTGTTTTTTTGTTTGAAGTGTTCCGATGAGTAGAAGAAGGTATTTTAGATATCCAGAACTTCATTTTTATTTTTACCTTCAATGCTTTATTGTGTGTGGATCTTTTCGGACCGAAAAGTATTTAAATTCTCAATTTTTTCACCATGAATAAATCGTTCAAAATTCAGCATTTTATTTTTCTTTATTTAATAAAATTTCTTATGCTGCAGTGGCCATTTTTTCTTTATTAATTTAATATTTTTCTTTATAAATAAAACATTTTCATTCAACATTTGAAAACATCTAAGCTAATTTTTAAAGAGTTTCTTCAAGATGAATACATTGATAAAAAAAAAGTGCTGCTTTTTGTTAGTCCTTTTCTATTTTTACTCAATATTTTTTAGTTTACTTCAACGATTCAGCGCTTTAGCGTTTTGGCGTAGTGCTAACTGCATACAGCAAACCCAGTAGAAGCACCGTCAGTTGTGCTCCTTTAGCCACAAAGTAAGTCTACGAAAGAGAACAACAAAGTGGTTAAAAAAAAAATTCAAATATATCTACTCTTACTCACCTTTCTTATATAAAGCGGCAAAGTTTCCTTGCCACGTTTCGTATGCCAGTCAAGGCCGCGTGCCAGCCAAATTGCGGGCCATGCTACGGTGGCTGTTAGTAGAAAAGGCGATGCAGCTTCCATAGCTTCCGTAATATCCTGTCGATGCATTAAACGTCGCACCTCCTCGCCGAGATTAACTTCACGCAGCACTTTTGGGTTTAAAGAAATATTTTATAAAGATTTGGAATTGCGTTTATTGTAGCTGTGAAACTCACCATTCTCGTTAGACTGTTGGTTGGTCTTGCTCTGGATGAAATTTTTTATGAAAGACATGTTCGGTCAACAGCTTTTTTTTTATTAAAATCTACTTTTTCTTAGTTTTTTAGTTTAAATGACAATTTTTTTTTGGTTATTTTTGTCTACAGCTCACTCAATATACCTTCAAGCAAAGACTTTTGCACTCCAAATTGTTAGCATCATAATTTTGAAAATATGTATATCTTTTCCAAATTATAAAAAAATTTCACAAATTCACAAAATAGGTTTGGGAAACAAAAAAATTTATTTATTTTAATTTATTATTATTGAAAAATTATGGTTTTTTGAATTTTGATACAACCAATTTCTGAATTTTTCTATCAAATATGTCAACCATAAATTTGGCATGAGCGTCTTAAATGTGAAAGAATACAGTAGTTTTGAATAAATTTGGAAACATAAAATTAAAATTCCAAAATTAATGAACAGAAATTTTTTCCGGCAACAATTTTCGCTTCACGGATTCTTTGTCGAGGTCCAGTCACTGAGCGTGAGTTAATCTGCGGTTGTTCACTGCTCATTTCCTTTCAATCCATAACAGTGCTTTTAGCTCGATAATCATCCTCATCTACACCTTGCAGCATGTGGTTAATCTTGAGCAATAAATGACTCTCTTCGTATGTGGCAAACATGAGGCCCATACCGAGTATGGCGAATTGCATGAGCTTAGCATGATGGAATGTCTGTGGGGGAAAGGGTGCATAGTTTCATAAACTTTCAGCATTCATGTTTACCAAAACCACTTACCCGATTTATATATGTCACCAAAGATCGCTCCATATGCGCTCGATTACTCCAATCCATACCTCTATACATCCAATAAGCCGGCCATGCTATAAAACTGGCAAATATGAAGGGACGTGCACGTGCCATTTTTGTTTCGAAATCCAGTGGTGCATTTTTATTTAAGAAATCACGAAACTCCGTTGCATACGATATGGGTTCGGGTTCTGCAAGTGAACAACAAGCACACGTACCGATATCTTCCTCGTCATGTGACAAGCAAGATAACGGGGTTTCGGATTAATTGTGGCAAATCTGAGAAGTTGCGTTTGGACGCTCGAAAGACAAAAAAAAAAAAATGAAAAAGAAAGAAAGTTCAAAATATCCAAAACGCTTCTAACTTTTGATGTAAACTGAATTCATCTCTCGAACAGCATTTTTTTCGATTTACAGCAAATGTTATTAGTGCAACACAGCATATAACTGTTCTTCATATCGCCACAGTTAGTTTTTTAAACACAAAAATACGCACCTTTTGGCGCAGAGCTGCTAAGAAATGGAATCTTCATTTTATTTACAAAAACCGAGCGTTTTTTAGTTTAAAAAATATGTTAAGCTCATCTACAACTGATTAGATTATACGCAAACACGAATACTATTTTCCAAAGAAGAGAAAAAATATGGTAAATTTTGCACAAAAATTTTTGTTTATTAGCTCAGCTTAGTTTTTTGTTTTTACTATTATTTGATTGATGAATTTGTGAAAATTTCAGAACTAAAAATTTTCAAAAACTTTAAATCGAAAGTATCTGCGATTGTGTTTAGACTTTGTCAGAAAGATTCGAAGGTGTTGGAAAGTGTTGCAATAAGACGACGAGGCGAGATCTGGCGTATTTAATCTCTACCTTGTTGCTTTAGAGTGTATAAGAGATCTATTTCGGTCATTAGTCAATCTAGAACTTGATCTAAGTTACATCTACTTCAAGCTTACTTCATACTTAGATAAGATTCTATACATTTTTTTCAAATGTCGCAGATGAGGATAATTATCGATAGAGAGTCTAATCATGCCCAACGCAGAACAGCAAATCATCACTATTAATATATATCCTTGAAAAATCCATTATAAATCAAACCCTTAACGGATTTATGCTGTTTATGGTTATCGGTCAATGGTAACCGTCTGAATTTAAGCTTCAGAGTATTCTCTCACATCGGTTATGGCTTTGTCTCTAGAAAATTCAAACCTGTGTAGCACTTTTAAGGTTTGTAATAGAATTGAGAGAAGTTGATCATTATAAGAAATAGATGGTTTGGTACTGAGTTTATACGTACGTATTTAGAAGAAAAATAATTTATTTCCATAAGATTTGTCGAAGCTGGAACTTAACTGATCGAAACACGTTAGAATTGTGTTAGGAAAGAACGTGCCTCCGAGAGAGACGGATCTAGTTCAAATTCTCGATATTTCCGAACCCATGTCGATGTTCTGGATATATCCCTAGCAATTATTTGATAATAGAAATAACTTTCGTGGCCGTGCCTCAAGTAAGTGTTTGGCAAACGAAGGTTAATAGATTTCGAAGTGTAAAAAAACTATAAATAATTTTTCTAAATCTCTTTTTCTCCTCTTTTTTCTGAATTAAAGTACTAGTTACCAGTTGCTCAAACATAACAACGTCTGCTTTATAATAATTTTTTTTTACGCAAAAGAGAAATTATCTTCATTTTCTAGTGAAGTACGCACTTTTTCTTTTATTTTTTTTTTACATACAAACACTATATATATAAGAGCTCAGTGATATATCTATTTTAGGCTTAGCATATGCTAACGCGCTATTTAGGTTAATTTGGTTTGTACATTTTTTTTTACACCTAACTTTTGGTGAATTCAATTATTCCTAGCGCATTGTTCAAGCTTTTGTTTTTTTCTTTCTGTTTTTTCGAAACTGTCGTTTGTATTGTCTTTCACTTAATTGCTTTGAGGCGTACTCGTATTTTGCTTGCGCATTCGCAGGTAATTTTAATGATTAGCCAACATGTAGTTATCAAACGACACACAAGCGTATAAATATATATATGTATATATACGCATCAAAATAGCTATGCACGCACGTAGGATTTTTAAATAAAATAAATTAAGTACTTTACTTGGTATTTTTAGTGAATAAAACATTTATATAAGAAGCGTGCAATGCGTGAGGTGTGAATGACTTTCCTTTCCACAGTTTCTTCAACATCCGAAAATGAGTCAAAAAAAAAAAATCTAAAATAAAAAATTAAGCAGCAGCTGTTTTGGGATTATTTGTCTAGCGAATTTTTTCATTTTAGTTTTATTTTGAATTTTCTTTTTTGCAAAATATTTCGCCAAATGTGTTTTCTATCGTTCGATACATCGCCATATGGTGAAGCCTTTTTCTCTTTTTAAATTTGCAGCTTCGATTCACTGAAGTAATTGCGCTTTTGCCAAATGTGCCAGTAGTTAAGTGAATGAGTAGAATAAATAAAAAATAAGTAATTTGTTTCAAATTCATTTGTGGGTGACGTGGTTCATGTACGAGTACTGCATTGGACGGGAATACTTTGAACAACACACGCGTAGATATTGTTGTTTGAAATATAGTTTATATTTATAAACGATTTTAAAATATTTTTTATTGCTTTTTATCAAGAATTAATGTATATAAAGGGTGATCCATTTCAAGATTCCCTACTTTTTTATAGAAAAAACACAGAATATTCAAATTCAATGGAGAATGTTTATGTTTATTATCATTCGAAATAACATTCTTTGGCATTTAATTCCTTAAAGATTATCCCTTTCAAATGTTGGCCGCGGCTACGTCTCAAATGGTCCATCCGTTGAGTCCAATTTTCGACTTTCGGCATCATTTCCTGAAAAAATTTGGACCGATGATTCCACTGTCCCACAAACCACACCAACTCTTCGTGCCAAATGCGAAAATTTTGCTTGTTTACATACCCATTTAGTCAGAAATGGGCTTCATCGCTGAACAAAATTGGGCTCGAAAACGTCAGATCTTTTTGGAACTTTTCAAGAAGCCATAGAGCGAAACGAAGTCGCTTGGGAAGGTCGAGCAGCTTCAGTTCTTGCAAAATCTGTATTTTGTACGCTTTCAATTAAGATCTCGTCGTAAAATGAGCCAAGTCGTTCCATACGTCAGTCCGAGTTGCTGCGAACAGCGCCGAATCGTCTCTCCACGGTCTTCGTGTACAGCTCAGCTACGGCCGCTATTATTTCTTCACTGCATGCTGGACGTGGTCTATTCGGTCGAGTATTATCCAATAATGAATGCTGGGTCTCAAGATGGGTGATGGTGTTGCGAATAGTACACTCAGTAGGCCGATTATATTGACTATAAGTTGAGCTCGCGAAACATATTCTTTACAGAACGTGAATTTTCGTAATAAAGTTGAATGATTTGTAAACGTTGTTCAGGCCTAAGTCTTTCCATGATTAAATGCCAAACAATAGTGAAGAAAAACAACATGACAGCTTGACACTACTCACGCGTGATCTGTCAAAAAAAGGCTATTGAAAAAAGTACCTCTACTTGGATCATCCTTTATTATGTGTTTTCTTTTAATCGATAAAAAATACATATTTCATGGGCTTTAAATTATTACTTAATGTTTTCGAATTATTAATAAATTATAAATCTTTTATAAACATCAACTTATATTAAAAAATAAAGAAATAAAAACCAATTTACAGCATCAAGGAAATAAAAAAGTGAAATGTCCTAGTTTCGTGCCTTTTGAATCAATTTTTTTATGTGAAAGGTTGAAATTCAAAAAAAAGATATATTTTTATTACAAACTAAGGTTTTCCCTTAAGCAACTACAAGAAAGCTCAACCTAAACTTCATTGCACATAAATTAATTTCCGACTAGTTCATTGGATACAACTCAGCATTACCTACATATGAATAAAAAAGATATAAAACGATAAATAATGGGCATAGAACATATGTAGAAATATGTATGAAAGCCTTATAGCATGTAAAATACCTTAATTTATATATATAGTTTATTTAAATTTAAGAAGATAAACAAATTTTACGACAAGCTAATACATTAGTAGGCGGTTAAATACTGTAAAAACAACAAAAAGGCTGTCGATACTGCCAGCTATCAACAGTTGTTTGTTAAGGAGTTTTCTTACGAAATTAGAATATTTTTGAAAAGGTTCTAAAGATTTTTTGTTAACATTGCTGTACAATTCTAAAGCTTTTTTTTAATTTTATATTCTTTTTTTAATCTTCTCAATTTTTAATATTTTCACAATCTTTTTTCCCTTTATTCTTTTTTTTCCTTTTTTCTTTTCCACTTTTTATTTCTCTTTTCTTCTTTATTTTATTTTTTAGTACTTTTCTCCAATTGTTCTTAGCCCAAAAGCTTTCCTCAAACATTTTATATGCTTATCTAAATTGTGTTATGAATTGCAGCATTAAGTCACAGAAACAACGGCATATTTTTTGGGAAGAACTTTAATGTTCAGATCAATTATTGTTAGTTTTTTTTCTTCTTCTGCCCTACCTTTTATGCAAAGATTATTTTTTATTACCTTCAAAGCTTCATCTCTGTCCACTATGCTATCAAAATCATTTGTTTTCGAAATGAGCTCGCTTTTTATCTCTCTGCTCGTCAGTCGCTGGTGCACTTGCGCAATGATTTGTAGCAGACAATCGAGCGCAAGTCCACACGAACATACTTAGTTTTTTTTTTATAGAAAAACAATAACAATAGTGTTCTCTTGTTCAAAATGCTGCTTCGAAAATTCTTTGTTTACATTATGCACCGGCTTGCGCTTGCTGCAACATGTGTATGTAAATAAACAACAAATGCTCTGAAAAGCTGAAAAAAATTGGTGGTTCTTGCGCTTCAATATTTCTTCTACTACTTCCAGCTTACGTTTTACATTTCTATTTTCCATTTATAGCAGCCCCCTGCTGGGTAAATTCCACTCGTTGGCACTCTCCAGCTGTGCTCTAACTCTCGCTTACCGCTTTCGGTTACATGCTAATGAGTTAGAATACCACTTATTCGTATTTTAGCCGCAACACTTGCATAGCTGGTAGCTACAAATATTGACAAGTAAATCGTCGTGATGATGTGGCTTTGAACATTTGATATATGATAAGCTCTCGCTTATTATGGTATTTATGTAATTTTTGGCCGCTCACTAAAGAACTTTTCCATTTTTTAATCTGACTAAGCATTTTAAGTATGTGATTATTAATGTTCATTAATTTTTTGATGGTAATTTAAACAAAACTTTAGTATGAGCTCAATTAAAAATAAAATGTTTAATGCATTTTGAGCTGTTAAGTGAAGATTACTTAGCTTTGGGCCGGTATCGTCATATCCGTTCAACTAATTAGTGATGCAAGGTTTAAGGAAATTATTACGCTTTGCTTGATGATAATATTAAAAGCTTTGGTATTATTACAATAAGAATTTCAAAAAATGTTTTTATATTTCTGTTTCTATTTTTTATAAAATTAAACTACTAATATTGAAATTTAGTAAAGTTAAGCAAAACCTTATAAATGAATGAACAGGGGGGTTGGAAGGGACATTATCAATGGTTTTTAGGATCATGCCGAGTTACAAATTTTTGTTAATTAATCAAAAATTAATTAAAACCCAGATACCCGGGTATCGAGCATTGCGATCAGCTCGATGCTCGCTCGATATTCGTTCATTGTTCAACTGTTCAGCAGAATAAAAAAAATTTAATTCTGTTTGCCAGAATTTCTTTGGCGTTTCACTCTGCATAAATAAATTGAAAAGTAAAAAAAAAATGTTTTGAGAAAAAAGAGTTTGTCAAATAACCGAAATGCTCGTTCACGGCTCGAAAATTTTCGAGTAATGAGCACTGAGCAGGTGTGCGAGTGCTTGTTGCCCAATTGCTCGCGCTACCCGAAAGTGTTTGAGCAAAATCTGGAGCCCTAACAGATACACATATATTTACTGCGATTGGATTTGTCGCTTTCTGCGCATTTTAGCGTTTAATACACATTAACTAATAGACAATTAGGTCACGATCACCCGATACATTAGCGCCGTTAAGATTTTACATTAGAACCAAAAAAAAATCTCAGTTTAATCGGCAGCTTCGAATGTGCAACGTCATGCCAATTGAACTGGCGACGTCGAGTCGCAACTGCTTGCAACATACCCATGCACATACCTTCACGTTTTCATATGCTCGAAAATTCAATCACTTTGTACGCACCAAACCAAATTAAACCAATTACATGTGTAAAAGCGCGCTTAAATAAAATAACAACAACAACAAGAAGAGTAGAGAAAAACGTTAGAAATGTGCAAAAACCGTTGCCTTAACTTACTTAAATAAACAGCAAAAGCGCGCACAAGGCAAATAGCAAAAACAAAAAAATACAACAAAAAATATATAAAAAAATCATCTACAAAGCCACCTTACTTGTTTGCAACATTGTGGCAACTATGAAAGGTAGGTAACAACGCGAAAGTCGAAAAAAAGCAATGAAGGTGCGTACAATTTCTCCTTCAAACAACATGAACTGCATTGACTTTTACAACAAAAGGCAGAGAGAAAGAAAAAATTTAAAACAAATTAGTTAAAATAGAATAATGCTTTTTTTCTGGCGTTTGAAACACATATGGATTGTTGTTGCCTGTACATATTTCGTTAGCAAAACCGTTAAAAAGCGTTTGTGTAAAAAATATAAACCAAAAAAAAATCTAAAAAATAAAAAATAAACAAAGTAGAATGAAGGTAATGTGTGCAAAGCAGCTAGAAAACCACAGGAACTAATACGAACGCATGGATGGCAATGTGATGTGTGAGGCAATATGTTGTTGTGACTGCTGCAACATTGCTTTAAAAATTAAATAAAAAATACTTGGAAGAAAAAACTCGTTCTTTTTGTTGTTGGTTTGTTTTTGCTTAGCGTTAAATTGAAGGTGAACAGCATTTTTAGCGCATTTATGTTCCTTTGTTCTTGACCAGATACAGTTACTGAATACATGTTGGGATGTGTATTTTTAGCATATAATTTGCTATGTATAGTAGTCCTGTAAATGCTTTATGTGAAAGAAATAAAATTAAATGTAATTAATAAGTGTATATAATATGTTAAATAAAAAAAAAAGAAAAAAAAAAAAAAAAAATACAAATAAAAATATTACTTAAAAATAAATAAGTAAACATAAAGTACCTAATAAAAAACCAATAAAAATTAATTTGAATAAAAAAATATATAAAAATAAAAAATAACATTTAGAAAAATAATAACAATTTTAAAGTAAAAAAATAAAACAATATTTAAATATAAATAAAAATAATATTTAAATAATAAACAAAAATAATATTAAAAAAAAATAAAATTATAAAAAATATGAATAATCTAAAACCAATAAAAAATGAATTTAATGAAAAACAAAAATAAAATTTAAAAAAATTTAAAAAAATTAAGTTAGTTAATAATAAAAAATAAATATAGAAAGTAGTGATATTAAAAAAATAACAAAAAATAAAGAAATAAATAAATAAAATTAATAAAATATATAAATAGTAAATGAAAATAGTATTATAAAAATAAAAATAAAAATATATATAAAAAATAAAAATCTATGAATAATAAAAAACCAATAAAAAATCAATTTAAATAAAATGAAAAATAAAAATAATATTTATAAAAATAATAACAAAAAAATAAAAATATAAATTATAAATG
The DNA here is from genome assembly GCA_030068015.2 of Neoceratitis asiatica. NCBI lineage: Eukaryota > Metazoa > Arthropoda > Insecta > Diptera > Tephritidae > Neoceratitis > Neoceratitis asiatica. The sequence goes on from CM061526.1 coordinate 90,298,050, forward strand.
AAATAAATATATTAAAAAAATAAAAATATAAAAATGAAAAAAAATATAAATAATAATAAAACAACAATAAAACCCCGATTTAATTAAAATGGAAAATAAAAATAAAATAATATTTAACTTCATGTTTACTTATTTATTTAAACGATACTTCGCGAGTTGCTAAAGTCTAGCTAACTGTTGTTACAATTCCAGGCAACACTGGTAATGACCAACCGACCTATTGAAGAGAACTACCTCTCAGAGGGTTAATTACTGCTAATATTCCTTGACTTTTCCTGTTCAGAATATAATGCGTGCTCTTCAAATGAAAAAAAAATCTCTTGAATAAAAATAATAATAATAAAAAATAATGATAATAAAAAATAATAATAATAAAAAATAATAATAATAAAAAATAATAATAATAGAAAAATAATAGTAAAAAAAAATAATAATAATAAAAAATTAATAATAATAAAAAATAGTCTCGAATGTTTAATCAGCATGCAGCGGACTCTGCACGATCCACAAGCCAAAAAAGTACACACTTCTAACTGTTGATCTTTTAGTCTTCCTTTATGCCCACTCAGTATCTTTTTACAGTTATTATTACAGTTATTTAAACATTTCATAATTTCATTTAATTATGTCAAAATTCATCTTTGCCACCGAATTAGGTTTAATAATAGTGAGGAGCTCTTCACTATACGCCTACTACACTTTTACATTTGAATTCATGTACTCAGCTCAAAAAAATACTTAAAAATAATAATTTCTTACTCTCTAATTAGACCGAAAACACTTAAACCAAAGTTGATTGATATTTCACCTAATTTTCAATTAAGGCGGAGATGTGTGTGAACTGACAAGAAACCAAATCAAACAAACATTACTATCAAATCATCAAAAAATAAAATAAATAAATAAATAAATAAATAAAATAATATAAAATAAAATAAAATAAAATAAAATAAAATACGGAATTACGGAAATACTGAAATATAAAAATAAATAAATGGAAGTTTAACGTATTTGAACGTTGATTTACTCAACAAATAGGCAAAATAACTATTTGAGCAGACAAATTATAAAAAAATAACACTTTTGCTGAGCTCATGGAACGAGTTACTCATTATAATAAATATTTATGTGGAAAAATGGCAATTAATTAAATTAAAAATTTTGTTATAAAGTTAATTTTAATTTCTAACTCTTTTTTAACTACATTTACCACCTTTTGTTTTGGCACTCAAACTGTCAATCAACTGTCTAGCTTTTCCAATTATTTCTTTATCTTTCTATAAATGGAATGGCGTAATAAAAGAAAGGTATTAAGAAAAAAGTGCCAAACTCATCAAACCACCACAAATGCCAAGTGCTAATGCTCGAAATATTTTTTTATTTATTTTATAATTTTTACAAAGAGCAGAGTATTGATGTGGCTTTATTTTTTTATGATGGGCTTTACATAGAATAATTATAATAAATAAAAGATTTAAAAAAAATTCTTAAAACATTTATTAAAAATATCTTCTTTATATTGAAGGGTACAAATATTAGTTTAATAAAAAATTCTACACTATCCTTATTTTCTTCGAAAAATTTGGTGTTTAAAATTTGGAAAGTTTTTGAAAAACAATTTATATTTTTTGTTAATTATTTCTTATTTTTTCTAATATCAAGAATAAAAAAAATCAAAGTGCACACAATAATATTTTTTTTTAAATTATTTATTTTTTGTGTCACACACAGCTCTTGATGCATCTGCGCTAATCATTTGTTCGCTTATTTTCTTTTAAATATTTATATGGAAGGGAATGTCACAATTCCCAGCTCATAGGCAATTAATTCGATTCTTGGCTTGTCCCTTGTTCAGTTTCATATTTTAAAACGCACCCTACTCATGTGTGTGTGTGTGTGTTTGTAAGTACATATGTATATAGTCTGCCACTTCAAATATCCTTCTACCCCTCTTAGAGGATATTATATGAATTTTTTTTAAAACACCTGGAATTCCTTAACACTTCAATACACTCTTAATGATTTGTGGTAATTTTCGGTTGTTTTCTTTTTTCCTTATAGAAAAATAACTGATTTTTGAGGTCATAGGTTGTGAAAAGATTTGTTGTAATTTAGGGGTATGTTTTTTATTCCTGCATATATGTAATGCAAGACAGGTAAAAGTGATAAATTGTTGAGCTAAGCATGAGAAAATTAAAAACAAAACAAAAATTATGTAATAAGCCTTGTGGATCTTCAAGAATTCTGGATTGCTCATATTACGCAATATATTAGTTTGTGTGAATGTGCATGATATTGTACGTTAAATTTTGCCTTTCACTGTTGTTGTTTGTCTATAAATAGGCTTAGTGTTAGTGAGGAAAAAAATAGAAAATCTCTAAGGACAAAAAACATTAATGCTGTTAGAATTCTTACAACAAACTCATTTAATTATTATACAAAAATTAACATTTTTTTCCTATAAACATAATTTTTATTTATTTAATTGATATTCAATAGCTTTTATTTTTGAATAAATTACAAACCGTTTTGTTTATAAAATTTTGTAAAAATTTAGCAGAATTTTGCTTTGACGAAGTTTTACACAAAAAAAAAAAAAAAAAAAATACAGAAAAAAATTCTAAAAATTTCAATTCCTGTTAAAAATGATTTAACTTGAATCGCACTGTCTCCGATGCATTTCGACACACCCAAAGTGGAAAAAATATAAATATTTCTTATGTAAATCTTTAGTTATTGTTTTAAAGAACATTTACTGGCAGTTCGATAAATTTCCATACATGAGAAAAAAATATGTAAAAAAATTAAAAAATTTAAATACAAATCAAAAAAGTAGAAAAGGAAAAAATCCTCAATAACATAAAAATTAAGCAGTAAGGCTCACGCCATCAGATTAATAAAAAAAAGTCAGTTAAGAAAAAATCTCGCAAGAATTTCAAAACGAATAAAATCCACCTACAATAAAAATGTTGAAAAAATGCATTGTTCTTCAGACATTTGACTACATACAAAATACAATATGCAAAACAATTAAACGCCGGAACGTAGGAATAATAAATGAAGTAAGTATTAAGTAAGGAAATAAAAGGGTAGGGTGCTAAGCCCAGTTTATATGGCATGGCGTGCATTTGCATAGGGTACGTTCAGACAGACACGACAATAACAATGATTTATTGGTGACAAGCATAAACCGGCTGAGACAGGCCAGCATGTAGAGCTGCACGAGTTGCGTGCAAGCATGCGTAAAAAGGTCGAAAATATTTATGTTAAGCGTGGAAAATAAGAATAAGAAGAAGAAGAAGAAGAAGAAATTACATATTGGCTTATCAAAATTTTTGTGGCATTTTAGTTTATTTTGTTCTTTAGATTTTTGTTTTTTAGTTTTATTTTCCGTGAAGCGTAAAACGAATGAATTATTGAAATTTGTAATTGATCGTCGACATTAAAAAATCATAAAGTGAGGAAAAAAATATTAAAATATGTGAGTGTCAGATGCGTAACATATGCATGTATGTGTGAGAAGAAAAGTGAGGGCGGAAAATGTAAATAAATATTTTAAAGGTTTTTTTTTAAAACCTTTTCAGTGGGTTTGGTCGGCTTACTGAGTCTTAATAAATTCTTTTTCACGCCTTTTTGTTTCTTTCATTCACATATTCTAATTAGAAAAAGGTGGGGAAAAGAAGAAAAAAGGTGAAAAATATGTAAATAGTGTGTAGAATAATAAACGTGATTAGTAGAGTGTAACTACGCAGCAGGATTTATCCAATAAACAAAGTTTATTCGTCGTGTTTGAAAAGGCGTGACTCCTAAGTGAATACTGGGAAACAACAAAACAGAAGTGCTAGGGGAATTTTATTTATTTGTATTTTAAATTTCTGAAGATTAATTTTTAATTTTTTATTTAACTTAAATTTTTTTCTTTTTTTTAAATTTTTTCTGTTTTTTTTAAAATTTGTTTTCTACTATATATTTTTTTTTACTTCTTGAATTTTTATTCCTCATTTCTCTTCTTATAAAAAATTGCATAAATAAATGACACTCTTACGTTCCAATTGGTTAATCAGATAGAGAATTAGATCGAGATATGAACATTGCTGCCGTGTGACACAATTGTCATTCAATATCGTTCGATGGAAAAAATATACTTTCTTTTTCTGTACTTGTAACGCATTGCACTCTAATTACATACACACTTACATATGTTCATACATATTTATGTCTATCGAGTGCAGTGTCAGGCTGAATAAACTTATAATTTCACAGAATTGTATTTCAATACTATTATTGCCAAGAAATAGAGTATATAAAACCTGGGCGTTGGCTGACTGCAATGATGCATCACCAGAAATCTATATATAAATAAATATCCATATAAAATGAATATTATATAAAATATTATTAAGAAAAGTATGAATAATATCACCATTCATATGAGTTCGATTCCCCACAGCACATTTCGTTACTTGCGATTCCAAATGTTAAAACAGGATTAAGAGTGTCATACATAGTATACCTAAGATTGAGATTTACACCAAAAAACCACCTTAGACACATTTCACACTCAAAAAAAAATTGAAGTAATTATATGTGTGCATCTGTTATTGCTGTCCTTAAGAGATTTTAGATTTTCAGAAATCATCGAAGGCTTTATTCAAATAAACTTGGTGTAGCACTAAAAAAACCTAAAAACTAGTTTTGACTTCAATTTGCTTCTTCTACATAATTTTAATTTTTAATTCACTATCTTTCTTAATTTTTGGCTAACTACTTGAAGATATTTGGAATTTAAAAATTATGAAAACGTTTTAAATAGTTTTATAAAAAGTATTTAATTTGTTAACTGCCAAAAATTTTGAAAATTATGCCCATCTTCATTCAAATTTATCCAGTTATCCAGTTTTTTAGATAGAAATTTAATGCAAATGTCTTGCCATATTATCTCACCCAAAACCTAAGTGCACATTTATGTAGAATTTTAATTCATCGATCGATCAAGTCGATGCCGCCTTGTTGATCTGCCGCAAACAATGCTGCTTATCAAATTACCTGCCAAATTGCCATCCAAAGTCGAGAAAAGCGAACACGCGCTGTATTAAGTGGTCAAAATTACTAACAAACCAAAAATATGATAAAAAATTTATATGCTTCAACTCATACTCTCATACATCAAAGTGATGGATCGTTCGAAACACGCTTTGCTTCTGCTTAGAGTGTAAAAATATGTATCTGGCTGTGTGACATTTTTCTCTTTAGATAAAAAAAAGCAACGTCTTTGCAAATGACCTTTAACGCTCATGCACTTACTCGCATATGTAGACTGCTTGTTGATCTTGACGCGACGATCTTGTGATCTTTGCATTAACAAAGCATTAATAAATGAGAAAACAATGTGAGACGACCATTTTGCGGTTTTGACTTGAATCTGTTTAATTTTTTTTTTTTACTTTAATAACGAAACCTAAACCACAGCTTTGCATTTATACATATGTACACGTGTGTGCATGTTTATTGTTAAATTGCCGTTACATTAGGTCAACAGCATTAGTAACATTTGATCTCAGTTGAATGATCAACGTCAACTTGAAATGTGGTATAGTTAATCGTATTTAAGCATATGTTTTGATGCTTACTGACTTGTGGTTTGTGCCCAAGACCTTTAAGCGCATAAATTGCTCGCAGCAAATTCTAAGTTTAAGCATCTTTACAGTTGACTGATTGATCGCTGATCCTGTTAGTTATCTCCGAAACCCACTAACTTACTCATACTCATTTTATATCGAACCGATTGTGGTAAGATCACGCAATATGCGCACACACGGGATACAAAAATACTTTTCATACCTAAACTTAATGCACACTCAATCAGGTAATCCGATCAGTTCAACAACTAACTGTTCACTGTAGGTTCTCATACTTTCCATAGAATTTTATGCACAAATGTACACACACATGAGCCATCTTCCGTTCGCATTTCTGACATTCTCAAGCGTTTTGTAGGAGTGCTAGCTGACACTTTGTAAACAAAAGCAAATAATGTGATCTTCTTGGGTTTTACTATTTTTCTGATCTTTTTTTTTTTTTTTTGTTGCGTGACATTACGCAATTGTCATGTGAGACTGTCCGCCCTACCTTTAAACATAATAGTTATGTGCTAAGTGAGTAGACATTTTAGGCACAAATGAAACTATGCAAAGGCAAAAATATCATTTTTATGAAAAAAATAATCTTCCTCCCTGTGGAATCTGTACCATTGATTATCGCGCGATCTGGGTGTGTGCGTCGCTTCAGGGCATTCACTGCGTCTTATCTTATTTATTTTGGGATGTAGCCAATCCCAGTAGCATCAAAATTTCTACATATTTGTTTCAACAGAAAATATGCAAAAAGGTGCGTTGATGCTCCGTAACTGCCGAAGCGGTTTTCGGCCGAGCTTCTTTTCCAATTTGTGGTGTGTGACTTGATGTTTTCTTTCAACAAATGGAAGGCCTTGCAGTTTATTCTAAGCCGGCTCCGAACGGTTGATGGATTTTCATGAAAATCTTTTATTTAATATCGGAAATACGCTTCGAGGCCTTGACATTCTACGCCGAGGAGCGAGCACAATTATAAATATAAATTTCCTATAATTTTTGATGTTGGTCGCATCAGGACTCAAACCCTGACCTTCGGAATGATAGTACACAATGCTCATTGAACTCAATGAATTTCGAATGATAGTATACAATGCTCATCACTCGGTAAATGAAGCCGCGTATGCTACGCACTGAAAATACTTATTATAATACTTATTATTTTAATTTATTTTTGAAGTTATATATTCAAGAATTTTGTTAAAATTCTACTACAAATATGACCTTTTTGGTTTCAATATCATTGTGTTATTACCACTACAAATGCATGTAAAATTCTTCTTTCCTTCCCCAAGAAAAGTGAAATTTGCAGCATAAAGCGTTGCCTACATTTAGGCGCACTATGTGCATTTTATCTGTGATCCTCACCTTGCTGTTCGAAAATATGGCTCTTTTGGTTTCAATATCATTGCGTTATTTTCACTACAAATGCGTGCAAAATTTTTCTTTCGTTCCTTAAGAAAAGTGAAATATTCAGCAGAAAACGTTGCCTACATTTAGGCGCATCGTATGCAATTTATCGGTGATCCTCACCTTGCTGTTCGAAATTATTTTTATTTATGTTATTTCGCAAATAAAAATACTTCACAGCTAGAAAATATTAAAATACTTTGAAATAAAATTTTTTTTTGGAATCTTTAAAGGTGCGAAAATATCGCAATTGCCATATTCATAATTTTTTTCGCAATTTCATTCATTGGCGTGGGAATTTTTTTTAAGATTAATTTTTCAATCAATTGCCTAGTTAGTTAATTTTTATCTTTCCGTATTAAATTCTGCCAAATTAATTATATTATATACATATGTGCATATACATATATACTCACATTCGCTGTGCATAAAGTGTTGAGGAATGTTTTGTAGGAAAATATTTAAAATATTTTACCGCATACCCGTAATTATACAACATCTTTGTTGTTATTTTTTCAACAATTATTCTGCATTGTAACGTTCATTAATTCGATTGACCTTCGATTGTGTGGCGTGCGGTGTGTCAATGTCTTTGTTGATTTCAGCATTAATTAATATGTAATCTCCACCACAAATGTTTTCCATACATACATATACGTATGTGTGTATTGGTGTGTAAACAAACAATGTCTGCTTTTATTTATTTTATGTTGTGTTAAAATCATTAAATTTGTTATGTTTTTTGCTTTTCATGTTCAATTATGTTGACTGGAAATGTTACGAAAATCAATACAAAAAAATACTTCAACGTGAATTCGTTCAAAATAAGTTAAGAAATTAATATTTCACTAAAAGTTTATGTTGTTTTTATGGTAAATTCGAAATTGAAGTTCTGAAAATTTAGCTAATTTTTCTTCGCAGTCCTCCTTATAATGGAAAATATATTTCTAAAGTTTGTGCCTAGTCAAGGCAAGTCCGTTTTACTCGTTTTCTCTTTGAACTTTGGTTACCGTTAGTTGAATATACTCACTTTCATTCTTGCACATATTTTTTTGTAAATCTACTTTGCTGTAGAGCTCGTCCAGCGTTGTAACCTAATTAAACTTTATCTGCTTTCCATTTTCATTTATCAATTTCAATCTTCTAATTTATTTATATGTATTTTTAGTGCTACTGAAATCGAGTTTTCAATTCGCTTTCAATTGATTTAAATTGAATTTGAGTGAGTAAGACGAAATAGTAAATTTCAATTTGTTATTTTTTAACTTCAGTTGCGACTGTGGCGCGGCAAAATTTCCTCATTGCCGACTGCTGGACTGACTGCAATTTTTTATTATGCAACACATTAACGCTGCAATATAAAATTTCATCAAATGTGGCGCTGCCTGTGGTGATCAGTTTCCTTCTGCAAGCCACGCATGCGCACGAGCCATCTTCATTACATTTGCACAAACTTATTGCTTATCGTGTGTATATGTCCATGCAAGCGTACGTTACGTGCCATACCATGCCGTACCAAGCCGGGCTGTGTGTGTTCGCACTAAAATGCGTGAGGTGTTGAAAAGGTGATCTCACATCTATCGGCGCGCATGATCACTGGCTGGCTGTATTTTATTTATTTACCCTCTTTTTTCATCAGAAAACCGGCAGTGATTTCCCCTTTTACGATTCTACATTTAGTTGGAAAATGTATTGAAATGGAAAATAGAGATAGTGAAAAGGAAATTTAATAAACCACTGCTTCTAATACTCGTAGATACGAGCATACATACCTACTCCATTTTTATAACTCTGCATTTTTTATATCTTTCACTTTTTATAGCATCATAAATTTTCTTAATGCGTTTTATTTTTTTATTTTTATTATTATTAAATGTTATGAATTTTTATTAAATTAATTGCAATATTATTTAATATATATATTTTTTGTTTTTGTTTTTCATTCCAGGTGAGTACTCGGCGAGCAATGACCATAAACCATTTCCTACAATAAAAATTTTCTTTCTTTGGCAACTTTCTTTTTCTATGGTAATTACTATGTTAAGGTAAATCACATGTATATGCATGTATATATTCAATATTTGCAGACGCATTGGTATTTACGTAATTTTGGTAGAGATTTACGCACATCAAAAAATAATAATTATTTAACTTAGATAATTAAATACATAAAAGGCTAAAATATTTAATCGCGTGTTGGGAAATTGTTTGTTGTTTTTTGTTGTTCATGAAATTTATTAACATAAGAAAATAAATAAAAAACTATGAAAAAAAACAAACAAAATAAATTTTACATAAGAAAACTAAAAAAAATTTAACAAAGAAAAAATAAATAAATAAAAAAGCATAAAATTAGATGAAATGAAATAAAATAATTTAAAAAAATTAAATAAAATAGAAATAAAAACTAATAAAAATAAAATAAAAATTATAAAAATTAAAATACTAATAAAAAAAAAAAATTAAAAATAAAAAAAAATTTAAAATAAAAATAAAGAAAAATAAATTAAAAAAACAAATAAATAAATATATGGAACAAGTAATAAAAAAAATAATAATAAAATAAAGTAAAAAAGGAAAATAAAATAAAAATCAAACAAATGAAGTAAAATAGAATAGAATAAAATAAAACAGAATAAACAAAATATTAAAAAAAATTTAATTAAAAAATAAATAAAAATAAAAAATTAAAATAATTAATTAAAATAATATAAAAAAACAATGTAAACTATTAAAAAAAGGGAAATTAATGAAAAAAACTGAAATTTTAAAATTAAATTAAATAATTAAAATAAGTCAAATAAGTTAAATAAAATAAAATATAATAAAAAAAAAAAAATAAAAAAATAGAAAGAAAATTAAAAAATATAAAATAAGATACAGTATGAGAATAAAATAATTAGAAACAAAAAAGTAAAATAAAAAAAATTTTAAACGAATAAAAAAAATAAAAAGAAAAATAAAAAATACGACTATAAAAAATTAATAAAACTATAAAAAAAAAAATAAAATGACATAAAATAAAATAAAATAAATTAAAATAAAATAAAATAAAATAAAATAATTTAAAAAAAGTGAAAAAATCAAATAAAAAAGCTAAAAAATTTACAAAAAAAAACATTGTACAAAATTAAAAATATAAGAAAATTAAAAAAAATATAAAAAAATTCAAATGAAACAAAAAAAGGAAATAAATATATAATAAAAATAAATAAAAATAAATGACATTAAAAAATTAAAAATAAATAAAATAAAGTAAAATTAAATAAATAACAACAAAATGAAGTAAAATAAAATAGAATAAAATACTTGAAAAAAAAATAAAAATAAAAAAAATAAGTAAAATAAAAAGTTTAAATAATAAAAAAAAATAATGTGAAATAAAAAAATAGAAATATAAAATAAGCCAAATTAACGAAAAAACAAAATAAAAAATAAAAATTAAATTAAATAAATAAAATAAGTAAAATAATATAATAAAAAAATAAATAAATAAAAAAAATAAAAAATATTTTAAAGAAAATGAAATAATATAAAACAAAATAAAGTATAATAAAATAAAATAATTTAGAATAAAATACAATAACATAAAATAATTAAATTTTTAAAATAAAATATAAAATAAATTAAATTAAATAAAAAAGAAAATAAGATAAAAAATTAAAATTAAAATATCTCTATAAGCAACAAATTAATTTTAGTATGAAAATTATTTCAATTTCTATTATAGTGCATATACTTCTTTAGCGATAAACTTTTGCCTTTATGCTTACATATTATACCGCCCATAAACAAATCTACATGCAACCATTACTAGTTTCAATTTGTACTTGCATTTATTTCAATTAAATTGTAATTGTTCAGTCATTAACATATGCACCTGCACACTTGTACATACATATGTATATATAAAAGCACATACAGTCTCCGCATCAAATTGGCTTAATTTGTATACAAAAAAAAACCTTGACCGAAAGCAATGGCAAAGTGAAGGTAATGATATATTACATGCTATGACATACATGCATAAGCATAAATTTCAATACATACACATACATATATGCATTTATAAAGTGCACAGAGTACAATCACTTGTGTGATTGAGAGAATCACACCCAAACAAGTAATGTTTTATACAAAAAAAAAAAAAAAACTATTTTAATAATATAACTAAGCAATTTGATATGATCTTCCAGTAAGTAAGAGAACTTTATCAACAAGTCAACAATGGAACTTTGAAAAAAGCGTACATTCTTTGGCAAGCACAATAGCACAACTCTGTGTCATTTGTAACTCAAACCCCGAGTGAGCTCATAGAAAGAGAAAATAAAGTAAAGGAAAGTAATAGCCAAGTCAAGGTTAAATTATAGAATGAAGCTGCAGCTGCTTTGCGTAAAAGAGTCTGGCAAATTTCCAGTTAACATGTAATTTGCTTAAAATATTATGGAATATGGACTTAAATGCTATACCCGTTTAATAACATATAATTATAGTACTCAATTAGTTAATTTAATAATAATTGAAGATAGTAGAAATCTATACGACATGAAAGGCCCAATTTCTCTAGTCACTGAGCCTTCAATATCTAGTAAAATTTAAAATTAGTAAAATTATATTGTTTCTTATGCGCAGGTATATACATATGTACCTGTATATCCTCTCTGACACACCGTCAAAATATTGCGGCATTTCGCGTGACTTCCAAGGTTTCTCAATTTAATTTATTTATGACTGACACATATTTCAGCTTAAAAAAATATATACATACTTTTAAATATATTACTTGTTTTTGTTAAATAATTTTACTCAATAAATTATGTGCTTTTCAGTATACCCATTGAGCAATAAATGTCTAACAGCTTCGGAAAAATATTCAATAAAAAATTAAAAAATACAAGAAATGAGCACAAATACATATTACTGTCCTCTTTCTGAGTCATTGACGCCGTGGAATTCGCAGATGATTTCATTGATTCTATAGGGTGTTTTTTATAGAGGTATAGAACTTTAAGTTGGCATTACTTTTCAAGATGGCGACCGATTTAGCAGCTGACCAATGATTCCACCAGCCCATAAAGCGCACCAAACAGTCAGTTTTTCTGGATGTAACGGTGTTTCAACATTCACTCCAAATGCGGCAGTTTTGTTTGTTGACGTAGCCATTCAACCAGAAGTGCGCTTCATCGCTAAACATCGCTAAAATGGACGAAGTGCGCGATGCGTTTTCCGCACAGAACCATTATTTTCGAAATAAAATTGCACTATTTGCAAGCGTTGTTCAGGCGTGAGTCTATTCATGATGAATTGCCAAACCAAACTGAGAATAAAACACTTGACAGCTGTTAAATCGGTCGCCATCTTGAAAAGTAATGCCAACTTAAAATTCTATACCTCTGTAAAAAACATCCTATATATATTTTTTATTTAGTGTAGGGAATTCATAAATAGAGATGTAGATATATAAGTATGTTCGTTTTTTTTATAATGTTTGTCTGACATCTTTTCGTAATACGACATAAAGGGTTATCCGTCTAGTGATTTCGAAAAGGCAGGCATGTGCTTTGACATCTATCAAACTTAACTGTCAAACCAAAAATGTTTTGCTTTAGAGTAAAAGTCAGGCGTTTATAAAAATAGATCGCTTGACAATCGCACAACGCACCAAAACTGTTGAAATCTACTACAAAAATGGCGATTCAAACTTTGCCACTTTTCGTGCTTTAAAGGGAGATTATGGTGCACATAATCGTCCAACTAATCAAGCAATTGGTAAAATTTTAAAGAAATTTGAAGAGACTGGATCGGTTACAGATATTGTAAGGCCTGTGCATCATCGTTTTGCCGAAGACTGGAATGTGTCTATTTCTCGACGTTCTCAAGAGCTGGGACTTTCTTACGTCACAATATGGCATATTTTGCGCCTGAGCTGACCACTCACTACGTTGTCGATTGGGTGCTTGAACAACAAACAATTTTTTTCAAAAAATTCCAAAAAGTTTTGTTTTATCGACGGGATACATTTCTCACTCGATGGATACGTAGATAATCAAAATTTTCGCATTAGGCGCTCCAACCATGACCAAATAATAGAGGAGGGGCCGTTATATCCAGAAAACTTCATGTCTGGTTCGCTCTTTGGTCGTAGGTGTGATTGGACCTTACTTTTTTGAAAACGACAGCGGTGAGATTGTCACTGTCAATTCAGAGCGTTATGGTCGTATGATAACAGACTTTTTTAGCCTGCAATTGAAGAACACGACTTGGACAATATGTGGTACCAACAAGATGATGCCACATGCCGCACAACACGGGCGAATATGGCTTCATTGCGATAGAAATTTCCCAGTCGCTTAATCGACCGCGAAAAGACCATGATTTGAGCACTTGAAAACCAAAATTCGTCAAGTTGTGACAGTGATATCGCTCAATATGTGTCAAAAAGTGGTCGAAAATTACCTCAAAAGGAGTGAAGATTGCAACAATTCACGAGGCGGCCATTTGAGTGATCAAGTGTTTCATATATAATGCCAAGGTTCAAAATGTAAAAGGAAATGTAAAAAAGTAATTTTAAATGCATTTTATTTACGTTTATTTTGGAGGGCATAATGGATAACCCTGTATATACATATCTAACCTATTTTTTCTATAAAAATGACGATATACACAGTAAACTAGACTCATTTAGGCAATTATATGCGATAGTTGAGTAAAATTAGCAACATCCTTTTTATTACGGCTGCTGCTTTATTAAAGCTGTCTCTACTCATTATTCTAATATTAAATAAATCAGCTATCTCTCAGTTGATTTCTTTATTAAAATTAAAGTGGCTAAGGCAGCTAGTTTCTAGAGCGAAACGCTTTGCATTATTTTGAATTATTACATAAATACATCCGTTACTAAATATGTGCGCTTGTGCATGTTAGGATCATACTTATAACTAACTGCTCCATAAGTGTTTGTGTATTTGCTTCTCAGTGTAATATTCTATGTTCCATATATGGTAGAAACCAGCTTCATGACACTTGGCATTGACCGTCACATAATGTACGCCGGCGCATGCGTGCACTTACATACTAAATGCACTGGTAACGGAAATAATTAGTGTAGAACTTCCGCTTTTGTGTATTAAATATGCATAAACGAGTACAGCAGACCTGCATAGTGCAATAAAATGTTCATAATAGTTGAAAATACAGGCAGTTGCCTAGTCAACGCTTTGCTTTATATTATAATTATGTAAATTATTATAATATATATTCGTACCAACATTTTTTTCAAAACTGTTTCGACTTAAATGCATAGCGAATATACGCGTAAGTTTGTAATGTCAAACGTGTAACTTAAGTCAGTAGAAACGTGTGACAATGACACCGGTGCATTTATAAAAAAAAAATTATGTTAATTTTTTATATTTTAATTTATTTTTGGTGTCTCCTTTTTTATGTTAATTTAATTTTTTTTTCAATTTTTTGTTTTATGTATGCGTGCAGTTGGAAAGTTTAAAGTATTTAAACGAGTTGTGCAATAAAAAATGAAATTGTTCCAATGCGATATCGTAATTGAAACCGGCTATTGTGTTAGGAGCACTGACTGAGTATCATCTTATATACTTATATGACATAACAGTTTTTTTTTTGTAGGAAAATATAAAATCATACATTTGTCCTAAGCGTCTTCATTTCTCATAGTAATAATACATTTATTTTTAACCATTTTTTGAGTATATTTTTCAATTTATCCACCTAACAAGAAGAAAGTACCTACTATCGCCTTGAAATATTTACTACCGCTTGTGAATATTTGTCATATAATTTTGTGATGCGAAAGCTATCTCCGGAAATGCAATTGCTGAGAGAGATTCGAATGTTTTACTGCTTGCATTATGAAAACATCGCTGAATTCATTTCACTATGCTACCAGCTTTGTATATCTTGGGAAAAATATGATCGCTATAATGACGAATTTTCCAATTCTCATTTTTAAATTTTGCGTTTGATAATTGAAATTATTCACATTTCAAAATATGTTTCTATTTATTGCATTAGGTTTGATATAAATTATTAAATTATATTCACGGAGTTGTTACCGTGAGTCCCAATAAAAGTAAGTAAAAAAAGTAAGTTTGTTAGTCGAAGAGTGTTATAAATATTATCTTTTACAATAATATTTCAAGAAAGTTAAATAATAAAATTAATAACTTCTATAACTTAATTTTCTTGCATAATTGCGGAATTTTTATTCCACTTTGTCTCTTATCACTTTACGAATACGAAAAGACGGATACTAGTCATTAATAGATAATCTGCAGTTTGGCAGTTGTGTTAAGCACACAGTGGCTCCCAAATGTTCAAGAACTTTTTCTTCAACGCGCAGTTTAGGCAAACTTTCTTAACAAAATATTAAAAATTTTATTTCATGCTACTATTTTGAACGTTTTTATTTTTTATATTATTTTTATTCTAATGCATCATCACAGATTGGGCATAGAATCAATAGTTTCCGAAAAAATAACTGTTTTTGGACGGCCTTCACGAATTCGCCCTGGAGTGATCTACGACCTCGATTAAATTCACCATGTCATCGTTAACACTGGTCCTTGATAAAGCTTCAGCGCCAAAAACTGAATTAAATTCTTCAATACACTGTTGCTGAGTTAATTCACTTCTTAAGTTGTAAAATAATAATCGCGATTTAATTCCAGATAGAGGTACTTTTTTCAATAGCCTTTTTTGACAGATCGCGCGTGAGCCGTGTCAAGCTATCATGTTTTTTTGTTTGTTTGTTCAGTGAAGAGTCGATTGGGCGCAATTCGCAGTAACTCGGACTGACGTATGGAACGACTTGATGCATTTTACGTCGAGATCTTAAATTTAAGGCGTACAAAATCCAGCTTGTGCAGCTATGGACACTTGAAAAGTTCCAAGAAGATCCGACGTTTTTGAGCCAAATTTTGTTCAGCAATGAGGCCCATTTCCAAACAAGCCAAATTGCCGCATTTGGGACGAAGAAAATTTATCATTTAGAAAAAAAAAAAACGGTTTGGTTTGGTGTGATTTGGGGGCTGGTGGAATCATCGGTCCATATTTCTTTAAAAATGATGCCAGTGAGAACGTAACCGTCAATTTCGACCGTTACCACGCCATGATAACCGACTATTTAATGCCTGAAATTGAAGCTCGTGATCTCCGCGACAATTGGTTTCAACAAGACGGCGTCACTTCCCACACATCGCGTCAATCAATGGATTTATTGAGAAATACTTCGGTGGGCAGATAATTTCACGTTTTTGGCCGGTCGGATGACCACCAAGATCGTGTAATATCACACCATTAGACTTTCTCCTGTGAGGACATGTAAAGTCTAAAGTCTATGCGCCCTTGTTGGTCTTCGATCCCGATTCGAATTTGAATTTTCTGTGTTTTTTCTTTAAAATAGTAAAGAACCGCGAAATGGGTCACGCTTTATAACGTCAAAAATTTTCAAACGCTACTTTAAAGTTGTAAGTTGTCATATTGCAACACTAGGGTGGCCTACTCCCGAAATATATAATGGAACCCTCATATAATAATTCTGTTTGAGAAAAAGCAGGTTTTTCTTTGGGTAAAAGTCTAGCAACAAAAAAACATACAAATTTTTCTAATTGTAGAGGCTATAGGCTTGCAATTAATTTCAAGACAGTTTTCGAAAACATCTTGCAAAGAGAATTAAAAGTATGCACTTGCTTTCGAGATAATTAATTTTTGCGGTCAAAAGAGTTTCGAAAATTTCCAGCAGTATATATATATTTTTTTAATTTAATGAATATTATGTTTTAAGTTTTGTATAAACAAACTTGTGCCAACCTTAACCTGTTTACAGTGCTTTTGTATGTGTTTTGTTATTACAACAAATTAAAATACGAAATTTAATCTGAACATTTATGAGAAATAAATAAGTTATTAAAAAACCAAAAAAATTAGGAAAATTAAATGAGTTCAACTCGTCTTTGATGGATCAATAAACTCGAAATAAATGAATAACAAATAAAAACATTCAAATTCTCACATGTAAATTCAAATGAAATGCATTTGTACGAAAACAAAAAATGATAATTAATACAAAAATATGATTAAAACGACAACAAAAGTAGAGGAGAGCAAGCAATAATAAAAATCACAATTTTATTTATGGGCAATCAATTCAGGTCCGGTGGTCGTCGGGCGAAGCTACAACCAACAGATCTCTGTTGTCATCATTAAACGAAGACCAACAAAGGCGCAGTGGAAAAATACATACATACATAAATACATAAATAAGTGTTTTCAAACTTTAATTTTTATTGTCGTAATGCAATTTACACTAGCAATTAACAGTTTTATTAATGAAGAAATGGAAAAGCAAAATAAAATGCATAAAAATCGAACATTTTCCTCCATTTGTTGTTATTCAATTTTTTATATTTTTTTTTATAGTTATATTGTTTAACGAGTAGCATTCCGAACGATAAATGAGTTTGGCTGGCGGTCTCTTCAATTGCGCAAAACTGAAAGCAAATTGTTATAGTAATTTAAAATCAATTAACCTTTTTCTATGGCAAACCAACAACTGCCTGGCTACCTTTCTTTTGGTGGTTCCGAATGTTAAAAAATGCAAAAAACAAGCACAAACACAGCTGTAAATGCGCAAACTATCGCTAATGCCGCCAAGGAAAATTACACGCGTATTAACTTAAAAATTTCATATATATATATACGAATGTATGTCTGTATGTGCGAGTGTGTGTGCATAGTTTCATTGTTGTCATCTTGTTTGCTCTTTTCGATGATTTTTTGTTTTGTTTATTTCGCTTGGTTTGTCTCAAGTGAAAGTGCCACATCCGCGAAATGTAAAACCCCAAATACAATGCATACAAACAAATGCATATACATATGTACATACATATGTACATATTTACTACTAGCCACAACAAACCGGTAGTTATGCATTGATAATCATACCCACACACATATATGTGTGTGTATATGTATGAATAGCTGATTGGCAGTGCCCATATGCCAAGAGCGTCAAATATCACACGTGAAAACAAGTGGTTTGGCTTTTTAAGCATTTGATGGCTCCAGTGGACTAACTGACTATGATTTGATTGGCTTTGGTGGCTGCTTTATTGCGAGGTTTGTTTTGTTTTAAAATTTAAAAAAAAATTTAATTTAAAAAAGGAGAATGATATTGAGAAATGAAATAATGAGTCAAATTCGTTGAAAAATCGTTTACCAATATTTATTTTGAATAACTTGAAGATATTTCCTAAACTAATTTCAGGCACATTAATTTAAATTTACAACACCGAAAAGATGTAGACATAAATATGTTAGTAAGTCAAGAATCGTTTTTAAGCATATTTCCATCAGTAAATCTTCCATAGTAGTATATTTTACTGTCTTATATATAAAACAACAACAACAAAAAACGCTGTTTTCGGCCATGCCATGTATGTCATAATACCAAATTTCACGCTCTTAGGTCCTTTTTAACGGATATTTGACGCAAAAGCTCATATCTGAACAAGTCGGTTATATTAGGGCTATATTATATAGTGTTCCGATTTCGATGATTTTCGGTGTCAATATTTATTAGAATATTAGTGGATAGGATACCAAATTTCATGCTCTTGAATGCTTTTTTAACGGATTTTTAATCCAAAATTTCATATCTGAAGAAATTAGTTATATGAAAACTATATTATATAGTCCACCGATCTAGCCGGTTCCAACAAATGATCAATTTAATTACAAAAATACTCCCGCATACTAAGTTTCATTCGCTCTCTTCTTCTCTCTCTCTGGGCGTCGGTAAAACAAGAACTGAAACTTTCTATCGATGCCACCAACCGAAAAAAAGGGGTTGAACTCTTTGCCGACATAAACAGAAATCGTTGGGGACGAGGCTACAAACTTCTTGTGTAAAAGTTTGGGGTTCGAACGCAAGCACCAGAGCTAAATGTATGCAAAATGACAAAAAACATTTCCGCATTATTTCCAGAAAACGACACTACAATAATTCCCTATATATACCACCTTACTCAATACGACTAGAAGAAATGTAACAAGGCGCTCACAAACTTCTCTCAATACTCCTGAGATTAATCTTTATGTACTACTCGCCACGTACAACAACTGCTTGAAGTAAGGGTTATTTCCAGAGATATGGAAGAGGCAGCAGCTTGTGCTGATCAGTAACTAGAAAGCTGCTTGGGAGATTAATTAAGCCCAAGCAAGTGACAGCACTCGCTAACTCTGCACGCCTCTCTTCAAAACAGCATGGTTGCCAACCCGGTATGTCGACAATAGGTGCCATACAAGAAACTGTCCACACTGCAGGTGCCATCCCTTTAAACCTGGCTAGAGTGGCATGGTATCAAGCTAGCCACATCTGCTTCTTTCGAAACAAAAATGATTATTAACTACTTCTGCGCTAGACCAGGCTTGCGATTAACGTTCTGGGCACAAATACAATACGCTCTGGTCGACCACCATAAGCATCCTTCTATATGGTGCAGAAGAAGTCAGTGAAAATCAGCCATCTATGCAAGCTATTATGTAGGGTACTAGGTTTAGCAGCCCTGAAAATGTCCTTAGCTTACCACACTGTACCGACAATTCTGTTAATAAATCAATTTTCTGGCTTTTGAGCGGAAGAAGATCTGGGAGCCAACAACTCATTCACAACATAGAAATAATCCGAACATAAACGAAGAGGTGAGGGTAGGAACTCTAACAGTATGGTAAAATGCTATGCGGGTACGGATATTTTAAGAAGTATTTCTTCAGGATAGGAAAAACAGACTACGCGAAGTATATTTACAACGACATGAGGATGACAATGACGTTCCCACATTTTTTAAGTGACCAGCGTGGTTACAGCAGAAAACGTCGTTGAAATTATGATATCTAGCGGAGAATTACTCCGAGCCATCCGGTACTAAACGTGGTGTCAAACAAGGTGACTCTTTCTCATAAGATTTATTCGTCCTGATGCTAGAAAAAATTATAAGAGCCGCAGAGCTAAATAGACCAGGTACAATCTTCCCCAAGAGTGTAAAACAGCTGGCGTATGCCTTTGATATTGATATCATTGGCCATAACAACCACACCGTTAGTTCTGCTTCCTCCAGGTGAGACAAAAAAGCGATACGAATGGGTGTGGTAATGAATGAGGACAAGACGAAATGTCTACTGTCATCAAACAAACAGACAGCGCATTCTCGGCTTGGCTCCCACGTCTTTTGTCGACAGTCATAACTTTGAAGTTGTAGACAATTTCGTATATTTTGGAACCAGCCATCAGCAATGTCAGCCTTGACGACGTATCAATACCAAACTCTACAAGTCGCTCATTATTCCCGTCGTGCTATATGATGCGGAGACGTAGACGATGACAACACCTTATGAGTCGCCGTTGGGAATTTTCGAGAAAAGGGGTTTGCGGAAAATTTATGGAACTTGGCGCGTTGGCAACAGCGAATATCACAGCCGATGAAACGAACGGATGAAGCAGAGAAAGAAGAAGATATCCACTCCGTTGAAAGAGTCAGATTCAGAAGGTCCTGGTTTTGCTTTGTATCTCAAATTGGCAAATGTGGTATGCAGTAGTTGTGAAGACAACTGGGAGCTTACTATAACAATATTGGTGAATGTACTCCGCAGTGAGAGTGGGACCTAGACGCTGGTCAGATAGTAAATCTCTCAATGAGAAATATGGAACGCCATCCTGAAGTAATGCGAAAGCGGTTCCAGGTTGGGCGAGAAGGAGTTTTTTTTTTTTTGGAGACCTGCAAGTGGCACATACCACCGCAAAAAAATCTCTTCTGGTACTTACATGCTTCGGACCAAGCTCGATATGCCATTTCATGTACATGAAAGGTATAAAAAATAAAGAGCCACAGTGATGAGACAATCTGTGGTGATAAAAAAATTGTAATCAAGAAGAAAATATTCGAATTTTATGTCAAATTCTTTTAATATTTAATACGCTGTGTGTTCGTATTTATTTATTTATTTTTTTAATAATTTTTACTCATTTAATGGGCAACTCTATTTCATATTTTAAGCTCTTCTTAAGCAAGTAATAAGTTTTTTAAACTGGAGCAGCAATGAAAGCCATCAACAGATACATTTTCCAACATACAAAACAAATGCACAACGTAAATATCTAGGCATGTATGTATATGTGTGTATGCATATGTAAAAATAGAAGAAAGAAGTGTTAATTATCAATTTGTATCTAAACACTAAATGTCATTCACCTCTCAACGGCGACGGCGGCGGCGGCGGCATAGTGCCAACGTCAGCAGGTATTTTGTTGTAGCACAAACATTTTTACACACATTCATTTGCATGTGTATGTTGTGCGGTTTGTTATTGTAAGTTATAACAAAGCATGCCACATACAATACATAAGCATAGATGCAACATGCAACATATAATAATATTATGCATGCGTAGCACGTGCAACAACACCACACGCAAAGGCACAAAGGGCATACTGAAGCGGATTCAAATGGATTGAATGCATAGAATGGATATGCAGAAAAGTCAGCATTGAAAATGGACACATAGATATTACTAATAATGGAAAAACATAATATTCAAGTAGTCATTGGACGCAAGTGGAAATATGCTTGTAGCGGCATGTACTCGTATGTATGGACGAGTGACAGCGCACTGTTGCGCCACAACAAATGGTGAAATGAAGCACCAATAAACAATGAACAGCACCAATGAATGCTAAGAACTCGCTAGCAACAGGCTGACAGACAGCTAGCTAATCAGCCATAAATACCATAAAATATTTTGAAAAACAATTTTTAACGTTCGCTAAGCGTAGGTGTACAGCTTAGAGGCTTCTAGTATACATGCATACATACATACATATGTATATTGCAGTAGAATATGCCACAATTTGTTGCACTCATGTGTTAAATGATACTTGAATGATTTTTGTTTTGACTGTCAGCTTGACGTTTACGTGACTTTTTGATTGAATTATTTTGCTTGATGCATGGTTTTTTTCGTTTAATTTTTTTATAGTTTTCGTTTGAATATCAGAAAATTGAACTCACACTTGACTTTGGCCTGAAAGCGAATTAGCTAGCACCCTTTATCTATGGATTTCAATGTAGCAACAAGTGGATTCGCGATATTGCGTTGCGGAAAAGGATAGTGATTTCTGTAGCACATTTGCAGCCACTTGTACCAGTGCATATATTCCTTTTGGGGAACTTGAAATGTGTTAGCTAAAACGATTCCCTGATTGATTGATGCTAATTGAAGACGTCAATTGCTGTCTATTAATATACATGAATTTTCAGCTGAAATAAAATAAAACAAAAATGACAAAAAAATAATGAAATAAAGAACAAAAATAAAACTAAAAATAAAAATAAATTTATCAAATAAAGTAAAAAAATGAAATTAAATAATTGCAGAAACCTTTGAATTTTGAAAAGTGAATTATTCTTTTCTCTGCATACTTTCGTTCACACTTTACTTTGCCGAATACTCAAAGTTAACCGCTCAATTTGAGTTACCAATAAAACACACAGAAGAGATAACAGTAAATTAATTAGCCTCAAAACAAGCGCAGCACAACACTGACCTTTTGACTTAGTTTTACAAATGAACTTAGGCCAAAATGAACGCCACTTAATCTCTTTAAAACCAAAGCGGCTGGAAACTGAAATTGTCAAAGTGGAATGTTTTTGTGTTTAACGACTTGCGCGACTGCTGCTCTGCGAATATCGATTACAGAATACCTAAATGTGTGTCACCAAATGAAATGACAAGAGTAAAGGCTAATAAAACCAAAAGAAAAAAGATTTTAAAAGAAACGAGAAGGTCGTTATAGTGTGTGAAAAGGTGAGGGATTTGGAGGCACTTGACTGCTTTTAAGTGCTACCAATATATTCGCGACTTTTTTGCCGCTGATTTCAATTTTGAAAAGTAAAAATAAAATTTTTTAATGCAAATAATTTAAAAACTAAAAAAAAATAAAAATATAAAACATTTAAAAATTTTATAAAATAAAAAAATATTAGAATTTAAAAAAGTAAAGTAAAATAAAATAATAAATTTTTTATTTATTTAAATACAAAGCAAATAAAATAAAACAAAATATCAATATATTATAAAAATAAAATAAAATGTAGTGAAATAAGAAAACATAAATTTATTAATTTAATAGATAAAAAAAAATAAAGAATTAAATTAAATGAGTAGAATGAAATAAAACTAAATTTGAAAATATATAAAAAAAGATAAAAAAAGTTAAAATGAAAAAAATGAAAAAAATATAAAAAATAAAATAAAATTAAACACAATAAAATGAAAAAAATATAAAAAATAAAATAAAATTAAACACAATGAAATAAAATAAAATAAAAAAATGTAATGAAACATTAAAAAAAAAAATAAATAATATTAACAAAAAAAAAAAATAATAATATTTAATTAAAAAATAATAATAAAACAAAATTAAAAAAGGAAGAGAAAATTAAAAAAAAAATAAAAAATAAAAAAAAAATAAAAAAAATAAAAAAAATATTAAATATAATAAAATATAAACCAGAATATTAAATTTAATTAAGTAATATAAAATAATGAATTAAAAAAAGTAAAATATATTAAAATAATATTTGTCTTTATATTATAAATAAAATGAATCAAAGAATAAAATATAATAAAATAAAACAAAATGATATATATTTTTTTCAAACGATAAAATATAAACAAAACACAAATAATAATTAAATAATATAAAATAAAAATAAATTTAAAAATAAAATGAAAAGAGATAAAATTTAAAAATGAATAATAATAATAAAAATTAATTAAGAAATAAATAATGAACGGTAATTTATAGAAATTAATTAAAAATAATGCACAACTTTTGAATAAAACTTATTCCTTTAAAGTGCTTTTTGAATTTAATAATTTTAATTAAATGAAAGCGGCAGCTCATGCAAAACGAATTTCTCTCTCTTTCATCTTACATTTACACTCACCTGCGCACTCACTTAAAAACTATTAGCACAGTAGCTGCCATTCGTATGCGTACCTCTTGCATGCCAACTGTTTAACAGATTAATTGAAAGGTCCCAGGCCTGCCATATTTTTGTTGGCAAAATTTATTCTTTTATTCAACATAGTTCCCTTCAAAGGCGATGCAGTGATTGAAGGCTCCCTCCTTCAACTTGTCGATACCATTTTGTAGTACGATTTGTCCTTTGCTTCCAAGTAGGCCTCAGTTTCGGCGATTAACTCTTCATTCGACGAAAATTTCTTCCCAGAGAGCATTCTTTTGAGATCTGAGCACAGGAAATAGTCGCTGTGTGGATGCGGAAGCAATTAAACGCAATTCACGTATTTTTGCCATCGATTTCACTGTCTTGTAACACGGCGCATTGCCTACTTTGAACATCTCCAAAATCTGCTCGTCGTTGTTTTTGGTCAAAAGTGAGATCGCGGGGCACCCACTTTGCATTTCTCATAACCAAATATTCGCGGATGATATAATGCACATGTTCAGTTGATATCTTTTGAACGCCTGATATTACATTCAATTTCAATTTACGGAAACTCGTTATCAAGCAAAGTTTTTGTTTCCTTCAAAAAACAATATTTTATCGACCCGCTAAATTCCTTTTTATCATTTTTTCACAATAACAAAAGTTGCTTCACTCAAAATGTTTTAATTCACAAACTAATGATCCAAAAGCTGTCTAATTTATACACGCGTCTTTTGCAGGTTAGGGCTGACTAAAAATCATATGGATTTGTAGCGCCATATGGGTAGTAGCGCCATCTATGTGACAGGCCGGGGACTTTTCAAATAGCCTATTATATATAAACACACTCATATATATGCGCATATACCGTTTAGAAGCAGTTGAAAGGAAATAATTAGAAAAATGTTAAAAATAGAATATTTTCGGAATGAAAATTTTCACATATAAATATGTACATACATAGAATCATAAGTATATCTAAGAAGATGCGGAAAAGAGCATTTGAAATCTATAAACATTTATTATGTAAAATTATATGTATATAATTTGTATAGTTAAAATTGTGGTCAATATTCTCAAACAGTTTTATTTAAAGGTTTTTTTTTTTAATTTTTTTTTCTATAAAAATGTGTTTGTATTGTAAATGTTTATTTAAAGCAACTTTTACAAATATGTTTACAGTGGCCCGGCAGAGAAAAAGTGAAAGAATGGAGAGTCCAATAGGCAAAAAAAATTTCAAATAATAAAATTAAAACAAATTTGACATTAGTCATTTATTAGAAGAAAATTTTAATGAAATAGTCAAATTTTGTGGTTATTTTTTACATGACTTTGTACTTAATAAATTATTTGAATTTTACTTTGATGTTGGCTTCTGACAAATGTATATCCTAAGTACTAACAAAGTTGTCTTAATGAATTTTGTCTGCCATATTTTGAAAGTAATACTAAATATAAAAAATATAAAAATATATTAATAAAAAAAAAAATATATATATATATATTAAATTAAAATAAGTTACAAAAAAAAAAAAGAAAAAAAATAAAAATAAAAAAATAATAAAATTAAATAAAATTAAATAAAATAAAATAATATAAAATAAAATAAAATAAAATAAAATAAAATAAAATAAAATAAAATAAAATAAAATGAAATTAAAAAAAAGAAATAAAATAAAATAAAATGAAATAAAATAAAATAAAATAAAATAATATATAAATAAAATGAAATAATATAAAATAAAATAAAATAAAATAAAATAAAATAAAATAAAATGAAATAAAATGAAATAAAATAGAATAAAATAAATAAAATAAATTTAAATACAATAAGATAAAATAAAATAATTAAAATAAAATAAAATAAAATAAAACAAATTAAAATAAAATAAAATGTAAAAATAAAAAAAAAATAAAAATAAAATAAAAAAATAAAAAAAGGAAAAAAATAAATTAAATAAAATAACATAAAATAAAATAAAATAAAATAAAATAAAATAAAATAAAATAAAACAAAATAGAATAAAAAATAAAAAAAATAAAATTAAAATAAAATAAAATAAAATGAAATGAAAAAAAAAATGTAATAAAATAAAATAAAATAAACTAAAATAAATAAATTGAACTGAATTAAATGAAGTGAAATATAATAAAATAGAATAAAAAATTAGAATAAATTAATATTAAGTGTTATAAAATAAAATATTTGTGCCTTAACTGAACTTCTACCTCGCTCCTTAATGATGATTTTCAAAAAATGGAGGTACCTACCCTTCAAGCCTCAATTTGTTTAATACTCAAAATACTCTAATGTCTTGAGATTACCTACCAAAGACTGCTTCTTTAAATATTTCATGGGTTCTCATAGCACAAGAATTCGTTTAACATAAAATTATCAAACGCATAATAAAATTAGTCATGCAACAACTCAATACCAGCTCATTCAAAATACCCAGTGACCCATTTGCATCAATCGTTTTCCCATTTAAAACTTGCTGTCTGACTGTTAATTGCCGTTCACTAACGTTCAATAAATGCGTAAAACTATACATACATATGTACATATGTAACTCCATACAAGTGACAGCATACATAGTTCTTCCGCATCTTCAACGCGTGCGTTCATATGAAAAAGTGCTAAAATTTTTTTGTCGAAGTGACTCCTAAACACTTTCATAAGTTGCAATCTATGTACTTTTTTGATGAGCTGTGAAGAGGACATTTTTGACCTATAAAAATGGAAAAAATTTTCGCAAACTCATGCATATTTTTTCTAATGAAGTGGCAAAAAGGCGACAGACTGATAAGTTGCAAGTTGTTTAATGGCCAACATATGTTGATGCATTAATGCATATGTATGTATGTGTGTGTGTGGATGTTTGCATGTAAATAAGTACTTTTGTATTGTGGGTATTTACCGTTACTCTCAATTTACGAGCAACAAAACACAGTCTTTTGTCCGCTGGTGCAATTTTGCACGCCCCGAAGTAGGAACACTCGGGAGATGCTTAAGCATGCATAAGTGCATCGGTGGCATTGTATGAGCTTCATCAGCATTAGCATCGTGTTCATTTTTAGCATTACACTAACACAAATGATATGCATGCTAAGCACTAGCTGTCCGCCTGCTTGCCACCTAGTAGATTTTCGAATACTCTACACACCGCACGCTCTACTCCCCACATTTCCAAACATTTTGACATGTCTAATGTAGTGCTGGTTTTGAGCTTTTTTTTTATATTCTTCGAACTGTCGCCTTGCTTGCGCCCATACGTTTTAAGTTGCTTTAGATAATGTAAAAAAAAAAAGTAAATAAAAAAATGGGAAAATAAATTTCTTTACTTGTCCATTTTTAAGTTTTTATTTCTACCGCAAATGTATTTCCTTTTTGCTCTGCTAAAAATTTCTCTTAAAATTTTTTTAATTTTATGTATCTTTCACAAATGAGCAAAGTGTTTAAAATTAGCTCCATTTGGTTTTTATTTTGTTTATATTGTCCTACCTTATTCCTCTACAAACAAATTGCCTCTTTTTCTTTTAAAATTGTTATTTTTAGCTAAAGAAAAAAAAAAGCTCTAAAGGGTGATCCAAGTAGAGGTACTTTTTCAATATAATTTTTTGACAGATCACGCGTGAGTCGTGTCAATCTATCTTGTTACACGCGTGTCATTCACCAGTTACCAGTCGAAATGCTCGAACGAGTCATCGACTATTGGGCTCAGCGGATGGACTATATAAGACGTAGACGCGGCCAACTTTTGAAAGAGATAATCTTCAAAAAATAAATGCCAAAGAATGTTTTTTCGAATGATAAAAAAACATTTTTGTGTTTTTTTTTTCTTTAAAAAAATAGGTAACTTCGAAATGGATCACCCGTTATAAGTTTGTCATATTTGTTTCTATTTCTTCTATTTTCCGCTTTTCCTTTTAACTCCCAATTTTTCTATTTTCAGTTAATTTTTTTTTACTTATATATATTTTTTATTGTATGTTTCTTTACCACTTTTCTTCTTCACTTAAAACCTAAATTTCTTTATGATTTTTCTTAATTATATAAAAAATATATGATCCTCTGACATTTTTATGTTTGACATTAATCGAAGCATACTATTTATGCCTTTTGTTTACTAAGAATGACAGCGTTGAGCCATCTTTCTCTTTCCATCAAAAGGGATTTTGAGTATGTGACAAAATGTTTCAGAACACAAAGTGTGGTTATAAAAAAAATGTCAATATAAATTAATGTGTTAATAAGTGGAACAAACTGAGATCAATTTGTGGCGATATGTAGTTTTTTTGCGGTGATCATTGGCCGATATTTCAGAGATTTTTTTGGTGTTTCTAATTGAATAAGCAGCATTTTTGGGAAAATACAATTTCAGAAACCTAATTAGGACTTTTAAATTTCGAACGGAGTTGGTTTAAAGTGATCCAAAAAAAAAAATTTCCAAGTAATTTCAGGTCAATAGAAAGCTTTATACAACTTAAGCTTTTCCCACATGGAAGATAACAGCTGGTTTGGTAAATTAAAGAATAGAAAAATCCTATTTGCTTTCAATCAAGCTAACACACTTTTAGAGCCTGTCATAACCTTAACTCTAGCTTCGCGGGAAATCTACATAAAATATATTGACTCATAGGGCTTCAAGAGAGGGACGCCGACTAAAGGAGTGCTCACCATACATAAGCCTGACTGAATAGCAACACCCATATAAGCTCGTGCCAAACTCAAGGTCAAGTTCGCATAATCTATGATTAAATATCTCATTGAGGACAAGTTCAGTTGATTTTGTTTTCCTTTTTTTTCAATTAAACCCCACTCTAAAGGCAATAGAAGTCAGTAAGAGTTTCTAATTCACTGCCAACTTCAAATAACAACAGTCATTAATGTAATTATCAGTTATTTTTCAGCACGCAATCTCCAGCTACTGTTGTTCGGCTGAGCCACACACTCGCCGGTTCATTCAAAAAAATGATTATTAACAAAAACGTATTTCCCACACCAAAAAAATAAAGACAAAAGTGAAAAAATTATGATTTTCAAAAATTCAGTGTGTTAAAGAAAATATTCAAAAGTGGCGCAGCACAAAAAAAAAAGGGAAAAAGGTAGTAAAAAGTTATTATAAATAGTGTTTTTTGCACTTCTTAAAAAGCCATTAACGAAATTACCGCAATAGTTTAGTTATTTACACGTACATACATATGTAGCTACCGGCCACTGGGCACTTCACTTCACGCGCTTGCTGTCGGCCAAGACAGCTTACGCCCCTTCTCGCCTACCTGCAGGTCTATTCAATTCACTTGCGCTCTCAGAGGCGAGATAAAATACGATTTTACTATTTCTGGCATCAAACTAAAAATTTCTTAGGAACAAACACACATACGCGTATACTCAAGCACTAGTATTTGCTTCGAGGAGCTCCACGGTTAGCGGTGTACGCTCTCAAGCGTTTAGTTTGGATGCGTTCGCTCTTCGCAATCACTCTGATTTTCTGACAGCTCCACATACGCGTTGGGACTCCACTATTACCCACTTGTCTTTTAGCCATTTAGTCGCCGAGCGAATGTGGCCGTGGGGTGGTTACGCCGGAGCAGCAGCAAACTTAATACGCATAACGCGTCGCATATATAATAAAAAATCAAAAATTTATTAGTTTCTTCATCATCGAGCTGATTGTTGGTTTATTTCGAAATTTTTACGTTTTTACGTTTTGGAAATTTAGTTTTTTTTTTTCAAAAGTGATTTCTCAAACAGTTCAACGTCTCCTTGGTTTGATATAAAAAAAACTTAAATGTTGTGTGTTGTTGTTGTTTTACTGTGTTGTGTTGGTCTTGTGGCGGTATTTTTGTAGTTGTTGTTTTTATTTTTGAATTATTCCATATTTTTTAATTATGTGATTAATCTTGTTATATTCAGTGTCTTCTTTGTTGTGACCGAAGTGTTGTTTTCTTCATTATTTTGTGTTAAATTTTTTGCAATTTCATGGTATAAAAGGCGGAGGGTGAATTAATAATATTTTTTAGCCGAAATTAATCAGAACGCGAAGCTTTAAATATTTGAAAACCGCATCAATCAAAACGTGGTCGCGTATGTATGTATGTATAATAGGCAGCGATGGAATATTCTTTTTTTTTTTTTGAATATAGAGTTGTTATTTTGTAAGAAAATATGAAAAAGAATTTAATGAAGATCGTTTAAAGCGTTCATATAAATCTTTTTTCAAAAATATAAATTTCGAAAATTATGCCGGATCTCGAGTCACGTGTAAAATTTAATTAAAATCGATTCCATTTATGTTATTTCATGTAGAAGTTATATTTTTTTTTCATATTAATTTTTTTTTGTTAATATAATTTATGCTATTTTTTCGATTTAATTTTATTTAATTTTCTACTGATTAATTTGATTTAATTTATCAAAGGTTACTTAATTTTATTTTCATTCCAATTTAAGTTATTTTATGTTTTAACTTATTTTATTTTAATTTTTTTATTTTAGCTTTTTACTTTACTCTTTAGGTAATTTAATTTTTTCTATTTTTCAATTTAATTGTTATTTTCATTTCAATTTAATTTAAATTTAAATTTAAATTTAAATTTTAATTTTAATTTAAATTTAAATTTTAATTTTAATTTTAATTTTAATTTGAATTTTATTTTTAATTATTATTTTTATTTCAATTTTAATTTTAATTTTAATTTTAACTTTAATTTTAATTTTAATTTTAATTTTAATTTTAATTTTAATTTTAATTTTAATTTTAATTTTAATTTTAATTTTAAATTTAGTTTTTATTTTAATTTTTATTTTTATTTTCTTTCTTTTTTAAATTTTAATTTTTAGTTTTATTCTAAATTTAAGTTTAATTATTTTTAATTTTTATTTTAACTTAAATTTAATTTTTATTTAATTTATTTTTATTTTTATTTTTATTTAAGTTCTAATTTTTATTTTATTGTTAATTTTAATTTGAATTTAATTTTTTTTAATTTTAATTTTAATTTTAATTTAGTTTAATATTAATTTTAATTTTAATTTTAATTTGAATTTGAATTTTATTTGAATTTGAATTTTAATTTGAATTTGATTTTAATTTTAATTTTAATTTTATTTTTAATTTTAATTTTAATTTTAATTTTAATTTTAATTTTAATTTTAATTTCAATTTTAATTTTAATTTTAAATTTAATTTTAATTTTAATTTTAATTTAATTTTGTTTTTAATTTTAATTTTTATTTTTATTTTGATTTTAATTTTAATTTTAATTTTAATTTTAGTTTTAATTTTAGTTTTATTTTCATTTTCATTTTCATTTTTTTAATTTTAGTTTTTATTTTTATTTGAATTTAAAATTTTTATTTTTATTTTCATTTGAATTTTTATTTTTTGTTTTAATTTTCGTTTTCATTTTAGTTTTAATTATAATTTTTTTTATTTTAATTTTAATTTTAATTTTAATTTTAATTTTTTTTAATTTTAATTTTAATTTTAATTTTAATTGTAGTTTTAGTTTTAATTTTAAT
Source organism: Neoceratitis asiatica (assembly GCA_030068015.2). NCBI lineage: Eukaryota > Metazoa > Arthropoda > Insecta > Diptera > Tephritidae > Neoceratitis > Neoceratitis asiatica. The sequence continues at coordinate 90,329,657 of CM061526.1, forward strand.
TTTTTAAATTAAATTTTTATTTTTATTCTAAATTTAATTTTAATTTTAATTTTAGTTTTTATTTTAACTAAAATTTAATTTTAATTTAAATTTTAATTTTATTATTTATTACTATTTTTAATTTTATTTTAGTTTTAATTTTTATTTTTATTTTTATTTTTATTTTAGTTCTAATTTTTATTTTAGTGTTAATTTCAATTTTAATTTTAGTTTTAAGTTGAATTTGAATTTAAATTTTAATTTGAATTTTAAATTTTTATTTTAATTTTAGTTTGAATTTTTATTTTTTATTTTAATTTTCGTTTTCATTTTAGTTTTAATTTTTATTTTATTTTTTATATTTATTTTTATTTCTAATTTGATTTTCTGTTAATATTTTATTTTACGTTATTCATTTTATTATATTTTTGTTTTTATATATTATTTTATTTCATATTTTTTTCTTATTTTAAATTATTTAAGTTTGTTTTTTATTTGCTTACAAAAATATTTTTTTATAATTTGTATTTTATAATTTTTCTTGGCAAATTGCCTGCCACACTTACTGATTCGCCAAGGCTTATACCAGAAGATTCGTATACGCACACACTCGTATATGTATGTATGTGTGTGAAAGGCGTAGGGGCGCGTTGAATAACATTTTGCATATCTTTAAAATAATTTTCCGGGCACATTACAACTGTATTTTTGTGTGTATTTATGTTTTCTCTTGTGTTTCACAACATTTATAAGCAGTGTTCATGTATGTATGCATGTGTGTGTTTGAATGTGTCACATCATCAGTCAATGAGTGTATAGGAAATTAGTAGAGAATGATATAAAATCTGAGAATATTTAATTAATTAAATTACTCGTATATTTCCGTATATTTCTTCCTTAGTCATTTGACAGCATTTTAAATTAGACGTCCACTCATACATACATATGTATGTATGTATGTATATGTATGCGTCTTTGAAAACAGTTTCAAAATTCCAAAACCGTCATGTTTTGGTTATAAAACACTTGAAACAATCTACCATTGAGCTCACCACCCTTCGCCACCAACGAAAAAATAAAAATATTTGAAAAAATACTGAAACTAATTATTTTTAAGTAAAATTTACGCGCATTTACATTTGTATGCATATAAGTGTGTATAGAGTGTAAAACGTGTCGCAAATTTTAAATACTAAAATCAAACGACATACATAAATAAATATAAATAAAAATAAATAAAAAATGAAAATGCCGGTGCTACGTCAATTCTCACACAATCCGCAAACGCGCAGCAATGAGGAATTCATTTTTATACGCTGTGGTAAAAACGCAAATGTATGTATTGCATAGATATGTATGTACTCAGGATACAATGAGTATGTAGTGTACAAAAAGTATTGCAATAGATTTATAAGTGGGTAAATGGCAGTTAGACATATATATTTATTTAGGAATATTTATTTATTTAAAAATTTTAAAAATTGCTTTTACTAAGTCTTAATTTAAAATTGTGTTTTATTTAAGTATATACATATGTATATATTGTTATGCGTATTAATTTGTAAAGATACGACAGCTGTATTTGTATTAATCTTCCTGCTGTGATCATTTTGACGTCTCACAGACCTTTCTTCTCTACATACTTTTTTTCGTTATATTTTTATTTAAACATTACATTTATCCAATATTTCTGTACATATAAAAAATTTTAAATTTTCTTCTTTTATTCTTTAATAAACAATTGTTATTTTAAAATTCTTCTCCCTTTGTTTCGCCTACAAATTCATCACAGCCGCGCGGTGCCATTTGTTCGATGGCGTATAATGGAAAATGTTGTTGAGAGAATTATGCCTTTTGCGTAGAAATATCTGCATGTGTGGGTGCTATGTATTTTTTTGGATATTTATATGTGTGTGTTCCTCCTTTTTTAAATTTCTTAAATCTAATACAAGTAATAAACACCCTTTTATATTTATGTTTAATTTGAAAACTGAACTTGAAAACGCTTTAGATGTTTATTTTTTCGAACTCATTTGGAAAAATCAAAACCAATGAGTGTGAATGCATTACTATAAAAATTTTCACAGCAAAAATATATTTTGATCAATTTTATTATTATTATTTATTTATTTATTAATTATTATTATTTATTTATTTGTTAATTATTATTATTATAATTTTTTTTTAAATTTTATTGCTTTAAATTGTCAATGTATTGAAAAATTACGTAGAAATCCTAAATAAATATAAAAATTTTTAATAAATAAACCTTTTTTTTTTAACTAAAAATCATTTAAAAAAAAGAATGCAAAATAGAGCAAAACAAGCATTTAAAAAATTAAATAGAATAAAGAATAGAAAACTTTCAAATTTTGTGGAATACGCTTAACAAAAAAATTTAAAAACTCAAAATGAATCGGCTTTAAATTTTTATTATCAATGTTTTTAATGAATAGTAAAGTAAAAAAAAGTTTGAAAAAAATGTAATATATTAATGTTTAAATACGGGGATAAAACTATGAGACAAACTTATATAAAAATTCTAATACTACCTAATTAATTAAACATAATTTTTTTTTTTGAATGAAAACTTCAATTTTATTTTATTTTATTATTTATCCAAAAAAAATGCTATATATTATTTTGAACATCAAAAAAAAAACAAATATTATTTAATTTTCATGTAATTTTATTTTATGCTAATTTTATTTTGTAATCTACTCTATTACTTTATTTTTTATTATATTATTTCATTTTAGTTTTACGTATTTTGGTTTTATATTTATTTATTTTTTTATTTCAGTCTAGTTTGTTTCATTTGTTTTTTTATATTAAATTATATTTAATTTTATTTCATATTTATTTTGTTTTATTATACAGGTTTATCCATTTTGCAGTTTCCAAAATAAACGTAAATAAAATACATTTAAAATAGTTTTCTTCATGAAATTCCTTTTTTATTATAAGGTTTGATCCTTGACATTATATGTGAAACACTACATCATTGAAATGATTGCCTCGTGAATTTTTGCTAACTTCGATCCATTTTAAGTAATTTTCGACCCTTTTTTGGCACATATCGGGCGATATCTCAGCCATAACTTGACGAATATTAGTTTTCAAGTGCTCAAGAGATAAACACGGTATTCGCGTAGCCCTACAAAAAAAGGCCCAGGTGGCCGAAATTTCTCTCAATAAAACCATATTCGTTCGTGTTGTTTGGCATGTGGCAGCATATTCTTGGAACCACATATTGTCCAAGTCGTGCTCTTCAATAGCAGGTCAAATAAAATCGGTTATCATACGACCGATTCTAGGAGCCCAAAATGCGACAATTTTGCTTATATATAGATGTAACTACGGCGTTGTGAATGGTCAGCAGGCTTCAGTTGTTGTGTGAGCTGGACCTTATATGAATGTAGGTGCAATTCCAAGTGCCAAACACGTCATAGTATGCCGTAAGAAAGTCCCAGCTCTTGAGAACGTCGAGATATAGACTTTCATTTCCACTTACAGCAGCGTTATTTGAAGTGGAACAAGCAAAACGATGATGCATAGGCCTTACAATATCTGCAATCCAGATTCAGTCTCTTTAAATTTGTTTAAAATTTTGCCAACTGCTTGAGTAGTTGGACGATTATATGCACCATAATCTCCTCTTAAGGCACGAAACGTGGCCACATTTGAATCACCATTTTTGTAGTAGGTTTCAACAATTTTTAGGCGATCATTTTCATAAATGTTTGATTTTAACTCTAAACCAAAAATTTTTGGTTTGACAGTTAAGTTTGATAGATGTTAAAGTACAACCTTACATTTTCTGCTTTATGTATTTTAAGTTTAGGAATTTTTCTAATTATTAATATTTATTATTTATTTTTATCTCAGTCTAATTTATTTAGTTTTAATTTTTAATATTGAATTACATTTTGAATTTTTTTAAATTATTTTATATGATATTATTTTATTTCATTATATATTGTTTTATTTTACTATATTTTATTTTATTATTTTTAATTTATTTCAATTTAATTTTTATTTTATTTTATTTAATTTTATTTTATTTTGCTTTGTCTCCTTTGTGCTTTTTGAACACTTATCCCCATTTAACTTTGTTTATCAATTTGCAAACACTAGTAATATGTACACATATACATAAGTGCCTAAATATATATATAAATATATATATATATATATATATATATATATATATGTATATATATATATATATATATATATATATATATATATATTTATATATATATATAAATACACCTGTTTTCTTGCTTTATCAGAGAATCTCATTGACAGCGATAAGCTTAACAAAGTTATTGCTTTGTACTTCTGTCTGTATGTATACTACATATTAGTGGCTCTAATTAGTCTGAATATTTGTTGGAATTTTGTATTTGCCTATTAATCAAAGTGCAAATAAGAAATATCAATTCGTGGAATAAACATATAAAGGAAGGTCTGTACAATGAAAGTCAATAAAATAGTCTATTTTACGCTTCAATCTAGAGTACACGCGTGAATAGAAAAACCTCAACAGATATGACTTAATCACTGAGAGTTGCCATATTTTTGAATTTTGTTTTATTTTCGCATTTTATAAATAAAAATTAATCAATTTTTTTCCTTCCTCTTCTTCCACAGACTGTCCAAACATCTTGGCGTCCTCAGCTGCCGTTACCCAAAGAACTTGACGTCGCCGACAATAACAACCACAACGACGACGACGTCGACTCAACCGATGAGCAGAGCTTCTCCGGCATGGAGCGCTCCTCGCAACATCATCACACAACAGCCGCACACGCCGGCCAACGAAAAGACAGTAATATAAGTGGCTCCCATGCCTCCAATGCACCAGCGTCAAATGGTTCGAATAAAAAATGGTCTTTTGGACGACTCTTTCGACGAAAGAAAGACGTAGCTTCAGATTCGTCTTCCGAAGAGGATCGTAAAGCTGGTTTTGTGCCGCACCAACAAAGGCAGCCCTCACGTGGTGCCGCCAGTGTAGGTGGCAGCAGTGCTAATTTGAAACCAAAGTCGGGTAAGGCGCATAAAGTTAGTCGTAGCGGGAAGTTGAATGGCGCGAGCTTTGATCACGTCGTTGTGAATCCACAGTTGATGGGGGGTGCGCCCTCAACGCCACCACATCCACCACTACCGGCACATGTAGATCATGAATTCTTTTTGCCGGTCGAAACGATATCTCCTTCGGAGGCCTACTATCAGAATCAACAACAATACCTTCAGCATGGCGCCCAACCGGCTGGTTACACGCGTTCTTCGAACTCCTTGGATAGGCGTGCTGCACGTGCTGCACTCAAAACACGTTCCGCGCAACGTTTGCCGCACGAGACGGGCTTGGGCGCGCATTCTTCCAGTGAGGAGGAGTTGATTTCACTAAACTCATCGACTTTTTCTAAATATCGCAGTGATGAAAGTATACACAGCGGCGGTCAGGGTATAATCGGCAATGGGCAGAGTAAACGCAGTCGTGCCGCACGTAATGAACGCTACTATAAACGACTCTCGCGCGATGGTGAGCCAAGCAGCGGGCAAGTACCTGTTATGTATGCGCCACAGCCGACGCAACGCTGGAAGACTCAACCAGTGCCACTCTCCATATACAACCCAGCTGCACAAGCGGCTGCGCCGCCACCACCAAACGCAGCTGCCGCAGCTACACCACGCCTACGCAACACTAGCAGTCTTCAGCATGTCGCTCCCTACGTACAGTGGGGTCAATTGCAGCAGCAACCAAAGAATTTACAAAATGCCGTTAATGATAGCAAGCGTAGCATCAGCTACGACAGCCAAATACATTTACAGAATATTAATGGCCGTCATCAGACGAAACCGCTGCCACCACCACCGCCCCCACGCGATCCACTGCGTCGCGTTAATGTGAGCGGACAAATGCAAAATGGCAGTTCTGGCGACCTACGTCCCATCTCGTACGCCTTCGATCAGAACGGTCTACCTACGCTACCTGCCACAAGCCAGCGTTTGAGTGGACGTTGTGTGTCGGACGATAAAATTTGGTCGGGTCCGGCGGGTCCACATTACCAATCCATGCACTCGTTGAATATGTCAACCTCTAATGGCCCACAACCGCCTAACACGCCACACCACCGTCGCTTTATAACGCGCGCAGAACGTGATGCGCAACCGGGAAAGAAATCTCTGCCGAACGGCATTGAGTTTCATTATGTGGCCGATGCAACACCGCGTTCACGGAAGCCTATACACATGATGGAGCCGCAGTTGGACACTGGAGGGAAAGAGCCGTCAATCAGTGGTATATTACGCACCACCAAAAGCGGTATGCCCGCCTCCTCTTCGACGTCAGCCAAACAAATGCAAGTTAATGATTTCTGGAAACGCATGGACGCTGGCACACTGCGTCGAGGGCGCGACGGAGAGCGGGCATATGTCGCTGACAGCAGCGCAAAGCCGCGTTCAATTTCCAGCTCACGTGTGGGTGAAATGCGCGCATACCCCATATACTCAGAGGTTCAGAAACCAAATAAAAAACCTGTGCAGGCCTCCCCGCAGCCCGGAGTGGACGAAGTGGACAATATTGTGTGTGGCAGCTTGCACATCAAATCCAAACCGGACGGTGCAAATGCAAATTATGTCGAAATACGTAATAAAGATTACAGTAAAAGCAGCTCAATGCCGAACCACTATCAACGACGTTCGGGTGAGATACCCAATACACCGAATAAGTACGACGAGTACGTTGCCGAGAAGCGCGAACAACATCACAAACCCATATTCACACCACCAATGCCACCGCAACGCAAGCTTTCTATACCACCGAGCAATGCTGCCGAGCTGCCCATTTATTTCCCACGGAAGAAGCCCGCTAATCTGGAGGAGGCAATAAATGAATTAGAAGCCATATATAAATCCCTCGGTCTGACTGAGGAGCCCGAGAAGGTTGAAAAGCTCGAAAGGAAGGAACGCATACCTACTCCGAGTGAGTTTGAGAAGTACGCATTGGCGCACGCGCACGAATACGACGAGGAAGATTCGCCCTCAGGCGAACCCGATCCCATACGCGACGATGTGGCCTACCGCAACATGCATTTGGCGAATTTACAGCACAAAATCGTGGAGAAGCAGCCGCCATTCGGCATACCTATTGGACCGGTTGTGGCCGCGCCGCTAAACGACTATCTACATGTTACGCCCATTGTAGAGCCGCCCCGAAAACCGGTGCACAAAACACCGGACGTAGTAAAGGATGATTTAGCTGTACGTGCTTTACGCAAGGATCCACCAGGACCCAAAGATAAATTCGTTTACCCATACAGCTCTTTTCAAAAAAAGAATCGCGCAACGCGCACGCAGTCGGCGAACATTTACAATCTGATACACCGCGACGCGGCCAGACCGTCCGGCGGTGACCTATACTCATACCTGGAATTGACGCGCAACTTGGAGCGCGCAGGCAGTATGTCTGACCTGCACAAGAACGACGGCGAAGGTGCGGCAGATGTGCCAGCCACGTTGGCATTGCTGCGTAACCTCAAAGAACAAGAACAGCAGCAAGAGCAGCAGCACGCCACACCAAAGAAAGTAATCGTACCCTTCCGTCACCCCAGCCAAGGCGGCGCTATATGTGCGTTGCCCGAAAAGTTGCCCACCAGCCACGTGCATCACAAAGAGGAAGTGCACAAAGCACCCGTGCCATTGCCACGCAAAAGCCTAACGCCCGAACCCACTGCTGCCAATGCGCAAATGGAGGACGCGTTGAATAAGATTGCTATGGATGCACAAGAAAAGTCAGTGAAATTGACCAAAGAGTTGCAGGAGTTGCGCAAAGAGGCACTCATAACAGCGTCCGCGCGTCCAAAACCTCCCAGCGCTGAAGAGGAGAAGCTTGAAAAAGATTTGCAGGAAATCGAAGCCGTGTCGGAGGCGGCAAAGCGGTGTGGTAAAATGTTACTAGATACTCTGCCGGATGCAAATGAAAACCAAGCGTTGGCAAAGCCGCGTAAAGTACACAAAGAAGGCAAACTGATTGAGGCAATCGATCAGGTATCCGAAGCGGCGCATGCTGTATGCGAGAAAATACTCAAGGACATTGTGACCACTGAGCCGCCAGTAGTCGTACAGGAAGCGGTGCGAGTGAAGAACAGCCAAACGCCCACCGAAGCACTCGTTACACCCAATTTGATTAAGAAATTGGATCCCATACAATCGGAGCAAATCGAAGCGATCGCTAAACGCTGCATGCGTCAACTGAGCGCGCTGGCCGATGATAATCCCGACTATGACAACCTCAATCAGGAGCTCAACCAACAGCTGCAGTCGGAAGCTGTGTCCGCCAAAGCGACTGCTGTTGCCTGTAACGCCGAACACATACAATTGGAGTCAGCGCCAAAAGTTGATAATCTCATTTCTACCGTTGCAGAAGTGGCCCCAGTGCACAACGCGCAGAATTCGAACATTGAGGAAATCGATCAAATCATGCAGGAGTGCGAGGAGCAGATGCGCGCTGAAGTTGGAAAAACCGGACAGACAGCAGCGCAACCTGTCGTGATTTCGGAACGTACCTTGGCTGCTACGCGTCAACTGAGCGCTGGGCCGAGCATTAAAAGCAGCAGCGGTGACGATCACACTACCGCGCCCAGCATAAGCAGCTATTGCAACAGCAACAACAGCAGTGGTAGTCATAACGTTGTTGGCGCTGTCAAGACTGGCGCCAGCACCACCGCCTCCTCGTTTTCCTCATCCAGTGATTGCCTAGCGAAATCATCGAGTCCCTCCGCCACCGGTCGACGACAATCTTCGAGCATTACCTCCTTTAATCCTTACTCCTCCAGTGATTATATTAAGTCACCCAGTAGTGAATATCACGCACCCAGCACAGATCCGATAAAAACATTTAGCACTACCTCATACGAGGTGCCATCGACAACGAGCGCCGGCGCCACCACTAACATAAGCGCCACAACGAACAGCACATTCAGCTACTCGCCGTCGCCGCCACTGAACTTAACGCCGGTTAGTGAGCACGCTGCGACAGCTGATGTTCCAAGCGCTCGTCCTAGCTCGCGCGCTTCGGCTACGCGTCAATCACAAGAGCGTGCGCGTACACGTTCCTTCTCATCGCCATCGCAATACAACTCATCCGAAGAGTTAGCAATGATTTTCGGCATTGATGAGCAGCCGCGTCGTCAACGCGCACAAGAGCGTCAACGCGCTCACGAAATGCAGCAGCAGCCCCAGTCAGTCACAAATGTTTCAGGTAAAGGCGAAGTCGTTAATAAATCATCCGTTCATGTGCCAAGCCAAGCGGCGTCATCATACAGTCATGCATCCGCTGTCCATGCAACCACAACCACCATGCTCGATACTGCTACTACTACTTCTACTACTACTACTACTACTATTTTTACTACCGCAAAAGCTAGCCAGTTGTTAAATACTAATCCTAACATTGCTGCTATTAGCAGGAATAATGAAATTCTGCAGCCTGAAGATACTAATAAAAGAGAGCTCTTGAATGTTATTGTTGTTGATGAGAATGCTATAGTTGATGTTGAAGAAATGACTACCTCCAACCCCTCCATTAAGTGCAACACTACCACTCCTAGTACTAGTAGCCTAACAACCGTTAACCCCACTAGCATAACCTCTAATACCAATAATACCAAAAACTCAGCCACTAGCCTAAGTCCAAATAGTTGTAAGCTCGAATCTATACCAGAGAACCAAGGTGTCGAAACTTCAGAGTGTTCGTCGCTCAAATTATCGTCCAACTTTAATAAGATCTATGCTAGTAAAATAAGTATTTTAGTCGATGGTTTAAGATCAGAGTCTACCAAGGATGTGGAGCTCATCTCCAGCACACAATGCGATTCGACGGCGACTTCATGCGACGAAGAAACATCTTCCAATCCAGACTCGGGTAATGTGAGTTTAGCGGACTATCCGCTTATGCTCACGCAATCGAATAATGCCTACTTGCAGTTGGAGAGCGCTTGTAATAGTCGCTTCGAGGTTAAGAAGAAAATGATGAACTTTGTAAATGAGATTTCTATAGAACGCGACAAAGAAATCTGCGATGACAAGAGCAGAGATGAAGACAAGTGTGCATTTCAAATGAAAACTAAAGACCTTCCACCTCCACCAACAGATGAGGAGTTACTAGAGAGTTTGCACGCGATTAATAGTATAATAGAGACTAAGAAGCAGGCATTTGAGAAAGCATTACCTGAACTTAGGGGAGAAATTCACACTGAAAAATCGGTATGTTCCGAAAACATAGGTGAGTATAAGGCTTCTAATAAAGGGAGAGATAACGTGCGAGAAGGCGAAGACGACTTCATGCATCAAAATCATACTAGTAATAGTTTCAAACAGGGCGCTACGAAGCAATCCGTGCTTCCAGAAATTGAAAACGAAATTTCATTGAGAGAAAATAATTTTGAGCACAAAAATTGTGAAAAACTTAATTCAAAAGAGCATGACAAATGCGAAAATGATGAAGAGCACAGTTTTGAAGAGAGTGTAATGAGCGAGAAGACTTCTGATTACCAAGATGATGGAGAACCCAGTTTAGATGAGAGCATTGTAATTGAAATTAGCTCTGACCACCGAAATCAATGTGAGCATAACTTTCTCGAAACCAACAAAGCTGAGAAACTATATTCAGAAAAGCCAGAAGAGTTTTTAGAGAGCTCTAATGCTAATACAGTTGAATTAGTACAAAATCAAAGCACGAAATCCACCGAGCGAAACTCAAGTTCCGCCGAACTGCTCGAAGACGAACAACTGATCGAGTTGGTACACATGGTAAGAAGTAGTAGTGGTTCTCGGAAAAATAGTCTCTCCTCAACAGATGACGCCGATTCAAAGAATACAACAAGAGAAGAATTCAATTGCAGCTCCTCAGCACGCATTTGCACTGAGTTAGATCATCTACGGTTTGCATTCGCCGAGCTTTTAGAAAGAAATCTTACCGAGCTCGATGAATTGCCACGCATTGAAGAAGAAGAAGATGTTGAATCGATCAAAAATATAGGCGCAGGAGCGCAAGATCCCGAACACGAACTCACTGAATCAAACAACGATACCCACGGAACGCCACGACGAAAACAAAGCATAGTCTATGAGACACCACCGCTAAAGCTCAATATATGCGATGTGAAAATCAGTTACTCCCCTACAGATGAGCCATCGAGCCAAAGCGCAACACAAGAGATGTTGACACAAATATCACAATGCGTCGACGAAGTGCAGCAACGCAATGAAGCGCCCCAAACGACGCCGCGAAAAGAGGTGGAGGAGGACGGCAAAATGAGTGCCATAGCAACCACAGAGTCTACGCTACTGCATTGGCGTCGTCGACACGATAATAAATTGAACGATGAAGCAGATGGTGATGATGAGAAGCCTTCAACCAGCGCTGCAGCTAATCAACGACGCGCGCTCTCAATATTTGGTGAATTGCGTCCGACAGCGGCGGCGGCGGCGGCGGCGAGTAGTTTAACGAGACTTGAGCACGTGTTGCTGGCTTGTTCGTTGGGCGTTATCACACCCACAGATCTATATACTTTGTGCCTAATCATTATTGGCATGATAACTATAATAGCGATTGTTTTGTTTTGAGTTGGAAACTCTTAAGCGAGTTTAACACTACAAAACATTGTTTGTTGAGTATATACATATATATTACGCACTCGTAATTGTTGTTGTAAATGTAAGAAAGGCTACATTTGAATAAAGAAAACACGTAAAAAACACCGTTGCACCTTGTTAAGTTTGGTAGTGTTTGGTAAAGCAGATAATGAAAAGAGAAAAATTTTGAAAAACACCTTTTAAGGATTTGAGTGACTCACACACACACACATATGTATACACCTAAGTATTGTACTATAATTGTTAATAGCTTTTAAGTTTATTGCCTTTATAAACAAATATTTTTTAATTAACGAATTTTACCAAAAAAAAAAAGAGAAAACAATTAACGATATTAATAAAAAATTAATTGAATTTATTTTCGAGTTACACAATTACTCTCCTTTCGAAATTAAAACAAATCTCTTTTATTTAATTTAAATTTTATTTTTGCGAACTTTTTACAATTAAAATAAGGAATCTTGTAATTATTGTTTTTTTAATTTTTACCAAAAATATATATATTTTAGTACCGCATACAACGAATGCATTTATTTCAAAATATCATTTCAACGTGCGGCGCTTAAGAGACTTATTACAACGAAATTTGCTGACAAAAACGAAAAGTAATTTTTAGTTACATTTAAATTTAGTTTTAGTAAATAAGTTTACTCATTACTTTAATTAAATAAGAATTTTGAATGCAAAAAAAAATATTTTTTAAAGTTTCATTAAAATATTTATATTTTTATTGTATATTGTCGAAAAAATATTCCTAAAAATTCACGACTTAAAAAATGCAGAAAATTTAATAAATTTCTTTTTTTGTGTGGTTATTTTGGAAAAAAAAAATCAAATAATGTATGCCGTCCGATTTGCAAAATCACAAAATTATTTAAAAAAAAAAAATATGAAAAAGCAGTTGAAAAGGTTAAAAATTGAAGAGATTTTACCTAAAATCATTTTTGGAAACACTAAAATTTGTTTTAAATATTTTCTAACCAATTTTAATAACAAAATAATATTAAAATTTTGCAATTGGTAAATAAATAATATAGAAAGAAAACATTTTACACCATTGGTAAACTCTTAATTCTTAATTCTCTTAATAAAATTAAACAAAAGAAAGTTGCATTTTTTTGTTGTTGAATTTTTTCACTTTTTAAAATTTCCCAATATGTTGACATTTAAATTAAAAAATGTCAAAATGGATAGAATTTTTCCAAAATCAATTTTATGAATTTTAAGATTTTATTTTTATTTTTGGACCATTTTTATGGAATTAAGATGTGGAATTAAAGCATTTTTATAGCTTTTGCGAATAATTTTCCGAATAAAAATTAAAGAAAAGAAAGTTGAATTTATTTTTTTTTCGTTTTTTTAATTTTTTTCAAATTAGATAACAGGCACATAAAGATTTTTACTTCAATGCCCTTTCTTGATAATGTGTAATTTTTTATAATGAAAGAATCTGCTGCTAAATAAAAGTATTGAATTTCTTCTAAATAAATATGTAAAATTATTTGTAGCTTACTTAATAGTTGTAGTTTTTAAATTTCACGAATTATTTGTAAAAATTTAAGAAATTTAATTGAAAATTAAAACTTTTCCCTCTTTTCTTTAAGTGTAATTTCTCATAAAAATTATGTATTTTTTGTATAATTTTATAACATAAAAAACCTGAATTTTTGTATTCTATTTTTGCAAAGTAAAATAAAATATTTCCTCTCCAATTTACTAACAAATTTATTTATTCCGTTATTATAAGTACTACCGTTATGTGTTAGAACATAGCTAAACTAACCTACATAACTATTTAATTTGTGCATTTTAATTGTATTTGTTTATATGTACATAAATATATATGTATGTATGTATGTATGTAATAATTATCATAATTTTAAATTAGACTGCAATTTGTGCCAATGATTTTTTTCTAAGTAACATTTTCATTTTGTAAAAGAACCATATATTTAAGTCTCCAAACATACAAACGCATAAAACATAAAATAATATTTATTGAAAATAATAATTTTAATTTCATACAAACGCGCCAACATCGTAACCATAAGTTCCGTTATTTATTTATTTTTGATTAAAAACGAATATTATTTCTCTCTTTCTCACACATATACTTTCAGCCCAAGCCGTAGTCTAAGCATTTACGAAAAGAAATTTTGAAAAAAATATCAAAACATGCTAATTGTACTCCTGTAATTATAAAAAAAATTTACCACTCAATTCGCTTGTTTTAATTTTATGTTTTAGTATCTAAAATATTTTTTTTTAATTCCATGTTTTTTTTTTAGTTTTTAAATTTGTAAAAACATTTATTTTAACTATATTTTTAGCGTCATATTTGTATGATTTATGAAAATATTTAGTTTTTAAAATTATGTTATGTGTTTTCATTAGAATTACAATAAAAGTAAAAATAAACTGTTTTGAAATATATTTTTGAAAATGTTTTTATTTTCCAATTTAGTTGAATTTTTATTGTTTGCATTTTAGTGCTGGCATTTTTTCTTGCCTTTGTTGTGTTGTTTTATTTTATTTTATTTTTTTTTTTTTTGCTGAAGTAATATTGCCCAATAAGCAAAAAAAACTGAAGTTATTTATTCTCACTAGTTTTTGGCTGATAAAACTAGTTTCTGAATATTGACAAAAAATTTGGGAGCTCTTTTAAATTGCTTTTAAAGTAATTTTTTTTTAGAGCAATAACAATATAAATGAGGTAAAATTTAATATTATATTTAATTTTTGTTTTTGAAATTTCTTTTGTTTGTCGAAAAAAAAAATTAACATCAATTTTTGTTAAAAAAAATTTCAAATAACGAATTTTTAATATATCTCCTTTCAGCAGTCTTAAGAGGGTATTCTAGTCTAGAAGTCCGAATTTCGAGCGTTTTTTGGCAATTGATAGAAAAGCATTTGAAATTTTTACTATCCATTTAATTTGTCATTTGTTTATTTATATTTCAAAAGTACACACAATTAATTTAAAAAGAAAAAAACTCATTTAGTTATGCGTTCTTGAAGTAGAGAGGGGGAAAAAGCCCGTATCCTCGTCGCCATCATTTCTACACTTATGGTCATCTGAAAAATAAAACAATGATGGATTTCTTAATTAGTACGAATGTCGCTATTTCAAGAACCTGGAAAACTGAAAAATAAGGGTCGATTTTTTCATTGATTTTTTAACTTAGTCGAATTTTTTAAAGATTACAAATTTCAAATTTTCATTTTTGTTTTATGTGATAGAGAGAAATAAGAATATTCATGTCAAATTTTAAGTAAATCTGCTGATTAGAACTTGAGATATAGTGTATACTGCTTCGAAAAAAGTAGTTTCGAGCAAAACGTATTTAAAGTTCCGCGTGAAGGCCGAGCTGAGTCAGAAAAATACCTGTATCTCCGAAAGTAATGTAAATTTTGAAAAATCCTCTTACAGGCATATTTTTAAATAATTAAACTTTAAAAATATGCAAAAAATCGAATTTCAAAAATTTGAGACTAGAATACCCCCTTAAAACAGCTGATTTTTCCAAAAATTCTTAGAATCCGCAAAGAAGAATCCGTGAGAAGAAATTTTAATTGATTGATTTTTTATGGCCATTTTTTTAGATTCTGGTAAATGTAAAAAGTTAAAAATAATTACTTATTTAATTAAGTGTATTAAATATATTTAAAAAAAATCTATTACGCTCAGTAACACATATAGAAAGGTGAAAAGTTTGACCTCTGTTTTCAATATTATTTCAGCGAAAGGTATTTTTAAAAACGCTAAAACTTCCTTAAAAATGCTAAAACTTCCTCAAAAATGCTAAAATTTACTTCTTGCAACCGTACATTGTGATTGTAAGTAGTTTTCTGTGTTAATATTTTTATTTGTTACAAACTTCCTTGCTAATTTCAACATACTTTTTCGTAAAAAAAGTGTCAAAATGAATTTTTTGTTTATTTAGAAATTGAAGAAAAAACTAATAAAAATTTCTGCTAAAATGTAAAAATCGCTGTTTTAATATTAACTGAGTTCCTTGTTGCTAAATATGCCACTGTTACCGCCGACCAGCTTGTATATATGTATATGTGCGTATGTTAAATAAATAGCAAAATATTTAAAAAAATTTATAATAAATTAGAAAATAATAAATACTTAAATTTTTAAGAAACAACCACTTTTTCAACCGTCTAAACTGTTGTAAGTCTGTAATTAAATTAAAGCCTAAAATTTGTACAATTTTTTACAGGAATATGTTATATTTACTATATATTAAATCTGAAAATCTGAAAATTTAAATCTGTTTAGAAAAATATTAAAAAAAAAAACTAAAATGAAGCACAAAACTATTTGCTTACTTGGTTGCAAAATCTACAGTGGTAGACCTGGCGGACGATAGCCGTTTCTCACATAACACAGCTCTCAGCCGCTAGATAGCGCTGTGACAGAGTGCTGTTAGTAACAGAATAAGGAAAAGTTCATTGAAAAATAACAGAGAATGTTAATGAAGCGAATTCGCTAATATTTAGTGAGCTTTTTCACGAATTTTTCTACCACTTCTGGTGGGGGAGCTGGTCGATGGTATTCACCAGATGATCCTGACTAACAAATAAGAATACATGTACCTGTGGGTTTTAATCAAATAATTATGCGTAATGAAAACAATAATGTAAAAAATTTAAATAATTCAAAAATAATTTAATGAAGTTATAAAACCAGCCTTTTGTGTATTGAGAAAAGAACAAACGTTCGCTTAACAATGTTATTTACGGGAAACAGCCTAGTATTATCGAGGCCACAATAGCCGAATGGTTAGCATTGCGTACTGTCATTCGGAAGACCTGTGTGTTCAAGTTCAGGTTCGAGCAGCATCCAAAATCATAGAACATTAATTTTTATAATTGCGGTCGCCTCGCGGCAGGGAATGTCAAGCCCTCCGAGTATATTTCTGACATGAAGCAAATATCCCTCAATTTATTGGTAAAAAACATCAAGGCGCAACACCAAAAATTGGAGGAGGACCTCGACCCAAAATCGCTGCAGCGGTTGCAAAGCTCCAAATATATAGATATGCATATGTATATATATATGCATATATATTATAGTGTTATGGCTTGAGGGAGTTCCTTTCATTTCTTTAGTTTAAATTCCAATGAATGCTTGTGCGAGCAGTGTTCAAAGGAAAAGGTGAATTCAAAATCTTTTTTGAAAATTACTTATTTATTCCTCAATATCTATTGTTTTCCTCTTCAAAGTAATCCCCCTCAGATATAATACAGTTGTGCCAACGCTTTTTCCAATCCTCGAAGCACTTCTGAAATGCGTTTTTCGGTATGGCTCTTTCTTCGATTCTGACGACTTGATCTCATCAATTGTGGCAAAACGCTTTCCTTTCATTGGGTTCTTTAGTTTTAGGAATAGGAAAAGGTCGCTGGGAGTCAAATCTGGTGAATACGGTGGTTGAGGCATGATTACGGTTTTGTTTTTGGCCAAAAAATCTCGAATAAGCATTGATGTGTGAGCTGGTGCTTTATAGTGATGCAGAATCCACGATTTGTATTTCCATAATTTCGATCGTTTAAGCGGTATTGCTTCACGCAAACGTGAACTACGACCTTTTGGCAGGAACTCATGATGCACCACACCATTGTAATCAAAGAAAACAGTGAGAAAAACCTTCAACTTTTCTCTTGAATATGCCTCGTATCTTCTATATATTTATTTTATTCTTAATGCATTTTTGCATTTTTGCATTTTAATAACAATTGGGAGAAAAGAGTGTGTGACCACATCACTGTGGCTCTGTGACTCTGTGCCTAAGCATACTGAGACCTATTGGTTCATTGTAGTAACGAGGCGAAGCAAAAATAAAGTAATTTCTTAAAACAAGCTGTAAAAAGGCACCACTACCACCTGCATTAGAACCTTCATAATTGCAAATAATTGCTACCAAAACTAAAAGCTCTTGAGTGTTCTAATTTCAAGGGCTTAATTCATCCAAAATTTAGCAAACTTTTAATGAATATTAAATTTTCCCTTAAAAAGTACGCTATGGCTCTTGATATATGTATTTATGTATGTATGTATATCAATGGCATGAGCTTACTGCAAGTATGCATTAAATTAAGTTATTATAAAACCGCAGACAAATGACTTTGACTTAAGTTTAGCCGAAAAAAAAGGATTTAAGCTTCAAACCTGCAACTTCTCAAACTATTTATAACTCCATGCCACTCATGCCAGTCATGCCACTCATCCCACATACACACGGATGCAGTGAAGTACCTAACAGCCAGACACAAAGAGGATTTTCAACAACTTCATGAAACTCATCAAAAACTTACTGCTCGCTGGCTTTAGTTGAAGCATTCAGTGATTTTGTGTTCCACTGCAAAGCGACGAAAACTTACAAATTGCAAAGATTTTGTAAGATTTTACTTTGAGCATGTGTAAACATGTATAAATGAATGTAAATGCGCACAGTTATTAAATGAAGAGCGTACGTGGTGGCGTATACGCTACCTTTCGCTTCTATTTACTTTTTCTTTTTCCTCTTCTTTTTCGGTGCATGTCTGCTCGATTTCGTCTGGGCAGACTATTTTTTTGTACACTCAGCCATACAATGAAAGCAAACCGCGCGTAATGCACAAAAAAAAATGCGATAATACAAGAATGCAAGACAACAAAGAAGGCAAGTAAACAAGAGGAAAATGAAATTGCGTTTGCTGGGAAAAAAATGAAAGTATACACAGGCGTATGTACGTATGTGGGCGGCATAGAAGCTATACTCCACAAAAAAAAAAAAAAAAAAATGAAGGAAAAGCAAAACAAAGAAAATAATAAAGCCACTATTGCATTACTCAAAGCTTAAACCCAAAAAAAAAAAAAAAAAACGAAAACTTATTCCAGAATTTCAAAAGGTTTATATGAAACATAATAAAGATGGTTTTGGTGGCACTAAAAAGGACATTAAACTGAAAGCCAAAATACATAGCCGTACATACAGAAATTTGTATATAAATTTCCGTATAACTCTACCTTCCACCGTCAGTGGTGTTTGCCGTTGCCAGTACACAAAACACCATAAATCTTCCGCAAAACTTTTCTCTCGAAAACTCTTAAAGGCGACTCATCGGATGTCGACATCATCCAAGCTTCTGCACCATATAACAGGGAATGGCGAAAGACTTGTTTGATTTTGGTTTGACGGGAGAGGACTTTACTCTCCAATTGCCTACACAGTACAATATAGCATCTGCTGGCAAGAGTGATTCTGGATTTCAAAGCTGTGTCAGCGTGAGAGCAGAGTGTCGAATACGATGATTGATTATTTGATGACAGAAGATATTTCGTTTTGCCTTCGATCACTACCAGACCCTCTCGATTTGCTTCTTTCTCTAATAATATCAAATTCATACATAGCGGCGTAAAGGTAGTTCCTTATCGTCGTATCGAAGGTCGTCTCCAACATTTATCTCATAGTGAATATCTGGTCAATGATGGATTTACCAGGTCTAAAGCCACACTGATAATATCCAATTAGCTTGCTAACGGTGGGCTTTGATATTTTACAAAATGATAATATTTCACATGATAGGGCCGAGTGGCCCCCTTTTTTTGAATTGAGCAGACCACACTTATGTTGCTGATGGATGCATCTTGTCAGTTCTTCCCCGCAGTATTTGAATAGCTCCCTGATATTCAGCAGGATGAAGAAGTATTCCCTGCATACACTAAGTATGATCTGGGTATCTGTCACCAGATTACCTCCCTGGTTCTATAAGTCACCTCATCCTTTCATAGAATTTTCGAGCATTACCCTTGTCGTCCAGCCTCTCTTGCTCCTTGTACTCACGCATTTCGGTCTCTCTTTTGTGTGCAAAT
This sequence comes from Neoceratitis asiatica, assembly GCA_030068015.2. Taxonomy (NCBI): domain Eukaryota; kingdom Metazoa; phylum Arthropoda; class Insecta; order Diptera; family Tephritidae; genus Neoceratitis; species Neoceratitis asiatica. The sequence continues at coordinate 90,349,164 of CM061526.1, forward strand.
GCGACTCGCTATCCTCTTCAGCTCTCGGTTGCTATCTCACACCGCACGTATTGGGGTCGACCGCAACGTTGTTAGATAGACAGTCCGTTTTCTCTCCACTGCAGTTCGACATTCCCCATTGTATAAGCTCTTTCTCTGACACTGTTTGATATTCCGTTTCATAGCTCCTGTTTATCGAGTTGCTGATGAGAACTCTGAGAGCAAGCAGGTGTGCAAGTCGAGTAATAAACATCGAGAAGGCTGAATTTTCCGACTGTTGTTCCAAAAATATCTTCCTTGTTCACTTCAGCGTTAAAATCGTCTAGAACAATTTTGTCATCGTGGCGGGGCAGCGCTCAAAAGTGTGTTCTAAGCCCTTATAGGAAGCATCTTTGTTCACATCGTCCATCTCTTCTGTCGTGGCGTGAACACAAACTAGCGATATATTGAAGAGCTTTTCTTTGGTGCGGATTTTGGCTAGACGTTCATCCGTCGGGGTCTATGCCAGGACTCTGCGGCGACGAGCGGGAGGCCAACACCAAATTTGCCTTCCTCTAAATGGAAGCAGCCCTCCTTCAACCTTGTCGCATCCATCACACTTCTTGGACGGTGATGTCAGCCTTTAGTCTTACGAAGACATCAATCAGTTAGGCAGCGGCACCTTCCCCATTAAAGGAACCGGAGATTCAAGGTGCCTGCCATCAATTCGTTGGGGTCTCTGACCCGAGGCATTTGTTGATTTTTCATTGGAGTAGACTTTCTATGTGGTGGGTCCCAAACCCTACACACAACTGCATGTGGTTCGCCTTTTCACCTTAGTTCACCTCCAAACAATTGTTTGTTGGCTTCCCACAAGATACATGATCTAAGACCGGGAGCTGCGTGAATTATATGTAGTCAAAAGATTTATTCACATGCGCGAGCTTCTACACATGACCTCATCTTCTGGGGGGATGGAACTTCTAGCTGTGAAATATATTTACTCAACATTTTGGATTTCTCTTTGTCGAAGTATTTACAATGGCGGCCGCAAAACGAGGGGGTAAACATAAGGTAATACCATTCGGAAGGTCAGAGTTCGAGTGCTGGAAAATATCCAACAAATCGGCCCTTAAAGCGGTATTGGCTAGAAGAGTGTTCAATAATTGCTCCAGAAGTTACCCAAAAGCTGTTTGATACAGTGCTTAAAAGGCTTAAAATGGGCTTTTGGCAATAAAGCTCATCATGCTGAATGTTAAAATTTTATTCAAAAGCTCCGAGCAGTATATACTCGTAAACTACCAAATTGAATTGATATATGGTCTAAATAAGAAGCTCTGAGCCACTCCAGCTCAAAAACATTACACGCGTTCATGCAAAGTATAAAAAGGATACTGTAATTTGCTCGCTTCAAAGTCAGTTGAACCTGTATGAATACGATAATGTATGCACATGTAGATATGCACAAATGTGTGTATTTCTCTTTTCATATTTTGCTACTCTCCGACTCACCTAACAGTAGCCTTAAGTAAACAATTTAATGCTTATTTGCAATTCAAATGAAATTGAATTATAACCAATTCAGACGGTGAGTCTCGAGTGCATTTTTATTTTTATTTAACAAAATTCAATATTGATTTTCGGCAGCATCCTTTCGATGCACTTGTACTTGTGGCTAGACTACAGTTCGTTGGTCTCTGCAGCCACAGGCACACACATAAATGTGTGTATGTGTGTGTAAAATTCTTTTTTTTTTTGCGCTTCACATGAATTTGTATGCCAACTCGCGTGCACAAGGCGGGCGTATTGTCAACTTTCTTTCCTATTGTTGCCTATTTGAGAAGTCGACGTTCTAATTTTTCCACACTTGAAGTGTTTGTGTCACAGCGTGTCGCAGCTGAGTTTATTATTTACTCACAGGCTTCCTTAGAAATTCATGAATGACTGCCATGAATATTTTATATATAGAAAAGGTTGCCATAAGAAAGTAATATATTTTTTTGGGTTTTTTGTGCTGAAAAATATAATAAGAAACCGAAGGATGCTCAAATAAAAAAAATAAAATATAATCGACCCATTTAAAATACATTTTTTTAATGAGTTGGAAGGTGGAGCTTTAGTATTTACACGCTCAACCTTCCTACGAAACGGGCTTTCTGTCTCTAATAGTAGAACTGTGCAATGCAGTACGAACGTCATTCAAACTGCTCATATATTAATGTTCATTTTAAGAACTTCTGCCCTCAGAAAACTTCAAATTATTTTATTTCTTCTACCACATTCTGCGTATAAATGTTATCAACCATTCCCGGCTTTCAATTGAATACTTCACGTTATTACATTCCACAGTGAATTTGAATTTTTGTTTCTATTGCGGACTTGTATGAGTCAATGTACATATGTAAATGAGCACGTATACATATAAAGGGTGTTTTTTTTTATAGAGGTATAGAACTTTAAGTTGCAATAAAACAACGATGGATTATTTGATTGACATGAATTTTATTTGTCCGAAAGATTATCTTGTGGCATTATATTTTAAATATGATTTCTGGCATATGACTGCCACGGTTGGCGCGGATGTAGTCCAATCTGGACGTCGAGTTTTCGATGACTTTCCAACATTTGTGGCCGTATATCGGCAATAACACGGCGAATGTTGTCTTCTAAATGGTCAAGCGTTTGTGGCTTATCCGCATAGACCAATGACTTTACATAGCCCCACAGAAAGTAGTCTAGCGGTGTTAAATCACAAGATCTTGGAGGCCAATTCACAGGTCCAAAACGTAAAATTAGGCGGTCACCAAACGTGTCTTTCAATAAATCTATTGTGGCCCGAGCTGTGTGACATGTTGCGCCGTCTTGTTGAAACCACCTCCTGGACATCATGGTTATTCAATTCAGGAATGAAAAAGTTAGTAATCATGGCTCTATACCGATCACCATTGACTGTAACGTTCTGGCCACCATCGTTTTTGAAAAAGTACGGACCAATGATTCCACCAGCCCATAAAGCGCACCAAAAAGTCAGTTTTTCTGGAAGTAACGGTGTTTCAACATACACTTGAGGATTACCTTCATTCCAAATGCGGCAGTTTTGTTTGTTGACGTAGCCATTCAACCAGAAGTGCGCTTCATCGCTAAACAAAATTCGCTTATGAAAATCGGGAACAACGGTAACCTCGTTTTGGGCCCATTCGACGAATCTACGCCTTACTTGAGTCTATTCATGATGAGTTGCCAAACCAAACTGAGAATAAATCACTTGACAGCTGTTAAATCGGTCGCCATCTTGAAAAGTAATGCCAACTTAAAGTTCTATACCTCTATAAAAAAAAAACACCCTTTACATTCCTATCTGTAAATTCTCCTGAATAAATCCTGTTAAGCGCCGAGGCAATAAGACAATGCCTACAATGAGATTTAAATTGCATAAGCCATTACCACTTGACCTGATTTCACACAAAAATGCAACAATAACAACAAGTACACACCACCATAGAATGAGATGCACTCCACTTGCAAATAGAATATCTTTGCTTTGCAGCAGGAAGCGCTTAGAAATATAAGCGTATCTAAGTGCATACATACATACGTACATATTTAATCACTATCTATGAGTCATCCACCAATGGGATATTTCATGAGTCTTCGACAAGTGAATGACTTATGCAAAGAAAATTTCCATCACACACATATACATGCATACATATGCAAATGGTATGTATTGTATATCCTCGTTTGTCCCAAATACATGTTTTAGGCCTTAGAAATTCCTCGCACATAAAAGACATTAGATGTCATTAGCCCAAAATGATTTTTTTCAGGTTGTCAGCGTGCGATTTAATTGCCACAACCGGCACTCAGCGCCATAATTTGACATTTCCGGTGGCGCTTGACTAATTTCTTACGCCATTCATGGAGGAGAGCAGGAAATGAGTGTGGAGAGTATGGGATATGAGTGGCAAGCCGCAAATTTGCGCTAAATTCGTGGAGAGAATATGTTTAGGGTATATAGGTATTCTAGAAAAGTTGTTGCACAAACACAACTATATAGTTTCACACAAACAAACTCACTGAACTCACGAACTCCCTTAGCCTCCCTCACACATTTAGACACAAACACTCGAGGTCAGTTACCCAGCAGTAAAGTGGCTTACTTAATGGAATTATAAACAATATTCGAAGCTCTTCTTCTGTGGTAATCTAAAACTGAGATCACAGTAATTTGTTCGCTCTCTCAGGCCTCAAACTCTTCTATTCTAATACTAAAACTATTTGTAATCAAGACTGAATTAGCTGACTGCGTCACAAAAACTTGTTCTTGGACTGACTGGATCGATTTTCCTATCTATCATGAGTCTCGTTTTCTTTATCTATTGATTTCAACGAATTTTTCTTAAAGCTTAAAGTAGAGACGAGACGTCGTTATTACAGTACGAATTTTCTTTAACACCAAAATTACTAAAAATGCCCCAAAAATGCTAAAAATCGAGCCAATAAATCTAAGGCTCAGTTTCATCTTCCCTCACTCAGTTTCACAACAATTTCTCTATTCCCCAAATTTCTAGGGGTTGAAATTGATACCAAACTGAACGGAAAATTAACCTTGAAAATCGTTTAAAAAAGCAGGAACTCGGATCTCACACCAAATAAAGTCATGTGTAAGTATGCGGCCGTCATCAGCACAATTCTTAAATATGAAGCATTGGTTTCATGGCCTGCCTTAAAGAAGGTTTAGTAGGAGAGGAGGATTACATAACAATCTATATCGATAGGTCCAAATGGACTGCAGAGTATGGTCGAGGGTCCCAAGGTTATCTCTCTCTCTCTCTCTCTCTGTCTGTCTGTCAATCAAACTCAGCTAGCATATTCCAAGAGGAAGTACTAGGAGGACACAGAAAGCAAACGTATACACAGACAGCCAGGTGTCAAGGCTGGTCTTGTCATCGTTAAAAACTATATCCAGCGTGGTCAGCAACTGCAGGAAGGCTTTGAGCTCGTTGGCAGGTCAACCCCACTTATCTATTATCTGGTTTGACGATTACAGGAGCATTTTCGACAACGATAAACCAGCGAGTTCGCCACTCTCTTAGACGAATCCGAGACAGAGTTAATACTATGCCCGCTAGGAATGATCAAGAGAGAGCTTCATATACATTTTGAGATGGCCTAAGGGAAGAACTGAGGACCTATTAAATGGGTCCAGAAAAAATATATACTGACTAACAGCTACTATAACATGGTATTGGCCATTGGATCTGTCCTATAACAATATTTTGATAAAAATAGCCTGGTCGTCCTTCCTAAATTGAATCTGTACTCAAAAGACAATTGGCATTTAGCTTATGTTTTTGTGCTTGGAATCGTAATACATTTATTTTGATGCCTCTAGCACCATCTATCGGATACATTTTTAAATAAAATATTTAAACTTGTAATAACAAACTTAAAACATTTTCTTGATTCCCTTCCGAACTGCTGTAAAGAGCACAGGAAAAAAACTCGCGTGACGTTTTATCATAAGAGGAAAAAGTAAGAAAATTATTATTTAGCATAATGTACAGATGCACTCTAAAACATATTCTAAACTAACCACTTCTGGACCAGATAAATATGTACTTTTACATACATATTTGCACTTATACATTTTTCATTTGGAATGAGCATAAGTCGATTATGATGACGTTACGGGTGTGAGCAGGAGCCCAAAAATGCGAGTAACCCCCGGCTCTCTATACTATAAATGTCAGCCATGGCACTGCTACTGCGCAAGTACAAACAAACTCTGCTCTGTAGCTCTCTCGAGCATAGTATTTTGCACTTAAGCGTTACTCCCATGTTTGGCTAAATTTGTTATTTTCTACATTCATTGGGTAAGTACATTTCCTTGTTTCGACAAAATGCTCCATTAAATATTAATAAAGAACTCACCCATCATGACCCTTCCCCATCGATGAAAGTTCTACTGAAAAACTTTGTGCTGGAAAGGTTAAGACGTAAGGGGAGGGGAGTGAAAGATGGCGAATTTTACGGAATGTATGTTTTTTGTTAATATTTTTGGAGGTAGGTTTTGAGGTATTTGAGGTGTATTTCATCTCATATGTTGGAGTCGCAGTACCTAAGTTCCACCTTAAGACCTACTTGTTCTATTTTTCAATTTGAGGTGTAATTTCCTTCCATGGTACTAAAATTCGCAGGTATGGCAACCTTGCAACTCTCTCAATTTATAGTACTGAAGTTCGCAATAAAAATAGGAAAATGGTTGGATGCTTTAATTGAACCGCAGTTGTATGCTCATTAAAATCCGTGGATTAACTTACTGTTCTGCTTGAAGTTCATTTTCGGAAGCCTTACGTCGGAAGCATGGTCTGTATCCAAAGCAGATTAAAGGTTCTGTAAGGGAATAGGAATTGGAATTAAGGAATTATTAATAATGGAAAGAATATGAGCTCGAATAGATGGTGCTTTTGCAGACCTTAAAATGAGTTATCTTCGCTCAGCTGCAATTGAAAAGAAATGATTCAAGGCAGAAGTGCTCTTTTTTTGGTTGAGAGCAGTCAATATTTTTTTCCTTCCTCCATTAGCGTGCTTTAAACCCATTTTTGATGGTGTCGAGACAAGCTCTCGAGAGAAGAAGAGCAAAAAGTTATGCAGACAGTACAAAGGCCTCTCACCAACTGACCATTTTCGGTTAGTCAAATTTCTTCGATACTAGCTATGTAGCCTTTTATACCACGCAAAAGCAAAAACTTGAACAATAACGAAGCTGAAAACATCTTGAAATGCTTCGAAGAACCGTTTGTCGGAGGTTTATGGTACAGTTTTCCTGTGTGGCGTCGAACATCGTAGAAGATTAAATGACGACCTCTCCGTAGCGGTCAATTTAGCGTTTGAAGTGGAAGAAAAAGGCTACTTCATCCGTGAAGACCAAAAAGGAGGAAAACTTTGGCTGACAACACTCTCCAAGTAAAGTAAATTTATTTCAGTTTTAGAGGGTCGCAGTTTTGTCATATTTAACGATAAAAGTCCATCAATCAAAAGAGTGGCTAAAGCATCACACATCTGCGAAGCAATTTTTTTTGAAAAAACAACTCCAACCGAAATAGTATTGAAATGACGCAAGCACATATTGCATTATTGTTTTATCCTTCACTTTAGTTCAGTGTCAATGCAAACATGATTGAGAATTATGGAGCGTAGCGTATATGGCTGGCCAATGTCCCTGAGCTAAGTACGATGGTGATTCCTGTGGTTATGAGCAGAGGCAAATGCATATTCACTGCTTACATGCCATATTTGTCTGCCCTCGAGGATGCAGGAACCAACATAAAACTTCCAAAAGTATGAAAACAATAGTAGTTGTCGCGAAGGTTACAATTTACATAGCAGCTCCACGCTCCGCACTACCACTTACATACTAACCTTGCTAACGAGCATGTTTTTATTTAATATTGGTTTGCTCTCGCACAAAAAAACACAGAAAATTGTAAAGACATTGAACTTTACTACTCAGCTGTTTTTTGCCCAACTCTCCTTCAGCCGCTGGGCGAAAACCAGTTTCTCAGTATAAGTTAACAGGTCCTCCATCCCTAAATGTGCCTTTATGTGGTGCAATATGTGTGTAGAGGTGTGTATGCACTTGCTGCATACAATAGTTCAGCCCACCAGCAGCTTGTCGAAATTGCGAGAAGTGTTTTCGAACTTGAAATATACTCTCAATACTATACTCTCTCTCTTTCTCTCGCTCTCAGTGTGTGTTTCGTTTAAGGACAAACAGCTGTTCTGTCGTTCGTGGTCACGTTCTACGTAATGTTATGCCACAAACTGGCTACCTTCGTGTGGCAAACACGGTTTGACAGTGAACCAATGTCGAACAGGCGATGAAACGCGTTGGAAGTTTATGGTATTTGCTAGTGCAGTAGCGCAAAATAAATCGCTAAAATATATTATGAATAAAATAATCACAAGTGTTTGTAAAAGAAAAATGTATATTGAAAAAAAAAAAAAAAATTACATTAAAAACCAGTAGAGTCCAAAAGTGAGTGAGTGTGTGATAGACACTGCTGCTTACTTGGCGCAGTTGAGCGGAGTACAAGAGCTGTGAATTCAGGGTTGAGGGGGCAGAGTTGAGCAGAGAGTGCAACTTACATTACCTTTTTCAGCAGCTGCTTGTTAGTGTGGCTTTTGGTGGTGTTGTTGTGCCGTCATCTAGAACCTTTGGACCTCGTTGATCTGCAACAGCAGCCAATTGCTTCAGTCACCGTGCAAATGCGGCCGCGAACGCCACGGCTTAGCGCAGTTGAAAGCACTGAGTAGTAGTACTGGCCTTTGCCAATTTTCCAACCAAAACTCAAGAGCAAGTGAAACCAAACGATAAAATGTGGTTATGACAATTAAATGAAATCAAGGTGAATTTTGGTCGAATTTATGAAGTGATAAATCATGGGACATGAAATGAATGGTACTGTTAAACTAAAGTGAAAATGAATTTCATTTAATGAAAAAATTGAAAAAATTAGAATCATATAATGAAATAAGGTAAATTAATATAAAATAAAATAAAAATAAAATAAAAATATCAAAATAAAATTAAATAAAGTAAAATATTAAAAAATAAATGAGTTAAAATAAATAAAATAAATGAAATAATTAAAATGAATTAAAAAATAAGGTGAAGCAACAATAAAATAAAATAAAATAAAATAAAATGAAAAGAATAAATATTTATTTTTAAATAATGTAAAATAAAAAATTATTATAAATCAGATTAAAATAAAGTTAATAAGAATAAATTAAATTAAATAAATGAAAATGAAAAAAGGTAAATAAAATAATATTAACTAATTCAATTAGAAGGAAATGAAAGTTATATAAAATAAAATAAATTAAATTAATTTCAAATAAAATAGAATTAAATAAATTAGTTAAAAATAAGATAAGATAAATGAAATAAATAATAGCTTAAATATAATAATAAAGGATGATCCATTTCGAGATTATCTACTTTTTTAAAGAAAAAAAAAACAGAAAATTCAAATTTAATGGGAAATGTTTACTATCATTCGAAGGAACATTCTTTGGCATTTGTTTTTTGAAGATTATCTCTTCCAAATGTTGGTCGCGTCTACGTCTCATTCGTTGAGTCTAATTTTCGATGACTCGTTCAAGCATTTGGACTGGGAACTGGCGAATGACATGCGTGATATTTTGCTCCAAAGCCTGAATAGTAGCGGGATTGTCCGCACAGACCTTAGACTTTACATATCCCCACACGAAAAAGTCTAACGGTGTGTAAATCACACGATCTTGGTGGCCAATCGACCGACCCAAATCGTTAATTTATCTGTTCACCGAAGTGTTCTCCCAATAAATCCATTCATATATGCGATGGGTGGGAAGTGGCGCCGTCTTGTTGAAACCAAATGTCGCGGAGATCACGAGCTTCAATTTTAGGCATCAAATAGTCGGTTATGATAGCATCATTTTTGAAGAAATATGGACCGATGATTCCATCGACACACATACCACACAAAACCATTGTTTTTTCTGAATGAAATAGCAGCTCTTGAATCTCTTCAGGTTGCTCTTCGTCCCAAATGCGGCAATTTTATTTACATACCCATTGAGCCAGAAATGGGCCTCATCGCTGAACAAAATTTGGCTCGAAAACGTCGAATCTTCTTGGAACTTTTCAAGAGCCCCTAGAGCGAAGCGATGTCACTGGGGAAGGTCGAGCGGCTTCAGTTCTTCCACAACCTATATTTTGCACGCTTTCAATTTAAGATCTCGACGTAAAATGCGCCAAGACCTTCCTTACGTCAGTCCGATTTGCTTCGAACGGCGGCGAATCGACTCTCCACGGTCTTCGTGTACACTCTCAGCTACGGACGCTATATTTTCTTCACTGCGTGCTGGACGTGGCCTATTCGGTCGAATATTATCCAATAATGAATGCTGGGTCTCAAGATGAGTGATGGTGTTGCGAATAGTACGCTCAGTAGGGCGATTATGTTGACCATAAGTTGAGCGAAGCGCGAGAAACACATTCTTTACAAAACGTGAATTTTCGTAATAAAGTTGAATGATTTGTAAACGTTTCTCAGGCGTAAGTCTTTCCATGATGAAATGCCAAACAATACTGAACAAAAATAACATGACAGCTTGACACGACTCATGCGTGATCTGTCAAAAAAATAAAATAAAAAGGCTATTGAAAAAAGTACCTCTACTTGGATCACCCTTTAGTAATATAACAAGTGTATAATGAAATTAGAGAATAAAATTAAATGTTTATGAAGTGAATAGAAAAATGCTTGTTTCAAACATAAAATTCAATTAAATAATATCTCGAATAATCGTAATCATCTTTTCCCTTTTAATTTAATCTCTTTACTTTTCCATTCCTCAATTTCCACTTCACATTTACTTATTTGTGCTTTACGCTTTGTTGTTTTACCATAGTTACCTCGCTGGTCAAAGACGCAAAGGTATGTACGTATGTAATAACCTGCAGGTTGCCTTTTGACCTCCACCGTTTATTTGCCACAATTGTTTTATTTACCAGTGAGCTTGTGCCATACGCACCGCCCATTCCTTGTTGAGTGCTTCGTACGTAGGGGACTTTAACCCAAAATATGTTAAGCCGTGTTGTGTTGAGTACACAAAAAATAGTAATCAACAAATTAAGGCGTCAGGTGGGGGTTGGCAGAGCAAATAAATACATATATATATATATAAATATATATTTAATTATTTTTTTCATTCAAGTAGATTTTCTTAAGATTTTACTTCGCATATAACCATTCGCCCTAGCTTAGCTCGAGAAAATTCTCCAAAATTTCTTATAAAACTTTTAAAAATATCAAAATATCTTTTCAAAATTCACTTCCGTAATTCACTTACCCGTAAAGTGTTTGAGAAAACCATCTACTGCAATTATTTGAATTTTTTTTCATGCTGAAAGCGCATGCCAGTTCGGCTAATGCCTACAAAACGCCGATTATGGTGTAATGACTCGCGCTTATTTTGGCCATAACAACGTGCAACACTTAACTTTTTTCAATTTTGTAATTTTTTTTATTTTTTTATTTTTTCTTATGTTCAAATTTTGTTTGCCTTAAATGCATGGCATTGTATGTACACCATTAATGGCTTCATGTTGCACATACACACGAGAAGTGGCAAACGGCACAAACAAATATTACATTTAACGGTTACTTAGCAATTGTCTCGAGCAGCTCTGAGGCTGTGCTCAGTACATATTACAGCATTAACATAAATATCCAGACTCTTTGGAGAATATCAATAAAACTGAGTTGACTACGCTAGAGTGCAGTTACTTTGCGAATTTTTCGTACATATGTACATATATGCAATAGGGGTGCACCAAATGTAGAGAATTTATTTTATTCCATTTTATTATTTTCTACTTTTTATTTATTTATTTATATTTTTCCAAATTTTATTTCATTACTTTTATTATATGTTTTTGTATTGCTTAATTCGCTACAAAAAATTGTTTTGCCACAAATTGTAGCAAATAAAATCAAATCGACACTGCGTAAATTTTTTTTTTTTTTCAAAACAAAAAAAATATGACAAATCAGTATTTCAACACTTTTTTCCTCGCGTCATCAAAAAAAAACGAATTTCATTATTTCTGAATTTTTTTCTCGCTCATAAAGGAACTAAAAATTGTCAACTGCATCGCTTGAATTTTTGGCTCAAGGCATTTATTGGACTTATTATGATTAGCAGATTATTTGAAATTGCAACACTTTCGTCGTCAAATGAATTCAAACGCATTTTTTGCTTTTTGTTTCCCCCAAAGCGCCATAATAACGAGTGTTTTTAATAAAAACGAAATTAATTACAAACATACATAAAATAAATAGTGTATATTGTACGGTTAAAACGAACGTGAAAAAAATTCGCATACGAACAGTATTACATACATATAAAAAAAAATTAACGACTAAAAGAATTCTTAAAGGCAAAAAAAAAAAAAAGGTTTGTGCAAGCAACATAAATTATCAATCGCGAAAAAAACTCCACAAAACTAACATATTTATCTGCATGTATGTGTGTTACGCAAGGCAGCTGTGCCCAATTGAATAGAATTGCGGTCTTATTGTTATTGTAATTTGTTGCTGCTTTGGTGTTCACCTTAAGCAGCGCCCACAGTTGTACAGCGGCAGCAGCAGCACCAGCCTCAACCAAAGTCGGAGCTTTTTTTTTTTACTCCGAAGGCGAACCTGTTGAGTTTGTCTTTATTTCGGTGTTCATTTACCATTTGCCAAAATTGTAAAACTGCGCGGAAGACAACAACAAAGTAACGCCAATCAGGCACTGCAACACAAAGGTAATCTAATCGATTTTGTCCTATACCTGCTGAAAGTGCTTTCAAATATTATAAATTACGTTTCAATCCTTTCGATTCTCCTTGATATATTGTATCTTACAAACGTATGTACATACTAGAGCTCCAGATACCCGGGTGTCGAGCATTGCAAGCAGCTCGATACTCGCTCAACTGCTCAGCAGAACAAAAAAAAAAATTAATTTTGTTTGTCAAAGTTTCTTTGGCGTTTCAATGATTTTTGCATAAATAAATTTAAAATGAGTAAAAAAAAAGCTTTTGAGAATATAGTCAAAGTGCTTGTCGAAATACTCGAAATGCTTGTGCTCGGCTCGACAAATTTTCTAGTAACGCGCGATGAGCAGGAGTGCGGTTGCTCGCTGCTGAAATGCTCGCACTGCTCGAAAGTGTTTGAGCAAAATCTGGAGCTCTAGTGCATACAAAAATATGGGATCACTAACAACGAAACTTAGAGGTAGTTACGAAAGGAGTTCTGAAACTTAAAATTGTTTACCAATTTCGTATTGTAAAATCGTAATTCGTACGATTACTAGTTCCACGCGAGTTTGAAATTTGAGTTCTAACATCCTCTGCAACTTGCCTTGAAAGCCCAATGTTCTTATCAAATTATTGCATCCATTAAAATCAGGTTTCCCTGCTTTTACGCTATTAATGGTGAAAGAAATTCGAGCACAAAAAGCCTAGTTCCGGCTGAGTCATCGGTGGCCAAGGAATACTGCTTTGTATATCTCCATAACTACTTTTAACTGGTTTCCCTCCCTTAAAATCAGTCTTGCAAAAGGTTCTCTTAAAACATGCTGAGGTATTGTGCAGACAATGGTGAAACAGTAGAAGGGAAGGTTCAGGACACTTAACACTTCAGACATAAAATATGAGGGACAGCATCCTCGAAACATTCACATGCTTAAGCATTAATCGTTAAACTAGTAAAAACGTCGGCTGCACTTTAAACTAGAATACTCGCAACTGCAACTAATCTCATGACAAAGTGTAGATCCAAGAAAACGAATCGAAAAAAGCTTTTTAAAAGTGCTAATAGAAAGAAAATTCATCAATCTCATCTCTTAGTGGCTCATAGATTCCTATAATATCTTCTACTTGATGGCGCAGGCTCTGCTAGCATGATTATAGCCTAGTAAACATTAGCGCACCATTCGTTTCTTTCCTTCATCTTCCTCTGCTTCAACCAGCAGGTATTGCGTCGAATGCTTTCACAGCTGGAGTGTTTTCGACCCTTCGTTTGACGTTTGGTCTTTTCTCTTCGAGGCCTTAATTTTCTACATTGATTAAAAAAGAATTTTTTGGCAACGACGTCATCGAAGTTATGACTGTCAATAGTGAAAGAGGAGCCGAGTCCTGAATGCGATGATTGTTTGTTTGATTACACGAGACATTTGTCGTCGTTCACTACGGACACATTCACTTCGTTTCCTTAGACAGTCTATAGAAAGAAGAAATAATGGAACGGTTGTGTATGCTGGCAAAATATGAAATTAATCACAAAACATTGAAACATAAACTGGTAGGCGAGATGATTTTGAAAATCTTGTTTTAGTCGTAAAAGCCTGTTCAAATAGACATTACAACAGAATACCGTCTCTTGTTGTATTTTTGTATTTACTTTACATCTTTTTTCGGAGTTTTTGTTTAATATGACACCAAATCAAGACTTAACATTGAATAATTAATCATAACTACAAAATGCATATCCATCATCATAATTAGGTCGGCCAAAAACAGAAGATCAGAAAAAGCCAACAAAAGCAAAGGAAAACTCACTTCAGCTGCAGCCACTGAAAATGAGATTATAATAAGCAATATAAATAGCAAAATCTAAAAACTCATTTGATTTTGGCTTGCAAAATGCGTAGGTTAATGTGCTTGTCATACAGTCAACGGGCGCGACGGCTAGACAACAACCAGACGTAGCCAGACATAGGCAGAGAGAAGTAGTGCGCGTCGATAGACACAAGTCATAAGAGTTAACTATAATGGAATTTCAAAAACGCACACGAGACAACGCCGTCGGCGAACGGGTTATACTTAGTAATGTAAAAATGCATATAATACATACCTACATATATGAGCAACTACAGCTAATAGTAAACTTAAATCCTCAGTCCTCAGTCCTCGGAGATTTTATTCTGTCAAAAAGTACAGAGAAACAAAAATTCCTCTTTCCTTTTCTCTCAGCTCATGAGTAACTTTTTAGCGAAACTTTATACATTCTTACCTTTTTTTTATTCGTGCATACATATTCCTTACACCTCAAATAACTTAAACTGCGTTCAAAGTGCCGACACCACATTTTTTTTGAAAGATCACAATCTCAGTGTTTTCAACTGCGAAAATCTCACCTTAAGCTATGCGCGCCTTAGATATTCGTTCAATTTTCAATTAGCATTAATACTTAATTATGCTAATTAGTTTGAAATAGAGTGTTGCACGAGAATTCAGACGGTCTCTGGCGCCTGGGGCTGATAGTGGGCGGGTAATGTTAAACGCATGGAACGAACGAGCGGCAAAACTCAACCACCTCAGTTGTGGCGTCGCGTCGTGCTGACGCTTTTTTTTGCTTTTGTTATACTTTTTGTTCTCAGCTACCTTTTTACATTGTATTTCATTTTTTTTGTTCTCTTTTTGTTTGCTTCGAAATTTAATGCTCATTAAATTTGAATTAATTTAAGGACGCACAGGCGCTGTGAAGCTTTGCATATAAAAAAATTAATTATTTTGTCGCGCATAAATTAGAAATTTGAATGTTGGAATTTGTATAAGACTTAATTGCGACAAAAGGATGTGGGACGAAATTTGTTTTGTAAATATTTGCTCAACAAAAATTTAATTACTTGTTGCACATAACTTTAGATGTGCCGTTAATTTTAAGTCATTTTTAAAGCACTGCAGGTGCTGGAGTTGAAGTGTTTAAATTTGAATTTGAATTTGAAGTGAAACACATTTTTTCACTAAATTGCTTTGGTTAGTTATTTGGCTTAACACAACGTAAATAATTCAAACATGAAATTAAATATGAAATATTTTTGTTATAATATTATTATTAATAATTTATTTCTCTTCCCATTTTTCAGGTAAGAATTCAGAGCTGATCTTGACAGTTTTCCGTAAGTTTATATATTTCTGATTTGAGTTGTTTTATTCCATTTCATTTTACTTTATTTTTAACCTTTTTTATTAATTTTATATATTTTATTTCTTTATTTTACTTAATTTAATTTAATTTTATTGTATTTATTCTCTTTTATTTGTTTTATATTTTCCTTTATTTCATTAGATTTGACTTTTTGAATTTATTTTTTATTACTATTAAATTTAATTTTTTATATAAATTTTTTGTTTTATTTATATTTATATTTCATTTTATTTCCCTTCATTTTGTATTAATTTTTATTTTATTTACCTTTGTATTATTTTACTTTATTTTCTTCAATTTAATTTTCTTATTTTCGTTCATTATATTTTTTTTTGTCTAATTTATTTTTTATTATATGTTTAGTTTTTTTTTCAATTTACTTAATTTAATTTTTTTCATTTGATTTTTCTATTTCATTTTATAATAATTTTTATTTTTATTTTATTTTATTTTAGCTTTTTTTGAAGGTTTTTTATTTTCAATTTATTTCTTTATTTTTTTTTTAAATTTCATTTTATCTTGTTTAATTTGTTTTGCATCGTTTATTTCAGTTTATTTTATTTTATTTTGTTCTATTTTATTTAATTTTTTTTTGTCCTTTTATTTCATTTTATAAAATCTTTTTATTTTTATTACATTTTTTATTTAATTTTTTTTTTTAATTTTATTTCAATTAATTTTTTTTTCTAATTATTTTTTTAATCATATTTTATATTTTTAAGTTCTTTTTTTGCCATATTTTATTTCCTTTGTCTTATTTAATTTTATAATTTTTATTTTATTTTTTATTTTTTTATTTCGTGGTTTTTTATTTTCTTTCATCTCATTAAATTTTTCTTTTCATTTCATTATATTTTATTTAAATTTTTTTCATTTTATTTTATTGTATTTTGTTCTATTTAATTCAATTTAAATTTTTGTCGTTTTATTTCATTTAATTTTCTTTTATTTTTCTTTAATGTTTTTTCCATTTTATTTCATTTTTTATTAGTTTTCATTTTTTCCCACTTTATTTAAAATTATTTTATTTATTTTTATTTAATTTAATATATTTTGTCATTTTTATAATTTTTCATTTAATTTTTAAGTATATATCTTTTGTATTTGATTTCACTTTGTGTTATTTTATTTTAATTTTTTTTCTCTAACTAGTTTTTTTTATATCATTTTATGCATTTTATTATAGTTTATATTTTAATTTTATTGTTTTCTTTTATGGTTCTTTTATTTCATTCGTTTTATTTTATTTTACTATATTTCATTTTTTTATCGTTTTATTACAATATTATTATTTTTTTTATTTTTTTTTCATTTTATTTTATAATTTTTTGGTTTATTTCATTTTTTTTTTGTATCTTTTATTTCATTTAATTTTATTTTCTTCTATTCTGTTTTTTTCTTCTATTTTTTCAAGTTGCTGTTTTATTTCAATTTATAGAAATTTTTAGTTTACTTTCTAGTTTTTTTATATAATTTTTTTTCTACTTAATTTTTTTAAATTCAATTTTATTTCAAATTTAATTTCTTACTTTTCAATTAATTTTTTTTTTGTATTTCATTTTATTTTTATTTTTTTGTTTGTTTTATTTTATGATAATTTTTATTTTTATTTGTATCTTATTTTGTTTCATTTTTATTTCACATTTAGCGTGGCTAATATAAAAATTGCACGAATCCGAAAGATATGATTATTTTCTTAAAATTTATATTATTGTATTTCACGCTCATCTCTATTGCTTGACTGGTCATCCAGCTGGTCATAATTCGCGGACAAGGCCAAAGGAAATTGCTGCACTTATAATATTTTCTACTAAATTATTTAAATTCCCATAAATAACTGCAAATGTGCTGTGTTGTGTGTAGCCGCCATATTTTCTATTATTATTTGTTTTTGTTTTTGTTATTGTGCGCCTTTGCTATTCTCATTGCAAGTTGTTAGTTGGAGGTTGCTCTTGCAACTTCTATCGTTTGTTGCTGTTATTGTTGTCGTTCTATACATATCTGCGCTTTAAATGATTAAATTGCATAACTGCACTGCAAAAGTGATGGAGGCCACCGTTGAAAAGTCATTGCTTACGCTACACAACGCTTTGATTGCTTTTGCCTTTCCTGCATCCGTGACAAGAATGCATGAGCAAGTAAGCAAGCAAGTAAGCGCGCCAATGGCCAGTCACTCGCGTCCGCATGGCACTACGCCACCACATCAGACCAGTTTTTTGTTGCTTAGTCCAGTTTACATATTTCCCTGCCGTATGTGGATAGGACAACTAACGGAGTTCCCATTTTTTCCATAATTTTCCTAATGCCTGCGCTCGGTGGCCATGCAAGTCAAAGTGGTCAGCTCGCATACATACATATGTACAGTATAGTTGTAATATAATTCTGTCTATTATATGCTCATATATCTATTTTGTTGTTGTTGTTGTTGTCAATTCTTAGTGTTTATGCTCCGCATCATCATAGCAGTAAAACTCAATTTGTCAGCAGTCGAGCCGAGCCAAGTACTCAGTCGTTGGTATGTAGTGCTTCCTGTCAAGTATTTTCATGTTAATGGACGCAACAGCTCTTTGTCAATCTATTGGTTTTGTTGTTTATTAGACCGTTCGGACTGACTGACTGACTGTGGCAGCGCTGGAGTGCAGGACTCGAACGCTTTTCGATATATGACACAGATCATATCAGCTGTTTTGTGCTACATTGCTGGCTTTTAATGGAATATGGTCGATTTTGATGTCATAATAGTACGAGTATACATGCATACATATATACAGTAAATGATCAGTTTGATAATTATTTTGTATTAAAGTGAATTTATTTAAATTATTCTCAGTGGTTAAAGCTTAAGAAATAAACAGTTATTGTTGTGTTCGGTGTTAGAGGTTAAAAAATGTTAAAAAACTTTTCAAAATCTACAGGTTTGAAACCTTTATACCTTTCATAAACGGAAGCTTGTTTTGTTTTAGTCCAAGATGTTTACCTAAGAAGCTATTGTGATCTTCGTATGTAGGCATTTTCATTTCATTTCCACCAGTTAGTGCCAAGTTGAAAACAAAGTTGGAGTTCGAACGACATGACCTAGCCAGCGTAGCCGCTAACTCTTAACTCGGTGAACTGTGACTGTCTTTCATCTGTCACAGCTTGATCGATTTGGTTCCGAGTCTTTTGATTCGATGAAATCCAATTGGCTCGAACGTAACTTATCAACCTCAGGCCATTTGGAGAGATCTCGCCAAGGAGACTGAATTTTCCGCCAAACATAGCTTCGAAATCGCCAATAGCTCTTAAGCACGCTTCAGTCACTGGAAGAAGGAGTCTGTGGGTGAGTGAAAATCAGGGAAATATTTCAAAATCAAGGCTAGATGTGCGTCCATAATGGTAGTAATGGGCGTAGAGCCTCTCAATGCAAACCTCACTCTAAATTTTACATTCGTTTATATGGATGAGGCTGTTGGCGGATATAGGTGAAACATTTAAACCATTACAACGATTTTGTTTTGCAATGGACGAAGAGGCAGATATGACTAGATCAATTTAACTTGGTCGGGGTAGTCGAGTTGGTTAGCTATGCGTACCACCATGCATTAACAGGTAAATTGAAAAGCCCCGGCCTATCGTAGTAAAACACAGTTTTTTGGTAAAAATTCATTTTTTCTTATTCAACAAAGTTCCCTTCGACCCTCCAACTTTTCGATACCATTTTTTTTAGTACCATTCGTCATTTGCTTCAAAATAGGCCTCAGTTTCGGCGATCACCTCTTCATTCGACGCAAGTTTCTTCTCAGCGAGCATTATTTTGTGATCTGAGAACAGGAATTAGTTGCTGGGGGCCAGATCTGAGAAAAGCGGTGTTGATGGTTTTATCTTTTTCAAAGTATTCAATGAAAATTTTTCCATGCGCATCCCAAAATACCGACGTCATAAGCCTGTCAGCTGACTGTTGCATTTTTCCACGCGTTGGAGAGGGTTCATCGCTTGCAGTCCATTCGGATGACTGTCAATTGGACTTCGAAGTGAAATGATGGAGCCATGTCTTATCCATTGTCACATATCATCGCAAAAACTTGGCTTTATTACGCTTGTACATCTCCAAACACCTCTCCGAGTCATCAACTTGTCGTTGTTTTTGATCAAAAGTGAGCTCGCGCGGCACCCACTTTTCACAGAGCTCTCTCATACCAAAATATTTGTGAATGATATGATGTACGCATTCAGTTGATATCTCTAGAGAGCCTGCTATTTAATTCAACTTCAATTTACGGTCATTCAAAATCATTTTATGGGTTTTTATTGAAGTTTTCCTTGCCTTGATGATCTGCAATCTGATTTTTCCTAATGTCATCGATTGAAAACAGTCAGATCAGAATCCATGAAAAATCATGACATATTTTTCCAGCCCCGGAAAGGAGAGGTTAGTAGAGAACCAACTTAAAAAAATACATATAAGGGGATCTCCAGAAGCCCTAATGGCAAGCGATTATCTTAAAACCATTTTAAGCATGTTCTAAGCCAGCTTGGGAGGTTGGTGGGAAATTGGCCTTCCAAAAAAGATTACAAAAAAAAACTATTTTTCGACTTGCATATTTAATTCTTCTTCGTAGTAAACCCCAAAACCAAATCAAATATGCAATCAGAAACTACACTAACAACCTGTCATGCATGATTCTTGGCAAAGCAATGAAGAAGACGAAAGAAGAAAGAAAATAAATGCAAAAATAAGGGCAACCGATATGCATATAAGGCCAAAGAGCTCACCGCTCAAAATCGGCTACGAGGCGGTTGCATACCGCCCACTGAGTTTTGACAACAGCATCCCATATGAACTCAGAGCTTCAGCTGTCGTTGCAGCAACCGAACCGAAGAGCAGAAGTGACAGTTCACCACTACTGCATGTATGTTATGTAGGTGACAAGTTGTATTGGCTGTTGTTGGTGCAATATTTGCAACAATGCCATCACAACAGGACACTAAAGTGGCAATTGTTATAAATATGCGTGTGTGTGGGTGTGTGTGTGTATGTATGCATGTGTACGAGTGTGCTGAGTGCTATTCAAAGTCTTGTGTTTGACAACATGCAATTCTTCTGCATATATGTTTGCATTTGTTGTTGTGTTGGTGGGCCGCAAATGCAATTACGAAGACACCAACGTGTGTAGTTTTCTCATGCTATCTCAAGTATCGAGTGGCAAGTAGGTGGGTGGACTTTAGGGTGGTGCTGCCTGTATTTGTGGCATATTTTCAAGTGTCAATGCTCCGTGTAGTGGCGGACGCAGCGAACACCAGCTGGGTATTTACATGTGTAGAAACATACTCGTATGTATGTAGGTCTGTGTTTGCTGTCGCTTTTTCTAAGGGGGTCAATGCGGCAAGTGGTTCCATTTGTTTTTTTTTAGCAAATAGCATTATGAGAATATTTTTGGTATGCTCACATGCGTTCACAACGCTCTACCACCACCATGAGCTGGTTTAAGGTTGGTTAACACAGGAAGAAAGATAGGTCAGGAAGTGGAAATGATGATGAAACTACACAAGCACCGATTAATGGTAGGCATGCTACCTGCGGTGTTCCTATGCCGACGTAGTTAAACCGACGTCTATTCATCGGACCTTTAAAACTACAAAAGTCTGAAAAGTCGAGACCACTATGAACAATCTGAGTTCTTTGTGGTCGATATTCGATATTCAGAAAAAATGAAAAAAAGCTTCTTAAGAAGTATAGAGCAAATGGAGCACCCCAGATGGCGCGCTGTAGCAGTGTTCAAATTAAAAGATACCAGTTAAACGCCTGTCGCAGCTGGTTCCGAGTAATTCTTGTACTAAGAAACTGCGCAACAACAGAGCTCAAGATCTTGTCACAGCACTGTTTATGTCGAAACCTTGAAGACGGGACCATGATTTAGACGAATCTCTTAAGGTTTTGCTACCTCTCTTGGCTCAATAGCATGACCATTTGACATTTATCAACTACGACTTTTTGGTATAATGCGGAGAGTTGTGAAAAATTTTGTATTTGCCAGTCTTCATCAAAACTCTGAACTTATGTTAACGGCCGGTGAATCATATGCCCACTATCTCCAAGTTAATCTTTCCCAAATTCTCACCAATTTCACTACTCTCCAATCAACTTCACTCTCTTTTCGAGCATTGGCAGTGAGCTTGCTGTGCACACACACCTTACGTCCGCATCCATTAGAACTCCCAAAAACACAACAGAGCACGAAGTGGGCTATAGAAAAAAACACAAAACGAACACGCACGAACACACAAAGCGTGAAAGCAAAACATGAAAAATAAGCAAACAAATAACCGGCCGGTATTTGAGCGGAGAGTTGCTACTTGTTAGTGGAGCACACAAAACAGCAAAGTGCAGAGGCGTCGTCGTCGCCATTGCTGGCATCTGCGTCTGCGTCGTCGCCAGAGACGCTCACGTTCAAGCTAATGCTGTCTGTTTGGGAGCTAAACGAGGAATTGCGCTTGGCCGCTGCTGATAAAGTCGAGTATGAGTTGTACTCGTGGGGAGCTTGGCAAGGTTTCAATGTGCCATTGACTGACTAGCAGCAGCGAAAACAACAACCACACTAACACAAACACGTCAAGTACTTCTTTTGTTGTTATTTAAGTTACAGTTGTTATTGTTGTAATTTGTGTGCTTGCATTTTGGTTATTTACAAACTGTTAGAGCGGCATTGGGCACGCTGCCGTCGACACCGGCACGTTGAATGTCGCTGCTGCAGCGCGCTTCTGTCGTCGCCTTCATTGCCGCTCGAATGCTTTTGCGATTCTCCAAAAACGTGTTTAGTGTTTTGTTGGCAGCGCAGAGAGGCGGTTGAAAAATATTTTCCGTTCGTCTAGGTGCAAATACCTTTAAACATATAAGCATACATACATACATACATACATAATTATTTATGTTGTGCGAATAGCAGGTTATTTACTGTGTAATTGGCTAAAAAACAGGAACAAAAAAATGAAATTAAATAAAACAAAGTGATAACTAAAGAAAGGTGAAGACCTAAAAATTTGGAAATCAAAAAAGCCCAACTCAAAGCCGTGAAATTGTGAATTTTTAAGATTTTTATGTAAAAATTCCTTCGTTTTAAAACATAATTTGTGTATATGAAAAAATATATTGTCTTGGAAAATTTGTTAAATAATTAAATTGTGTCTAAACCAGAAGAGATTTACTCTGAAATTACGATTAAATATTGGTGCTATTCGAAAGTTATAAAAACTAATGTAACAACAAACAACTAACCGAAGTAAGCTGACAAGCAAAACCGTAAAGAATTGAACAAATGGAGGACTAGCTGTTTCTCTTATTCATCTTTCGGCAATTGGAAAACTAAAGTAAATCTTTTATTATTATTACAATTCAGTATTCATATTTAAAACTATTTCATATTGTCTTATAACTAATTGCGACTTTACGTAAAAAGTGCCCCAAACTAAAAAAAAATAGCAGAGCGTAATAGATTTGAATTCCGATTAGACTAATATCTGAGATTTTAGAAAAAATTAATCTGAATACTCATAAAGATCCATCAGTCGTACGGAGTTCGCTCGGAATAAACATTTTTTAGTAACGTTTCGTGACAACATTGCGTTTTTCGTTTACAAATAGTAGTTTTAAAATAACTTAATTCGAATTTCACATCAGCATGCACATAAAAAAGCAAGGTCCTAGTTTTCAAATTATATAGCTTGAGTTTTATTTCTACCTTCTACCTCGATGCACCATCCTGGGCCGCTTATTGTTTATACTATTCATCAAGGTTGTCAGTTCCTCTTTTCTAACATCTATATTTCTTCTCTGTGCTGATGATCTCAAGATTTACTCAGTAGTTGAAAACCTGAGTGAATCCATTGCGCTTGAAGGGGACCTTGACGAACTACAATCTTGGTGCATTCGGAGTCTTTTCTTATTAAATGTTAAAAAAAAATCACCACTTGTACCCGAAAGTTTCATTCCTTCCCTACGCGCTACTATATTTAGGTTACTTCCGAATTCGATTTCGAAAACTAAGCATTAAGTTGTCTATTTCGATACGAAATTTAGTTTCTCTACCCACATTAACTATACTGTTTCAAAATCATAAACAATGCTAGCCTTTGTCCTCCGTAATAGTGCTTCCTTTACAGACCCATACATACTCTGCAGATTCTTTATATTTCTCTGGCAAGAAGAGGGCTCCACCATATCTAATCTAACTACGCCAATTACGACCCTTTAATGAGGACCCTAACGGAATTAAATAGCATTATGAATCCTGATTTCTTAGTATCCTGTAGAGCAGCACGTATTATATTACATAATTACTTTAAATAGCCATAAGTCTTCTTTCCTCATAGTCAGTAAGAATTTACTGTTCACTTCACTGACATAAAGAGAGAGATAAATAAAAAAATGGGAGTGACTTTCTTCTGGTGTTAATTATTCCTCGGCCATTTTTTTTTTTTTTGAGGTCATTTTTGCGTCAATTGAAGACACTAAATGAAGCCAAGATCCTTTCTACCTGCTTCTGCTAACGGAATGGAGATCTTCCATCCCCGCTGTTTCCACTAGCGACAAGACCTATTCAGCACAGCTACTGTCTTTTAATTCGCTGAAGAACATACATCAGCTTCGTCTCTACTCGCCGTTGTCAATGAACAAATGGTAATAAAGGCTCCGCAAAACCTAATGTCTAACTCGTTCGATGTTGTCATCGTCCAAACTTCTGGACCATACGAGTATAGCAGAATGTTAGTGATGATCGCGACTAGTAGAGGTTTTCCTTTGTTCGTCTAGAGATAACTCTCCATTCTTGAAGTGGTTGTTGAGACCGAAGACATCAGCACCATCATCTATTGCCTGGAATTTCACATTCTTATGGTTAATTGTAAGCTTGCTTTCTCTTTAGCACTACAGTTCTTGTTGCATTCACCTGCATTAAGTTGACTAAGTTACACTGTAGAGATCCAGCTGGTTTGGTACCGAACGGCGCTTTTGGTTTTGTCGTTGTAACCGCAAAAGTAATCCCTAAAGTGGTGCTTTGGGTATTGCATAGTGTCAGCTTACATAGCCGTATTAATATTCTTGAACCCCTAACCCGCATGTACCCAGTTTAACACAGTCGTATTAGTTTTGCTGAGATGCAGCAACTCCTTATCGATTTCAAATCGAACTAAGTCTAAACTCACAGTTCGCGGCTGCAGTCTTTCGCACAATACGCCAGATAGGACCATATGCATGATACTGAGGAGACTTATATTTGTACAGAATGAAGGGTCTGCCTTCTTATGGGTTCGGCAGAGCCTGTTTAGTTTCCCATCGTCGAGAATGAGACTTTTAGAATAATTAAGTCAGTAATCCATGTAATGTTTAACTCAAAACCATTAATTCATCTTTCCTCACTTTAACACTAAAAAACGTTGCCTACAATTAGGCGCATTATTAGATTATAATAGAAAACTTAATGGTTAACAAAGCCCCACAACACGAAAAGTGAAAAAGTTAATTTCAAATATCAAGTTTATTTGCAATAAAACAAATAACTTAAATACATATGTATTCGCTATTGGTAATTATCAAAGATTTATGTAAGTAATTTTCACTTTTAAACAAACAAGTAAATTATAAAACCTTTCTTGACTTTAAGTATTTCTTCTGTTTCTTCGGTCAAGTACTTACCACACATAATTTGTATTCGAACACAACAAACCTCCACACCACAAAACTGTTAATAAATTCATTCAATAAATGCTCATTCATAATTTTATATGAAAACATCATTAAATTAATATGTACATATGTATTGGAATGCAAATTTTGAATTATTTTTTTTATCTAAAATTATTTTACCGCCTGCCAGCTATTGTTGGTGGGTGCTAATTGTCTCAAATATCAATTTGCTATCATATTTGAATATTTAATACACAAAGTGTTCATTACACACTGTACGCTTGCGCTGTGAGTCATTCTGAAGCTGCTATGATTTCTTTGAAAATACGAATATGTACATATATACGATTTGTAAGAAACACTCACATACTCCACACAGTTCTAATGAAAAAGCAATGATTTTGCAGCGAGACTTTGGTGTTAACCAAGTTTGCACCGCTATTAGCACCTTGACACCACTACCGTTGTCAATGCTGCTGTAGAAGCGCTACTTCTTTCTTTTTTTTTCAAGTCACCCTCCTGCCTTCTAGAAGTAAATAGTATCTTTTTCCAACCTTTTTCTTCACAGTCTCACCTTCAGAGTTTTTCAATTTGCTTGCATTTGTTTGTTTGTTTGTAGTTTGCAAAGAGACTGCACAACTTCTGTTGTTTATATTATTTTATATGCTCCTCTTCTACTCACTACCTGCCTTCTTGTCTGTACGTGATTTTATGCTCTACTTTCCACACACAATTTACCCACGAACATACAGTTTTGTCTTTGTAATGCCGTTTTGTTGGCGGTGACCGATGCTCTGTTGCACTGCCTGAAGAACATACTCGTATATTTATAAAAAAAAAAAATATAAAAATAAAAATTAAGAATAAAAACATTTTCGTATTTCCGTTGCTGTAGTATTTTTTACCTCATCTTCACCTGAACTGCCAGCAGCAAGCGTTGTGCAGCTTCACTAGTTCCACACCTCCTTACTCTCACTTACAATTAGATACTCTCGTTTTGTCTCGAATGTGGAAAGTTTTTTAACTCCTCCTTTATTCTCAAGATTATATCCGCTAATTATTTTTTATGACATTTGCATATTTAGTATGTATAACCGTTAAGATTTCACGGTTTGTATCAAATTTTGACGCCTACACAGATGCGAAAATCAGCTGTTTGCGGGTATCTCGAGAAAGCAGGTCATCAACACACGAGTGGTTATGCTAGAACTCGTGCTAAGGGCCGTAATCAGTAGACTTCACTCTCAACTCGCCTGCTTTGACTGAGCGCTTGTCACATTTACTCACAAGATCATTTGCTTGCTCACTCGCTAGCGCAGTGGCTGGCTGGCTATATGACATTTGCGGCAGTCTTTAAGCTTTACACACTTCACTTTGTTTGGTTTATTCCGCCCATCCCATGTGCTTAAGTTCTCACTCAGTATGTTTTAAATATATATATATATATATGTACGTACATTTTTCACTTTGTTTTTATTTTAGTCTTCGACCTTTGCATTATTGTGCTATTTTTAGTCGCTTACTTGCTTTAATTTACTTAAGTACTCAAGTAGTTATGTGTCAATTTAGCACATACATATTTACAATAATATAAAAATACATACAAATTTACCGCTTTGTTGTTCATAATGTCTTATCTGTGAACGGAACTTTCCCAATTGTGTGTATTGTTTGCATAAAAAAAAAAATACAGTGGTGAGTAGCTAATTGGCAGCGATTGTATGCCTCAGTTAAAAAAATGTCAGAAGACACGTCTTAAACTCCATTCGAAATATATTTTTTTCAACTGTTTTGCATAAAAGAAATATTCGCTTAACTTAACAGAGTGCACTTCATCCGAAGTGAACTACACTAAGCTGTTGGAATACTCATTATGTACTTATTCTAGGCGATAGACAGCAGTGCGTCATCTTTGGCGAGCTGTTGTGACGTCACTGCAGAGAATTTCCAACTGAAGTCTTAAAAGCACAGAACTGAACACAATTTAAATTGGTGAGTTTTACAAATAAATGTGAAAAAATCATATTCAACTGAAAAATAACTGAGATATTTACAGAAAATTTTGCTAAGATCGAGAGTGAAAAAATTCTAATTTGTTCTCTAAATGAGTAGCAAGCTCCTACTCTTCCCTCTCAATTATCACTCAATACTTTAGCTGATATTGTGGCATTTATAAGTAGACTAGTTTTTCTGCAAAGTTGGTGCTCGATTGACTACTGGGCTTTTGGTTATTCAACTTTTTTTTATTTTGCAAAACTTATTCACTTACTTCCCGTTTGTAATTTTATTTGCTTTTGTTTTTGGGTGTGTATAAATTTAGTGAGCGTCTGTAAGTTTTCTCTTGTGCCAAATTTGAAAGTTTATTAAACTTTGCGAAGCTGTCGGCGGCAGCCTCTGTCTGGGTCCATTTGCCAGTACACGTGTGCGTGTATTTACCCATAAACGAATATAATTCGGAACAATACCATATAAGAATTGGGGAAACTCTTTGAAAATTTGTTTGTTAAACATTTCTTGAAATTTTTTCGTTTTCTGTTTGAGATTTTCTGTTTACAATTCTAATGTTTGTCAAACAATGTCCTTTGAATACAAAACGTTGCCTACATTTTGGCGTATGTTTTAGTAAAATTTAAGCTGGGACTCACACCAATCGCTTAGTAAGTAATTTAATAAAAGAAGAAATACTAAAAAATAATAATATGATAATATTAAAAAAT
Source organism: Neoceratitis asiatica (assembly GCA_030068015.2). NCBI lineage: Eukaryota > Metazoa > Arthropoda > Insecta > Diptera > Tephritidae > Neoceratitis > Neoceratitis asiatica. The sequence continues at coordinate 90,377,030 of CM061526.1, forward strand.
TAAGGAAAACATAAAAAACGTTAATTTAAAAAAAAATATTAATTAATTAAAATAAAATCAAATATATTAAATTAAATTAAAGTTATGTACCATTCGGTTGAGGCCTGAAATACCATAATTACACATTAAATACAATTATTTATTGCCATGTACCATAAAGAGCTGAGAAAGTGTTGCACTCACACAATTAACCGCTTGCTTTTAGGCTATTAAAAGTTTGTATGGTTCCGTTGAAGAAGTAGAAAAGCAAAATTGCCACTTAAGAAGGTAAAAGCAGCAGCATGAAACTGGTTTACACAATTGTCTACACACCACTCAGCAGCTAAAGTGAGAGCGCGCATGCGTTCTTGGTTGCGTTACGGCGTTGCATTTATGGTTGCAATTAAACATCAAACATTTGTAATGCAAAATATACAGCTTCAGCAAAAGTAAACAAGTGGAAAGATAATTAAAGATCCACACCATCTGTTCGTGTGTGCAATAATTTCGGAAATTATAAGGGCGAAGCGAAAAAAATTTATAAAATAACCGAAAAAAATTAAATTATTAAAAAAAAAGTATAATTAGAAAAACAAACTTCTCATAGAAGAAATGAATAACGTAGTTTTTTACGTTTATGTAAAAGATAAAATCAAATTATTGTTTACTCCCGACACTGGCAAGCAATTTTAGAAGAAATTTTTTTTTGTTAATTTTTATATTTCAACGTGGCACTGTCTTAAAATAATATTTAAATATGTCTGAAAAAACTTGCCCACCCTCAGACACACTCGTCATCTAGACTTTTCTCTTTTCGCTTTACCCAGTAGCTGCAGAATTATGTCTAAAGAAATAATATTAAATTTGTAATTAGAATTATTTTTTTTTTTTTTTGCAATAATTTCCTTTACTATTATCGTATTGTGGAATATTAATATAAAGAAAAATATAGCATAGAAAATGTAAATTAACGAAATGCGACAATTAAAGTGTGTGTCTTGGGTATAATACCATAAATGCGCCTAAATGTAGACAACGTCTTTCAAATATACATTCATCTATCCATATTTTGCATCACAAGCAGTACGAAACGTAAACAAATTTCATTAACTATGAGGTTCTTAACAGTTATGACTGATTTCATATTTATTTCACATACTCGCATAATTCGCACCCCACACGTAAGTATTTTTAGTTTCACATTAGTTTTTCAAAATTTCTTATGTCTGACTATGCCATCTATCAAAAACTATGTATATTATATATTCATGCCTATATTTTTTGCTGCAGCAATGATAGATATTATTAAATTGAAGGCTGCACTCTCACTGACCAAGGCTACATTTGAATAAAACTATATAAAAGTGAGTATATATTATGTGTGCACATATACATTTATATATTCTACACACAGAAGCATTTTCCCTTAATGACAGAGAATAAACATTGGGGAATGATGAAAACCGATAACAAATAATTAAGTTAATTAGTAATCACAAAAAGTAATTTGCAAATTGCATGTTTGTCATTAAAGTTATACTATAAGCAAAAAATGTCAATATATATCAGACGCATCAAAAACTGTGTACCTATAAATTCTTTCAATATGTAATGAGAATAATAATATCATTTAATAGGAGGAGAAGAAAAACGTTGCCTACATTCAGGCTGACAATATTTGAATTTAGCCGGGGCACATACCCAGAAAGCTTGAGTAAGTTGTTTTTCTACTATTATTATTGCTTTCATTTATTAAAAATGAAGTTTTTCTTACATAAGTGTGGAAAAAGCGCTATTGAAATTTATAAACTTTTCAAAAAACTTAATATTTCGAGAATTTTTGCTTACGCCACTATTGATCATTTTTCCAAACATCTATTGCTGGTGACAAAAAGAGCCATACAAAATGTTCGCGAACTCATTCGCAGAAATCCTCTTAGAAAACATAAAATTATGCCAAGGGTAATGGATATATCGACAAAATCAATATAAAGACTTTTATGAGATGATATTTACATGAAAGCCTCCGTCTGTTAACTAGTCATCTTCTGACGCTTGAAGTGAATTAGGCTTAACAGATGCAAGCAGCCTTCCCATCATCCTTTTTACAGATTAGAATAATTCTACTGTTGAAAAAGTTTTCAAAAAGCAAAACGATTAAATCAACGCAAAAAATTTCAAAGACCCACAAACAGCTATTCCAAAGGTTCAACGGGAGCATCATCCAGCTGTTGTAATGGTTTGTTGGGGAATCACCTGTAAAGAGGTTACATCTCTCCACTTCTATGAAAACGGGGTTAAAACTGAGGCAAACATATACCAACAGGTTGTTTTACAAGGTGCGGCAAAACAGTTAAGCAATACTCTCTTCGATGGAGGACATTGTATCTTCCAGCAGTGGCTTATAAGCAATATTGTTGGTTTCATAGCTGCAGATGATTGATCGTCTGGAAGTCCAGCTTTGAAACCAATGAGACTACTGTTTGTGGTCACAATGTTGATTCTCGGCCGAGCTCTTCCTCCAATTTGTGGTTTTGCGTCTTGATTTTTTTTTTACCAACAAATGGAGGTACCTACAGTTTATCCTAAGCCGCCTCCGAATGGAAGATGGATTTTTATGTGCCGCTTTTTGTTTCATGTTAGAGATTGGCTTAACATTTCCTGCCGAGGGGCGACCGCAATTAAAAAAATTAATTTTCTATAATTTTTGGATGCTGCTCAAATCTGGACTTCAACCAAGGCCTTCCGAATTGTAGTACGTGATGCTTACCACTCGACTATTGAGGCCGCCACAGATATTTGAATAGTTTCAAAAATATTTGGTTGAAGCAGCGTCGTCAATACCAGGAGAAACTGATCAAGGGTCGAATGACTTGAAAGCTTTGGTGAAAGCAAATGGTTACTATTTCGAAAAAAAATTTGTATATCATTTCTTCCATTTTCCATTTTTTTTTTCTCACATAAGTAAATTTTTCTTTTCGCTATTTTTATGGCTGGACATATGGCTTACGTACCATAACGTATTTCATTCATGATGTTATTTTTTTGTTTTACCGGACCATTTTTAGGCCTTCAAGGCAAATAATTCATGTATACTGAAGAATGAAGGTAATGGAATTGCTGATAATGTATGTCAAATTATATTCTGTATTTTTTCCCCTCCATCATCATGCCGAAGAGCAGTCGCTTGACGTAAACGTTAAAGTTAAAATGATTGACAGCACATTTATTTATACACATATGAACATATCGAAAGATTATGTAATATATCGCAATTTGTTTGTAGAAAATGACATTTGAACTGAAAGTCAATTTCCCATATTATCTACTCGCCTCACATGCATACACACAGCCATACTCATGAGACTATTATTAGCACTTTCTGACATTTCGCCTGGCATTTCGCTGCTTATTTATCTATTTCTGTGCTCGTGTGTCACCACCACTAATCGCCAATGCGTCATTATGAAATCGATAAATACTAAAAATAGCTAAACATTTTTTTTTATTGTTGTTAGAATTCACTAAACCCATTTATTTTGGTTTTCATTGCGGCCGATACGTCATTTGCGTAAACGTAGTTGGTACCGTAACGTACCTAGGCGATACGCAACAAGTGTCCTTACAGACACAAACAAATGTACATGTCTACTGACACTTTTAGATATATGCATATATATATATATACGTATGCAAATTTGTAAATGTTTATGCACATAAAAGAGCTGATTTTATTCTATTTATTATGTTGCGTGTAGATTCCATGCTCAGATTGGATTGTTGTTATCATTGTAGCTGCTGTTGCGTTGCTTGAGTTTGGCGAGTAGTGAAAGTGTCAATTCACGTCGTGACAGCTGTCACTTCGAAATTTTCATGGGAATATTGAATGGAAAGAGTTTTTCAATCTCAAGCGAGTGTTTAGTGTATTTCATTGCCGCTAAGCTAAAAAAAAAGTCGAAAAATGACTGCTGTCGACATCTCAAAGTGGAAATTAATATTGTATAAACTTAAGAATGTTTTGATTTTTGGTATTGATTTCCTAAGAAGGGAAAATTTTCTGGAATGGCTGATGAGTCCTAAAGAAAACTGACGATTTTTTATGATAATTTAGCTACTACGATCTGTTTTCTTACTGGCGTTTGGCTTTTCACTACTAGTCGGGGAGATAAAATGCCGATTCTTATATATATCTATCCACTCATCTGTCAATGGAAGTTTGGTACTTTCATCTGCTTTTAGCCACATGCCGTAGCCGACGTGAGATTCACTTTCTTTCATAAACTCATTATTCTCTATGCCTCAATCCTGGTGGTACAAGTAATTACTTTGCGAACACTGAAATCTTAACATTCTATCAACAGCAGATTGGTCAAAACGGAGAAATACTGTACACAGTTTTTGCAGGCTGAGCCGTTGACGAGTACTTTCAGGGAGCAGAAGTCCGATTTTGATCTGATTTAGATAGGTAAGTTGGTAGGTAGGTAGAGGTGGTTGCCAATATGCTAGCAGCGACAGACTTAAGGCCACGAAAAAACTTGCACTGACTCTATAGTTGCTTTTTTGGATGAAGCACAGGTTTCCCTTAAGTATTTTATTAGGCCTACCCTACCAGATGGCAAAAAGTATCCCTAAAATCGTCCCCAAATGCCAAAGTTTTCGTCTGATTCGAGCAGGGCAATCGCAGAAGTGCTTTCTCCTCTTTATTCCGTCCCTTTTCATAGAATTTGAGCCATTCGATCTACTGCGGTCTCTTTCGGTCAAATTTGTGGTAGAGACCTAGCCTCTGTGCTGCAGTTTCACCTGACGTGAATTCACTCTAAAGAAAAGGCGTCTAGGTAAAATAAGGTTCTCGATCAATCAATTTATTTCTCGTTTGTTTTGGGATCCGGAACTGTAAAGGGTCTTAGAATCTATGTTTACTCTTTCACTTTGGCTAAAATCCAAATCAAGCCATCAAATTGGCTACTTAGAGAATGCTAAGTCGCTCTGTGTTTATAGAAACAAATTCTAAAACGAATATTTTCATCAGCACTAACAAACGTGTACATCATTTCTGATTAATTCGCATTTTTTTTTATATTTAATTGAAAATATATGTATGCAAATACTTGCTAATTATTGAACACATGTACTTCTTTGGAAAATCCACTTGTTGTTTTTGCATTTCAAATTATGACAACTAGTAGTCACATTGACAATAATTGACATTGTCACACTTGAGAAAAAACAAGAAGAATAAGAAGAAGAAGAAGAAAATTAAAGGGGGAAATCAATTGTCTCTGCGTTCTTTGTTGTCAAGTCTTTAACTTGGCGGGCGAGTAGGTGAGTTGGTGTATTTGTATGTATTGTGTGTACTTCTCTTTGTTTGTTTACAATCGCCTGCCCTCCATTGGGTGCCAATAACTGTTGTCACTGCCACTGACAGCATATGTTTTACGTCCATTCGCCCGCCGTGTCCAGCCCTGAGACTGCACGTCTATCGGTCACTTGGCCGCACTGTCGTTGTTGGCAATGAAGTGTCAGCTTATTGGCTGAAAATACAAATAATAATTTTTTTTCCTCTTGTATAACAAAGAAGAGGTAGAAATGTACATACATACATGTAAATAAAGTGTAGAAAAATGTTATTCTGCCTTTGACATGCAACCTGTCAATATGTTTGCCTAGTTTTTTCTTGATTTGCATTTTTATACCCTTCATGAACATGAAATGGTATACTAACAGTGGACCGAAGTATGTAAGCACCGAAAGGAGGAGAATTAGACCCAACAAAATGTATACTGATCGTAACAGAATGACGAGCTGAGTGGGTTCAGCCACTCTCTCCTCTTCTCCTGTCTGTCTGTCCACTTGTCCGCTTGAACGCATACTAGTCTCTCAGTTTCTGGAATATTTTATGTGAGCGAAACTAGTATGCAAGTGCATTTTTGAAATGTATTGATCACATATCGCATTCGGTCGAGGTTGACCGACTATATCAGATAGCTCCCATACAATCGATTCAGATATGCGGTTTTGGGTCAAAAATACGTCAAAAAAGCATCCAAGGGCGTGAAATTTGGTATTCTACAAACTAATATTTTAATAAATATTGACAGCGAAAATCACCGACATCGGAAGACTATATTTTATAGCCTCCATACAACCGATTTGTTCAGATATGCGGTTTTGGTTCATAAATACTACAATAAAGCATCTAAAAAACATGACAATGAGTATTCTACACATGTATGACGAAGTAAATATTGGTACTGAGAATTATTCAAATCTGAAAGCTATGCCTTAGAGCTCCTTTACAACCGATTCGTTCAGATATGAGGATTTCAGTCAAAAATACGCTAAAAAAAACTTTTAATAGTGTGAAATTCTTTATGCTACCCACGTAAATTCAAGTAAATATTGACATCGAAAATAATCGAAATCTAGTTTTGCTTTTAGATACGTTCATGAAAGGTATAAACACTTCGTCGTGGCCGAAGGCAGCACTTCTTACTTGTTTTAATTTATTTTTGCTGTTCATAGATGTCTTATGTCTACATATACTTATAACAGGTCAATTGTAAAGTTCCCGGATTACCAAAAATTTTACAAAATTCATTTTTTTTATTCAAAAAAGTTCCCTTTAAGGGTGATACATTGATTATAGCGAGTCTGCAACTTTTTGATACCGTTTTTGTAGTACGATTTGACCTTTGCTTGAAAATATGCCTCAGTTGCGGCGATCGCTTCTTCATTCGACGAAAATTTCTTCCCAGCGAGCATTCTTTTGATGCGGAAGCGATTCGAAGTCCAATTCATGGATTTTTGTTATCGATTTCACTGACTTGTGACACGGTGCATTGCCTTGGTGAAGCAGCACTTTATTTTTCTTCAAATGCGACCGTCTTCGGGCGATTTCGTTCTTCAAACGGCCCAATAATGCTGTGTTACAGTCCCTGTTGATAACTCTTCCTTTTTCAAGGTAGTCAATGGAAATTATTCCATGCGAATCCCAAAATACAGACGCCACAGCCTTGCTAGCCGACTGTTGCGTTTTTCCACGCCTTGGAGCAGATTCATCGTATGCAGTCCACTCGGATGACTGTCGATTGGACTTCGAAGTGAAATGATAGAGCCATGCTTCATCCATTTTTACATATCGATGCAAAAACTTGGGTTTATTACGCTTGGATATCTAGAAAACACTGCTCCGAGCCATCAACTCGTCGTTGTTTCTGGTCAAAAGTGAGCTCGCGCGGCACCCACTTTTCACAGAGCTCTCTCATACCAAAATATTTGTGAATGATATGATGTACGCGTTCAGTTGATATCTCTAGAGAGCCTGCTATTTTATTCAACTTCAATTTACGGTCATTTAAAATCATTTTGTGAATTTTTTTGATTTTCTGGTCGGTAACAACCTCTTTTGGGCGTCCACTGCGTTCACCGTCTTCGGTGCTCATTTCACAACGTCTAAACCTAGCACACGAATCCTTGATGGTTGATTTTCCTGGTTCAGTGTCCGGTAACTCATCATCAAGCCCAATTTTTGCTTCAACTGTATTTTTCCCTTCAAAGAGCAATATTTTATCGGCACGCGAAATTCCTTTTTATCCATTTTTTTCTCAATAACAAAAGTTGCTTCACTCAAAATGCTGTAATTCACAAACTAATGATTCGACAGCTGTCAAATTTGTACACACTTCTTTTGAAGGTTAGGGCTGACTAAAAATCATATGTTATTTAATTTAGTTCTACTAGCGCCATCTATGTGTCAGGCCGGGGACTTTTCAATTAAACTGTTACACATACAGTATGTATGTTATATAGGGGAAGTCACAAAAGTGTTGTTTATTATTTTTTTTTTTAAGTTTGCTCTTTGCAAAAAAGTAGGTTAAGAGTTCATAGGTTGTTGTGGGTTGGCTTGCATATATACATGTATATATATATACATACATGTTTATATGAATTTATTTATAACACTTATAGCTCAAATCAGATTTTCACACTTCAAAGTGAGCTTCATTGCATTCACTTTTCTATTGATTGCAGTTAAAAGAGAAAAAAATATCCCCTCAGCTGGTCATATTAATTGATTTTATTTCTTTCAAAGTGCAGCAGCGTGTGTCAGCAACTTGCACTAATTGCATATTTGCCTATTAATTTAATTAAGTGAGTGCAAAAATTTCCATTTATTGCTTGCTATCTCCATTCATAGTATGTAGGTAAATAAATATATATTTTTTCTTCTTTCATTTCATTTTTTTTAATAGGAAACAATTATACAATGTATGCACATACAGCTAGTAATATATACATATTTACATCCACCATCATTCTCGTTTATCTAGAAAATTTTTCATATCATAAAAACACTTGCGAATATATCTTCACAACTACATATGTATGTAGGGGTATTTTGCAATGGTTTCTCTGTTCATTGCAATTCATTATACAATAACTATGTTACCTGCTCGCTCGCCTTTCTCTAATATTTATCAGTTACTACCTGCCCACTACTCACAAATGATTGATCTGCTCACCGCACTTTGCTGACTAGCTTCCACTGGCCTGGTCACATATTTCATTACTTGATATCTTTATATAGTTGTTGTTATCTATTTTGATTACTTTTTTCATTCTTTTCCTCTCAGGGTCAATTGTTTTTCTATGGAAATTTTTGCGTTGAAATTCATATTGAGCTATGGGGAATTTTGTTTATTAATGCGGGGATTTTAGTTGGTCAGTCAATCGATAGTTGGATTATTACAGAGCATTTGAGATAGGGTAAATATTGAATGTGTGAAAGCAATTTCAGCAAGTAACGTATTTAGTTAACTCACATTCTTACAGAAAATAAAATAAATAAGAATTTTTGTTTATTAAAAAAGTTGTATTTTCTCAACAACAACAAAAAAAAAATAATAAGAATTATTAGCTAAAACTTTGAAAGAAAGTAAACTTTTCTGTGGTTATAAATGATCTTAGGAGTCATAGGATGAATAATATGAAGAGGAATACGGGACAAGTACACATGCCAACACGTATTTACGTACATATGTCACATATATGTACATACATAGAAGATTGTGCGACTATCACATATATTACACACTTACTCCACGGTGAACTCGCTTCCCCAGCACTTCACCCTCATCGAGGTCAAATTAATTTATTATATTTTTATTTATATTTACTTTGGATTTAATTTAGTCGCAGTGTTTGTGTACTGTTAATTTGGCTTCATACGTCTTAATCATGTATGACGGCATCTAATATATTCGAAAAATTCTTACCGAAATGAATTTGAATTGAGATTTCTTGTATACAGTTTATACTTGCCACATAACCTAGCTTAGGGAAGTAATGAATAAATTGTGCAATTAATTACTCAGATTTGCTTTCGAGCTTGCTTACATATTTATCTAAGACTAATATATTGATTGTTCTACTCGCATTGTTTGTTCGGCCTTGAATGAAAGAATAAAAACGCCTAAAAGTACGACAGAAGAAAAACGCCGAAAGGTACGCAACAATTTATAAAAGATAACATGTCGTCACAAAGCTATTCGGTAAATTAAAGAGTGAACGTAGTAGAAGAAAGTCGTTATAAAGGCTGATCCAAGTGGAGGTACTTTTTTCAGTAGCCATTTTTTGACAGATCACGCGTGAGTCGCGTCAAGCTATGCTGTGATTTTTGTTCAGTATTGTTTGGCATTTCATTATCCAACGACTTACGCCTGAACAACGTTTACAAATCATTCAACTTTATTACGAATATTCATGTTCTGTAAAGTATGTGTTTCGCGCGCTTCGCTCAACTTATGGTCAACATAATCGGTATACTGAGCATACTATTCATAACGCCATCACCCATCTTGAGACCCAGCATTCATATTGGATAATATTCGACCGAATATACCACGTTCAGCACACAGTGAAGAAAATATAGCGGCCGCAGCTGAGAGTATACACGAAGACCGTGGAGAGTCGATTCAGCGCCATTCGCAGCAACTCGGACTGACGTATGGAACGACTTGGCGCATTTTACGTCGAGATCTTGAATTGAAAGCTTACAAAATACAGATTGTGCAAGAACTGAAGCCGCTCGACCCTCCCAAGCGACATCGCTTCGCTCTATGGGCTTTGGAAAAATTCCAAGAAGATCCGACGTTTTCGAGCCAAACTTTTTTCAGGGCCAAAGAGCAACCTAAAGAGATTCAGGAGTTGCCATTTAATTCAGAAAAAAACAACGGTCTGGTGTAGTTTGCGGGTCGGTGGAATCATCGATCCACATTTCTTCAAAAATGATACCGGTGTGAACGTACTCGTCAATGGCGATCGTTATCGCGCCATGATAACGGACTATTTTATGCCTAAAATTGAAGCTCGTGATCTCGTGAGCAATAAATGGTTTCAACAAGATGGCGTCACTTCCCACACATCACATCAATCAATGGATTATTGAGAGAACACTTCGGTGGGCAGATAATTTCACGTTTTGGGTCGGTCGATTGGCCACCCAGATCATGTGATATCACACCGTTAGACTATTTCCTGTGGGGATATGTAAAATCTAAAGTCTATGCGGACAGTCCCGCTTCGATTTCGGCCTTGGTGCAAAACAACGAACGAGTCATCGAAAATTGAACTCAACTGATGAACCATCTCAGACGTAGTCGCGGCCAACATTTGAAAGAGATAATCTTCAAAAAATTGAATTGAATTGAAGAAATTGAATTATCAATAAAATTAAGTATTAATAATTCAATAAAAACCGTTATTTTGACTTGAAAATTCCAAATTCTAATAATGAGAATTCCCAAAAATTTACGAGGTTTCTGTTATCCTTATTTCACCACCCTGAGCTTTCGATACCATTACTGCTAGCGAGCTTTCTCCCAACCCCGTTTTTTACACAACAAAAACCGCCTATGTTGGAATATGAAATTTTTCCAGTTTGTAAAGTCGCCTTAAGAGCACCAAAAAATGGTATTTCACTTAAAAATTTTGCGTTCAGACATGTGGTATGCATACTCCACAGCTTTTCACTGGGGAAATTCACGTAAAATATTTTCTGCGTAATGCTTTACTGGGTTCTACGCGTGTTTAATAGTAAAAGGTGTTATTTTTTAATATTATTTTTAAAAATTTTACCCATATATTTATCCAATTATTTTTTAAAATATTTTTCTTTAGTTTTTTTTTGTTTTTAGTTGTTTTTTTAAATTGATTTGTTGTAATACTTCTATGGAGAATATGAATTTACAATTTGCTTGTATGAATATGAATTTGCAAATTGCATTTTATGTTTTTTTTATAACTTTTTCACTTTATTTTGGTATTTGGTGTCGTCTTTTTCCCTGCTGCCTACTATTTCTGTGGATTTTTCGCTCGCCTCTGCTCTACAACCAACCAGTCCAGCTAGTCAGTCACGTTCAGTGATGGGAAAAAATTCAATTGCCCCAATTTATTTTTGCAGCTGCAACCACATAAAAACATAGCCAAAATATAGCGCATAAAAAGCGGGCAAAAAAGCGGACAGAAAAAAGAAAGCTCATATCATTTGGTAGAGTGCTGTGAAATTATTTGCGCTTTTTTTTACAACTTTCATTTATTTTTGAAATATTTTTGTTTTGGTACATTCAAATGAACTATTTAATCTTTTTTTATATTTCTTGGCTTTCAAGTGCAACCTTGAGCCACCTGTGATCACTCTTTCTCTCTTTTTCTTTTTCACTCTTTCTCTCTATGCTGGCGATTTCATAATTGTTAAACTCTCTGTCTGTCTAATTTGTCATTCTGTTTCTGACAGCTGTTTATACTCAATGCTCGCCAAGCCTCAGTTTAATTTATATATGACAGGGCTGCATTTCGTATATGCTTGTTTGGCAGTAATTTTATAACTGTCCGTTACAACTCCGATGTCCGATAATTAAAATTTTCTGTATTTTCATTTCTTTGCAGGTAATAAATTCTACATTTAATTTACCACAGCTACTAAGGTAATTTATTATTTTTATTATTAGATTTTTTGGTGAAAATTATACTTTGATTTGTTTAATTGTAAAAACTTAATATTAGTAAGTGAGAGTTTTTTAATAATTTATCAGCCTGTCAGCAGTTTTATTTAAACACCGTAAACAGTTAATTAAAGGGTGAATTCAATGCATGTACGAGGTTTGCTCAAAAGAAAAAGGTGAATTTTCAGTTTTCACGGGCTGTGTACATTCGATTATCGATATTTTGTTTTTGTTATAATCGGACACATATGTTTATCGTGCGCTTGCGCTAGGAGCCAATTTCGATTTGTAGTTTGTTTTTGACAACAGAAGATGTTAGTAACGTTTTTGTGCGCTTTTCGATTTTTGACTTTTGAAAGAAATGGTTCAAAGAATATGTATTAAATTTTGCGTTAGAAGTGGAATAAAGTGCTCCAAGGCACTTTAAATGTTGACTATGGCCTTCGGTGGGTCCACTTGTCTCAAAAAAGTGTTTCTTATGTTAAGTATGGTATCTTATGGTACAAGCACTTTACAGAAACCCGAGAAGATGTTGATGACGATGAGCGTCCTGGAGATGCGACCACGTCAACAAGCGAAAAAAAAAACAACAACATTGTTCTTGAAAATCGTCGAATCCCTACTAGGGAAGTTGCAGAGGATGTTGGATGTATCAATCGGCTCATGCCATTCAATTTTCTCGAAATTAATAAATTTTGAGCAAAAGCAATGTCGCGTTAGTATCGCTCAGGAGTTGTTGAATTACGTCAGCAACAATAGGAGTTCAGTCAATCGGGTCATAACTGGCAACGAAACGTGGATATATGGTTATAGCGTCTAAATCAATGCCCAATCATCCCAATGGAAGCTACAAGATGAGCCGAGATCGAAAAAGGCACGCCAAGTTCAATCAAATCTTACTGTTTTCTTTGAGTTCCTGCCAAAAGGTCGTACAGTTAATACGGCTCAAACGATCGGAATTGGGAAAAAATCGTGGATTCTGCATCACGATAATCCACCAGCTCACACATCAATGCTTATTCGTGAGTTTCTGGCAACAAAACAAAACCCTAATCATGCCTCAATCACCGTATTCAGAGATGTGGCTCCCTGCGACATTTCCTATTCCCAAAACTAAAGAACCCAATGAAAGGAAAGCGTTTTGCCACAATTGCTGAGATAAAGTCAGAATCGAAGAAAGAGCTGATGACCGTACCGAAAAGCGCATTTCAGAAGTGCTACGAGGATTGGAAAAAGCGTTGGCACAACTGTATTATATCTGAGGGAGATTACTTTGAAGGGGATAAAATAGATATTAATGAATAAATAGTAATTTTCAAAAATATTCAAAATTCACCTTTTCCTTTGAACACACCTCGTATATAATCATTTTAAAAACGACCAGAAAAGTGACAAATAAAAATCATTTTCCCATAAAATTATATAAAATTATATTAATTTATATTTTTTTCGAGATTCAATGTCTTTTTCTATAAAAGTTTTCCAAACTCATTTAACTTCAGCTATAATTAATATCACTTTCTCATCTCTACGCACTTAATTTACATGTGATTTGCATATGAAATGAACCGTTACCATGTAACTTTGAGTATGTCTAACTTAACAAGCAAAAGTTTTGTTTTTGCGTAGCGTTTATTATGTCATACATGTGATACTTAGTAAGTCTACATATGTACATATGTACATATGTACATAGTTAAGTTGCCTGAGAAAATTCACCTCAAACACGCAAAACTTTCGATTAGTCAAATTGATGGGAAAATAAATGTTTGATATAGTTGTGAAGTAGAAAGCACGCACTGTTTACTATGTATATGTGCCCTGTAGGAAATGGAAGTACAGTTGACTTAAATGCGTATTTTTGGATATTTTATTTAAACATGCCTAATTGTCTAAAATATTTTTAATTTTAATATTGGAAATTCATAGAGAACTTCTACCGCTGCCTTTCTCTCTCCCTCTCTCTCTCACACGAATTTTCACAGCTCCCTATATCATGTTAAAGGACTTTATATACTTGTACTTATGTAAGGAACTGGAGTAAATTCTTATCAGTTATAAGTGAAGTCTTGTGACATTACTCCAATTGAGTTAAAATGCAAAAAATGCGAAAAAAGGGATAGTTATTCATTTTATGAAGGCGAAAAGACGCCACGAGCACGCCGTATCTCCAAGAGCACGCAATAAATAAACGGAAAATTAAATCATGTCAATCGGCAATCAACACCATCAAAGCTATGCAGCTGTCAAACAATGACTTAATTATATACGTCTATACGAAACACAAACTAAGTAAAGCAAAAAAGAAAAAAAACTAAAAAAATTTGTCGCTTGGAATTCGAGCTACTAACAGTCAAATGCACAGACGCCGACATGCAGTGAGTAAGGAAGTCTATGTGACACGCATTCCAGCAATGCAGGAAATGCCGCAGAGCAGTGCAAGAGTGCATAGCATGCAATCCTTACCCAATTACTTACTTACATATCGAAGTTTTCACATGTATATGTGTGTAGATATATAGTATTTACAAAGAAGTTAGTTCATAAGCGCAAACAAAAAATGCATGGTAAGACCATCGAAGCTAACACACTCTATATAAATATACATGCATACATACATACATATATATTCGTGTATATAAATGTATATAATTTACCGCAATTAGTTTTAAATGAGCGATACAAAACGAGTTCGACTTTAAAAGCCACAAAAAAGAAACAATTTCCCGGCAATTGCATAACTTTCCACGCTGTGACGTTGAAAACGGCAGATAAATGAGAAGCAAAGTAGAAAGAAAAACAAATACATCAAATACAAATATACAATATATTGGTAAAAGGCATTTGTCTGCGCACTTATTAGTAGATCAAAGTTGTTTGTCTACTTATGGTTTAAATATCTATGTAAAGGTTTTATAACGGTGGAAATGCTGCTTAACTGTAGGTTTTCCAATCATACCCCTCAGGAAAATTATTGGCGATTTTTATTTTATATTCTTATTTTTTTTTCTTGAATTCCCTGATTTTCAAGTGTTTCGAAATCCAAAACGCGTGCAAAGAAAATAATTTTTTTTCTTAATTTTTTTTTTTTTTTTTTTTTAAGGTTAAAATGAAAAATGATATTTGCTCATTTTGAGGCGAAAGCAGAAAAGCGTGAATTTGAGTGCTTAAAATAATAAGTAACCCATACAATCAATGTCAGAAGATTATGAGAGTTTGTGTTGCAAAGAAAAAAGAAAACTTCTTCTTTCACTCACAGCTTTTCCACTACTTTTCAGTTGCTTCTTCGTACCCTAAAAAAAAAAAAAATTAATTGTAAGTAGAAACTACAAAAAGGGCATTCAAAAATGGCAAAAGGTAATTTGATTATCATTGGATTTTCCACATCATAGTAAAGTTGAAATAAAAATCCCGAGGAAAGCACAAAATGTAAATAAAAAGTGGAAAAATCGCACCTTTCTAACAAAAAAAAAAAAAAAAAAAAAAATATATATGTACATCCGTACGTGAGTTTATTAAGCGCCGTTGCTAAGCTATTAAAAGGAAAAGTTAATTAAACAAAGCAAATGCTGCAAACGGTGAGTGTTGTGAAAAAGAAAAGCATGTTTGTGTGCGTATACGTGTGGCTTTCACACATTTTCATGAGCTGACATTACATTTATAGCATATCCACAGGCGCTTCAACACCATAAAAAAGACACACACTAGAGCTACGCATTTACTACGCTTTTATGACATTGGTTTTTGCATATTTTCTGCACTCTCCGGCCTTTGTCATTGGCTTTTGATCGTTTTGGCTTTTATGCTTCGCGCTATCTGCCCGTCTAGTGAAGTGATGTATTTTACAATTCTATGCTGAATTTTTTTCTATTGAATTTTCCACTAAGCTTAGTCGAGTTGAGTTTGTTCGTTTTGCTCCTCTATAATTTATGAGCTTAGGCAATGAAGTGAAATTTCCGGGAATGCATCCACCAACATTGCATCACATACATACGAGTATAACATATATTTAAAGCGCCTACACGCATAGCGTTTTATGTATATGTACGTAGAAGTACTTTGCAACCGCATATGAGCTGTCTATTGTCAGGGTATGAGTCGTTCGTTGCACAGGGTGCAGATGGACTTTACTAATGGTGCCAATACAGTAGTTATTTGCCTTTATACCCACTACTTAATCTCCAAAGCGTATATACAAAGGAAATTGAGTTCTTCATCTCTTTATGCCTGTCCGATGTACATGTATATTATCTATTGGCTGTTTTTTTTTTTTTTGGTTTCCTTTTTTTTGCTTAGGTTATAAAAGTTTGACCTTAACACATTTAAAATGGTAGGAAATAATTCAATTATGATCCTTCATACAAATTTTTCGCCACTATTTGTTGAGGACATCAAAATGCTCATAACATAAAGACAAACCATATTGAGGTTTCCTACTTTTTAAAGAAAAAAAAACACAGAAAATTTCAATTTAATGGGGAATGTTTATTATCATTCGAAAGAACATTCTTTGGCATTTCCTTTTTTAAGACTTCTCTTTCAAATGTTGGCCGCGGCTACGACTCAGATGGTCCATCCGTTGCGTCCAATTTTCAATGCCTCAGAGCATTTCGACTGGTAACTGACGAATGACAAGCGTGATGTTTTGCTCCTAGGCCTGAATCGAAGCGGAATTGTTCGCAAAGGCTTAAGACTTTACATTTTCCTACAGCAAAAAGTCTAACAGTGTGTTATCCCACGATCTTGGTGGCCAATCGACCGGCTCAAAACGTGAAATTATCTGCTCATCGAAGTGTTCTCTCAATTAATCCATTAATTGATGCGATGTGTGGGAGGTGGCGCCGTCTTGTTGAAACCTAATGTCAAATAGTCGGTTATTATGGCGCAATAACGGTCGCCATTGAAGGTTACGTTCTCACCAGCATCATTTTTGAAGAAATATGGACCGATGATTTCACCGGCCCACAAACCACAGCAAACCGTTGTTTTCCCTAAATAAAATGGCAGCTCTTGAATCTCTTCAGGTTGTTCTTTGTCCCAAATGCGTCAATTTTGCTTGTTTACATACCCATTGAGCCAGAAATGGGACTCATCGCTGAACAAAATTTGGCTCGAAAAAATCGGACCTTCTTGGAACTTTTCAAGAGCCCTTAGAGCGAAGCGATGCCACTTGGGAAGGTCGACCGGCTTCAGTTCTTGCAGAAGGTGGATTTTGTATGCTTTCAATTTAAGATCTCTGCGAATGCCAAACGGCGCCGAATCGCCTCTCCACGGTCTTCGTGTGCACTCTTGCACTCTCAGCTGCCGCCGCTATATTTTCTTCAGTGCGTACTGGACGTGGTCTATTCGGTCGAATATTATCGAATAATGAATGCTGAGTCCCAAGGTGGGTAATGGTGTTGCGAATAGTACACTCAGTGGGCAGATTATGTTGACCATAAGTTGAGCGAAGCGCGCGAAACACATTCTTTACAGAACGTGAATTTTCGTAATAAAATTGAATAATTTGTAAACGTTGTTCAAGCGGAAGTCTTTCCATGATGAAATGCCAAACAAAACTGAACAAAAATAACATGACAACTTAACTAGCGTCTAAATATTACGCACTTAATAGTTGTTGGTTAGTAAAAAATTGAATAATACAACAACAGATTACATGGCAGACGTTGGATCGGTTGGTAGAGCACTCGCCTGTGATGCCAGAATCCGTCTTTTCGATTCCTGGCAAAAGAAGTCTGATGAGGAGATGTGGTGATCTCCGAAACAGCTGTCACTTCTACCAATTTTTCTTTGTTGTATAACAAACCATTCAATTAAAAATAAGTTTTCTAACAAAAATAGGCCTTTGAATACAGCTCATTTACTTATAAATTTAATTGTATTTTCATTTATTTTAATTTAATTTATTTGTTTTATGCCTTTTTATTTCATTTTATTTACTTTTTTTACTTTTTGCTCTTTGCTTCATTATTTAATATAATTTAATTTTATTTACATATATTTTATTTCAATTCATATCTCATATGTCTTTTGAATTGATTTTATATTATTTTTTTTTTTCGTATTTATTATTATTTTTTGTGACCCCTCTTTTTCATTGCCATAAATCCATATTTGGACCGGGAATTCTGCCGTAATTGTCATTTTTATTATTATAAAGTTTTTTATATATTTCAATAAATATTTTTAAACATTAATCTCACTGACCGTGAATCACTGTCAAACAAGCCATTTGCACCTTATTTCGCCAGTTCTTCAACTGGAGTATTCAAGACAAATTGATTTTTTTTACCTTAATCCGCTGCTGCCAGTGGGCAAGTGCGATAAGTCAACTGCGTTGAGTTGTGACCTTTACGAATTTTTTACTTACGCGCAACACTTGCCATATATGTACATATGTAGATTAATGTTAGTTGAGTGCGAATTTTGATGGCTGACACACTGCCAAGTCAACTGGCCAAGCGATTAGGCGGCTAATAAGACAGCAGCGCGCAGCAGAGAAAGAAGTCAACGAACGTGACTAACAAAATTTTGCAACTTTTTTGTGTTGTGATTTGCTAATTTGAAAATTTACTGCCGCAGATGTTTTGTACCAACAACAACAAACAACAACAACCAGTCAACAATTAATAAATATTTGCGTGTGGGTGTTTTTGTGCATGTGTGGGCAACGGAACTTCCGGCCTAAGCAGCGTAAACGCTCAACAGCAACAAAAATTGCAAAATTAATCCATACACACACACACACACTCATAGCCACACATACATATTGGTTTTGATGTTTATTTGGTAAACTCGCAAATTTTCGCTTTTACGGCTTGTAAATTTTATTTTGGCTAAAATACTTATTACAAGTATGTATGCATATATGTATGTATGTATGTATGTATATGGAATTAATTGAAAATAATTTCTTATATGCACATATTTGGTTGTTTATAGCTTCGAGGTGGAGGCTTGCATGGAAGGAAGAGTGACTGGCAAATATTAACAATTTTAATCTATTTCAGAGATTATGACACACACGAATCTGGTTATTTACATACACGATATTAAAATTTCCTGTTTGATGTCAGTAAACATGGTATTTGGCAGTGTTAGGCAGCTGCAAGCAATATACTTGTAGGCTGGCTTCCTCTTTGATATTTGAGTTCCTTTAATTAACGCGATTTTAATTAAAGTTTGTTGCGAAGCTTCCAAAGTCTTAGATTTTTGTATTTGCTCTTGTAGCAAACTCTGTGTGCTTAGTCTATCAGAAACTACTCAGATTTTAAACACAAATGATTTTCTGTATCAATGCCCAAGCTTCCAGCATTTCAGCGTTTCAGCAGGTCTTGTTTTCAGTTTCAAAGATATGAGAGGGGAAAACCTACTTTCGAAAATAAAACTTTTCTATAAGTTTGATCTCGCTCCAGGACGCCATAATAATAAAAGTTTTATAATTACAGTGTAATATTTATTATGAGAGAACGATAGTTTGCATTTAATCGAATTATTGCCCATCACTAGCAACTACTTCCTGAAGAACTCTTCAACTTTACGAAGCTATCTACGAATCAACTCAATTTTTAGTATCATCATATGATGTAAACAGCTGATCCGACATGTGACATTGACAGGAACAGCTGTTAGTCGAATGCCGCAATGTGTGGTGAATAAAGCAGGGGAGTATTATTTCCAAATCAAATGTTTTTGTATACATTTCATTGCAGCCATTTCATGTCTTGATGGTTTTTTTTTTTTTCAGAAGAATAATTATTTTGTCTTGTCTGGAGTAATATTGAGTGCGTGTTTTCTTCAGAGCTCGACTCAACGCCATCAGCTGTGTTCGTAAAAGGGTTGCCGTTATATTTTCGCTTGAATTAAGTAACTCGTAATACACCACACTCAGCTGTTCTCGCAAATGACGCATATTTGGCACAATTATAGGTATTTTTTAATAAATAAAAAAATATGCGATATGCGAAAAAGATATGCAACGAAATTAAAAATATGATAGATTATTTTTTTCTGATTGAGCAGCCTAATTTGTCGGTTATAATCAGCGAATTATAAGATAAGCCTCATTCAGGCCATTTTTTTCAAAATGTTGGTAGCATTTTTGTACACTTAGACTGAGTTTACACACGAATATGTTTGTCGCTTTTTATCGTCGATTTCTCTTTTCCTGTTGCCAGCCATGTTCACACGGAGAGACTCTGTCTGAGCAATTTTTTTGCATTTCATTTTCTTCATTCTTAAAAAAAAATTTCAATTTCCATACTTACCACATTCATTCGTTTAAAATTTGAAACAGCTACAATGACTGTTAAATAAAAACGAAAGGGAATGTCAAAATCTACACAAACAAATAAGATAACAAAGCGTGTCTCTTCGTCGTCGCCCTCTCCCCTACAAACTAAGTGTCGCTTCGACAGAAGTATTCGTGTGTAAACTCCAGTCTTAATAATTTTTCTACAAAATATTTTTAGTATTTTTTTTTCTTGTGAAATACAAAATTTTACGAATGGAAAGTAAAATCCTAAAATCAGCCGAAAATCAACCATCAAAAAAAAAAAATGGAAAGAAAATAAAGGCGATATACATACCTACATATATATATAAGTAGGCCTAGTTGTAAAAACACCTGTCTGCTATTTGGTTTCATACATACGTATTTATGTGTATTCGTATGTGCCACAAATGTATTAAAACAACTTGCAGCATGCCACATGCGGCTTTAAACCCGTAAATATATTATTAAAAAAAGTTTCTAACAATAAAGGTATAAGGTATGTATGTGTGGGAAGTTTTGCTGCAAGCGCCACGCACTTTTTACTTCTTACATATGTACACACATACGCGTATCTTTAAAAAAAAATTGCTAAAAAAAGTTACATTTATATGTATGTAAATATGTATTTTGTGCTACATTTCGGGTGCGTAGCGCTTTTCGCCGAGGCGTTCACTTGTTGCTATTGTTGTTGGTTTGCTAAATTGTTGTTTTTTATCTACGCCGCAGCTCAGAAAGTAGGTTGCATTTAAGCAAAATGCCAAGTTGTTAAGTTTTTTGTTATTGTTTTTGTGTGTATT
Source organism: Neoceratitis asiatica (assembly GCA_030068015.2). NCBI lineage: Eukaryota > Metazoa > Arthropoda > Insecta > Diptera > Tephritidae > Neoceratitis > Neoceratitis asiatica. The sequence goes on from CM061526.1 coordinate 90,398,083, forward strand.
CTGCACACCACACACTCTCTTCTAATTCTTCTGATTTTTTTACGCGCCATTCATTGCCATTATCTCGCTTCTTTAGTGTGTTTCAACAACAGCAACAACAATAAGCGTTTTTGTTGTGCTTAATTTGCCGCCTTTTTGTTGTAATTTGCACACTTTTTTCGGTTTTCTTTTTTTAATTTTTGGTTTTGTCCATTTGCTTGCCATCAACATATTCGATTGTGGGTAAAGGAAAAATGCGCTTCTTACTGTTGTTGTTGGGGTTTTTCTATTTGCCTTTTTACAACTTGCAACAACTTGCAACAACAACAAGTACGTAAACCACACCTAATCCACTTTTTCGTATGAGTGCGTTCTTCGCTTTAGCTTTTGCTGCCTGCTGTTTTTTGCCACTGCAACAACAATGTGTTTACTTGAGTGGGTGCCAACACACACATAAAGACATACATATTGCTGCTTGCACATATCTAGCGCTGCACAAGTGCAGAGTTATCACCAGCTGTGTTCATAAATATGAGAAAATCAGCAATTTCTAATGTGCCATAAGCATATTCATACAGATCAGATGTACATATATACATTAACCCTATCTGTACCCTATAGCGAAAGTCCACCGTTGGTCTTGCACGGGAAAAATATGTTTTCAGTGACTTTGGTCTCTGCTTATAAGGAAATCGTGTTGGCATCGCCATAAATATGTTAATTTTATTGTTGCTGACAACTACATGACATAGTCATGTCATGTTATTAAAATCACATTAATGACATTACCATCGGTGGTGACCAATTTCCCTACTGGGTATTTATGAACTTAATTCTCTACTCACACATACCCATAGAGACTTAATCGTAAGCAGTAAGCCCTTGACAAAATTCGCGGCAACGCACATCCATCCACATTCATAAAAAGCATTCAGGTATGTATGTAAACGTTTAGCTTGCGCTTTTTCTCACTTACGACATATATAAGTACATTTCAGCAGTTCAATGCTTTGTAACGATAATGGGCTTAATGCCACCAAAGCGATTTGCTTAAGTGCTGTGATAAAAATTACAAAAAAAAACACAGAAAGGAGTATAGTTGAGCATATGTGTATTGGTAGTTGGAATTTTTTAAGTAAAAGGTTGCAGAAAAAGAAATAAATATTTTTAAATGCGGGAAAATGGTTAGAGGTGAACAAAAAATAAACTAAAAAAATTAAATATAAAATGTTTATCTCTCTCTTGTGAAACACAGAAATGGATCCTAAATGTATGCTATGATTCATTGAGTCCATGCTTTAAAAGATTTTCTGAAAATCACGGCATACGTTTTGGCGCCATTCATCGATGTCCATAAGCTTCATGTATACATTTTTAAAAGTAAATTTTATAGGCAAATTTTAAGTTAAAAAACATTTTTAAGTAATATTTTATATTTATAATTATAATTTACTTTAATTGAGCTCAGATTAACCCATAAGGCATCTTAATTTTCATAGCCAATACTTGCCCTCTTAGTTTTTAAAACTAAATTAAGTCATTTTAGTGTAGGAACAGAACAAGCTGTAGCTGATTTAAGGTGACATAATGTCGCAAACTCCATTCTGTGTTTCAAAACACAAGCATAGAGGATCCCCTAGAAATCCACGATGCAATTTAGGCTTGGACTCAATGCTGGCCATTTTAATACAGTGATTTTGCTGCCGTTAAAAAGTCTTATGTGACCTGTGCCGTGTGGATTGAAGCGTTATCTAGTTATCCACTGATAGATCCAATTATCGTCATAAATATAGTTGAATTCGATTACCTCACTGTCCAAACGGTCTATGCTAGCGTTCATTTGAGTGAATATTATAGAGGCCTTTGCTTCGTATCAGAATACAGCCTATACTATCAAGAAACCACCCTCAAAGCTTCACTTGTAGCAGAACCGCCATTTCACCCCAACATTTTTTGTAGCTATCTGGACCGTCTTTGTTAAATTTTTTTGGTCACTAAAGACGGTCCGCAATTGATTTTGTTTTGAAAATTCGAAACCAATGGCTTTGATTTAGACATCCTGGAGGTATGTTCATTTAAAATTTGACCGATTCTATTTTTGTTTACTTGCTGGCCCAAATGAACTCTTAATTGTTCGGTGCTCATTGAATCCTCCACTGTTAGACGTCGAATCTGCTGTTTGCACCGATCATCAATATTGGTTTTTTGTCCGCTGCTTCGCTCTGTACTACATATAATAAACTTTTTTTTTTTTTTCTAAGCCGGTTTATTCTAGTTGCAATCTCAGATATTTTGGTATGGTTTTCGTGCATTTCTATTGTTATTCCTTGCTTCTGGACGGAAAACTATTCCTAGGAGGCCTTTATGGCTAATGACTCAAATAAATATGTACAAATTTGACATAATTCATTAATTAAATGTACTAAAAATGGTATTGCAGGCAAATTTCCACATTTAAATGATTCGAAATTCTTTGAGATTTAGAATAAAAAAAAACAATCTGATACTTTTCCTAAATTTTTTTGTTTTTACAAAAAAAAAAAGGATATTTTTTGTGATTTTCCACAAGTCTACATTTCATCAGCTATTTCTTTCACACAAATATATTTTAGTTCATTAGTCTTTCAGGATAACTATGGGATTTTTCGAAGAACTCGTTACTTGCTATCTCTTAAAAATTAGATATTTATCAAATAGTAAAAGTTTTAAAGTATAAATATTTAAATAAAACCTAAAAATAATGTGCATAATATAAATGCATGTAATCAAAAAAGGAAGAAGGGCTGACTTCATGCCATGCCGAAGTCTTATAACTTTCATGAACATATATAATTAAATTGCAAAACGCAAAATTCGATTTCGATGATTTTCGGTGTCAATCTAAACTTGAATTTTCGTTTGTAGAAAACCAAATTTCACGCTTCTAAATTTTTCGAAGTTTTAAAAAAAGCCTTACAACTGAACAAATCGCTTCGTGGGAGCTATATGTTATAGTCGTGTCTGTGCAGTTCACTATGTAAGTGTAGAATACCAAATTTCCCCTTCTTGTGTACTTTTTGACCGGATTTATAACGCGAAATTTCAAATCTGAAAGATCTATCGTATATGTGCTTTAGTGCTCTGATCTGTTCGGTTATGACAAATGATAGTTTAAAAGAATGGGTGCATCTTCCTACCAAATTGAGTTGAAATATCTCAAAATTCTCAAAATCAGATGGACAGACGGACAGATCGACAAACGGACATGGCTAAATCAATTCAACTCGATATTCTGATACAATCGCTTTAAATTTCGTTGGGTCTATCACTTCTGCTTCTCGTACTTACATACTTCAGGCCAAAGTTAATATACCATTTCATGTACAAGAAAGGCATACAAATTATATTAATAATCTCGCCACCTTCCGTAAGTGTTTCCACAAATTATCTACTCCTTCATTTGTGTGCATACATATATGTACTCGTAATTTCAATTGTTTGTTCAAATAGTCATTTGCGAATGACACGTGTATATAACCGATTGTTACCCATATTATTACCACATACATATAAACAGACAAATGACAGTTGTTTTATTAGCTGTCAGGCGAAAATTCAATGAGGCTGACACGCGATGACTGCCGACGTGGCGTCTGCCATTGCAATCAACCAAACAGCGAATGCTTGTGAGCGCATCAATTGAAATCAGCTGATCTGCGCGGAATGTTTTCCAATACAGCAGTCTGTACAGCATAAATGCAATTTCTGTACAAACCATGTGAATATGCGAATAATTGATATATCAAACACTTTGATACTATACACGGCGACTCTTGTAAACTTGTGGCAATTTTTTTTTTCATTTTTTCATAATTTCATATAAAAATTTTTACACTGTAAACAGTCAATTTTACAAGTTGACGGCATGTTGCATTTAATAACATATACATACATATGAACATATGCACCAATGCATTTTCTAATTGACTTTACGACCGCAGCTGAACGTATTCAGCAGCACTAGCTTGTTCAATCGCTCACTCGCTCGCTCGCTCGCTTATGCTGCGGCTCGTAGACCGCGTGGGAGTCAATTAATTCGTTTTGCTTGAACTTTGGATGGGAATTTTGCAGCGGAGACGGCGTTGTGATTGAATCACTATGCGAATGGCATTAAATTTATTTATTGACTTTAATAGACAACACGCTGATGGCAGGCGCTGATTTTATTTCCCCTCTCTGCACTGCTCTAACTTAATTTGCCTTACGTGAGGTGTTTGGCGAGTTCACATATTTACATGCATTTTACGTGCATACAACTAATTATTGCAAGTTTAAAATTTTTTATATTTATACCTCAAATGAAAAGATATTTATTTGCCCGTTCAATGCAATCAAGTGCGAAAGTGATTTGTTTAATAAATAATCATTTGTAAATATTTACATTTACATGCTGTAGAAAATAAGTTAGCTTCCGTAAGAATTCTATTTAACTGAATTGACGAAGCTCTCGCTGTATAAATTTAACTTTTTATAATTTTCTTGACTAAAACCTAACAAGCTCGAATCCCTGATAGCCATACACCTCGAATTCCGGTTTCATTTAACTACTGCAGTGTCGATCATGGTATCCTTAACACTTTTACCGATAAACTAATAGCGGTAGTTAGGGTATTTTGTGAAGATCCAAGAACTCAAATGTTCGAGTGTATTTAGGCAACATATGAACCCCAGCAAGCTTTAGCATAATTGGAAGGGAGTGCAGAGCGGAGCTTGATGTATATGGCTTAGCATTTGTTCACAACCTCTCCATTGGGAATACGGCTGATCCAAACAATTTCAGACTTCAGAGATCTCTGGCAAATCCAGCAATGCTAGCCATGCTTTCTACTTTCTCTACTTAATTCCGTTAGGGTTCTCATTAAAGGGGTGTACTTGGCGCAGTTAGATTTTGCAACCCCACCCCAAAAAAAAAAAAAAAAAATACAAATAAAAAAAAAGACTTGCACGCCTTACATTTCGACTGGGGATATTGAAGTGTGATCTTTCCAAGAGCTTAGAACAGTCGGCTGATCCCTTTACAATATTGAACAAAACAGTGGCAGTGAGGAAAGAGAGTCTACTACTCTGAGGTTATATAGGGTGATCCACTTCGAAGTTCCCTACTTTTTTAGGGAAAAACACAGAAAATTCAAATTTAATGGGGAATGTTTATTATCATTCGAAATAACATTCTTTGGCATTTATTTAATTATGATGATCTCTTTCTCTTTCAAATGCGGCAATTTTGCTTGTTTACATACCCATTGAACCAGAAACGGACCTCATCGCTGAACAAAATTTGGCTCGAAAACATCGGAACTTTTCAAGAGCCCATAAGGTGAAGCGATGTTGCTTGGGAAGGTTGAGCGGCTTCAGTCTTGCACAAGCTGTATTTTGTACGATCTTGTAAGATCTTACGATCTTGTAAGATCTTACGATCTTGTAAGATCTCGACGCAAAATGCGCCAAGTCGTTCCATACGTCAGTCCGAGTTGCTGCGAATGCCAAACGGCGCCGAATCGACTCTCCACGGTCTTCGTGTACACTCTCAGCTACGGCCTATATTTTTTCTTCACTGCATGCTGGACGTGGTCTATTCCGTCGAATGTTATTCAATAATGAATTTTGGATCTCAAGATGGGTGATGATGTTGCGAAAATCTTGAGATCATCAGCATATGGAAGAAATTTAGATGTAAGAAAGCACGAACTGGCTTCATTGATGAACAGCAGGGGGCCTAAGGTGTAGACTTGAGGTACGGCCGAAGTCCTATAAAAGGTGGGATGAGACATTGCAACTTCACAGAATGTATTAGATAGGTGAAATGTTATCCTTTGAAGAAAATTAGAGTGAAAACCAAAACTAAATAATTTGGAAACTACGACTTTGCTCATGTATATAAATAATATTTATTCTCCAAGCAGGTGGCACCACTCTCAAAAGTCATTCAAGTTCACTGAAACACTATGTGTTTTTATAAAGCAAATAGTTCCAAATATTGTAATCTGTATAGTCGTATATGTACATACAAATATTTATACACAATTTATATCATATTAAATTTTGATTTCCATGAAATTCAATTACTTTTCAACCCGGCAATTGGGCTAAGCTTGTCAAACAGACAGACAGACAGGCAAAAGAGCTTAATTCATATATAAATAAATAATTGCAGCTAAAAAATAATTAAATAAAGCAATAATAAAATATGATGAAAGGTTAAAAATATGTTTTCGTTTTAAAAGATTTTATTTTCGAACCATAAATGGGCAGAAGAAAATTGTATGCACGTACCATAACCAATTATGCACTTTTATGATCGCATGCGTGTGTGTGCCGATGCTATGCGTCTGGCATATCAAGTTCGATTTGACGTATGTATGTACGCACGTGTGCATTGTTGACTATTCAAAAATTTACATATTTTTGCAATAATGTGCAGAGAAATGTGCTTTGTTCATACTTCTCATAGTCACCAGGTTGACTAACTGACTAACTGCCCAAGTGAATATATAAAATATTCAAATTGACAAAGATAAATATAAATATATTCATCAGTTGGCAATGCATCAAACTCATCGTTGCAACTTCGTACGTCATTGACAATTGCAGTTCAGCGGCATCGTCACCGTGCTGGAAAGCCATAATATTTAATGGTACGATGAATGGAGGTTTCTCCCCTCTCACGTTTGCCTTCATTGATGAGGCTGCGTTTAGCTGTGTGTACGTGTGTTGAATTGGCAGTTCTGTTTTGAAAGCACTTTGAAGTACTTCTCAAAGTAAAGTGGTTGAGTGATTGGAAAAATATATATGAATTTATGCTTATACATATATACTTATACACAAAGTATTGGTTTATTTTATTTGATTTGTTTATGTTCTTTTCCTGATGAACCTTTTGAGGAAATCAATCACAAATTGAAATCGAAATGAAAAGTTGGAGATTCGGCAAAGAAATTCATTGTATAATCACTAATAAATGTAAGAACTGTTACAAGTGCATTGATAATTATGTGCATATATGTATGTAAATGAGTTGCAAGTGATTTATTCGTGAATATAATATTTCTTATCTGCCAAGCCAGCATTCAAGGCTAATATAAGATAGCTTTTGTGCTTGTATATTTGTATTTAAATACTAGAACATTCCAGTCATACGTTTTTATGGTTTTCTATATATATTTGTTCTTCAATATAAATGTTATAATTGGTATTGTAAAGCTACCGGCAGGAGGTTAAGAATTCTAAGAAATTTTAACTAAGCTACAAATAGATCGCTACCTGAAGAGCTAAGCATTTCACATAAATTGAACCAAGAAATTTATATTTTCAATTAGCTCAGTACATGATGGTCCACACGTGCTTTAAGAGGAGATTATGGGGCATATAACCAATCCAACTACTCCAGTAAATGATAAAATTTGAAAGAAATTTGAAGAGACTGGATTGGTAGAGACATTGTAAGGCGGCCCGTGCATCATCGTTTTGTTCAATATATAGCTGCTCAAATATAGCTGCTGTAAGTGAAAGTTTTGCCGAAGACCCGCGTTTGTGAGAACATGTAGTCTCAAGAGTTGGGACTTTCTTACGGAACATTTTTCCGGTTTTTTGCACTTGGACAGCTCACACAACTTTTTGTGGGGCTACACAAATGATCGTATTTATGCGGATAAACCTTTAACTGGAGATGCAGGTCCAGAAATCGTAAATTTCAGGCATTTTCAATATTTTTTTAAGGTGATAATAATTAACTACAATATTTCAACTTTGTAGATATATTTTTCAACTTATATTGAAAACAAACAAAAAATAGAAAATTAAAAAATTATAACTTTAAATATTTTAAAATTAGTCCTGAAGTTGATCTTCTCAAACAATTGAATGTGGATGGCACAGGAAATTTTGACTCTTGTACTTATTTGAAGAATCACAAAAACCATGAAGATTATTAATTTGTACAAGTGTAGCTATATCCTGTACCAAGATTATAAAAAAAAAATTTCGAAAAATTTATGCATTTTTGAATTTCGATAACCGAAGCAAGGCTATTTTTAGTCAGGCTAAAAAAGTAAGAAGTTATCAATCTTCCAACACAAAGACCTTTAGAACCGAAAACACTGTAGATATCATTATACAATTTTAACAGTATATTTTTAAAAGACTATACTTCCGAAATATTAAAAAAATCTATATTTTGAAAATTCTAGACCACCAACCTCCCTTAACCCTTGAGCACCTGAAAACCAGCATTCGTCAAGTTAGGGCCGATATATCGCCAATATGTGCAAAATAAATGATCGAAAATTACCTCAAAAGGATCGGGGTTTGCAAAAAATTCACGAGGGGCGGTCATGATGTAGTATTTCACATATAATGCCAAGGTTCAAACTTTATAACAAATTTCTATTTGTTTTCAATTCTAATAATAATGGACAAACTTAACTGAATTTACCTGGACTTTTTCGAATATATCTGTGCTTAGTCTACTTCTTTCCGTTTCAAACTTAGTAACCGTTTAATATTTCCGCCAACTTTCACAAATATTTCAAGGTCAAAATTAGACAAATCGGCTCAGCCATTCAGCGTTTAATTTTTTATTTATATAAATATAGTATATTCGAAGTTATTCTAGAATCATTCCAAAATGAAAGTAAAAAAAAAAAATTATAGAGACAGGGTACTTTTATATTTCAAAAATACAAAAAAAAAAGTTTATTTTTGAGGGTTATCTGGTAGAAAAGATACGGCGTTAATGTTTTTTTTTTTAATAAAATTCAAAAATTGTAATTTTAATTACATTTTTTTTTGTCTATTAAACAGATTGTTTACAAGCTAATTGAAAGCAGAGGGGAAAAACCTTGAAAAGTGGTAAATCTTAAACTTAAGCTTGTTTCTCATAAGCTTTGAGGCCAACAGTGCGTATACGTAACCTTAAATTATATGCAAGTTTGACCTAAAAAAAAGCTATGGAATAAATAAACCCATGAAACATTTAAAGAATCTCTCGAAAATAAATAATGAAATTAAGAAAAAACTTCGCGTCCTCGCTCTGAATCTGATATATATATTTTTTTTTGGGTCAAAACCCCAAATATCTAGCAAAATAATGAATTAATCTCGTTTGAATGACTTCTGCGAGCAAAACCGCTTTTAAAATCCCGGAGCAATTGAAAGATGATTCTCCAAACTGGCTTTTATTTATGTGTTTCTCAAATAAATACTTGAATTTGCATTTTCTTGGTGAACATCTTAGTAGCAAAATACATATGTACATATGTTTTGTGCAGCATTTGTGAATTTGAAAATTTATGGAATTTCTCAGACAATTTTCATAACAGCCTACACTCATATGAGTAAAAGCTTAATAAAATAATAAGAAGAAAAAACAGATAGACATAAATTGAATGTGACATGTGTAAATTCACTGTCTCTATAGAAATATATGCACATAAATATATGTATATATTGTGTGCAAATACGAATGCACATATGTATATATGCCTCTAGATATGTTACATACACCTGTGTGAGGGTGCGGTGGTTTATTGACTTTACACTGAATGCATGAAGGTGGATATACTTACAGTTATATATATATATTTTTGCATACATACATACATAATGTATATATGCATGTCTATGAATTTGTTTACTGCACTGATGCAGGAAGTTCATTTACGATTTTTCTCTTCTCGCATATAGGTGTTCATAGGCACACAAAGAAATGTGTAATTCAGTGACCTCCCTGGCTGACAATATTTTTTTGTTTAATTTTTTTTATTTTAAATTTTTTTTTTATAAATCACTTTGATTACGTTGTCACACTCTGCTTATAATTTTTATTAATTCATGTATGTAAATTGTAAATTGACTGCATGTTGTTCTTGAACTTGTGCAACTTACAATGTATAAATTCATATATATCTATATATATATACACACACACATACATATGTCGGTATGTCGTATATGTTTATAGTGAAATGTAAATTGTCGAGGTCGTAACATATCACTTGAGCATGAAGTAACTGATTGAACAGGCCAATTGAATTAGACTTGGTGCAAGATTCACTGAGATATCATTTCAGAAGGAATATTTAACTCAACAAAAAAAATTGGAAAAAATAGAACTAGATTAAATTTTGATATTTTCTTGGTATGCATACTGGAAACTCCCTCTTCGCCATGCTCTTCAAAAGAAGGAGAAACACCGCTGTAGCTTCTCTCAGTAGTAGAGTTGCCACCTGACTGAAAAGTCAATTTTAATTTAATTTTTGTTATGAATTAATTTTTATTTATTTATTTTAAATGTAATAATTATTGAGGTTATGAGCTTCTTATATAAGTTTGCATTGTTAATGCCCAAAATATGAGAAACAAAAATTATTATGACAAAATATTGCAAAAAAAATATAAAAAATATATCTAATGTAACTGCCGAGACGCTGCAAAACGATCATGCGCGCTCATCAATAGCATACTAATCAAAATTAACGTGGCCTCAAACCCATATTGACACCATTCGTAGAGAGCAGAACCAAATTCATTATAGGGCGCACCTCCTCGCCCAATGGCAACAGCTCAAAGTGTCTTAAAATCTTACAAATTGTGCTTTTCATCTCGAACATGGCAAACTTCTGACCGACGCAATTACGTGGACCCGCACTAAACGGTACATAAGCGAATGTATTGATCTTTTCCGTCGTCTCTCCAATAAAACGTTCCGGTATGAATTTGTCGGCGTCAGTGAAATAGTCGGGATCACGTAAGGCATGATAAATCATAACAGTTACATCCGTGTTGGCCGGATAGAGTTTACCATCTGTGTGCAATTTTAAAATTTTTATGAAAATTAATATAGTATTTGAAAAGCATTTTGGTTTGGTAACAGCGTAAATTCCATACCTAAATAAATATCCTGCTCAATGTGGCGTCCGATCGAAGGCACTGGCGGATACAAACGCATTGACTCCTTTATCACACATTCCAGATATTTCAGCTGTTGCAGATCTTTTAGCTCGATCGGTCGTTCCTTATCATCGCCTAGAACCGCCTGTATCTCCTCGAAAACCTTTTGCTGCACATCGCTGTGGCGCGACAGCAGATAACAGGTGAATGAAATACCGCTAGTTGTAGTGTCGTGTCCCTCAAACATGAAAGTATCCACCTCTTCACGTATATCGGCATTAGAGAGTGGTTGACCCTCCGTCTTAGCCTGCAAGAGCATATCCAAGAAGGCAGTGTGTTTCTTGTGTCCTAACACTTCATCATCATTTTCATGTTGACTTCCGTTATTTGACTTGTTCACACAGCCAGTATTATTCAAAGTTTCCGCCAATTGCTTGCGACGCTCTTCAATAACATTTCCAGTGAAGTCGTGCATTACCGCAATGCTGCTTTGAAGTTGTTTGTAGCAATTCGGTGCACTTAGACGTAACCAGAAATCATAGCGCTGCAAGGGAGCGATGAAACGCGCCGAAGTTATGGCCGAAACGCTATCGGAGGTAGCGAGGTTTTAAAAAGTTTCTTTCATTTTATCTCTTATTATTGTTTTTGTACTTACGTCCGCACTGCCTTTACGTAAGGTAAATTCGGTTGCAATTGTGCGTTGATCGTGACACCCATGGCTGTTTCTGTAAAAAAAAAATTTGTTATTTGAAGACACAATTTTTCTTTCAATTTTCTGCCACTATTTTAAGATATACTACCTGCAATCACATCCATTGCCATCGCACATATAAATGGATAAATATCCAACACAGTTGCACCATCAGCTCTCGGCCCCAACAGTTTCACCATAACATTACTTTGCCTGTCGAACACGCTGACGAATTCTTCCAAAATATTAAAATGAAAAGTGGGCGTAATGATTTTTCGTCGACTACGCCATTTTGGACCCGTGCTTAGCAAGAGACCCTCACCTAGCCAAGTACTAAGCAGAGAGTATAGATTATTTTTCATCAACACTTTTTGGCTGCTCAACAGTGGCTCCAAAAATGCTGGATCGGCTGTTAGTAGCGTCGCTCGATTGAAAATCCACAAACTGCAGGTTTTACCGTGCTCTTCCAGCGCTGATCTGGTGCGCTCAATCATAACTGTTGAGTGTTTTTGTTAAATTGAAAAATAGTTTGAATATTTATTAAATTATTTTGTTAACAAAATAATTTTTTTTAAATATTTTATCTCTTTATACTACCATCCGGTGATGCATTGAGCAGACGATACGTAGCGCCAATAATTGGCAGACACGGAATCTGTTTTATGCCATTTTTTGTGAAAATCTTATTATGTCGTCTCTTTTTTAGATAATCAACGATTATTAGGAGTATCGCTAGGCCTAACAAAAGTGTTGGAAACATTTTGTTCTTTTTGAACTCGTACCGGTCGGTCGACTGATTTTAGCGCAACTAAGCGAAAATAGAAAGAAAAATAGCATTCTGTAGATAATTTTAAAACTTTGATTACAAAAGTATATACAAACATATATATATTGCAATAAAATTTTACGATGAGAGAATTCGATAAGATTCTACGCTTTCATCGGTCAAAATACTAACACAAAAATGTTGGAGTGTTATTAAAATGAATTTTGTTTAAATTTTTTGAGTGATATGATTCTAAAACTCTTGTATTCTATAACACTGTTATTTAACAGTTTACTGGAATAATATTTTATTTCCTTTGTTAATTTAATAGTATTCAGCGTATTCAACAAAAAATTTCATTCTTTCAATTATTGTTCTATCAATAACATTCATAATATCTATTATTCTTACCCCAAACAGGTTCAAATAATCTTTGTATGAAATAGAAATATTGATAAATTCTATTCCATTCTTATTTTAAATACGTTTCTAAAATATTTTAAAATGAATTATTTCGTGACTCTTTAAATTGGTCCCCCCACATTTTATTATGATTGTGCTAAATTTCGGATAATACGATAAGTTAATCAGCTAGAGATTAATTATATTCCGATTGAAGTACATTACAAAGAGTGATCCACTTCGGAATTCCCTACTTTTTACAACAAAAAAAAACAACAACAAAAATTCATATTTAATGGGAAGTTTTTATTATCATTCGAAAGAACATTCTTTGGAATTTATTTTTTGAAAATTACCTATTTCAAATGTTGGCTACGTCTCAGATGGTCCATCCGTTGAGTCCAATTTTCGATGACTCGTTCGAGCACTTCGACTGTTAACTGGCGAATAACTCGCGTGATGTTTTGCTCCAAGGCCTGAATCGAAGCGGGATTGACCGCATAAACTCTACACATCCCCACAGGAAAAAATCTAACGGTGTGATATCACACGATCCTGGTGGCCCATCGACCGGCCCAAAATGTGAAATTATCTGCTCACCAAAGTGTTCTCTGAATAAATCCATTCATTCATGCGATGTGTGGAAGTGGCGCCGTCTTATTGAAACCATTTAGCGGAGATCACGAGCTTCAATTTCAGGCATAAAATAGTCCGTCATCATGGCGCGATAGTGGTCGCCATTGACGTTTACGTTCTCACCTTCATCATTTTTGAAGAAATATGGACCGATTATTCCAGCGACCCACAAACCACACCAAACCGTTGTTTTTTCTAGATAAAATGGTAGCTCTGGATCTCTTCAGGTTGCTCTTCGTCACAAATGCGGCATTTTTGCTTGTTTACATAATCATTGATCCAGAAGTGGGCCACATCGGTGAACAAAATTTGGTTCGAAAACGTCGGATCTTCTTGGAACTTTTTAGGAGCCCATAGAGCGCAGTGATGTCGCTTGGGCAGGTCGAGCGGCTTCAGTTCTTACACACGCTCTATATTGTACACCTTCAATTTAAGATCTCGACGTAAGATGCGCCAAGTCGTTCCATACGTCAGCACGAGTTGCTGCGAACGGCGCCGAATCGACTCTCCACGGTCTTCGTGTACACTCTCAGCTACGGCCGCTATTATTTCTTCACTGCATGCTGGACGTGGTCTATTCAGTCGAGTATTATCCAATAATGAATGCTGGGTCTCAAGATAGGTCATGGTGTTGCGAATAGTGCGCTCGGTAGGCCGATTATGTTGACCATAAGTCGGGCGAAGTGCGCGAAACACATTCTTTACAGAACGCGAATTTTCGTAATAAAGTTGAATGATTTGTCAACGTTGTTCAGGTGTAAGTATTTCCATGATGAAATGCTAAACAATACTGAACAAAAATAACATTACAGCTTGACACGACTCACGCGTGATCTGTCAAAAAAGGCTATTGAAAAAAGTATCTATACTTGAATATGCCTTTATATGAGAAGTTACAAGTTTAAAAACTACAAATTAGAATTTCCACCAATATGATCAGCGAATTTTTAAAAAGGAAAACTTAATGCAGGTAAAGATCGCGTTTTTCTCATATTTATACAGCAACTACCACTAGATTGTATCTGAAGCAGTATTTTAGTGTTAAAATAACTCAGTAGACAAATATTTACGGAATAATCACTTCTTAAGCCTATAAGTATGCAGTATTCAGAAGCGCTAATACTAATCTCCTTTTGCCAACAGTTACTCAGTTCATCATTTTAAAAGTTTTCATTACTTTCATCAATCTTTATTACACCTCAGAGGTTTTATCTAAAGCAATGAATTGATTGCAATAATTCGATCGGCATATATATTATTTATATTTTACAAATCTTAAATCTATTTATCAATTTTGAAAAGGTATTTCTTCTCTTAACTGCCCCACTGTTCGATCAGCTGTTTTGTGTTGTCATTTTATGCATCGAGTGTGTTCACAAACCTGGTACATATGTACGTACTTCACGAACTGTTTCTATACATTTTTGCTGTTTCTGTATTGTTCTCAGTATTTTTATGAGATTTCTCTGTTTTTATTACAGTCATACACAATTCGTTTTCTTTCTCAACGCTTGCCGTTCGCGGTTTACTACAAATTCTATCTCTATCTACTCATCTTTGTTTGCTTTCTTTGGCTGTGCGTTGTTTGAGTTTATTTATATCACGACAAATGGTCTTTTTATTTATTTCTTTAGACTGAGTTTACACACGAATACTCCTGTCGCTTTGTATCGGCAGTTTTGCTTTTGGTATTTCCCTTCACGTTCACACGGTGAAACTTTTCATGGCAATTTTCTGCCATTCCATTTACTTCCATTTTCGCAATTTGCTACGCACTCCACCCCTATACAAGTTTTTACATATTTTTCAATATAAATCACTATCATATGTATCCAACTGTATATATAGACTGATATATTTACATTTACATATAGAAATTTAAATTTTAAATTCCATAAATTCTCTAACATTCATTTCAAACTTATCATAACAGCAACCATTGAGAGAATATAAAATAAATGTGAAAAGAAATGAGAAATTTTACAGCGACGAATAAGGTAACAGAGCGTGTCAACCAAGCACAACAGTGTCGGTACTCTGCTTTCTTCGTCGTCGCCCTCTCCCCAGCAAGCTAGGAGTCGCTTCGACAAAAGTATTCGTGTGTAAACTCAGTCTTAACACACACAGGCAAGTCAAATGTTTTTCTCCCGCGTTCACATGTATGTTTAAACATACAAATATATGTATGTATGAAAACTTACTTGCACTGTTATTTATTATCAGCACTTTTGCTTTGACGAATTTTCACTTTACTTCACAAATACACTTTTAATTCTTTTTCATTTGTTTCTTTCTTTTGGGGGCAATTTGTAGTTCATCACTCTCTCTCTCTCTCTCTATCTTTCTCTCTTATATATATTTATTTTTACATACACAATATTTATATATATTTTTTCGGTTTTTGTTTTCATTATCTTAATTCTTCTACATGTGTTTTCGACACTTGATTACTTGAGCTACATCAGGCATACATACGAGTACATATGTGTATGTTTATCTGTATGACTCCCCCATATGTGGGTGTATTTGTGCCTATCTATGTGCATGAAAATGTATGCGTTTAATGAATATGCATTGGTCTGTGTGTCTGTGCTCTGCTGTCTGGTGAGAGTTCTAGATACTTTCGTCTATTAGACGGTCATCAGTTGCAAAAGCGGGCATCTTCAAGTGGCAAGTAGATAGCTGCAGTAGGTACAAGTGTCGCGTTGAACGTGTTTATGATATGACTACATCCGCCTCACAGCCGAAGTTGTTTTGAATGAATAAAAACAAAACGCTGCTGCGGCACGTTAGTGAAATTTATTTGGTTTAGTAGATGATTTTTCGCCAAACGGATAGCAAGTGCTGTGTGCATGTGAAGTGGATTTTAGAAGAGATTTTCCTAGAGACGGAAGTGGACATACATATGAAATGAGTTGTAATACAAAATGCATATGTGAATTGAAATTGAAAATAAATATGTGAATAAATGTTAGAAATACATGAAAATTTAAATTTGTTAAAAAATTAAAAAAATTAATAAGGTATAAAAAAAATAGGAACAGTGAAGTAAAATATATTCAAACATATTCAAATAGAATGTAATATAAAATAAATTAATTAAAATAAATAAAAAATTAAGTTAAACTAAATTGAAAGAAGTAAAATAAAATAAATTATGGGTTGTTTTTAATGCAACCTGTATTTTTTTTTTTTTTTGGTTATAAGTAAATAAACAACAACAAAAAATTGGTAGAAGTGACGGCTGTTAAGATAAATTAAAATAACATAAATAATGGATGTTTTTTTCTTGGTCGTGTGATTTTCATTGAGGCAATACTTTTTTCGGAGTCTTTTTGACAGTTCTTACTAGATTCATACTCAGTTTATTTCATAATGAATATGGCCACATTTTCTGCAAAAAGTTATCGAAAATGGGACCTCATGGCTGAAATTTATTCCAGCCATCCGCGGCCTTCACTTGTTCGAAGTAATTTTTATGACATAATGGTATTCTTAATCCTAACATTAAATAACATGTGTTTTATTTCTTCTGGAAAATCGCTAAAAGCATATTTCAACAAAAAATACTAAAGAAAAAATAAAATAATTAAAAAATAATAGAATAAAGTAAAATAAAATTAATAATTTAAAAAATAAATAAAATATTTAAATTACAAAAGAATTTCAAAATTTAATAAAATTAATTTCAACTAAATTAAACTAAAATACATTAAATTAAAGCAAATAGAAAAAAAGAAAAAAAAATAATATAAAATGAAAAAACATAAATTTAAATAAAATTAAATAAAAGTAATATTAAAAAAATGTTAATAATAATTGTTTTCTTTAAAAATTAATAAACTGAAACTGAACTAAATAGAATGTATAGCACAACAACTGATTAGAACCCTTTTTTCAAAAAAAAAATTATAACAACAGCTCTGATTTTTATAATTATTTCTGAAACCAAACTTTAAAAAATTTAAAAAAATTATAAGAAAAAAATTACCAATAAAAATTTAATTAATTAAAGTAAAGTTATTCATTAAATATATAACAAAAAAATAGACTTATAAAATAAAAATAAAATTAAAATTATAATTAAAATTTTATTTAAAATTAAAATTAAAATTAAAATTAAAATTAAAATTAAAATTAAAATTAAAATTAAAATTAAAATTAAAATTAAAATTAAAATTAAAATTAAAATTAAAATTAAAATTAAAATTAAAATTAAAATTAAAACTAAAATTAAAATTAAAATTAAAATTAAAATTAAAATGAAAAAAAAAATGAAAATTAAAATTAAAATTAAAATTAAAATTAAAATTAAAATTAAAATTAATATTAATATTAAAATTAAAATTAAATTTAAAACTATAATTAAAATAAAACCAAAATTAAAATTAAAATTAAAATTAAAATTGAAATAAATATAATAATAAAATATAATTAAAATTAAAATTGAAATTAAAATTAAAATTAAAATAAAATTAAAATTAATATTAAAATTAAAATTGAAATTAAAATTAAAATTAAAATTTAAATTAAAATTAAAATTAAAATTAAATTTAAAATTTAATTAAAATTAAAACGAAATGAAAATTAAAAAAATATAAAATTTAAAGAAATTACTACTAAACAAAAATTTTAGGGAATAAAAAATTTAAAGCTTTTTTAGTTAAAAAGCGTTAAACTTACCAATATTTTCATTGATAATCTGAGCAAAAGAAAAAAACCCAACCAATGGAAAAAATTGTCAATGAAATAATGAAAATTTTTTTTGATGCAAACGAAATATTTTTTCCGTGAAAGAAAAAACATTCTAAATAAAAATTACAAAATTTTTTGAAGTAGCTAAGACTTCAGCAGTTCAGCAGCATCTGTGCATAACAAAAATAGGGCGCTGAAAGCACTTTAACACATTTTTATAGCATAAACATACAGTCTTACATATATATGTATAAAGCAGCGACTGATATTGCATATAGTTCTTTAGCTTACGGAAAAATAAAGTGCATTAAATTCAAATTATACAAAAGGGGGAGAGCAAACAGACGTTTATGTGCGCATACTTTTTTTACTTACATATATACATATGTACATAGAAATGTTTGCTTTTGTGCAGTGTTTAATCCAAGCAGTCACGTAGAAATTCTAGTACTTAGCCGCTTTAACAAAAATATAAATAAACACAGCGAGTGCAGTGCGTGTCTGCCGCATATTTGCCAGCGCTCTAAGATAACATAACCGTCAGATACACAGTGTACGAGTATGTGTGTAGGCAAGTTGTTTAACATACTGTTAAAAAGATAAGAAATAATTATTCACGCATACACATGCGCGCGTGAATATGTGTGTGTGTGTGTTTGCTTTGGTGCACTAATGTAAATAATGAGGAAAAATGTGATTTGTGGCGGTAAATGCGCAAGCATTGTTTAAATAAAACCAAAGTGTATCAGTGTGTTTGTGAATAAAAAGTAAAATAGAATAAATAATTTTTCAAAAAAAAGTGCTACTCCAATAATATACCCACTAAACAAACATTCAACGCTTATCTTGCAACGCGACGTTGCACAATCGTAAATGCGAACGCTACCTACACGACTTTGAATTGTAAATTCTCACTTTTTTTTTTTTAATTGGAAGCAAATAATTACCGCTACTTTGACAATTTTCAATTATGCTCGCCATTAAGGAGTGCCTGATACGCGAAGGTGTTTTGAATTTGACGTCAACGTCAACGGCCAATCATGGCAACGGCACCGCCATACTTGCTGTTGGTGAGGAGGAGAATCAGCCGAGTATGACAGCTGCTGATGCAGGTGTTGCGGCGAAAACCGGCAACTTATATCACAACAACAAATACAATGATTTCAATATTGTCAGCAACAATTTGCGCGCCATTAGTGCGAATTACACCGTTAATAACGATAATAATCGCTATAGGAGCTTTTACGATAGATTAGCAGCAACAACAACAAAAAAACCACCATTGGCACTTGACTCGCAGTTAGCCAAGTGCGGAGAGCAAAGTTAGTAGAGAAACTAATTTATTTGTCTATATATACATATATATATTTACCAGTGTACAGTTGTTTGTATGTTTTCTAACTAAAAAAAAAAACGTGCATAAGTACTTAATTTTATAATATTATTCATTACGTTAGTCATTTATTTATTCCACAATGTTTTCTGTTGTTTTTGTATATGCCTTACTGTAAGTTTCTCACCTAATATGAGGTACCTGCGGCAGTCTAAGTAGTTTTGGATTACATATTTACCCGGTTTCGAGTGATTTTTAAATGATTGTAGCAAAAATACTTAAGTTTCTTGAAGTTGTATACATTAAAAAGGTTTATAAAACTAATTATGTAAACGCTATTAATATATATTTTTTTTAATTTGTTAATAATTTGTCATGGATTACTTTATTTAATTTATTTTTCTTATTTTATTTTAATTTAATTTATTTTATTTTTAATTTAACTTAATTTTATTATATTTAATTTAATTTTTATACCTTTCATGTACATGAAATGATATATCAAATTTGGTCCGAAGTATGTAAGTACCAGAAGGAGAAGAGATAACCCCGTTAAAATTTATACCGATAGTAACAGAATGAAGGGCGGAGCTCCATTTCCGTTTGTCGGTTCGTCCGTCTGTCCATCTGCTTTTGAGAATTTTGAGATATTTCAAACAAGCTTGGTAGGCAGATGCACCTATAGGTTTAAACGATGATTTGTCGGAACCGACGAAATCGCTATACTCTAATATATATACAACCAATTTTGCAGATTTGAAATTTTGTTGCATAAATCCGTCAAAAAAGTACATATGAACGTAAAGTTAGGTATTCTGCGCATACATACTACATATAGATTTTGAAAATAATCGGAATCTGACGACTATAATACATATCTCCCATGCACCCGTATTGTTCAGTTATGAGGTTTTGGGTCAAAAATTCATCCAAGAAGCACCTAGGATCGTGAAATTTGGTATTCTACAGAAATGAAGTCAAGTTAATATTGACACTCATATAGATCGAGATCGATTTCCGCAATTCGCAATAAATTTGATATATACATGAGAGGTATAAAGACTTTGGCGTGGCCAGACAACCCTTGTTGTGGTTTTACTTTACTTTGTTTTAAATTTTTATTTATTTTACTTTATTTTATTTTATTTCATTTTTTCTTTTGTTTCTGATTTTATTTTATTTTATTTTACTTTATTTTTTAGAATTTTTTTATTTGTTTTTTAGTTTACTTATTTTACTTTTAGTTATATTTTTTTTATTTTATCTTCGCTTCACTTCAATTAATTACTTTTATTTTATTTTATTTTTTTACTTTATTATTTTTTTGTTTTTTATTTTATTTTAATTTATATAGCTTTTAATTAATTTATCTTCGCCTCACTTTAATATTATTTTAATTTTATTTATTTATTTTATTTTGTTTTATTTTATTTTAATTATTTTACTCTATGGTTTTTATTAAATTTATTTTTTTTTTAATTTTTAAATTATATATATATTCTTTATTATTATTTTTATTTATTTTATATATTTAATTTTAATTTATATTTCCTTTATTTATTCTTTCTGTTTTTCATTTTATTTTATTTTTCATTTTATTTATTTTATTTTATTTTGTTTTATTTCATTCGTTTATATTTGTCTTTATGAAATTTTTCTATTTTTCCAGTTTTATTTTTTATTTTTTGCTTTATTTTTAGACTTGTGTTTTGTAATTGTGCAAACAATAGATTTCATATCTCATCCACAGGTTGTTAATTGTATGAAGAAACGTGTGTTCTGCACCGCTCACTCTGCACTCAGCTATTTATTTTTATTTTTATTTTTTAATAACTCAGCTGCCTGTCAGTCATTCTAGTTTCCTAGTTTATTGCTCTTAGGTTATAGATCTTAAACTGTTGATTGTGCTTAACATACCTACATACCTACATGCATATACTCGTATATAGGAAATATACATATATAAATAGTACGAGTATATATGTACATACAACTGCTTGCACAACAGCTTTCCAAAGATTTGGAATTTATTATTTCACGCTGTGGTATTTAGGTTTTTTTCGGCATCAGTATTTTGCCATGCTGTCATAGTGCTAATATTTCAACATTTTAATTTTTTTACTTCTCATTCATAATAATTAATTTTCGTTTTGTAGGTTTTAGGTTTCTGAACGTTAGACTTCTTTTCTTGCTTCTTTGGTAATCATAATTGTTCTGGCATGTGTCTATGTAATATTTTATTTATTTCAATGAGCTCATATTAAAAATCAAGTACTGTTATCTCTTGTTAGTATTGAGGGCAAGTAATAATAAAGTGATTTTCTGATTTCATTTTTAGTCTTCTTTTCTGTTTCTTAGCTTTTTTTGGAAATTAGCAAATTTTGTTGTTTCTCAGTTGAAAGGCTAATAATGTTTTGTATGTTTTGATAAATCAAATTTTAATTAAATCAATTTTTCTTTTAAATATGTTACTGTAGCGCAGTGTATGAAACTCCTTGGAGAAAATTGCATTAGCCAACCACTATTACATTCTTAAAATTTAGTGGCAGATTAACTGAAGCATATTTCCTCTAATATAATATGCTTATAGAGACGGGTAATCCATTTCGAGAATCCCTACTTTTCGAAAGAAAAAAACACAGAAAATTCAAATTCATTGAGGAATGTTTATTATCATTCGAAATAACATTCTTTGGCATTTATTTTTTTAAGATTATCTCTTTCGAATGTTGGCCGCGGGTACGATTCAGATGTTCCATCATCCGTTGAGTCCAATTTTCGATGACTCGTTCGAGCATTTCGACTATTAACTGGCGAATGACTCGCGTGATGTTTTGCTCCAAGGCCTGAATCGAAGCGGGATTGTCCGCATAGACCTTAGACTTTACATATCTCCACAGGAAAAAGTCTAATGGTGTGATATCAAACGATCTTGGTGGCCAATCGACCGGCCCAAAACGTGAAATTATCTGCTCACCGAAGTGTTCTCTCAATAAATCCATTGATTAATGCGACAAACCACACAAAACCGTTGTCTTTTTTGGATAAAATGGCAGCTCTGAATCTCTTAAGGTTGCTTTTCATCCAAAATGCGGCAATTTTATACCCATTGTGTCAGAAATGGGCCTCATTGCTGAACAAAATTTGGCTCGAAAACGTTGGATCTTCTTGGAACTTTTCAGGAGCCCATAGAGCGAAGCGATGTCACTTGGGAAGGTCGAACGGCTTCAGTTCTTGCACAAGCTGGATTTTGTACGCTTTCAATTTAAGATCTCGACGTAAAATGCGCCAAGTCGTTCCATACGTCAGTCCAAGAGTCCGAGTTGCTGCGAACGGCGCCGAATCGACTCTCCACGGTCTTCGTATACACTCTCAGCTACGGACGCTATATTTTCTTCACTGCGTGCTGGATGTGGCCTATTCGGTCGAATATTATCCAGTAATGAATGCTGGGTCACAAGATGGGTGATGGTGTTGCGATTAGTACGCTCAGTAGGCCGATTATGTTGGCCATAAGTTGAGCGAAGCGAGCGAAACACATTCTTTACAGAACATGAATTTTCGTAACAAAATTGAATGATTTGTAAACGTTGTTCAGGCATAAGTCTTTCCATGACGAAATGCCAAAAAATACTGAACAAAAATAATATGACAGCTTGACACGACTCACGCGTGATCTGTCGAAAAAAGGCTGTTGAAAAAAGTACCTCTACTAGGATCACCCTTTATATAAAAAGTTTTCTCCTTTCTCGTTTCGGCAATGAAAATGCACTCAAGAGATCATTTTACTTTGATTGAGTGAAGTGAGCATTCAAAAGTGTTTATTATTAGATCACATAAAGCATTTCATCTGCTGTGCGTGGCATGTGTATACACACAGATGTATATTTGGACGAATTTAAATTTTTATGCTCAACAACAACATCAAGTACTTTAACCTAATCAAAAAAAAAAATAAAAAAATACAAAAAAAATATGAACTCTGTTACTTATTCTTTAACTTTTTATTTCATGTCAGACTGTCAGAATGTCAATCTTATTTCCTGGCGAGAGGCGATCGCAATTGGATTTAATTTCTATCATTTTGGATATTACTCTTGTCAGGAGTTCAACACCTGTACCTTCACTCAGCTATTGCTGCCTTTCTATTTTAGAAGCAATCGATTTATACATAACCAACAAAATCTTCTGCTGTGTGATTTGTTTCTATTTCTTCCACATCTATGTATCTGTCTATAAAATTCTCGTATTTTTCTTATGTGTCATGTAAATATTTATTTATGTTAATGTCTCGGCCTACTTCTGATTGTTTTTCTGTTTGAATAATCATTCGTCAATACTTGCTGCAGTATTGAGTCATGCACATGCAGTACTTGAGGTACTTGTAATGGAAGTCTAGTAGCAGCAAATTCTACTTTGAGACCAATAATTTTTGTTATTGTTGTTACGGTTATTTGGTTTAAGTGGTGACTATAATTAATAATGGCACTTATTGTATATGCATAATCTTATATTATTTTTAAGGAATTAAAAATTTGCACCCAACTATCAAAAGAACGCTCATCTCGCTTATTTTAACCTTGCTTATAATTTGCAATTACTTTACAACACTGGTTAAGTATAAAAAAAGTTTGTATTTGTATTGTTCAAGTTTCGTATTGTTCAAGTGGTTTTATCTCAAGTTGCTTATTTAGTGTTATTGTGTTTCATGTTACTCAATTATCTACTTATTGTTCTTATGCAGGTAGGGTTCAAAAGAAAACACTTTGTTACATTAATTTTTTGGCGTCCCATTTGGTGTATCTCGCTTTAATGATGCTAATTTTAGAAATATGATTTCAGCATTAATTATTTGTTAGCACCCTAAATGTAGGCAACGTTCTATTTCATTTGACTTGAAAGATTCCATAATAACGTTGCCTACATTAAGGCTTATATGAAACTTTAAAATTTAGATTAATGTTATATGATGCAATTTTCTTCTTCATTATATTCTTTTAAGCAATAATGTCTACGGTTTACATACATATTTATACAAACATTTCGCATTTTTTATGCTCTTCTCATTGTCGTTTGCTTTCTCCTAGTGCAGGTTAGATTAGGTTGCCTTCTTAGGGAGCCACATATAGACGATGATAAGGTCCATAGCCTTACCAGATACACTAATTAAAGCAGGCGTTTCGGTCCCTTAACCGCTGCATACTGAAGGTACTGTAAGTTATTCTCGCCAAGTAATATCCCGATTACCAAGATTACGTGCTGTACTGTCTCCACCCTTTCCTTATATTTCCTGCAAACACGTCTAATTTGGGAACATGCGAATGTAACAAGCAAAGCTCTGTTAATAACTCTACCAGCAGCCTGGAGTCTGAGCTCTTTGCAGCGAGTAGAAGCTTAGTGCGCTTGGTGCAGTATTTTTTGGACATAATTTTCCCTATATTACAGTTCTCATGCCCTTGGTGCAGGTGCTTGGCTTCCGCTGTAAAGTGGTCTCTTCTAGCTTTGGTTTGATCCAAGCCGGTTGATTCCAATCGATTCTTACCCATCTATTAATCTATTAGCGCCTGTTTATGGACATTATGTCGAAAAAGGTCACTATGTCATATTTCCCGTTTGCGAACTCCGTTTCTCTTTTCTACTACGTTATGTAGGGTTGTTTCGACTGATCTACCTTTTGTGTAGACACTCTAGGCTCCCAAGACTAGGCTCTCATCAATTGTTCGCTTGATTTGAATATCTATTAAGTGCTCCATGTGTATAGGAGAGGAGAAATGATGTCAAACTGATTTGGCGGTAGTCCTTTTGATGCATATGCCCTGTCTTCCCTGCCTTGGCTAAGAAAATAACTCTCACTGTTCGCTGTGGTATTGGAATATAACTCTTCCTTATACAACCATCAAAGAGTTTGCTTAGGAACACTGAACCTGTTTTTAGCTTGGCTTATAATCTAAAAAGGTCTGTATTGCCCAGGTATTCTTCGCCGGCCGGTTAAGCTATCAAAGTCTTCCCGCTCAATTGTGGAAGATGGAAAGTGAGAGTTAATAAATATTTCCAGCGATTCCATTCCATTCTCCCAGCGCAAGTGTAAACAACTTCTTTTTTTATTAAAACTTCGTTTTTTTCCAATCCAGTGTGAAAGTGTTGCCTACATTTAGGCACAAACTAAAATTTATGCTAAACCGCTCCGCACACTTTATATTTTTTTTAAAGTAGATATTTATTTTTTCTTTTTGGCTCAATTTGTAGAAGAATATTTACTATTATTAACTTTTTTTTTTTTTTTCATTATAAATTTCTTTGAGTAGCATAGTTTTTAATTCGATAAGTAGTAGCACAGGAGTCGCGAACGTTCATGAATCTATGAACATATTTTGTTTTTATAGATCTAAGAAAGAAATTCTAAAAAAAATTTACGTTTTCTATAAAAAGTTGTTTTAAGTCTGTGTAGAAACATTTGAATGAATTTTTTTTTTTTTTTTTTTTTTTTCAAAGAATCTGCTAAATAACATTACAATCGAATTGTTCTGACGAATCATATTTGTAGACCAATAAAGAAGCTATGGAATATGAAGATACGCCAACGTACTCGTGTGTATCTGCGTGTGTACCATTTTTTTATATCTCATACATATATTTAACGATAATCATTATCGATTTTCTCAAGGTCATACAAACAATTTTTAGCTCTGCTGACTCAAATCTCAAGATTATTGTATGTAATATTCTCATATTTTGCCTTCATTTTCAATACTCATACCACTTATTCTTTGTTAACACACTTAGCCCCCACCCACCCTACCATCTTCGTGTGCGCTGCCCAAAGTGCGTAACTAATAACCAAAAGCCAAACCACTCAATATGTATTACCATAATTTGATTTAATTTTTTTTTCTTTCGTTGCCTTGTTGCATAAATGCGTAGAAGAAGCCGCAAAAGTGTGTATAATTGCACTTATATAACTTGTATACTCGCATGTATGTATGTATGAATATACACAAAGGAATTTTGCGGCATATTACATACATACCCACTCGTATATGACTTGAATCGACCATGAACCACCTCCCTTGAGTATTAAATATTACAGAATATCGTAATTACATACTTAGTGCTAATTAAGTGTCTAAGAAGCCACAGTTGAGTTGAGGGTTTCTGTTGAGTGGATTTATATGCTGTACTTATATATAAATATGTATGCATATGTGTATAATATGCTCATTTTTTGGTAACCACTTTAATGATGAAGTTGATTATTTGGGCAAATTTGAATTGATTTTAATGTATATAGAATGTCGAATAATGAGCGTAACACAGTTATATTTGTATGTCTATACATAACTATTTCATATCAATTCTCTAAACCTGCGAGAAATAGCAACTAAGCACTTGGCCTAGTTTAAAAAACGCTTCTAGTACAATTTTTGTGTTCAATTTCAAATGAATTGCAAATATTTAAAAAATTCGAAATTTTTTGAGAACAAAACGCCTTTGCTTGTTATTTTTTCATTCTTTTTTTATTTTATTATATTTTTTGTTTGTTTTTTTCCCCCCTTTGTTTCAACCTCTCAATGAATATTTGCGGTTGCGAATTGGCAAAGCATAAATTTTCTTGATTCATCAGGGAAACGTGCGCCACTAATTATTCGCATGAGAAATTAAAAAAGTAGACCAAATTTGCCAAAAAAAAATTTATTTTATTTTATTACTGTTATAATTTTTGTTTTTTTTTTTGTTATTTTGTTGCTAATTTACAATGCAATTTCGGTTGATTTGTGGTTTTGCCAATTGCGTTAATTTCTTGTTGCATTCAGTACACAAAAAATATGTAATAAAAGCATTCTTGAAATAACTAAGTAGTAAGAATGGGCGCATATACACGTTAAGGGTCGAGGTTTGTTCTGTAATGCATTTTTTCAGTATAATTTTTGATGTTCACCAATCAATCGTCAATGAATTTATTAATTACAGAAACGTGTTTAATAAAAATTTTCCTGCGTAACTAATTTTACTTTGTATTTCTCAAAAAAAAAAAAAAAAAAAAAAAATTATATATAAAAATGCCCTTAAATCCACCCTCATCATAGATTTTGTAAAAATCATTTAGATTTCATTTTATGAATAATAACTCATATTTACACATACATATATGTGTCTACATACAAATTAATAATGATTTATTACGGAGTTCGCACTACTCTGTGAGCAATAGGTTTTTTATAGTTTCCCCTCTGAGATTTTTGTTGCCTCATGCATACATACTTGTATATATGTATGTGCGCATATTTTTGGAAATTTGGTGTTTTTTTTAAACACAACACCAACGAATGAATGAATTCCGCTTACCATTGTTGCCACCAATTTTATTTTGTATATACAATATAGTCTAATAATGAATATATGTATGTATGTATGTACTCGAATGTGTACACATGTATGAATATTTTTGAGATGCAATCCATATGGATTAGCTGGCTTCATAAATAATGTTACATTTTGTTTTGAAATAAATTTGGTAAAAATATACCGCTATATAAATGCATAAGCACAACTATGTGGATCTATGTACTTAT
Organism: Neoceratitis asiatica; assembly: GCA_030068015.2. NCBI lineage: Eukaryota > Metazoa > Arthropoda > Insecta > Diptera > Tephritidae > Neoceratitis > Neoceratitis asiatica. The sequence continues at coordinate 90,426,081 of CM061526.1, forward strand.
AGTCATTTGTATATATATACATATATATTAAGATATAATATATTTATAGTCTAAGCTTAAAAAAGTGTCATACTTTAGGTGCATAGGATCCTATAATCGCATGTAACGGATGATCCATTTCGAGGTTCCCTACGTTTTTAAAGAAAAATAAAACAGAAAATTCAAATTTAATGGGAAATGTTTGTTATCATTCGAAAGAACATTCTTTGGCATTTATTTTTTGAAGATTATCTCTTTCAAATGTTGGCCACGGCTACGTCTCAGATGGTCCATCATCCATTGAGTCCAATTTTCGATGACTCGTTCGAGCATTTTGACTGTTAGTTGGCGAATGATTCGCGTGATGTTTTGCACCAGGGCCTGAATCGAAGCACGATTGTCCGCATAGACTTTTGACTGTACATATCCCCACGGGAAAAAGTCTAATGGTGTGATATCCCACGATCTTGGTGGGCAATCGTCCGGCCCAAAACGTGAAATTATCTGCTAACCGAAGTGTTTTCTCAATAAATCTATTGATTGATGCGATGTATGGGAAGTGTTGAAACGAGGAGATCACGAGCTTCAATTTCATGCATCAAATAGTTGGTTATCATGGCGCGATAACGGTCGCCATTGACAGTTACGTTCTCACCGGTATCATTTTTGAAGAAATATGGACCGATGATTCCACCGGCCCACAAACCAAACCGTTTTATTTTTTCCGGGATGAAATGGCAGCTATTGAATCTCTTCCGGTTGCTCTTCGTCCCAAATGCGGTATTTTTGCTTGTTTACATACTCATTGAGCCAGAAATGGGCCTCATTGCTGAACAAAATTTGGTTCGAAAACGTCGAATCTTCTTGGAACTTTTCATGAGCCCATAGAACGAAGCGATGTCGCTTGGGAAGGTCGTGTGCACTCTTGCACTCTCAGCTGCCGCCGCTATATTTTTTTCAGTGCGTGCTGGACGTTGTCTATTCGGTCGAATATTATCCAATAATGAATGTTGGGTCTCAAGATGGGTGATGTGGGTGTTGCGAATAGTACGCTCAGTAGGCCGATTATGTTAACCATAAGTTGAGCGAAGCGCGCGAAACACATTCTTCACAGAACGTGAATTTTCGTAATAAAGTTGAATGATTTGTAAATGTTGTTCAGGCGTCAGTCTTTTAGCTTGACACGACTCACGCGTGATCTGTCAAAAAAAGGTTAGTGAAAAAAGTACCTCTGCTTGGATCACCCTTTAAAATACATACACATATACACATAAGTGAATTTCAGATTGAGCTTTTGATATTATTTCATATCCTTTTGTATTACTTTATTTGGTTTCAATTAAATTTTTAAAATATGGTTTTTTTTTAAATTAATATTAATTTAATTTTGTATTTAATTCAATTTTATATTGTGTCTATTTCATATCATTTTAATTTATTTAATTTTTTTTCATTTAATATTTATTTGTATTTTTTTTTTGTTCATTTTACTTATTTTATTCTCATTTCTTAATTTTATTTTTGATATATAATTTTTTAATTTTATGGTTTTTTTTACTTTATTTTAATTCATTATTTATTTATTTCTTTTTATTTTATTTTATGTTATGATATTTTATTTATATTATTTAATTTGCTTTTTTATTTAATTTTTTAGTTTTGTGTTATGTTATTATTTTTAATTTATATTTTTTTATGGTATTTTGTTTGATATTTTATTTGTTTTTTTTTTTTCTTTTCTTTGATTTTAGGTTCTTCATTTTATTATATTTTAATGATATTTTTCTCACGTTATTGTATCTTATTTATGCTGTATAAATTTTGCTTTGTTTTGTTTCATTTTCCTTTGAAATTTCAAATTACTTAGAAATTTATTGGCTACCACAAGGAAAACAAAAAATCTAAAAAAAAAAATATTTTTTTTGCTGTAGAAAATGCAACAACTGCTGCCCATGAATCTTCGTCCAACCACACACATGCTGATGTCACAGCTTTCTGCACTTTCCCTTGCTTTAAAATAATCAATTTTTCTTAAAAGAAAATTTACAAATTAAATTTCTATGCGTTTTCGCCATTTCGAAAGCCGCACAACCCCCGCCCATTTGGACATTATACGCTGTTGCATGTTGTGTGCCTTTCTATCGTATTATAAATAGACTTGCAAATAGACCCACATGTATGTATGTATGTAAGTATGTTGCAATATAAAATTATTTTATGCCTTTTGCGTTTTTGTAAAGCATTGACATTGCGCTACTTGGCCGCCGAATGGGAGCACGAGCAGCAGCTACTTTAACGCCACTCTAAAAATACATAAGTATCTATCTGAGGCGCGCATCTCAAAAAAATACATCTTCTTCTTCTTATTCTTCTTTTCCACATTCACCGCTTGCGACGCAATTCACTACAGCAACAAAATTTTGTTTTTTTCTTTCTCACTTTCGAATTTCATGCCTAAATTTAAAAGTGTTTTCATCATCATTTTTCTAAAAGATTTTTATACATATATATTTGTTTGTATGTATATATGTATGTATGTTTATTATTTCTTTTTGGTGTCAGTGCGCTCAGGTTATGATTGTACATATGTACATTAATATTTTTATTATTTTTATTTTATTTTTTCTTATTTTTCAAATGCAATTTTCAGCTACATTTTCGTTCGTCCGGCCATCAGCAATTAATGTGCCACTAACCATCTGCATATTTAATGCCGCTTTGGCCGTTGTATATGTATTCTTACACATTTTCATATGTGTATGTATGTATGTGTGTGTTTGTGTATTTATTTTGGCAACATTAACAATAAATTCTTTTCACGCTGGAATTTGGCGCTGTCGACATATGTGAAATTTTTATAATTTATAAACAGTCACGCGTGCATGAGAAAGCCGCCTACACACTTTGCTACATTGGCGTATTGAATGCATTTGACTCTGGAAATGTTTTATTTATTTTTTCCTTCTCCTGAAAATCTGATAGCAATTATTCCAATGTTATTTTTTTAACTTTAAGTCAAGGTATTATATTAATTTATGGTTATTTTTACGAGCGTGTAATTTATATGAAAATATATTTATGTCTTGAAACGTATACATACATAAATTTTCATGTATTTATGCCTTTACCCCATTTATTGATGATTTCGTTAATTTTAAGGTGATTTACTGACAGTAATTTCATTCAGAGAATATAAAAAATGCTCCAAATTGTATTTAATTAAAACTAAAATGCTTACGACACCTTAGAAATTAATTTAAAAAAAAAAAATTAAAAATTAAAATTAATAATTAAAATTAATGCACAAATATAACAATAATAAAAACAAATAATTTTCAACAATTTTTTATTTAATTAATTTTTTTCTTAGTGTCAACTTTTTCTTTCTAAAACGTCTTCACATATGTATGTATGTATATGTGACCAATAATTAACTGCAACTTGTGGCAATTACATTTTGTATACGCCATTGTTCATTTGCATGTAGCTGTTGGTTGATATGAACACGCCAACTTTGATGTTTTCCCTCAACATTTGTATTGATGCATTATAGACGTGCCTATCGTACTATATATGCATATAAATTTAAGAGGCTTGATTTTGTTTGTTCTCAGCTAAAAACGGTGCACTGTTCGCACAATGTGGCATTTTGTCCAACCACCAGGCGGTTGAGTGCAACGAAAGCGACATTGCAAAGAAGAAAATAAAATAATCTGCACAAGTTGTTGAACAAAAATATTTTCTAATGATTCTGAAAGAGGTGTAATTTGATGCAAAATATAGTTTATTTATTTTCATAAGCAATTTCCTCCAATACTTACACAACGGAAGAGCTGCCAAGTGCTTTAAAAGTCGCATGCACAACTGTAAATATCTTAAGTAATATACTTATATACATAGAAAGGAGCCAAATTATTCTGTTTATTTTTAATTTATATAAAATTTTTTTCAATTCAATTTTTTTTTATTTCACTTTATTTTATTATTTTCTATTTTTTTATTTATTTTTTTGTACGTATTATTTTTTTTAAATTTACCTTTTTACATTAATTTCATTAAATTTTTTTTAATTTATTCTATTTTATTTTATTTTTATTTTGTGATTTACTTTATTTTTATTTTTATTTTTGTAATTTTTAATTTTTTAATTTTTTTTAAGTTTTTTATTTACTTAATTTTTATATTTTTTATTGCTATTTTTTTATTCAATTTTATTTTGTTTATTATATTTTTTTGCTTTATAGATATTTTTTTTATTTAACTTGTTTCTTAAATTAGTTTATTTTACTTTATTTTATTTACTTTTTTCATTTTGCACTTTCATTCATTTTTTTTATTATACTTAATTTTGTTTTTTATTTTACTTTATTTTATTATTTTCTAGTTTTTTAGTTTATTTGTTGTACTTACTATTTTTTTTAATTTATCTTTTTACATTAATTTCATTTAATTTTTTTAATTTTTCTATTTTATTCTATTTTTATTTTGTGATTTACTTTATTTTTTTATTTTTACTTTTTTATTAATTTTTATTTTTTTTTGTAAAATTTTTTTAAATTTTTATTTACATTAATTTTTTACTTCATTTAATTTTTTTTTTTTTTGCTTGATAGATTATTATTTTTTTTATTTTTTTATCTTGTTTCTTAAATTAGTTTATTTACTATTTCACTTTATTTTATTTACTTTTTTCATTTTTCCTTTTCATTCATTTTTTTTATTATACCTAATTTTGTTTTCTTTTATTTCGTTTGTAAGTTTTTTGTGTAATTTATTTTTTATTAATTTTAATCTTTTATTTTTATTTATCTTTTTCTTCTTTATTTTATTTTTTAATTATTTTATTTATTTGGTTAAGTTTATAATTTTTTTCTTCCTTTATTTACTTAGTTAAAGAAATAAATTCTTTCTCATATTTCATTTTATTAATTTTTCTTTTTAATTTATTTAACTTATTTTTCTATGTTTTTATTTTATTTTTGTAATAGATTTTACTTCTTAATTTCTTATTTATTTAATTTTTCTCTTATTTTAGTTTTTTATTTGATGATTTTTTTATATTTATTTTGTTGTGTTTAAGTTTTTTTACTTTTTACTGTTTTCGCGCTTTTATTTTATTTTATTTAATTTTTAGTTATTTATTTTTTACTTTATTTTATTTTTATTTTTTGATTTACTTTATTTTTTAACATTTATTTTTTATTTAATTTCTTTTTGTTTTTTCAAGGTATATTACAAAATATTATTATATTTTTGTGCTCCTTTTATTTTGTTTTATTAAATTATTTAACTTATTCCTTGATGCAAGCTATCTGAAATGATAAAAACAAGTTGTTATAGAACTTTTATATTTTATTGGGATATTTTTTCCAAGTTACTAAATATTCTAGTTTTACACTCATTGATATATATATATATCTGTAGTTTTTCTTGTTTTTTCGTAATTATTATAATTTTTTTTTTGAACTTGGTGTGTCATGCAATGTGACGCCATGGCAACTAGTTTACCCACATTTTCTGCTGTTATCTGCGAATGTTCTTATTCTGAACATATTCACATACATATTTGCGAGTATACAACAAATAGACAGCAGCCCACGCGCTTATAAGTGAACTTATTGTAATTGTAGGGAAAAGGAAAAATTGACTTTTTTATTTAATTTTTTATTTGCTTTTATAATAATAATCTAGAAATTTTGCAGATTAACAACAACAACACATCCATTCCTTTTTTTCTATCAAAATCTTTCTTACGTAATTTTCAAAGTTTTGCCTTTTTTTGCATTGTCAATTGCGCTAATTTGTAAATTCAAAATCTCTGCATATTTGGTATGTTTTACTGTGTTCATTGAAATTTGAAATGAAATCGAAATTGAAATCTCATTAAAAGTGAAAAATGAGCGAACATTTGAGATATATACATACATATACAATTGAATTGTTATTTTATTTTATTTTTTTTGTTTGGTTTATTTTAATTTTTTTTTCGTTGTAAAGGTTGCATTTTTTATTGCTCTAATTCGTTTTGTATCTTTTTTTAGTATAAGAGACTTCAAGACCGTTGAAGGCATTGCCTATGAAGCGCTAGAATATATACATATATCGACCTCTTTAACGGTCTATTTAGCTATTCACTCACCTTCGGGTGTCAATTCTGCGATTTACTTGTCTAATCGTTTAGAACATACATATGCGGCTGTGGGTGTTTTTAAGCAAATTCTTTTTCCTCAAGTTTTTAATTGGCGCCTTTGGGATTAATTCGATATTCGTGGGTGTTCAACTACGCTAAAATATTGAAATGTATGTGCAGCGTAAAAATTATTAACTAAAATTTTTTACAAAATTATATTTTTAAACTTAATTTAAAAAAATACAAATTTGCAGCTACAAAAAATAAAAGGTAGACAGTAAATGTTGGTCCGAAGAATTTATATCGGCCACTGTTAGAAAAAAAATTATAATTTTTTTTCAAAATAACCATTAAATAAACAAATGTATGAATCTAAAAGTAAATATTTTTATATTTATTTATTTTCATTTGCGCTTCAAACTCGGAGAGATTTTTTTTCTAGGTTGGAACTGAACTTTAATTAAGTTTTATAATCGATGAAATATTTTTTTAATTCGAACAAATAATTTCAACATTTTAAAACACTTTCTCTTAACCTGAAAGTGCTTTATCTACCATGTACATACATACACATATCCATACATACATGCATACATATGTATATACCCGCGAACTCATGCAAATTAACTTAATTTCGCAGCCTACAATTATCACCTGCCAAACTAATTACTGCCAAAATTTTGTTGGCAATTAGCATTACAGCGGATCACATGCAATGCATATACACATATATGTACATGTATATGTGTGTATAATCCGCAGCACGTTTTTCCTCACACTTTCAACTAGATTTTATAGTGCTTAATTTGAGAGAAAAAAAACAACAGCAAATTGCACTTCGCTCGTACACTAATTCACACACACATACAGCCAGCTGTCTCTCTCTCTGTCTTTCTCTCTCCCACTCCATCACCTTGACATAATTTCTACGTTTTACCTCGTCCAACTGACGCCAACAAAGTTGTTGCACCAACGCGGTGGACCGACCGGCTGTGGCAGCTCAGGTGCGCATTTAAATGTTTTGCCAAAGTAGATTTCACTTAATCCCTCAACGACCCTGACTTGGGCTCACCTAGAAAATGCAAAATACGAAATGCAAAAAAGCAGAAAGTGCATAGAGGATATAATTACAAAAAATAAATAAAAGAACAACAACAAGAACTTAACAAATAATCATTCCAAAAAGAGCAATAAAGTGTCGGATACAGTCAGCATTTTCTAAGTGAGCAGAGCATTCTCATTGTAAATAACTGTTAAAGCCATCCACTTGCCATCACACTAATTTCGCTCTAATTCTGCAAGTGGTACTAATGACGACTTACCGACTGAGCTGACTTGACTGGCTTAAAATAAATTGAGTGCATTAACTTTCTAGTCCCTTGGCCCTTACCCTCCCCTGTCACTTTTGTTCTATTTACTATTGCTGCAACACTAATCCGCTTGCAAATTCATAAACAGGTGTAAATGTGCAATTAATTGCTGTTAATGCGTTTCTTAAAAAAAAAAAGAAAAATTTTTCAACCCCAATTGACTGCTAGCCTTGCGTTATGAATTTGCAAGCGGATTAGTCTTAGATAATAATTTTATGATTTGTTTATTACACTAATAAAAGCAAAAAAAAAAATTGTTTGACAAAAAAAGTGATTAAATTATAATAATAATAGAACAAACAGATAAAGAGTAATAACAACACTGATTAACTGTGATTTCGATGCCAAGAAGCTGTAATATTTTTTTTTTTTTTTTTTTTGGATCCTATGATAATTACATTAGTAAAGTTGCACGCCAGCAGTAGTCGGCCATCTTATGCTGATCCTATCGGAATTGGTATTTCTCTCTCTCTCTTCATTAGTTATTAGGTCCTAGTGGACGGACTCCCCTTTTTCTTCGCTATAGGAATCAAGAACTGGTAGAGGTGACTTTGATGGACTAGGTTTTTGAAATTGTCCAACATGTTGTTAACAATTTCGGAGTAGTTACTTGACTTGCGATTTCCCAGTGAGAATTCCAAGCAATTTGTTACAAACTGATCATTGATCTTGAAGAATCTTGAAGTATCTCTTATCAATATTCACCGCTGTGGGCCATCAAAAATTATTAAGATGTTTCTCATCTTCTTCTTCTTTGGCGTAGGCACCGCTCAGGCGAATCAACAGGAGTGCGCCTTTCGTTCCTTCTCTGCGCTGCTGGAAATACCAAGTCAAACCCCCTTGCTCTCCACCTAATCCTTCCAACAGAATGGAGCTCTTCTTCTGCGTCCACCAGCGGGTACTCCATCGAACTCCATCAAAGCTGTAGCGCTTTCATTCACTCGGATGGCATAACCTAGCCAGTGTAGCCGCTATTATTATTGTTTCACTGAACTATGTCAGTGTCGTATATTTCGTATACCTCATTGTTCCATCGGTTGCGGAACGCGCTAAGGACCATACATCTACCGCAGAACTTTGCTCTCGAAAATTCTTCCTAAAGCTGACTAATCGGATGTCGGCATCATCTACGCTTCTGCGTCGTATATCCGAACAGAAATGATGAGCGACTTGTAGAGTTGGTTTGGATTCGTCGAGAGAGGACTTTACTTTTCAATTACCTACTTAGTCCAAAGAAGCACCTGTAGGCAAAGGTGATTCTGCTTTGGATTTTAAAGCTGATATTGTTGGTGTTTTTGCTGCTGGTTCGAAGGGAGATGGAATTATTTATATTACAACTACAAAGTTATGACTGTCAACAGTGACGTGGAAGCCGAGTCATGAAAGCGATGAAAGGAGGTTTATTTGATGACAGGAAATATTTCGTCTTACCATCGCTTCGCTTCTATATCTACCCTTGTACGAAATTGTGCTTGGTCTCTGAAGCTCATTTTATTTTCTCAAGCATCAAATGGAAGAAATCACACGATAAAGAGTCACCCAGGATCAGCTTAGGTGGTGTGTATCGCTTCTTTTCTCTCAGGTTTACTCCAAAATTTGTCGCATGGTGAATATCTGGTCAATGGTGGATTTACCAGGTCTAAAATCACACTGATAACGAAGACCCAACTAGCTTGTTGACGATGGGTTTTAACCGTTCACTGAATACGCTAAATAGAAGTTCATATGCATGGTATAACCACTGTAATTGGCGTAGACCGAGACCCCCCCCTTCTTGCCTTTCTTTTGAACTCACTTAGGTTGCAATTGTCAGATGTGCTTTCGTCCGACTATAATTATTCTGCAAAGAAGCTGATGCATGCACGTTGTTGGTTTGTCTCTGTCGTATTTGAAAATATCTGCCGGTAAGCCGTCGCCTCTCGCCGCCTTGTTATTTTTTAAGCGGGTAATCGCTATTCGAACTTCTTTATAGTCGGGTATTGGAGCCTCTTTGAGGTCATCATCTATTGGGGTTTCCGGTTCGCCATCTCCGGGTATTTCACTTTCATTACCATTCAACAGGTTGGGGAAGTTTTCCCTACATACACTAAATATGCTCTGGATAACTGTCACCAGATTACCTGCTTGGTCCCTACTTGAGTGTGCTGCGGTCTTCAAACCTTCTTTTCATAGAATTTTCCATCATTCACCCTTGTCGGCCAGCTTCTTAAGCTCTTCATGTGCACACATCTCGGTCTCTCTTTTTTGTCTGCAAATGTGCCGCGCTATCCTCTTCAGCTCTCGGTATCTATCCTACCCCGCAAGTATTGCGGTCGACCGATTCGCCTCCGCTGCAGTTCTACATTCCTCATCGTACCTGCACTTATTCTGACACTGTTGAAACCCAATTGCTTCCGTAGCTGCGATATGTAGGGAGATTGATATTCGGTTTCACAGCTCCTTTTTATTGAGGTGCTGATGAGTGTTTTCAGAGATCAAGTGTGCAAGTCGAGCAGAAAACCTTCGGCTGTCTCCTGTGATTTCTGCTCTTCGACGTATAACCTTCCTTATGTTTGTTGTTTCAGCATTAACACTACGAAAAATGACACAGCAGAAGTAACAGTCATCGAAGTGGTTATTTTGCATCATAAAGTGCTTCAGCAAGTGTGTAGCCACAAAACTACTGGAAGGAAAAAAATAAAAAAATTAATTCATTTAGTGTTGCCAATGGATACCCAACACAAGCCACTAACTAAATCTCGGCACCAATTTTTTTTTACATTTGTTGTGATGTGGAATAACAAAACCGACTATAATATGTATATATATTCTAAAGATTTTTTATTACTAAACACCCTATAAAGTAAAGTAAAACTCTTGCGTTCATAGGAAAGTAAAATTTAAAAAAAAAGATGTATGTCAAAATCAAAGAAAAAAAATTGATCGTCAATTTTTCAAAAAACAAAAAATTTTCGATTTTCGAAATGTTTATTTTTTAATATATTATTGTTTTATTTTATTTTCTTGCTTTCAGTTAGTTATGTGCTTAATTTGTGTTAATATTAACAATAAAAGGACTTGTGAAATTGAATTTTAAAATTCATCGTGTGGTGTCCTCATTTACATAATTTTTCACATTTTCCTCTCAAGACGAGTTTCCAAAATCAAAAAAAAATTGTCGGTGATTTTGCTTTTGTATAAAAATATTTAAAATAAAAAAAATCCATAAAATAGTTAATTAAATGATTAAGGATAAATATAACGACAGTTAGCGTGTTGTATATAACGGTGCAATTTTTGATCCTTATCTATGTAATTAAGCTTACCACAAGTGGAACATTTGCATTTGTGGTTGATGCATTATGAAATTTCGTATTGAGCAAAGTGGCTGTCTTGCTTTTGTTGAATTTTTTTAAAACCAACCCAAAAAGCATTTTTTTTAATTTTTTTTTTTATAATTTTATCAATTTTCAAATGGTTATCAAAGCTAGAGCTCAATGAGAGGTCAAAAAACTTTTTCAAACTTTTATTATTATAATTGGAGGCAAATCCGGGAAATTAAACTCATAATAATAACCAAACTTTTCTCCAATGAAAAGCCTTAAAATTGATCTTCTTTGTTTGAGTATGGTTGCATTTTCCAAATGAGTCTCAGTTAAAAACAAACATTAGAACTCATAGGGAGTTGGATCTGCATTTGATATCCAATCAATGCAAAAGAAAAATATTTATAGCGGAAAGCCGGACAATTACAGTGGTGAATATAAATACTGGAACACTAGTTTAAAAGAATATGATGTCCTCTGGAATCACAGTACATCTAGCTTTCTTCAAGAAAGGTCTTTTCAATTGAGTCAGGTATTCCAAATTTATTGAGTATTTCTGTTCATCACAGTTGGTGGCCAATCGACTGGCCGAAAACATGAAATTATCTACTCACCGAAGTGTTCTCTCAATAAATCCATTGATTGATGCGATGTGTGGGAAGTGGCGCCGTCTTTTTGAAACCAATTGTCGCGGAGATCACGAACTTCAATTTCAGGCATCAAATAGTCGGTTATGATGGCATAATTTTTGAAGAAATATGGACCGATGATTCCACCGGCCCACAAACCACACCAAACCGTTTTTTTTTTCTAGATGAAATGGCAGCTCATAAATCTCTTCAGGTTGCTCTTCGTCCCAATTGCGGCAATTTTGCTTGTTTACGTACCCATTCAGTCAGAAATGGGCCTCATCGCTGAACAAAATTTAGCTCGAAAACGTCGGATTTTCTTGGAACTTTTCAAGAGTCCATAGAGCGAAGCGATGTCCCTTGCGAAGGTCAAGCGTCTTCAGTTCTTGCAAAAACTGTATTTTGTACGCTTTCAATTGAAGATCTCCACGTAAAATGCGCCAAGTCGTTCCATACGCCAGTCCGAGTTGCTGAGAACGGCGCCGAATCGACTCTCCACGGTCTTCGTGTACACTCTCAGCTACGGCCGCTATATTTTCTTCACTACGTAATGGACGTGGTCTATTCGGTCGAATATTATCCAATAATTAATGCTGGGTCTCAAGATGGGTGATGGTGTTTCGAATAGTACGCTCAGTAGGCCGATTACGTTGACCATTAGTTGAGCGCGCGAAACACATTCTTTACAGAATGTGAATTTTCATAATAAAGTTCAATGATTTGTAAACGTTGTTCAGGCGTAAGTCTTTCCATGATGAAATGTCAAACAAAACTGAACAAAAGTAACGTGACAACTTGACACGACTCAGGCGTGATCTATCAAAGAAAAAGGCTATTAAAAAAATTACCTCTACTTGGATCGCCCTTTACTATATATAAGATCATCCTTTATTTTACAGCATATCATTGCGCTGAAATTTTCTCCTGAAGCAAGCATTTTATCGAACTAACCCCATTTGGAATGTGATTGTGTTTCCAAAAACGAAATTTTATTGTTCCGATTCGTCAATATTCACATGTGCTTTAGCAATTTAGTAGCTGTAATGCGTAAGCTTGTGAGAAGAGTGCATTTTATTATAGGTGGGTTTATCGGAAAAATCTTACGTTCTTTAAAAAAACTATAAAATTTTTTCATATTTTATATTGATATTGAAACTGATGCAGTCGGTTCTTAGAAGCCACTGTGTGTTAAAAATGCTATTTTATTAATAAAAAATATTATTATTAAAGAAAATTTGTCTAATTTTCACTAACGATTTTCGTTTTGCGTCCCCTCTCCTTCCAGAATCCGTCGACACTACACATAGTCCCCAAAACGATAACAAGTCGTCCAACTGTAGTCTATCCTCCGCATCAAACACTGCCAAATCGAGCTGCCAGCAAGCGTCATCTATTTACGATAAAACAAAACAGCAACTATACCAACAACAACAATTACAACGTCAACAAAAAGAGTCGAAAGAGAAAGAACAGCAACAAACGGGACCTAAATCCTCGTCACGATATCACGGTGTGCATCCTCATTTTCATCATCACACCGCACCAGCCTACTACACCGACGTCAACCTACACATCCACACGCCCAAGGCAAACGATGTTGCAGCTCTGAATGAGAACTATCAAAGTGTCTACAACACACCGTCGCAGTTGGTCAACGAGCATTATTTCCCCAAAACCAGCACCGCAACAGTAGTACCACCGCCAATCGGCACCGGAACGGCAGTTATTGGGCGTGCGAGCACCACATCGCCTTCGTCGGTGGATAAACGTGATCGGGAGCGGATTATTGCGCCGATCAACAACGAGCCTGCCAGCAGCAGCAGCAATAGCAACAATAGGAGCTCGGCAGCCGCACGTGCAGCTTTTTTTCGTGGCGGCTCTGCGGGCAGCAGCGGCTACAACAACAGCAACAACGAAAGGAAAAGTTGCGAACCTTTAGCGAAATCGTCGCCAGCATTTGGGCGCCCCACAGAGACAGGTGATTGTAGCCAAAATAATACAGTAATAACAACAAACACAGCAAACGCTGGTGATAACGGTATTGATAGTAGTAGTTTTCTTGTGGTAAATATAAAGAGTAATAGTAGTGATTGTAGTAAAAATTGTACTAATCATAGTGAAAATAGTAGTCAACATCAATTAGATAACAATATAACCCAACAAAAACAACAACAACAACAACAACAGCATGAATACATAAATCGAAACAAGCATAACAAGAACGACATCGACAACACCATTACATCTCCCACATCACCCACAGGCAATTCACCAACCGCATCGACAACAACAACAGCAACAGCAACAGCAAGTGCCGGTCGCAGTCGCAACTCCCATCGCTTTGCTGGTAAGAAACGCGCTGTACGCGTGCGCAGCGAATCTCGGCCGATCAGCGCCTTATATGACATAATATGCAAGGAGAAAGGTCTGGATATTGGTACGAGCTCGAACAACGAAGACGATTCGTCAGCGCCGTCAAACGAAGACGACGCCCATCATAGCAGTGCACACAGCAACAACAAAATTCATAAAAATAAAAGTAGTAAGGAGCAGAGTCATCAACACCGCTCTGGCTCAAGTAGAAATAACAGTCTGAAGAGCAATAAAGATTACGCAGAGATCTCAAATTGCCTAACGGCATTCGTCGCGAACTCAATATCAAACTATTTGGGCGGTCCACAAAACGATACCGCCAAAATGGATGACTCAAACACAGCGTCAGGCGACACAGCAGCATCACACGACCGTACGAAACGCTCACACAAAGCGCGCACACCAAGCGGCCACAAGAAACGCAAGGATATCGCTGGAAAAACAAAGTCCACCGTTCCACGTAGTCCCAGCGATGAGCAGCCAAACGGCGGTTACACCAGCGAAGATTCGAATGAGCAACGCACACACGCCAAACTAATGAGTCGCGCCAAACATCGCGCAGACTGCAGCCGACGCCTGAACGGTGCAGAAAAGAAGGCGTCCTCTTTGCCGCCACAACTGCATGATGTCGCTTATGCCATTGCTTCCTCAGCCGTACAACAGCAGTTATTGCAACAACAAAAGGCATCAGCTCAGAGTGTAACGAAGAAATGCTCTATTCATTGCCGTTGTCATTCGGGTTGCGAATGTCGCAAAGCATCATCCAATTCATGTCGCACATCGTCGTCTCATTATACATATGAATATCATCAATCCTCATTGCCACCACCAAACCTGTCATCCGGCTCATGTAGTTGCGTACGCTCGCCTAGTACAGCCGACGATGAAAGTCTCGGCTACTCCCCCGATAAGTTATATATTGAACCTGTAAATATGCATCTAAGTGGTATCTCAGCCAGCACTGCTAGTGGTGTTCAAAATGCGAATAGTAATAGCAATGGTATAGTGCTCGAACAAACAACCAATCTCAACTCGGCGCGCAACAGCAAGGATCGAATTAGTCGCGCCCATCAGCGTCGGCAACGCGAAGAGACGCGTCGTCATACGGACTTGCCGAAGTTAAACTCACTCTCACCGTCAATGCCGGATGATGTGCTGTTGGAACAGTCGGCGAAGGCGTTGAGTGAAGATGAAGGTGTTTCGTCGGGCGTGAATCAACAGAAGTGTCGCTCCAGTAAAGCGAGGAGGTAAGTGAGAAACATTTAGTAGTTTGTATTGAGCTTTGTAGAGATTAGTATGTTAGACTAGATAGTAAACTTTGTATAATGTTGTTGAAAAAATCACTGCGTGTAACTCTATAGAAACTCGTATTTTCAATCCATTTAAGTTTAAAATATTTAAATATTGACAGAAAGTGATAGCCAACCTTTCCAACGCAGTTAATTAATTTATAAGACATTCAACAACAGTGAATCTCTCCATGAACGCTGGCTCCATGCTTTTATCCCTAACCTTGAACAAAACATTCTTGTTTAATACTAACAGCTTCGTTAATACTCAACATTAAAAAGAACCGACTCGCTCCACGAATTGACGGAGTCACTTGATTTTTCGTTGATCACTTGAAGACAGAGTGTTACCAACAAAAAGTCCGACATAAAGGATCTTCTAAATGATAAACTAAATTTATGGATTTCTTAGCGTTGAATAGTCTCTGAATTTATCAGCTCTGCAGGATATATCTCACCTAAATGGTTCGACATAAGCCCCTCCGTTCCAGGGTAGGGAATACAAATCTGACGCTCTCTTTGAGATTAAGGTCACGGCAGTTGTGAGATCCACTTTCGTGGACGATACGTGCCGTCTAAATCCTTCATTCGAATATGAGGAGTACAAATATATAAGGTCTTTTATCTTCTCCTAAAAATCGTGAAGGAAATGTTATCCTTAGTCAGTGGTCAGTGGTGCAAAGTATGACTCTCTGTGACATTTAGGCTTAAACGGCTCTTCTTTACAGGAGTTTTCGAAATCTGTATTCACTGCGGGTGTATTCAATTCCAACTCCCATCGTAACCCAGTTTTCTCAACTTCCACTCTTTTTACGGACCGATTGTTTCTCCACAAGGCCTTAAAGGCTCTCGATCTAGAGTTTACCAACTCTACAGATATGAAATCTGGCTCATTATAGAGGCTGATTTGGCGGTTGGCTTGAAAGTGGGCCCGAGCACACGGATACCTATTAGAAGCAATGCTTTCTTCTGACCCAGCCGAATGGGTAATCCAACTTTAGCTCTTCTTCCTCAGGGAAGAATTTCATGATATCATGCCTGCAATTGGAAAAATTTAAATTAAGATAACAACAACAAAAAAACCCACACCTCACACCATGCGAACGAGAAGAGTTAAGTCGTTCTAGAGTTCGAGCATAAAAATGATTTAAATGAGGAAAATTCCATTTCTAAAGTAAATTCTAAAACTGTTTGTGTGTGTATGGCGGATTACCTGCAGGCGCATATACATACATATGTATGTACATACATACATGGTTACATACATGAGCATAAATACTCTTCAGTAAATTATGTGTCTTCTTCTTCCTTCTCTTTTCGTTTTGTTTTTGTCGGCAATTTGTCATTTTTCGGTTGTTCAAATAATTGGTATTTTGTCATTTTGTCTATTGTTGCGCCGCCATAACATTGTTGTTGTAACATTGTTTTTGTTTCATTCTTATTTTTATTGTTGTTTGCCAGCGGCATTTCTCTTTTGGGTAAATTAACTTTATGAAGCGTGAAATGCTGACGCCGAGTTACGATGTTGACTGGCTGGCGACAGAGAAAGAAAGATCAACCGTATCGGACTGCTGGTTGACTGATTGACTGGTTGATGAATGGAAAATTTACATAAACAGAATCGATTTCAGCCAGAAATAGCAGCACTCCGGCATACATACATACGTATGTATGTCCATATTAGAGCTCCAAATCGATGCTCGCTTCGATAGCCGTTCATTTGAACAAACAAATTTCCTTCTTTTTTTGTCAAAATTTCTTTGTATAAATAAATTTGAAGTTATTAAGAAAAGTTCTGAGAAAAAAGTTAAAGTTTTGCCAAAATACTAGAAATGCTCGTACTCCTCGTACTCGGAAAACTTTCGAATAATAAGCAATGAGGAAGTACGAATGTTCGTTGCTCGAATGCTCAAACTGCTCAAAAATGTTCGAGCAAAATCCTGAGCACTACTTCATATGTACATATGTACATAAATTGGATTAGCCAAAGATAAATCTTATCAATGGATACTTTACAAATTTTCTCTGAGTCTCATGCATTTAATACTCCTTTTTAACATTGCATGAGCTCTGAATGTAGATCAAATTGAGCATATTTTTAGTGTCTCTTTGATTTCCGAAATGAGACCTGCCGAAAGAGCACAAAGCTCAAATGATTTAACTTTAAAGCATTTAGGAAGAGCTTTTAATCGGTGAATACGAGTAGGCTTTCTTGTAAGAAATTGCTTTACGTTTCCTAAAGGCCAGATTATATCCTGAAACTGCCTTTTTGTCTTCATCACTGGAGATACATTTTTTACCCCTCAGCTCTTTTATCAGGACAGCCCAACGCAACGCGGCTCTTGTGGACGGTCGTAATGTATCCAAAAACATGACACCTTTCGTCAATTTTCCCCATATTTTTCCTTTAATGTCTTCGATCTAATATTTAAGCTTAGTATTTTCCAGTTATAGAAACACCTTTATCTTTTCATTCGATCAGTAATATTCCTTCCGAGTTCAAAAAGACCGTTGCAATGAGTTTCCGAACTGTCTGAGACAACTTAATCTTCTTGGAAGGTGTTGTGCCCTTTTCATGCCACTACATGGAGACTTGTTTCGACTCTTGAAGTAATAACCGTACGATGGAAGTGTGCGTTGTATTTATAACGTTCGTTAATTCCTCCGAAACGTATCAAAATGCCTTCAGTGCTCCCTTAATGTTCGGAATGGATGAATTAGTCATTACTCCTTCCCTAATCAATTTTGGTATAAGTGTATATATTTTTTTACTGGGTTGCTTTCCGTGCGCTCATTTTTTAGTGCCAAACTTTTATAAAAAACTGTAACGAAACTTTATGGCAAAGTTAAATTCTCCGAAAGAGAGAATATACTTCGTTCGGGAGATCACGCCGCTTTGCCATTTTCTATGCGAGTAATTGCTATTCGAACTTCGTTATAGTCGGTAAAGTTAACTTTTCTTCTATTATCATAGATTGTCGGGGTTACATCTACGTGCCATTCAGCAGCTGGAAGAATTGTTCACTCAATACACTAAGTATACTCTGGAGCAGACGTCTGTAACCAGATTACCTTACCCCCTTCGTTTGAGTATGCTCCGCCGTGAAGCCTTTTGTAAGTCGCTGCATCTTTTCATAGAATTTTCGAGCATTATATCTGTCCGCCAGCTTTTCAGACTCATCATACTCTCGCATTTCGGACTCTCGCCTCTTTTATAAAAAAAAATTAAATGAAAATATTTAGGCGAATGGATAACAACTTCCACCTGTCATAAGTCATACGAAAACTGCCTTAAATAAAAACAAGTCAAATACAAAAAGAGAAGACAAAACCATAGTTGTTGGTCTGCTTCGCTCGTTTATCCACTGCGCCAACGCACATGCGTAGACATTGGCTATCGACGCCACCCATCAATTGGAAACGCAAATTAATAGCCAGCGATAGCAGACTCCTTACAAGTCACCCAACAGCAACTACGAGATAGTAAGTGCGCACTGTGCAAGAAAACCACCAAGAAAAAATGTATGCAAATATTCAAAGTTGATCAGACGCAGCCAAAGTGGCGCCATCGCCACACCCCTCGGTTTTTTTTTTTAATTATTTTCTTATACGCAGTTTTTGCTACGCATAACGCATAAGCGTCCACTCTAATTGGTGGTGCAGCAGCTTTTGCATACAAATCGCTCACGCAGAGCCAAATGCCAAATTCTTCACCTCAGAAATGAGGAGTGAAAAGAAAATTTGTAAAAAAATGTCACTGGCGCAGCAGAAAACCAGTAAGAAATCATTTGAGCCACTTTGAATTTGAATATTTCCAGCGAAAGTGCAATATGAAATCTGTTAACACACATTCGAACAAAGAAAGATCAATTTTGTGTTTTTTTTTGTTTATTTGTTTTTTAATGAAAATAGCAAAAGCAAAAACAATGTGATAAAAATATGACAGCAGAGAATTTAATGAATAACAAGTCTATGAAAGCAAATGAAATCCGGTAATCAGTTTTCGGTATTGAAACTTGGCAATGAATGATCGTTATTTGTTGTCACTGTATTGTTATGGAGATTCGTTTTGTATTTAGAAAGCATCTTGAGTTTGTTTACTTTTGTTTTCGTTTTTTTAACAAATAAAGTGAGATGAGAGCCTGAGATGCTGTCACAACTCTGAGACCACAGATCGGTTCAAATATTTTTCTTCTCTCTGCTATGTAATCCATTTATAAAATCAAGCATTCGAGTCCTTCAATTTCAAGCTCTCTCCCCCAGGGAAATAATTTTTTTTTTTTGCGTATCCGACAGGCCTTTTTTTATTCCAACGGTAGGCTTGGTTGTGAATAAATACGGATGTTTCACAGAACAATCCGTAGATTGCACTCATTGTTATAGACTCGGCATAGATCGTAAGGAACCTCCGTAATAATGCTCCCAATATACATGAAACTAGTTTCTTTAGAATGTTGGAGAAACCATTTAAATATCAACTGGATATCCAACATGTTTCTCCACTCGAATTTAAAGCTTTTTTCGGTAGGTTAGGTGCTAAAGCATGATAAAGCATTGCAAACAGGCCGAGTATTTTTTCAGATATTTTTTTTACCTACTTAGGAGATATAGTAAGAAAATAATTGCTTTTTCGGTACTCAAAATTTTCCATGAAAATGAGAGTATAAAAGACGTGAAATAAGCTGAGCGCGCTACTCTGATTTACGTTTACGCCAACAGTCACAGATTAGTCGTTACTCAAAGTTTTTAATGAAAATCTGTATACAACATGATTGCCTCTAGATTAGATGAATGATATACGCTTAGGCTGAACACATAAGAATAGACTGCAACCATATGGAAGTAACCACCGATCTTCGAAGTAACGAAGCGATCTTCGAAGGATCTACATATAATTTTATCCAAATCTTATCTCTTTTCTTCGATCTGTGATCTGTAAACCTTTATCCTGGAAAGAGGGTATGTTAATCCAGGTAGAAACCTACCAATGTACTAGTTTTGCAGAAAATTGAATTTGTTCCGACATTTATTTGTCTAGACAAAGAGATACCTTCTTAAAGATATTTAACGAAAATATTTGTCTCTCAGATCGGTGGATGGTTCACTTCCCGGAAAGAAATAAATTTCAATTAAATCGAACCATAATCTCGATTTTTTTTAAATAGACGAAAAAATTGTCCTTTTTTTAATATTTCTGATCCAGATCCACTTTCCGGAAGAAAAAGTGGTTAGTAAATCAAATAATAAAAAAGATTTTTTTCGGAAAAATCGCCTCTCATCCATTGCCCAAAAAGATCATTCTTTTGTAAAAAAAAATTCCAAGCAGTTATAAAAAATTGGAGCGAAGGCAGTTTAAATTGATAAATTATTTATATTTAAATTAATTTTGTTTTTCTGATAGGTGGCAACTCTTTCAAAAATATCCAACCATCACAGAAACACGCTTCGGGTTTTAATGAAGCTATCTTGAAATTTGAACAAAATCGGCTTAGTAGTTTCGGGGTATATAGGCTGCATAGATGCATACATACATACATCCTCTTTTAGATATATATAGATATACATATATTATCTAAATCTAAATTCGATGATTGATAATACTTAAAGAATGGGTTGGAATTCATGTTGAGGTCTAAAGTTTTGTCAAATCGAGAACCAAAAAAAAAGCACATAAAAAACTGCTCATTTCCACTTGAGAAACAATATTGGAAATTAGCCATCTAGTTGGCTCTCCACTTAACCTCAAACCAATTTCCAACATGTCCATTAGAGACAGCGAAGAAACACTTATTTTTATGAAGTTCATACATATAGTATCTTCAAGTTTTCAGATTTCTCAATTGCTAATTAAAGTATGAACATGAAAAAAATGTGCTGCAAATAGAATTCTTGGCTGTTGCCGCGCATTGTTTGCCACAAATGAGTCGAGTGCGTGCATACTTTACGCGACTGAGTTGCCATGTGTTTGATCAAAGGGTGCCTCGTTTAGTTAGCATAGTAAACATTTTAATATGAATGCCCAGAACGAATTAATGGTAAAGATTATAAAATAAAAAAATGCTTAATTATTTCATAAAAATATGCCTTTTGCCAAGAATATTAAAAAATATATTCATTATTTCACTTCTAAACATTTTCTCTACAAATTAAAGTGCTTAACTCTTTGCCGCTTCACTATTTGTCTGTCATCAATGTAAATCCTCAGACACCCTTTACACTGACGCTTGTGTCTTTTGCCGTATTTGCGAATGACAATACAAACAGTTGAGGATCTCTTCTGTGGGTTTGTTTTGAGTGCGTTTCCTGTTTGTTTTTATTTTATTTCGCTTTTATCTTTATTTTCATCGTAACACAATCCGCACTCCTATTAAACCATAAATGCTCATGATTCCTCGTGAGAGTATTTTGGAGTTAATGATAACCCAGCAATAAATTGAAAAAGGCAAATGGAAATGATGAAACACTTAATTGAAGAAGATTAAGTATGAAAAAATGCAGTTAGCTGTAAAGAGTCTATTATGAATGAATCAGGCAGACACTTGCCTGTCACATTCTTGACATTTCAGACTACTTAATTCATTCATTAGCCTACTTTACCGCTATTGTAATTGTTAGTTTTTAAATATTGACTTGACATTTGACATTCCAGATCCATTCTCATAACTTTCCCATACATAAAATTGCTCATATATTTCCCTCTTAATTATTTATAATTACTAAGAGTAGTGGTAGGAGTAGTAATTTATTTATTTTCTTTAGAACTTGAACTAGAACTAATAATTAATAATGATCTGAGCAAAAACAATAAATGTTGTGTGTCTGCATATCACTGAAAGCTTAGCAATATGTTTATGGAAACTCATTCACAATAAGCTCTCTATATTCAAAGCGACTAATTATATGTTTATGGAAACTCATTCACAATAAGCTCTCTATATTCAAAGCGACTACTTATATAACTTGGTAGTGAAAGATTGTTAAAACCGCAAAGAATCTTTTAAATCCTTTACAGGTCCAAAACATTCTTACCAAAACAATCAATGCGAAAAATGTTTACACAGAGTATACCCTAATAAAATGATAGGCATATCTTCAGTAGCATTTAAATTGCAAACAGACTAGTTTACAGAAGGAACATTTTTAAAATTTCTAGCGTCAAGATTTACCAAGTCACCCCTCGCGCGGAAAATCAAACTAGTAGCGTAAAGGGAATATTCATCGTTGAAGTGGGTAGAGTCCGTAGGTATCAAATCCTTCTAAAGATCGTGGAATGCGGACTGGTGTGCACTTTCGGTGAAGTTGGCAAACTCTGCTTTAATCAATTTCTCTAGTAGTATATAGGACTGATCAGCTTAAGCGATGTAGAGGAGAATCCGACTGAGTATCCATATTAACACTTTCATAAACAGTCCAGATTTCCAGTTTTTGTTCCAGAACTGGCTCTGCCGTCACTGTCTCCTCGGCAAATATGCGAGGCAGTCTATTTGGCGGCAAACTAAAGCAACACGTAATATAAATCATCTGGGTACAGCATATAGTTTAAGTTGTTAGATGAGACAAACTTTTACTAAAGTGTCATTGTATCAAGAGAGGCTGTTACTTAAGTCACTGATATGATGCGAAAAGAACTGGGTTGAGCGAAACCGGATTGCCATATACTTTGGTTAACAGCAAACACACCATCTAATGATAGCTGACTAGATGTATCGTCATAAATTAAGCGGAAAACCTCTGTGATGTGGCTAGGGAGCCCAAATTGGGCTAGTTTGTAGAAAAGCATATTTGTGGAATTGTGTCAAAAGCACATGAGAAATCGACAAAGAAAGCAAAAGTTTTATTCTTCGCACTAAAGTTCAACTCAATTGTTGAGTAGTTTTTACGGAAGCCCGCCTGAGATTCGCCAATTATATTATTTCAGCCAAGAGTATTTTGAAATATATTTTGCCGCGATTTTGCCACCTATATTGAACTACATTGCGTCAAAAAAAGAAATATTTTCTGAACGAATTATACAGTGGCTGAGGGTTATGGGTGTAGAATTTCTCACAGCTCCTTTCCGCGATCTAATCTAGTTCTTAAGGCGAAGAAAGTAAAGCTATACCTAAGCAAACCCTCAATCCACAAAATCGAATAAATTTTACTTCTACAACAAATCTCTACGTTACACCATCAAACTGACAGCTATTCAAACTGTTTAACTGTGTAAAAATCTTGATCTTTTTAACAGATACATGTATTTTCAAAGTAATTGGTGTTTTTATTCTTTCGAACATTGTTTGCGCCGTAGAATCCGCTATGCAGTACTGGAACGACTGTTGTACCATTTTGTATTTGTTTGGCAACACAAGCTTTTACTACTGGGTATTCACTCTTCTACCTTTGTTTGCCAACATACCGGCTTTTTGTACAATTTCTTCTGTCGTTTGCCCAGCTCTGCTCGAAGAGACTTTTGAGTTTTTTTCTTTTTCTTTTTTTTGGGGTCTTTGCAGTTATAATTTTATATTCCTGCCGAAAATTGTTTTATAGATCTGCTTCTCAACCCTACTCGTTCATATAAACAAAAAAGGGAGAGAAAGACACGGACAGACAAAATTACATATTGAAAAGTGTGTGGTTACCTATATTGCGCGTAACAGCGTCTCAAACTACAACAACAAAGGCAGACCAAAAATACAATTTTTAATAAACTGTAAAACCCGCTGTAGTGGCTTGGTTCATTCGGTTCGCTCTTTGGCTGATTGTCTGACTCGTGGAGCGACTGTCTCTTTGCCTGTCTGTTTGGAATTTTAAGTAGAGTTTTTTGTTGGAGTATATGTATGTAGATATGTTGGTATGAGTATATTTCGTAGATACGAAACGTGTTTGTTGTTTCTTTTTTGTAGTCACTTTTATTAGAGTCACTCGGCGCACTATTAGAGCGCGCTCACTGACTGACTCGCTCACCGCTGATGACTAGTATGCTGGTGAATGTGGCCTGACGATTTGAACGTGATTGTCAGTAGTTTAGCGTGTTTTGTAACGTTTAGTTCGGAGATAGAGAAATACCTAACGGAAATATATTACCTATTTACCTGAAATGAAAATAAATAATCAAAATATAAGAGTTCGTTGATACATTTACTTATAAAAATATTAAAAATATTACTTGAAAGCTATAAACGAGATTCCCAAGGGATTTACTGAATACTAATTGCATTGTTAAAAAGAACGGTCCACGCAAATATGTAATGTTCATTTATTTATTTTTCTTTAAAACTGCTTGTGATTTCACAACTGATGCCTTCTTCTTCTTCACACAGATTTATAAATCGTCCCAGCCGTACGCCATCACGTGGACGTACCACTACCGCTAACAGTGCTCATAGTTCACCGCATTCAACACATCGTAGCTGCAACCAACACCCCGATACCACCTCATCAACAGAGCCATCATCCGCACCAGCTGCGAATATTATCACTACAAGTGCTGGTGTTGTCACCATTGAGGATGTTGGTTCTGCCTCTTCAGGCGATCATATTGCTCACATACAATTATCACCATTACAAATAATGACGAATTCTGCGACCCCAACAACCAATGCTGAACTGCGTCCACCGGCAGATGGCAGTTCGTCTGCGCTGAATGTGGCTGAAGAGGTTCACCCAGCCGAAACGGAGGTGAATGAGGAAGCTGGCACAGCGAATTTTGGTGTTCAGGTGGCCATTGCAGGTGAGTTGAAAGTGTTCAATTCTGTTGGTGTTTTTTTTTTTGTTTTTTCTCTTTCACTCCTCTTTTGCGAATTTTCACTAGTGTCACGTTGATTTATTCATTTTTTCTTCCATTTTTATTGCATTGCATTCACGTTTTTACAAAAGCGTTAAAAATTATTTTCTCTGTTATTCCTTATTGTTTTGTCTTATCAATATTTGAACTGGAAGCATGATTTTTTTTTCAAACATTTGCATGCCATTATTTCACTTTTAAAACTTTAATGCACGAAACTTTTTTTTTTAATTTTTTTTTTTGTGTAATAAATTTTTCTTCATACGTTTTGACTTCTCATCTCTCTAATTGCGTTTCAAACAACAAAAAGTATTCAGTTTCTTTTTAACAGTTCAGAGAGAAGACATTTGTTACAATATTTTGAGTTCGCTCATAGGGAATTGCTAAATTTACGTTCAAATTTTCATTAATATACCTAATGAATGTCATTTAAGTTGGAAATATTCCTTAACAGCTACTCTCGTTATTTGTAGTATTAAGGCTTAAAAATTGATTTTAAAACCCAGTATTTTGTTCGAATATTTTCGAGTAGCTCGAGCTTTTGAGCAAAGCGTACTCGCTTACATGTTCAGTGCACATTCTTCGAGAAATTCGATTTTTTATACTTTTCATGAACATGTAATGGTATATTAACTTTGGGCCGAAGTATGTAAGTGACAGAAGGAGTAGAGATATATGGACCCACAAGCCAAGTTGATTTAGTCATCTCCGATGATGAAATGCCAATCAATACTTAACAAAAATAACATGACCCATTAAGAACAATTGAAATACTAAAGAATTTTGGACAAACAAAATTTTAAGTTTTGTTTTACTGGAGTTGAAAATATCAAGCATGCATTTGAGCAGTGAAGCAATGATCAAGAGAGTATCGAGCTGCTCACACTACTCGATACGCGGTTATCTAAAGCTGTTACAATAAGATTAATAAAATGCTTGTACGCATTAATCTGAAATTAGTTTAAACAATTTTAACATTACATTCGCATTGACAGCCGTCAAGCTCTATAGAAATCAAATTTAAGCTTTCAAGTTATTTCTAAAGTGACATTTGAGGTTATTCCTCTATGTCTACATAATTGTTTAGATATCCGGAAATAAACACGTTGAATATTTTGCAAAATGTTGCATTTGTATTCCCCGCCGGCTCTTCGCCTAAACAGAACAAATGAAAAATCGATTACAAAATCGAATTTTTTGAACTAAGTTCTTTCACTACTTTCTGTATAGCACTTTTTTTCTTCAGGTGGAAATCATAAATTAACATTTAACTACCAAAAGCAAGTGGCAAATAAGGCCAAAATTATTCAATTCGAGTAATAAAAAATTATAATGATAAAGTAATCAAAACTAAACAGCTGCCAGATGGAGTGTACAAAGAAAAAAAATTAGAAGAAAAAAATAATTATAATCCATAATAACAACAAACAGTTTTTTAACTGAGCTAACTGGAGTCGCCTTGTGCCCGGATTAGTGGCCAGCAGCGATTGTAAGACCGGTTGCTTTGTTATTATTTATTATTAGCTTTTTTTTGCTTTTTTTTTTTTTGCTTTTCTCTATTGCATTCGTAATATTACAGCTTGGTTGGCAGCGCTTTTTTGCTTATAAAAACACATACATATGTATTTATATACAAGGTGTCTGCGAGAGTGTAACCATTTAGCTGGCAGTTGACTGTAAGTAGCTCGCTTCAAATTAAAAAAAAAAAAGTGTGAAGTCAACAAAAATGCTTTTGGTTAATTTAAGTTTTTAACAAATTATAACGGCTCTCCACTCTTATTACCTATTTTCTGTGTTTGTATGCATGCATGTATGCGCGTGTGTTCATAACCCGGAGGTCAACTGCAGCTGGAGAAATTTTGTTATTATTTTTTATGACTTTTTTTTTGACTCAAATGTATTACCCAAAGGTGTCTCGCAGCTGGCTTATGGTTTTTTTTTTTTTTTTTTTGTACGACATATACTCATACATATGTATATAGCTATTTGATTTGCCATTGTCATTTATTGTTATTTTTATTTAAACGCTTTTCACTTTAATTTCTTGTTTACCCTTTGAATTTCATACCATTTTTCCCAAATGTTTTTTTTTAATAAAGCACAAAATTTACATACAAACAAAACAAGCGAAAACAATTGTTTACAACTGTCACCAGCTGACATTGCATTGGCTTTGAGCGCTTCGAAGTCATGCTAAGCGAAGTTGCTTGCATTTGTGCATAAATGTATGTGTTTTTGTATGCATGTATGCATGCTTGTATGTATGTATCTATGAACACTTTCTTTGAGCAGCTTTTTCAGGCGGTCTCCTCAAGTACATGAATACTCTTAGTTTTACTGGTACTTAAAATTGTGGCTGGCGCAGCGGTCACTTAAAAATTAATTCGAGTATAGAAGCCTCATTGGCTTGATCTCTTTTAAGCGTCTTAACACAACGACATATGACCGATTGAATTCTACTAATGCGCTTTTATCTTAAGATGTCGTTAAAAGCTTTATAACTTCGGTTAGTTACGACTTCGTTCTGCAAACCAATTCATCAAAGAATGAATTCTCAGCTGGGGACTGTCACACACTATGCTATGCTATGGCATAACCGAGCGCGAAGCGGTTTTTGTAGTGAAATTTCGAGTCTGGACTTCTGGCTTTGCCGAGGAGCGTATTTTGGACTCTCTTAGAGTCTTTCAAGACCCATTCTTCACAATCGGTACTGCATTTTAATGTCTCAAAAGCTCAAAAAAAATGCCTTAATCTGGAAAACAATTTCCGTTAAACTTACCAGAGTGAAGTGTGAGCTCTCCTGGCAAGGAAAAACTTCAATAAACAGAAAAATTCAAATTTCGATCTCATCAAAATTAATTTTTTTTATTACAAGTTAATGAGCTTCAACTTTACTTCTACTATTTTTTACTTTGTCGTATAACAAATATTTAATTCGAAAAACAAGCAAACGGGAAAGGTCATTTGCTTAGAACAGAAATTTTTAGCATATTAACACTCGAGAATTTTTTAACTACAGATAAGTTCCTCAACCATCATGCATTTTGCAATAAGAGAGAGTTTATATACTTATATAATAGGAGTATTCTCTGTGCAAAAAAAAAAATATGCTACGACAGGAGAAATATCCTATATCCAAACCTATATATATTTATTTCCCATATATCACCCCCGTAATCTCGGTCTCTAGCACAATTCCATAGGAAATATTTGCATAGTATACCTTTCCTAGACACAGAGGGCCCCCCTAATATGTTCATGAACATTTAATTTTTCAATGTATTTTGAAAACTTTTGTTTTTATTTTATAATAAATTATATTTAATTATTAAATTGTTTACTGATTTTCGTTGCCAATTAAAGTTTTCTTCATTTCTTAGTTTGACTTTCTCCTTCCCCGAATTGTGCTCATCTATGCACCTACCATTTTGATGATATTTTGTCAATTATCTGCCCCGTCGTATTCCTCTTGCTTTATTATCTCTTTTATTTATTAGGAAATTTGCAAATTAGCTTCGTTCCTTTCAGCTTAATTTGCAAGCGATTCTAAATAATTCGTTAATTATTGGAATTAATTACCGAATTGCTTACAGCGATTACATACTCACTTACATAACTCATGATCTCTGTAAAATAATGTTTTCTATTGGGTCTTTAACTTAATTCGTGCGCAACATTTCCCCCATTCTCCTAGCAATTTTTGGACACCATCCCAAAAGCCGGCTTGGCGGCCAAGAATAAATCAAGCCAATGTTGATACCTTTCCTCTTACGTTAACCGTATTCCAGTGAGGGTGTTCGACATCGACCCGAACAAAAAGTAGTTAAAGTAATGAAGAAGAACTTTTTTATACACAAAGTTCGCCATATTTGAGTGAAAAAAATGATTGTGGTTTATGTTGATAGAATAGTAATCAAGTTAGGCTTTTTTCAGCGACAAACGGCACGAATATAGTTATAGATCCATTAATAATAAAAAACTAGAGTTACTGCGATTTTAAAATTTTTGTTCAAGAAAAAAGTTGTTCATTAGGGCTACCACATTCTCCAAAACTATAATTATTAAAAAAAAATGACTGAACTTAATCGGCAAATTTTTCCTTAGTATTAAATTCATTAATTTTCTTCCACTGAAAGAATTTCCATGGGGTATAACACGTATGTAGCTTTCCGACAGTGATCGATTGATAGCTAAATGAAGAAAATTATTTTAAACGTATAAACACAAATTTTATTTTTATAATTTCTTTTAGTATTTAAATATTTTTTTTGTATTCTTTTTTTTTGTTCAATTTTTTTTTACGAGAATTTAATTTTTTTTCGAAAGTCTCTCATATAAATATTCTTATTCTAAAACTATCACCAATAAAAACTTCAACACTCTCTTACTCTGTATGTACGTTTAATATATTCTTTGCACTGCTCACTCACATGGATTTCTCTAATGACATCGCCTGCTATGCTATGTCATGCCATGCTACGTTACGCACGCACTCATTTGTGTACTCACAACAACAGCTAACGGTAAGCACGAACGCAAATACGATGTTGTTCTCCTCGCAACACCAAAATCTCCACATAAAACTCCTGCCAAACCGATTACACGAACCAACAACAACAACAAAACGATAAATACACAAGCGAATATTGTAAATAAACCGGCGTTGAATACGCCAAATCAACGTAAACTACAACAACAACAACAACAACAACAACTACAACAACAAAGTCAACAACCGAAGCAACCACAACCACAACAAACGAACAATAAAAGCAATTACAACAACATTAATGCCAACCACAATAACACGCATGGCATTTGTAGCAATAACAGTAACGGTACTTGTAACAACAGTTATGCACTGCCAACTGAAACATTTTTGCTTAAACAAAAAGGCGCCGCTCTGCTTGCTGCAACGAGCAACATTAATTGCAACAATTCGATTGGATCGGCTGTTGTTGTTGTGCGAAAGAAACCATTATCACCGCTACAAATCATAACACGTCCACCCACCAACACCACCACCACCACCACCTTCACCACAACAAGCAGGCTACAAGGGGCACTAGCCACAACCGCTCATCAGCTGAGTCATCAACAAACGTCAGATGTTGGCGTCAAGCATTCGCCACTACGCCGTCATAGTCCACTTTTAGGCGCACCACCACCACTCTCACCATTCTCCTCTATGGCACGCTCACCGTTATCACCATGCACGTCGCCACATTATGTGCGGCCGACGAAAGCGTCACGTTTGCGGGCAGCCGCTTTTGGTGAGTCTACCCACACACACAAGAAGAAGAAAAGTAGTTACTCATTCCGCCTCGAAGAAGTTGTGCTGTACAGTGGTATACTATGTAGATATTGTGGTAGCATACCTTTAGGTGTAGTGGGCGACGTAGAATCGAAATAAAATCCGCTCGTAATTCATAATTGACTCATTCGTTGGCTTGTAAATATGCTTTGTGTAGGAAATATAATCATTTAACACTCAACTCGCAAGTCATTAATACATTTCACCTACTGACATAGGAAATATCGCCTTTGAAAGCCTAAAAGTAGGCTTTAAATATGTTAAAAAAATGTAAAAATTTCAAACTAAACTGCTAATCCAGCTTACAGATTGTTTTTAAAACCATTAATACTCTATTTATAATTGACATAAATATATATATATATATATATACATATAACAATCACTGAATGTGTGTAACATAACCCAAAGTTCGTTGAGAGATCAGCTGTTGCGCGTCCCCTACAATTTTCTAACTCTAACCATAACTCTTAACCCGCCTAATAGCTCTCTCTCTCTCTCTCACTCTGTAATACACACACGTATTTTTGTATATATTACTTCCTTATCGCTTTGTTAACTAAAATTATGCATGTTTTGAGTTCAATTCAACGCCACTAACCAAACCAAAACTTTCCATCCTCTTCCGTTTTTTCTCCCGCCCTTTCTCGCTCCGTTTCTTTCGCACAGATAAGAAGAAGTGTAGTGAAGATGATGCCAGTCAGCGCTCACGTTCTCCCTGCTGTGGCTCACCCATCATCACATCACCATGTCAGCAAATTCCATCACCAAAACAACAATCACCACGCCTCTCTGTAAGCTCATCAACGGAAAATCCACATGCCGTCGCCTCAACGAGCTCGGAGTCTGAAACGAAATTACCTGCTAGCACAGCATCACCCACTAAAACTAAACCACGGCTGCAATACACATCCTCCAATGACTCCACAACAGTCAATAAAAAATTAATACCCTCCGTATCCGTATCGGTCAAGCAGAATCTCAGCGAAACGCAATTCAATGGCATTCCAAAGACGATAGCTTCGTCGAAATTGAAAAAGCCACGCTCGAATGCGACACCATCCTCACCATCCGCCGAGTGTACTGCCAATTTTACACGCTCTGCGGGTCGCTTATCAACTGCCGAAGAGTCGAACACGCATTTGATGTTGAAGCACGCGAAACCCGTGCCACGACTACGCACTTCAACTATGAAATCGGCTAAATCGAAATCGACCAACGATTTGAAACCGAGCAGCAGCGACAGCTCGCCGAGTAAGACGGAATTGAGTCCGATAAATGGCGCAACTGTGAGTAGTTATTTGAATATAAAATAATTTGAGTCTAACTGTTTAATAACAACTTGTATAACTTTATAGCCGCTCAGCCCTCTGGAGGATCGCGATAAATCATCGAAACGTAAATCGAATTTAAATCGTTCGCTCAACGACGAGGCCACAGTGGATAGTGGTGAGTTGTAGCGCGCAATGCAAATATTTGAATGCGTATTATATATTATTTTGGATGATGAAATGGAATTATATCATTTTCATCTTTTCTTATAGTAATCAATCTGAAATATCTGCTGCTAACCGCAAAATTAAGGAAAAATAAACTATTTTTAAGTATGTATGATTGACGCATAGCGTTTGATGAACTCTTCACTCAGTTCGCCACTACAGAACAACAACAGAATTCTCTTTTTTTTTCTTTTTTTTTTGCAAAGAGACACTAGTATTAGACACGTGCTTTTGAGGATTACTTTTCTTGGGTATACACACCGTTTTTTTTTTTTTGCTCATCGAACCAGACTCGTCTAACTTAGCTTACAGGTATTTAAACCCAAAACTCTATTTAGCCTAAAAATATACTACTGATTTTTATTAAATATTCCAAAACCCAAAAAGTTCAAAGAAGAAGTATCTCGATCTTGAAATGAGTTATCCCTTTCATTGGCAAATGCATATATTTTTCATGACCCGTTATGCGAAATTTACTACAGCGTTATGAGAGCCTTTTGGGTTCTAACGCAAAAGCAGTTCACGTTTTTCCCATTCGCAGAAGGGAGGGGTTTAAACATTTTAAAACTGAAAAAATTCGTCACATAGAAATTTAGTGCATCAGATATTCATGGTTTATACGCTTTGTCTTCTTGCTAGCCAAGGGCTATTGGTCTCAAGAATAATTAGTGGGGAAGAGGCTGTAAAAAGTGACCGAGGCACTGCTAAGTAAAGTAAGCTCAAGAAAGTGTGCTATTCAAAGGACTGATCAAAAATCATGAGCGATTTTTGAAAATATAAAAAATGTTACCCTGAAACTCTCGTACGTGTCCGATCAAATTATTGCAATATACAAGTACAAGTATGTCTTCTGCATGTACTTAACCTGGCGGCCGCTATAGTCGTTCGAGCATTTCGACACGCGTAATGTTTTGCTCCACGGCCAGAATCGAAACGGGATTGTCCGCATAGACTTTAGACTTTACATATACCTACAGAAAAAAGTCTAACGGTGTGATATCACACGATCTTGGTGGCCAATCTACCGGCCCAAAAAAAATGGCGTCATCTTGCTCAAACCATATGTCGCGGAGATCACGAGCTTCAATCTCATGCATCAAATAGTCGGTTATCATGGCGCGGTAACGGTCGCCATTGACAGTTACGTTCTCACCGGCATCATGTTTGAAGAAATATGGACCGATGATTCCACCGGCCCACAAACCACACCAAACCGTTGTTTTTTTCTGAATGAAATGGCAGTTCTTGAATCTCTTAAAGTTGCTCTTCGTGCCATATGCGGCAATTTTACTTGTTTACATACCCATATTGCCATATTAGCTCGTATTATCCAAGTTGTGTTCTTCAATTGTAGGCCAAAAAATTCACTCCGAAATGATAGTCACAGTCTTGCCGCTATCGTTTTCAAAGAAGTGTGGTCCAATCACACCTCCTAACGAAAGAGCGCACCACGCAGTGAGTTTTTTTTTTTGGCTTCTCTTAAATTAATTGAGAATTCCCCAAATGATACAATTTTGCCTTGTCGCTGAAGAAAAATTTGAAAAATCGAGGTCCACTATGTGCGCCATAATCTCCTCCCAAAGCACAAAACGTGGCCACGTTTGAATCACCATTTATTCATTTGTAATAGGTTTCAACAATTTTAACGCGTTGTGCGGTCGTTAAGCAATCCATTTTCATAAATGCCTGACTTTTAGCTAAAACAAAACATGTTCCGTTTGACAGATAAGTTTGACAGGTGTCAAAATACCGCACTGCACTTTCGAACCGACTAAATGGATAACCCTTCGTATATACTTACATTGTCTTCATTTGATGCGCCCTAGTTTTTCAAGGAATTTATTTTTATTTTTACTAATCTGACGGGTTTCCCACAACCCACGCCCTTATATTAAAGGTTCAAATATGGTAGGGGTGCATTTTGGGGTGAAAAGTATCTTCCCATAAGATTTTCTAATGCATGTTTAAGGCGTATAATTCTCCTTACTAAGAAAAGGGTATCAAAGTCTATAGATAATGCAAATAAAAATCCTTTCCTACCCGATTTCCTTTGGCAGTAACAAAGAATTTTGTATACCAAAATTAATTTTTTTTTTTTTATAAAATTTCTATAAAACAAAATTAAATGAAGTCAATGACATTTGAAATTCTATACATTTCTAGTTCAACTACCCTGAAAATTGTAATTGGCGATATTTATAAAAAAATTACATAACACCGTAATTGGTTAGCGCATAAACAATAATTACCACTCTACAACCGTAATAAAAGCGCATACAACTACATACATACATATAGTAAAAGCACATATGTATGTATGCGTGTACTTGTACTATAAAAATTTCATTTTATGAAAAATATTCCATAACATTTTATTCCTTTATATGCAAAATAATTGCTCTACTGTCTGATGACTGACTTGATTATTAGACCATCATTGTAGTCTGATGTGTGACTGACTGACTGACGCATTGACGAACTGATGAACTGACGACTGACGACGGCTTGTCGCTCCACTCAGCCAGATTCTGTTAAGCGCATTGGTCTTGGTTCAATAATTACACATTTGTAGGCAGCGCACAACTGGCAAACTGGCATGCAAGCCACATTAGGCCAATGCCGTTTCACACCCTTTCCCACCCACCGTGAACTCTTTTCGTATCCCACAATGCGTGGCGTATGAAATAATATTTTTCGCCAAATTACCATAAAAAGCTCGACAATTTTCCTATGAACAATTTCATTCGATAGACAATCCAACTACATACACAATATACGCACAGAACATACAGACATATACATATACATGCATATGTACATAGGTGTATTTGGCATTTGCGTATTTCAAGCAGTCTAGGCGCGCTGAATTTTAGATAGATATAATAGCTAATTTGGTACATAATTGTTGTTGGTAGGTAATCGCAGAATTCTACATGTACGAGTCTGCGTGTGTGTGTGTGTGGTTCGTTGAGCCATACTCGCGATTGGTACATCACAATTTTTCCCAGCTCACGGGAAAATTCTTCATTAAATTTTTATACTTCTGTCCACGCGCGTTGTGTTGTGCGGAGGAAACACTGCGTCAGTTGCGCACAAAAATATGCTGCAAATAAGTCGAGCTGAAAAATATTTGAAACATTTACATTTGCGCACTTTCATCCTGTGTCAATCCTGTGTTCGCATTTCGGTACTAACACGTGTCACTTGTGTTAAATATGTTGTGCTTTGTGACAGTTTGGCATGTGAGTTCCTTATTGTTTGCATACTGAAATTGCTTGTACTCCGTGTTCCCTAGGAGACTCCGCGCTGTGATAATAAGTCTTGAGTTTTTTAAAGCCTTTTTATACTCTAACTCCAACCCGAGACACTCATTGTTAAATACGAAACAGTTTTGTTATTTATTTTAAGGCATACGCATTACTATGGGGCGTAGTGGATGTGGTGAGAGAGAGCAGTGGTGAGACAAAGTAGGAAAATCTACAGTCAAATACTTTAAAAAGCGCGCCTAGTAAATTCGGAGTATCTTTTCATGCTCTATGTTCTCCTTTTTCCTCCACTATTTTCACGCACATCCACTTCGCTCACAGCAATACCTCTTTGCGTACGTACTAACTTAATTCTTCTCTCTCCCACACAATTTTCTAATCACCTTACTTTCTCTTTCAGATGACTCCTTAGCGGCGCGTCGTCGTCGTCGCCGTGAACTCGGCATGGTACGCCAACTAGTGCCCTCGGACGATGCCGCCCTACGTGAGATGCTTTCGCCACGTCAAAATAAAACCGAAATATCACCGAAAATTGTTACCACCACCAAAGCCACACACAATGAATTGGCCTACCACATGGAAATTGCACGTCGTGGCTGGGATCTCGTTAATCCGAGCGTTAGCAATCGCGCGCGCTCCGAAACAGTAAGTCCCAAGCATGAGGTGCACGTGCGTGAGAGTGCTTTAAGGGAGAAGCCGAGCGGCAATCGTTTAGCGCGACGCAGCGATACGCTACATCTCGGCGAACTGCGTAAACTACGTTCGAACGATGTCAATCGTAAAGTGAATGAGCGCACCAAAAGCGATTTGGCTGAGATAAAAAAGATCGCCGAGCAGGCTAATGTCGAAATGGCTATGATGACTTCGGGCATCGCAGCTGAATTGGCCGCACAGGCAGTGCATGGTGGCGATGAATATATCAACAATGATGGCACAGATCAAGGCGAGTGCGTTGTTGAGCTGGCTACGCCGGCGCGTTACGGTATGGGCAGTCGAAGTCATGCAGCGTCGCCGCCACCTGCACCGTCATACTCCGAGTTAGAGGTCGCAGCTGAAGCGCGCGAGCGTGAACCCTCACCAGTTAAACATGCGACTTTTGTACAGGAGGAACGCATCTACTATGAATCCGAGGCAGGCGATGAGTTGGCTAAGTCTATTTCCAATACTACAATGGCGAGTGGGTTATTACGTCAGCGTATATTGAAAGCGCGCAGCATGGAACGTGATGCTGGTCATGAACCGCCAAAACTGTCGCCCATCTTGCGTCGTCGGAGTACAGATGATCCCACTTATATAGCAGTACCATCGACAGCGGGCGTGCATTCAACCTCACCATTGACAACCACACCCAATCACATTGTTTCGATATTGAAGAAGAAAGATCATATTGCAGGGGAATCGAGCTCGGCTTCGAGTAATGCTTCGCCGGTAACATTCTCAGCGAATGTGGTGGATACCTCAAATAAAAAGCAAAAACGTGCTGGTATACTTAAGAAGCGTTCGAGTCTCGATGAGTCACGCTACTACTCACGTTCGCATTCACCAGATGAGCGTAGCATACTCATTAAGTCCGCGCGTCGTAACTCACTTGAGGAAACTGCCGGCCTACAACAACAGCAACAACATGGCATACTCAAACAAAGTAGTTACGAAAGTAGTAAAAGTGATGGTTGTCCCTCAGCCACCGAGCCGCATCCACATGGTATACTGAAGAAGAAAGACTCTACCTCAACACCGTCTGATGGTGGCACAAATGCGCCCAAGCACGTATCGATCTCACAAGCTGTAAAAATGGCAGCGGCCGAATTGTGCCGCGAAACGGCCGATAATCCAACGGCAGGTGGCGAATATGAAGAATGTGGCTACACACCTAATAATGAAGAATATGAAATCCGCCCAATACTCAAGCTAGAAAGCATATCCAGCGATGATGCTATGCGTCCACCAAAACCGATATTAAAGAAAAAGTCATCAGGCGATTCAGACGAATATGAAATACGTCCGATATTGAAGACATCCCGCAAGAGTAGTCGTGAAGAATTCGATTTGGGTGGTTCCATAAGTGAAGATGGTCGTCATTATAGCGAACCACCAACAGTACGTCCCATATTAAAGACTGACTCACCATCGAAACGACGATCTCTCGGTGGTGAGGAGTTGGTGCAAGATGTCTTCAGTGGTGAAAATTTGAGTGGTCACTCGCCAAGCTTACTGAAGCGGCGTACACGTTCCTTAGAGCGTCAAGAGGCGCCCGTGGTAGATTTGGCGGCAGCTTTAAATGCTATTGCAACATCCCAAGCTGCACCGGTGGAGTTTGTTTCATCACCAGTCACAACTGGCGGCAGCATTTCAGTAGCTGAACGCATCAAGAATATGGAAATGTTCCTAAACAGCAATGGTGGCACTCCAACCACGCCGACGGATGTTAATACTAGTTGGGAATCGCCCTTGCAGAGTGGCGCAGCACACAGATTGCTGAAGCCAAGCGCCATACGGCGTGATATGTACCGCGATCGCTATAAGACGCAGCCAATAACGAATGATGAGAAAATGCTGTAAGTAGAAAAGAGAATATTTATTATTCACAATTAGTTAGAAGAAAGCAACCAAAGATTTATGGTTGAGGAGGATTTTTGGCTCAAATTTTAATTTTTTCTTCACTGTTATTATCCAAAGGACTATATTTAGGGATCCATATAATCTAAAGTTTTGGATATTTATTTTAATTTCTACTTTCTTGAGGTATTCAGACTGAGGTTATTCCTTCATAGTCCTTTCTGCATTCCACATTAAATATATGACAGAATACAATGCCTTTTCCTTTAACTAATTTTCTTTTTTTTGTCTTTTTGAAATTGGTTAAAAATAAATTTTGGATTAGCTAACTCCCTCTAGTCATGAGCGATCTATAGTTTCATTGAAACTTTTTTTTATTGGTGAAACAGATTTTTTCTAAATTGTCTTGGATGGTGTTTTTTAATTAAAAGCTGCTTAAATTTTAGAACACATATTTTTCTATGCTTCGAAAGCTTCTTAAAGGGTTTTGAGTGTAGATTTCGATCAAATCTAAAAAGCAGAACTTTGAAAAAAATTAATGCCAAAAATTTAAAAATAATATTCCCTAATAAACAAATTGAACTCAATACTTTTGACTTCTCAGTACTTCTATTCAATCTTCTAATTTAAACTTAAATATTTGTAATATTCTTCTACTAGTAAACAAAGTTTTTCAAAAAACAAACCTCTTTTTTCCTGTAATCTCGTAAAATCTTTCTTTTCAAAATACATACAAGTGCGCTTTTACCGTTATATATACGTAAAAAGGAAATGATATGAAAAATTGGCAAATTTCCAGCACTTTTCAATTTCTATTTTTCGATCGTTCTTCGACATACATACTCGTACATGCATATTATAATACTATTTATTTCTACACTCTCTGTGCTTTACTTAACGCTCTCTTCAACGAATTGTGAAAAAATATACACAACTAGAAAAGTGCTATGTGTCGGATTTATTTTTAAATATACTTAAATGGCGAGATTTTCACAGTTACAAATACTGCACACAGCTGTCACAGCAAACGAATTTCAATTATGTACACTGAGAGAAAAAGTTGTTCAGTATATGAAAAATCAACATTACGTTTAGACTAAGGCGAATTTAACAAGGTGAAATTACTAGCAGCAGCGAATTCAACTTTTTTCATTCATTGAAAACTGAGATTGTCGAAATTGTTTTTCAATTTGTGTTATACTTGCTTAAATTGGCTTGATTTTCTATTTGTAAATGCGAATATCTTGAGAATTGTGATTTTTTGTTTGTGATTTGTGCTAAAAAAGAATGAAAAAGGAAGTTTGTGCAGTTTTAAAAGCCAATGAATTTTCCATGATTTTGACAATGACTACGACGAGAAAGCAAAAACCAAATACACTGAACATTTGTTCTCCTGCTCTCACCTTTATGAATTCGCCTTGGTTTAGACACTGAAAATCATTAAAAGTGAATATAAATCTCAGAGCGACCGAGCGAAAATAATGTTTAGATTATTCTACCTCTTTCCAATAAGTAAAAGCAGATCAAAAAAAACCTCGTTCTCTAATTCTAATCTTAAGAAGGTAGTAGCTTTCAGAAGCTTTAAATAGGTCATGTATTCCGAACCCCTGCAGACTATTGGTTGATTCAAAAAGCCTCTGCGTTGTTTTGAAGAAAATTTGTCTTTTTTGATCATGAACACATACTGATCACTGCTAGCTATAACCTTTTGCCATTTTCCGTGTAGCTTCATAATTCCATCAGTGTGAGAAACCTGTAGTTTATCGACGAAGAACTTAACGAAGGTATGATTTTTATCGGCGATCTATTAGCCAATTTTTTTTCAACAAGAGAATTTTGCAGAGATCAAAAGAAATGGGAGGCAGATGGTGCTTGGGGCGGACGATATGTTGAGTGCATCAAAATTTCCTAATCAGCTTCGTCAATTTTTTCTTGGCCATCCTAGATGTATGTGGTCTGGCGTTGTCAGGATGATGTTGAAAGCTGGTTAATTGGCAGTACTTCTCGGAGTTGATCATTTCCACATTTTTGTATGTGAGTTGCTCATAATTGATCATTTTATTCCGATCCCACCTACACTTAGCTGTCAATTCTGGCTTTGAAGTAGTTTGTGAAAGGTCATCGGACTTTGATCATGATTTTTGACATTATGATATTATTTTATATATAAATTAATACTCTGCGAGACGTATTCACGTACAACAAACGGTAGTGTTTTGTTTTATATTCTCTTATTTAGCCCATTTTTCATCGCACGTGATGAGTCCCTTTAGGAATGGTTCGATTTTGTAGCGTTTCAAAAGCATTTTACTGATAGTTATTCGATCAACCAAATTTTTTTGCATTAATTCATGTCCAGGCATCGAATTTCTTTGAGTAGCCAGCTTTTCTTTAAGTAATTCCAAACTGACACGCGAGTGTTGCCTAATGCCTCCGAATTCTAATAACATAACAGCTTGCACGCCGATCTTGCTTCATCAGTTGCAGCTTTTTAAGTGACTGGCTGACCGAAAGCAGAAGCATCTTTGCCATCAAAGTTTCCGAGATGGAAAAAGTCACTTCTGTTTGATTTGAAGTACACTGAAGGATTTTCACCGTAAATCATACAAATGCTTAGGTTTTTACAGAGCTTTTTCCTTTTTATAGTAAAAATAGGTGTCACCTAACGGTTTTCTTTGGAAATTTCACTCATTTTCAAAAAAAAAAAAAAACCTCGATTTATAGAACTATCTTCACGAAAAATATTGCTTGAAATGTCAACTTTCAAACCCAGTTTGGCACAATTGTATTAGTGAGAGTATCAACAGCATCTAGTGGCGATAACCACGGAGACTCATTTACTTATTAAAAAAATATTTGTACCTGCTCTTAAAATAAAAAAAGAGCATCCTGGGCTCACTTCAGCAAAATTTAAGCATTCATTACCATGACTGACGAAAAAAACCATTTTTTCTTTGGATCCACTGCTGAGAGAATATGACAAATGAAAATTAGTTCAGTGTTTATTAATAGAACTTACACGCAACATTTGTTTAAATATTAGTTTTTAAACGAAAAATATTGATTATTACATGTCTTACTCACTGGCCCTCACGATTTAAGTTCAAACGTCTCATTATATTGAAGTAGTGTCATTAGCAGCCATTGAAATATTTTGTAAACAATTAAACACAAAAAAAAAAAAAACTTACGCTTTGCCATTTTTCTTTATTTTCCATAAAATATTAATGTTTTTTTTGCAAAATTTTGCATTTATTTACACATGCATCAACCCCATTCAAATTACACATTTTTGTCAACACACAGTGGAGCTTGTCCTAAAAACACCTTCAAATATTCAATATCATAAAAAATTTGCATAAAATTGTATTTTAAATATTTAATAATATGACTTTTGAGCAAAAAAAAATTATTCATAAAAGCAAACAAAATTTATTATTTGTCAACTGAAATGAAATTCAAGCAACAAAAGCATAAATGTGCACACAACACTCCAATGAAATAGTGCATGTACGTATGTATATAACAACCGGATACAGAAATTCATTATCTCTAAGCGCACACGCCCGTTTCGCTGGTGAAATAAAAAATTACAGTAACAAAAAAATTAAACAAATTAAAAAAAATTTTAACAAATTAAAAAAAAAAGAGTTTTTAGAATAGACTAGATGGCGTACATAATTTTCATTATTATTATTTTTCCTACACAAACACCCCAACAAATATCTTGGTAATAAGTGGCGTACTAAACAATTTTTTTAATTTTTTTTATTTATTAACAATGCCTGCTCAAACGGCTTGCTGAGTGGCTCACCACATCCAATGGTGGTGACCCATTATTAGTTTTGTAGCTTAGTGACAGTCACGCGTTGGTGACTTTTTTGTTCACATTTTTTTCTAACTTTTTTTCCGTTTTTGATCACTTTGGTGTGATGCCCGGCAAAAAAACTGCATTGAGCCTTTAGTATTAACATTTACTGGTGAAATGCTTCACACTATCGTCTATTGGCTGAATTAATTGAATGAGCGAGTGAGTGCAAGAGCGAGCTTGTCGCAGCCAACTTATCATTATTGCCACGCTCGCTCGCATCATTGTTGACAAACAAATGCTAATGAAGATAATATGAAATATGCTGATTTTTGACTTTTACCTTTTTATCATTTTATCATTGTATCCTTTTGTTTTGTTGCCATTATTGTATTCTCCTACATTGTTTTTATTCTTTTGTGTTTATTTTTGAATTTATTGCCAAGTAATAGTTTATTAGTTGGCGGCAAAACAGCTAGCTTTTAGGTTGATAAATAGAAAATTCCAAAAGAGAAAAATGCCTGTGTTGGTATATACTCGTAGTGTTGAAAAGACTTAAACTAACTAAGTAACTGTCTAAGTGGTGCAACGGTCATTGCTGATTTTAATAATACATATATGTACATACATATCTGCTTGATTGTAATTCAAATTGGCTTTCCCTTTTTTTCATGCCTACATTTCACTGAATTTTCTTCGCATTGTCAAAGTGCATTCGGTCTAGTAAATTTGTACATTTGAGTAGGTCCCAACATACATTCATATATGCTTACACACTTTACACATACAGATACATATATATACATTTCTCCTCTTGTCTTTATTGTCACCACTTTGTGACTTAAGCTGCTTATGTTGTTATATAATTCTTTAACAGAGTCCACCAGCTGCTGAACGCATGACCGACCGAATAGCCAGTTGACAGACGTACTGTCTGTCTAATTATCACACTTTGTCCAGTGTTCGTTTCTTTTGGTGGAATCTCGCTTATGTTTCATATATCTACCCACCGTAGATGTTGGTCAGGTTGTAGTTTCTTTTTTTTGTGTCTCTATGTCATTTGTTTATTTTTGTACAATGAGCTCAATGAAAAAATATGAGTATTAGAAACTGCGTAAGAAAACTTGTGGAAAATCACTGCAAATAAGTGGCATACAATTGTGACCGAATTTTAAGAAACTCATTTGAGTGTATGAATAAAGAGTTTACCAATAGGGATGATTTGATATCTAAGTGTCGTTTTGGCCATTTCTAAAATGTCCTGGTCTGTCTTTTTTTTTTCATTGTATTCAGTAATGTATACAATTTCATCCATGGACCACCTTAAGGCTCACTTTCACTTTCATCTGAGTCGTGCGGTAAACAAACGAAACTGTCGATTCTGGTGCGAAGAAAATCCACAAATTATTCATCAACAACCATTACATTCACCTAAGTTGGCAGTTTGGTGTGGTTTTTGGTCTGGTGGAATCATGGCTCCGTACTTCTTTCGAAATGAAGCTGGTAGAACCGTTACTGTCAATGGAGAGCGAGTATAGATCGATGATAACCAACATTTTATGGCCACAATTGGAAGAAGTTAATCTTAACAACATCTGGTTTCAAAAAGATGGGGCTGCGTGTCACACAGCACGTGTAACAACCGAATTATTGCGAGAAAGTTTTGGAGATTCGATTA
Organism: Neoceratitis asiatica; assembly: GCA_030068015.2. Lineage (NCBI taxonomy): Eukaryota > Metazoa > Arthropoda > Insecta > Diptera > Tephritidae > Neoceratitis > Neoceratitis asiatica. Next base: position 90,469,040 of record CM061526.1, read on the forward strand.
TTTCAAGAGATTGTGACATTGAATGGACTCTAAGAAGTTGTGATTCAACACCATTAGACTACTTCTTGTGGGGTTATTTGAAGTCATTGGTCTTTAGCAATAAACCAGACTCTCTTCAAGCTCTTAAAGGCAATATTGAACGTGCTATTCATGACATACGACTTGATTTAGTGGAAAAACCCCGAAATTGGGTTCATCGAATTCGTTCTTGCAAAAGAAGTCGTGGAGGTCATTTGAATGATGTTAAATTCAGAAGTTAATTGTATCGATTGCACTTCGCATTAAATAAAAAACATTTGAATTTCCTTAACAATTAGTGCGTTTTTTTTTTCAAGAAATCATATCAATCTTATTGGAGAACTCTATATTATTACATATTTTTTTGGGAGGTTGGCGCCTATATGCATGCAACATTTTATGCGCCAAAACTCTCGTTGATCTCAGCTCATAATTATTTTCTTTTATTTAATTATTTTATTTTATTTATTTATTTTTATTTATTTTAATTAAAATAAATTAAATTTTATTTTAAATTGAATTATATTTTTTTGTTTTATTCAATATTGTTTTATTTTAATTTTATTTTATAGTATTTAATTTTTAATAATTATGTATTTTTTTTTTTATTTTTTTTATTTTTATTTTTTTTTTTTTTTGTTATTATTTTCTTTCATTTTGATTTTTGATTTCATTATATATTTTATTTGCTTGTCTTTGATTTGTTTTTTAATTTATTTAATTTTTTTTTTAGTTTGTTTTATTCATTTTATTTTACTTTATTAAATTTTTTATTTTTTTTTATTTAAAAAAAATTTTTTTTTGTTATACTTTATTTCACTTACAAAATATACACAATAACATTTTAGAATAAAACCATTTGACTTCAACACAATTACATCTGTTTTCTAATACTAAGCGCCTACCTTATCTATTCTCTGATTGGCAATTTTATTGTTGCTTACTTTTTATGTTGATAGTGGACAAAATATTTTCACTGTAAGAAGTGAAAATGTTTGATTTAAATTTTAAAAATTCCATGGAAAACCGCATATAATCTACCGAACCAGCCAACCGTTCAAAAATGCTACTGACCAAAGGCGTTTACCCATGCGCCCCAAACACAAAATAATATTCAGCCAAAGAATTGTCATGTCTCGCCATGCTGTCCGTCTATTCACCCAATTTACCCGCGCAATTTTTCAATATTTTTTTTTTCATAATTTTTTTTTTTTTATATTTTTGCCAAATCACCTTTTTGTTGTATTTTTATCGCAACGGGTTCATAGCTCTTTACAATGGCTAATTAACGTGCGAAGCAAGAATAGTGGGGTGGCAGCCATACACTTACATATGTACATATGCACATATGAGCATATATAGATACCCAGATAGCTTTATCAATGACCGCGCATCGCTTTCCAGTTCTATTGACTGCCTTCACCACCTTTGCTTCGAAATGGCTTACAAAGAGCCGTTGTGTTTTATTGTCATTTTGCTGTTAATTGCAGACAAAAAAAAAGGTGTAAAAGGTACACCAACAACAATTAGCACACAAGTAAAACACCATGTCATACATTCCTATACATATTGTACATACACACAAGTACATATGAATGTACATACATATGTATGCATATAGTACAGAAACAACCAGAGCAAAACCAAGTTAAAATATGATGTGTTGTACCATAAAATGGCAACAACAACAACAACAACAACAGCAATAAATGAAATATCATTAATGTTAACGTTTTTTATTTTTCTTCTTCTTGTTTTGTTGACAATTTTATGGGCTTCAACACGGTTGACGGTTGTTTCTCTTTAGTCACAATTCGGTTACGCCTGCGGGTGGTTGTTGTTTGTGGAGTCAAGCTCAGTTCGCTAGACCCTTACCATTCGGAAAAATCACATAAAAAAGTATTTGTATATTTTCTGGTTCGAAATAATTTTGAGTAGTAAAATTACTAAATAATAGTGTCGAGTCTGCTGATAGTTTCATGCTAAAATGCATACGGTGTATTTAATAAAACGGTAAATATGAACAAATATTAAAAAATTTCTGTTTCCTTTTTTTATTTTATTTAAAATATTTATCGGATCTTGTACTGAGCACACTTTCAAATCTCATTCAAATCACTTTGCTTTTTTCGTAAATATTTATTTGGGAATAATAAAAACAAATAATTCTCTATCTTATGCCAAATGTACTTACACATGTACATACGTACATAGTAGTACATTAACCCACACAATATCCTTGAGTTTCTTCTCAGACGCACGCACACATGCATACTCGTATACGAACAATTTTTCCAGCAAAGCAAAATTTATTTATAAAACAAATTTTGGTTTTTGTGCCAAATCAAAACAAAATTGTTTTCATTCTCTTTTTGGTGTAGATGTTGATGATGATTTTCTTAAATATGAACTCACTTCGCTACGTTTTCACTCTAAAAATAAATGCATTTGTGGCATACAACATACAAATAAAACTTTTTTGGACTATTTCAGTGAGAATGCAAGTCAAAGTTTACCAAAAAAAAAACACAAAAAAAATAAGAAAGATAAGTTAAAATAAACTAAAATAATTAAAAATAAAATTAAATTAAATTAATTAAAATAAATTAAGCTAAATAAAATAAAAATAAAAATAAAATAAAATAAAATAAAACAAAATTAAATTAAATTAAATTAAATTAAAAATATGTAACTGAATAAAAATAAATAAAATAAAAAATAATAAATATGAAATAAAATGAATAAAATTAAATTAAATTAAATTAAATTAAGGATTGTTTAATGCGACCTGTAATTGTTTTTTGGTTATAAGTAAATAAGCTGTATTCAAAGGCCTATTATTGTTAGAAAAAATTTTTTATTCAAAAATATTCAATTAAAAAAAATTTCTACAAAAAGAGGCCTTTGAATACAGCTCATTTACTTGTAAATTAAATTTAATTAAATTAAATTAAGTAAAATAAATAAATTTAAAAAAAAAATAAAAATAAAAAAAAATTAAAAAATAAAAAAACAACCAAAAAAATAAAATAAAATAAAACAAAATACAATAGAACAAAAAAAAAATAAAAAAATAAAAAATTTTAAAATAAAGTAAAGTAAAATACAATAAAATAATATTAAAATAATAAAAATAAAAATAAATTAAAAAAGAAATAAAAAGTTAAAATAAAAATAAAAAAAATAAAAAAATAAAAAATAAAAATATTTAAAAAAAAAATTAAAAAAATTAAAAAATATATATATAATTACAAAAAAAAATTAAATTAAATTAAATTAAATAATATAAATTTAATTTAATAAAATGGAATAAAATAAATAATAATAATAAGTAAATGGAATTTATGTCAAATGTTAAATAAAGCTATCTAAAATAGCATAGTCAAATGAATTGAGAATAAAAAAATAAAATTTAAAAATAAAATGAAAAAAAAATTCAAAAAATTCATTAAATTAATAACAACAAATATATTTTAAAAAAATTGACAAAAGAAAAAGAGAATATAATAACTAAAATAAATTGAAAATAAAAAACTAAATTAAACAAAGCAAGATTAATTAAATTAAATTATATTAAATAAACTGAAAAAAATAAAATAAAATCAATTACAAAAGTATATTAAAAAAATACAACAAAGTAAAAATATAATAAAACAATTTAAAATAAAATGAAAAATTATAAGTAAAATAAAAATTTATTTGAATAAAAAAGTCTTAGAAATATGAAAACAATCAAACAAAATCAAAGCAAAAAAAAAAAAAATCTTTGTAAAAATAAGCAAATTAAAGTGAGAATTTCCACACGAAAAGTTCGTTCATTTGAAGCAACAAAATTGCGAAAAAGATAAGTAAATACACAGAGCATTTGTCGGCTAAACGTCAGCAAAAGCGCGCTCTTTTCAGCGCATATATCAGCTATATCAGCTTTGTGTAAGTACTTTCTGAGCACTTAGTATTTGTATTTTGAATAAAAGTAAAATTTCTTCTTTTCGTTTCTGTTTTTGCGCGTTCACGAGACGGCCAAAGGCTTTTCAACGCCTCAACCGCTTGAATACCTACACTTCTACTCGCATTCACAACCAACACGCGCGTCCGTCTTCTTTCACAATGGTGTGTGAGAGTTTTCTTCTTCTATTCAATTTGTTTTCTTTATAGAAAGAAAATAAACCTTCGTTTCGTTTCAGCCGATCTTATTTTACGCTTTTTGCGCTAAAAAGATCATTTTGTATTTATAATTTGGTTTTCAGTTGTGTTTTTCACATACGCGGAACGCTATCGCGCATTGTCCGTCGTCGTTGTCGAACGAAGAAATATTTCCCAAACTATTCACTCTTGCGCTTAGTTCAGTTTGTATTGACCAATTTGAACGTTAAAACGCTTACGCTTACGCTTTATGGACGGCGGGTGAATGGATTGAATGCGATCTTGTCTTTAGTAAAGTAGAAGAAAAAAAAAAGCAACAACAGCAACAAACTATAATTATCATAAATGTATGTCGTATATGTTATGGTTATGAATGCAGATATAACATAAATACGAGTACATCTACACATGTGTAAATGTGTAAATATGTAAATGTGTGTGTTTGTGGTTTATGCAATCAAAGTTGATTTGTGATAAAGCCAAAAGTGTTGAAGATTTCTTATCGATCGCCTTCGCATAGCAAAAGTGTCGTTTATCAGTGGCTAAAAGTTGGTGTTGCCTGCTGTTGTTGGGTGTTTAGCAACACCGGTAAGCGTGAAATGTGTGTGTGTGTGTGTGTGGTTGGCCTATTGGCTGGGCGCGCAGCTGTCTCGCAATGTCAGTGAAAAAGAAGTCAGTCATTCGGCCAAATGTGTTAATGCGTTTGTTGAATTTTTTTTCGAGTTTATCATGTCCATACGGCTAATGCGAGTATTATGTTAGTCGAGTGATGCGAGTGGAAGCACGACGATCATACTTGTTTTCGAGTGTGCTGCAGAGAACGTGCTGTAATTGATTTGTGAAAAAATCGGAATAAAAATTAAATTATTATTGTTTAACAAAAGGAATATTCATCGAAATTGTTTATGCGTCGTTTTGTGAAAACTTCGTTTTAAAAATAATCGTTTTAAACTTTTATTCGCGAAAATCATACATACATACAAATGTTAATGTGTTTTTGAAAAATGTTTCAATTTTCTCTCAGATGAAAATTAAAAACAAAAAATCTCTTTAATGTGGCTATAAATAAATCGAAAATCCAGTGTATGTATGTGTACATGAAATGTCTGCAAAATAAATACATACATACGAGTACATATGTACATCAGTAGAACAATAATTTACGCATATTTGCGAAATTTGTAAAAAAAAAAGTGAATGCTCTGTCATCTTTTATTATTATTTTGTTTTTACTTTGATTTTCTAATTTGATTTTATTTATTTTTTATGCAATTTCTTTGGTCCGTTAGAGGAAGCTAACTCGCATGCGTTGTAAATACTCTTGCTCTTCTTCCGTAATAGCCTGAGATTCATTATTGTTTCCATCCATCTTTTGTTAAGACATTGGGTATTTTCTTGCGAACAGGTTCCTGGTTTTATTTTTTCCATAGATTTCCCAGCAATTTAAGGGATGGATTCAATCAAGTCCAGTTAGATTTTGAAATTTGGCTCTCCAAAAGCTAAAAAACTTATCTACAACCGATCTCACTTGGCATTCAAAAACTTGGAGAAATAATTTCATAAATACATTTCACAAAGGTCAACACTCGAAAAAAAATTTCAGCCTTCTTTACTGTATTTGTGGCGTCAAATAAAAATCTATGAGCTTTCCACACACCACAAATCATCTTGATACCTGGCTTTCAGACTTGTTTGCTGTCAAAGTCGATGAGAGAGAGACGGAAAGAGAGAGAGGTGATCTCATATCTCCTGTTAGTAATGTCAGTTTTGCATGCACATGGTGCCTGGAGCTTGAGGCAAAGATTCCTAGATACGAAACTCTACTTGTTTCGAGAGAACGCTCAAAATTCGCAATTTTTATAGCATTTACGAACAGTGCCACTAATAAATACCTTTTTTGGATATTTGGAGGAATTTTGGGTATTTTGTTGTGAACAAAAAATACAACAATCGTCTTTAACAAAAATTTTACAACAATATTTAATTGGAAAACAATCGAATATTTATTTCTATTAAGCCTAGCTAAAATTGAAACCACAATCATTTTTTTAATATTTCCTGCTAAAGCAAATTTCTTTTGAATTTAAAGCAGAGGATTTTTTTTATATACATAGTGGTACTGGTGCGTTTTACACCTCAGCTTTTGAATTTTCGCCGATCTGACATTGCTGACAACATAAAAATGTTAGATTTCGTTATGTTCTCAGCTGTAATATAACTGAGTTTGAGTAAGTTTCGTATCTAGTAATCATAAGTTGTGACCTGTGGCCTCCTGAAGTCCCTTCGAAATAGCGCAAGCAAAAATTTAGTGCATTCTTTGCTGCCCTTGCATGCAGGCTGTTCCGCCATTCTATGTTCTCGTCAATTTAATTTACAGGGTCTTTTACACATGTTTCAATCGCCAGACGAATGATACTTTTGATCCAGCTGTTCAAATATTATATGTTTAGTCGGTTCCCGACCCTTTTCTAGTGTAGCTTGAAACATACGTTCCAAGAGATAAAGGCGGGAGCAGTCTGTTGGGTCTACTCTTCCTTGGTTAATTGAGCTATGCTCGAAGGTTCTGGCAGAGAATTCACCTAAAGCCGTAAGTCTCAGGACGGGCTTCGCAGCATTATTATCTAACTCAATACTTTTTATCAATATTATCTCGAAAAATTGATTAATGCATAGCAGTTACTATGATCAAAATATATCACCTTCTTTCCACTTCTTTAATCTGAATTACAATTCAAACCCAAATAATAAATAAATTCATTTGTATAATAAATTGCATCAAAACAAAATTTTGTTTACCTTTCTATTTCTCATTTATTAACATTTCTTTTATTTATTTATTTTTTTATTTTTAACAATTTTTCGCAATTTTTCAAAATTTTTTTCCACTTCATTTTTGGCACGTTCCACAAAGCCAATGTAAGGCAACGAAATAATGTTGTACATGGCATTTTCCATTGCAAAATCAAATCAACGCCTATCTCCACATATGTACATACATACATACACATATATATTTTATTGTATATACACATATGTATGTATGTGCTGCTTACCTCTCCATATACTCTTGTATTTGTATATATGTATTGCTGACGTTTGGCAAACAAAAATGTTGAAAGCTTGAAAAAATCGTTAGCAAGCAAAATAATACAAAATTTATTGACTCAATAATAATATATCCAATCAAAGTGCACTTTGGTAATGAATTTAAAAGTATCTGACAAAACACAGGAGGAGTTTTTTTTTAATATTTGAATTTGATCAGTCAGGTATTCTCTAGCTATATACTGGTTTTGCTTGACCAACGATCAAGCGCACAGAATTTGCGATTAGTGTTTTTTTGCTTAAAATACCAAGTATCATGTATATACATACATACATACATATTTCTACATAATATTATATATTAATTTTTTTGAAATTTTAAAGTGTTTGAGTGCCCCGGCCTTATCATTAGATGGAGTAGGTCGTCTATAGTTTGTATGACTTACACTCATATGTATAGAAATAAAAGGCCTTTGATACCCGTGAAAATTATTTATTGAATCGCCAGAATCGCTTTGAGCTATTATTGAGATTTAGATTATTTGCTACTCATTTTATTTACGCTTTTTATTTTTTTTATTTTTTCTTTTTTAATTTCATTATTTTCTTTATCTTCTTATCTTACTCGTTGGCCCAAGAATATTTTTGTGATAAGTGCACAAATAAATTAATTAAAAATAGTTAAAAATATTAGTGATAAGTCTTTCGAATTCTCTTGGGTCTAAGTTACCGGTGAATTTGATTGATTTTATGAGCCAAAAATCCTTTAAATTTAGTGAAATCAAAAATAAAGGCCCTCTAGCCCCGTGACATTACCAAAAAAAGCCTTAAATAAATTCAAATAAAATAATACCGCTCGCAACTAAACCGACATTTATATTCCTACCATCCCACAGCTTTAAAGCCACCGCATCGCCGCTTGACACCTCCACCACATCCGCCTTTAAGCCGACCAAATCGTTGGACGCCGGCCTCAACTACAATACATTTGCCCATTTGAATGCCCCAACGGCCGCTTCAAGCGTTTCGCCGGGCAGCAGTTATACACTGACACGTTGTGCCACACAACCGCCACTGCACGATCAACAGCATCACTTCAATATAGCAGGTGTAGCCACATCTTCCGGTACACCAACTTTGCGTGCGACAATCGGACGTCTCAATTCGTTAAGTGATAGTTACAGTAATTGCAATAACAACAACATTACTAGTGAACATTTAAACCTCTCGTTGGGTAGTGATAGTGAACGTATCTTTGAAATGTCTGGTATTGAGGACAATTCGATAGCCACGGAAAACACTGGCAAAGTTGATGAAAAAGGTGTTGCTGACGTTGATCCAACGGCGGGTGGTAGTGGTTTAACACGTAAGAATAGTGTGCGTGCTCGTGCAAATATGTTTCAACAACTGCAAGAGAAGGCGAAGGGCGTTGAGGCCTCAACAGCGGGATCGTCGACGACTGCTGCAACGGCGCCCGGTCGTGAGGAGAGAAATTCACCGCGACGAGGTAAGCAAAATTTAAAGAAATTTATTATTTTATTTGAAACAAATTATGCACGACTAAAATACTTGAAACATTTCGGACCGATGCCCTTTAAAAAGGGTTTTTGTTAGGAAGCTTTAGGACACTTTCAATCAATGTTTTGTCAAGCAAGGCTTTCGAAATCTGGAACCATGTAGCCGAAACTCCCTACAGTGACAAGACTATCATTTTGAAATCCTATATTGTTTTTCTATTGATCATAGAATCTTCATTTTCAAGACCACTGCTGTTTTTCGCCTTTGGCAGACTTCCGACCTTTTTTTTTTAAAGTTCTGCCAATCGACTAATAGTACATACATACCACTAATCCAAATTTGAAACGATCCCTTCATTCAAAACAAGTCCTTTCTGGATTGAGATATTTCGCCATAGATTATTGGGAAAGATATTTTTCTGTTTAACAACCACACTAAGTTTTGGAGTTTACGGGCTTCTTTGCGCTCGGTGGGAGCTCTTACGACGACAGTGTACTTAATGGACCAAGAAAGTATACAATTTGTCATAGGTGTCATCGTTGTGCCTTCCAAATTCTTGATTCTATAGGATTTTATACCTTTCATACGCCCTAAATGGTATATTAACTGTAGTCCGAAGTATGTATCAGAAGGAGAAAAGATGTTCACAATCATCGAAATTTATGCCGATATGATCAGAATGAAGAGCTGAGTTGATTTAGCCTTGTGCGTCTGCCCATCAGTGAAGAGTAGTCTCCAAGTTTTTGAGTTATTTGAATGTATAAATCATTTATCGGTACCAGTCAGATCGGTCGTATATATCACATAACCCCCATATAATAGATTTGTTCCGATATGAAGTTCTTGGATCAAAAATCCTTGCGAAAATCATCGAAGGACGTAAAATTTGCGTTGTTATACACATAAATTCAAATAACTATTGGTACCGAAAATCATCAATCTCGAATTTTGCCTTTTTCAATAAATTGATAATTTCATGAAAATAATAAAGACAGACAAAGACTTGTTCCCTTTTTGTCTGTATACTTTCCTAACCTTCATTCTTTTGAGGCAAGTGGAGGGACCTTAAACTTTTTATTGCCATCAATAAAAAAAAGTTTTATTATTTCATTTCCAAGCAAGTTGTATTTTAGCAAGTACAAAAACATACATGCATACATATGTATATGTGCTATATGTACTATATACATATGTATTACTTCTTACTGTTAATTTATGACCCACAATTTTGTGCTACAAATAACTTCTTGACGTAATTCACAATTTACAGTTCATGCTTACAAGCTACATTAGCACATATATATATACCTCTACACATGTACATACATATGTATATAATACATAAAAAAATAATTTTTCATTTCGCAAGAACTACAAATTGTAAATATTCTGAAAGAAACCGGCGAAACTTGACGCCAATGCAACAGGTTCTACAAAGACAATCTAATTATCCCACTCGGGAGGTGCGGTAATGAGGCGTTGAAAGAAAGGCAAACGAGTACTGAATTACTTACTTCATAGAAGAGAACATTAAAGAAATTGTGACAGTTAAAAGTAGGGAAGCTACTTGAGTGGATAGCGGTATCTTGCTGTAGTTGTATAAAAACTAAAATTTAAATTATCAAAATTTCGAAATTATTTATCTCAATTAACAGCAGAACAGCAATTTTAATTAATTAATCGTCAATTTAATCACTGTTCAAATAGTGTACTTTTTATCACTGAAATTTACTATAACGAACCTTGGCGGAAGGTTGACAGAATATGGGTTAATTACAATAACGTTAGTTGGAGATTGTGGTGCAATAATGGTATTATCTGGAAAGGCTTGAAAAATTTCCGTTACATACAAAATTATCTTGGTAATGATTAAAGCCTCTGAAAGTCGCTGCAGAATTTTCGTATGTTTTCCCAATTAATTAGCAATGCTCAAGCATTTTTGTCTGCAAAATTAACTCCACCTCCTCCACAGCTTTGCGGAATATACCAACATACTAAAGGGTTTTCCAATAAGAGTGATTTGATTTCCTTAAAAAAAAACACATTAATTGTTAAGGAAATTCAAATGTTTTTTATTTAATTTGAAGCATAATCAATACAAATAAATTCTGAATATAACATCATTCAAATGGCCTCCACGTTTTGTAGGAACGAATTCGATGAACCCAATTTTTGAGCACTTTTTCCACTAAATCAAGTCGTATGTCATGAATAGCACGTTAAATATTGACTTTTAAAGCTTGAAAAGGGTCTAATTCATTGCTAAATACCAATGACTTCAAATAACCCCACACGAAGTAGACCAATGGTGTTAAATCACAACCTTTTGAAGACCATTTAATGTCACAATTTCTTGAAATAATTGAATATACAAACCTTTCTTGCAATACTTCGGTTGTTCCACGTGCTGTGTGACACGTAGCCCCGTCTTGTTGGAACCAGATGTTGTTAAGATCAATTTCTTCCAATTGTGGCCATAAAAAGTTGGTTATCATCGATCTATACCGCTCTCCATTGACGGTAACGGTTCTACCAGCCTCATTTCGAAAGAAGTACGGAGCTATGATTCCACCAGACCAAAAACCACACCAAACTGTCTATTGGCATGTAATGGCTGTTCATGAATAATTTGTGGATTTTCTTTGCACCAGAATCGACAGTATCATCACTCAGATGAAAGTGAGCCTCATCGGAGAATCAGCAAATTCACCACGTTTTTGGTGGTCCATGGATGAAGTTGTAAACATTACTGAATACAATGAAAAAAAATGACAGATCATGACATATTAAAAATGGCCAAAATGACACTTAGAAATCATATCATCTATTCATCTACCTATTGGAAAACCCTTTACTTTGTGTATCTCATTGCTAACGAGGGCTCTCAGAGTGAAGAATAGAGAATCTACTTTTGCATGTCGTGCTTTTCTAGTGTGTTTTTAAATTTCTTAGACAGTTTGGGGTAATTTCATCCATATATACATAGGTCTCCTCACGCTGACAATGGTTTTTAGATTTGCAAACTTGACACAATATTTTCGGAAAAATATTTAGCTATGTAGGTGCTGTAGAAATGATTTGGCATTTATTTTTATATTTCAATTTTGTTTTTACTTTCAGCACCGTCACAGCTTTCGCCAACGTCTGCAATGCTAGCGACTTCAGCACCTTTAATGACGAGCAGCCTAATTGGCGGCGCCTCAACTCTCCATGCGAATGGCCACGAAGACCCAAAAACGCCACAAAATTCTGAGCATACGGATGAGGAAGTTGGTAAGTTTTATAACCAACAACAAATAATTTAATATTTACATACATTCCCTACATATACATATATATAAATATTCCCTTTAACACTTGCGCGATTGAAAATACATTCCATACCCATTCCCATTCATTACCCTCTGCATTACTATCCAATTCCTATCCGCAATCATTATTATCCAGAAAGTTTTGACGCTTTGTATGCTGACTTTTTTTGTTTTGTTCGATTTTCATCATTTTACATTATGCAATGATTGAAACTCAGCTACGAAAGACTTTGATAATTTGCATTTTGAATTTTTTTATTTTAATCTCAAAATTATTTGACTATTTTAGCTTGTGAATGCAGCGCTGAATTAAATATAATTTTTTTTTAATCAATTCTTGTTTATCACAAATATATATATCTTTTTTTTCGAATAACCAGGCACGTTGTTGTCGTTGTTGTTGTGCATGTTATGCATATGCCTGTATATGTTGTTGTTGTTGTGTTGTTTCAACTTTTTACTACTATCTAACTACGAACACTAAATAAGATATTTGAAACATACTACCATTGTACTACTACTACTATTACTACTACTACTATTATTACTACTATTATTACTACTATTACTACTATTATTATTACTACTATTATTATTACTTCTTATTATAATTTACATTAAGATTTCGCACTCGCAGACAGAAAAATGTTTTTTTTCACAGTTTATTTCTTCCCATTTCTGGGTGTCTTATTATTAACACATAAATTAACCACTCAGCTACGGCGGCCGACGAAAAGCTCAAGCATATCAATGATGATTACACAAACGCAATAAAAAATATATAAAAATTCAGTAAATGTGTGTATGTATGTGCAAACATGCGTTTGTTAATTTTTTAACCAAAACTATGCTACCGCTTGTCGGTTTGTGGAAAATTGGAAAATTGCAATAAATATATGAAATTTTTTTCAATCTTGCAAATTTTTGCATTTACACGTTTTCTTTATTGTTTTTCAATAATTATTATATGCAGTATTTTTTTGTTTACCTTTTTTCGCTTCCGTCTTGTTTTAATCGCTGCAATTTCTTATTTATTATGCGCGCGCAAGTGAAATTTCGTAACTTTATTTTCTGTTTTTTTCCTGTCAGTGGTGATTGCCATGTTTAACATGATTTATTTCTAATACATATGTACATACATATGTATACATATAAATATTTATATCTTCGATGGAATATGTTAATATCAATGTTTTTTTTTTTTTGTATTTGTTTATACTTTCTTGCTTACTGTTTTCGTGTGATTTCTAAGGAAAAGCAAGTGGATATTAAAACAAATTTACATTTTATAATTAAATGTATATTGATATTCAAAATATAGTATTACCTTTGTATATTTTTTAACACACCTGTCACTGAGTTGGCTTCTTGAAAATTATCGCTTTTATCTGAGATCTACATAGAGGTTTCCAGGAAAAAGAGATGGTACTTTTGTACACGCAATAACTGTGGAGTTTTTGAGCTAGAAGGGCAACTTTTTTGATTTCCAAAACAAAATTAGCCGAGTGGTTAGAGGCGAAATGAACCAGTATTTGGCATAAATTGAATAGATTGTCAAACACCAAAAAAGCGTTGCCTCAAATGACATTTGGTTGGCAGCACTTAATCAACTGCTGGTAGGCACTATGATATTTGACAAATCAGAAAACTCAAAATAACTAAAATAAATTTAAAAAAAAGCTTCTACTCTGCTAGGATATTCAAAACCAGATAATTTTTTTTGTTTTGGTTTTGCGAAATTGGCCATGAGACTCTTAATAAAATCTTCCTCCTTATAGTAGTCGTCATAAACTTATTAACCCTTTAACCCTTGTCAGGCTTAGAGTAATTTTCATGGTTAAAATAAAGCTCCATCTGTAATTCTTCTTACTGAAACTAAATTTAATATTGGGTTTAAAAAGTCAAGGTATATTTGTCCCCTGTTTCTGAGAACGTTTAAAAATTATTTGGAAATTGAGCAGCTTTTGTTTGAAAAGTCGCTTTTTAAATTAAATAAACACAATTTTGGTTCTAAACACTTAACAAACTCCTCATCATCGTGACTTGGTGTTAAAAAAAAGCAAGAAAGTCTTTACAGCCTTTAACCACGCCGAGCCTTTAATGTGCATATAAAATTTATTGCAAATAGCAAAATTCGATGAAATCACATCTTTTTTGACGGATTTGTTGCTAAATCAAGTCGTATGTCATAAATAGCACGTTCAATATTGACTTTCAAATCTGAAAAATTGGTCCTATATATTTTTACGATTTTGCTGAATCAACCTTGATGATATCCCAAATCCTTCGGACTTTTTACAATCACTTGTATTACAACTTGTACAATGTTCTATTTTTATTACTCCACTGTAGTGTAATCACCAACGCGTTTACTTTACGACTCAATAGCTTGGCAGCTGAGTGTCGCCCTTATATAGTAGTCGACTGGTAGCAACGATAGCCTGGAATAATCGAATCGTTCTCGATAACGAAGGTGATCCATGTAGAGGTACTTTTTTCAATAGCCTTTTTTTGACAGATCACGCGTGAGCCGTGTCAAGCTGTCATGTTATTTTTGTTCAGGAGAGACTTACACCTGAACAACATTTACAAATCATTCAATTTTATTGCGAAACTTCACGTTCTGTAAAGAATATGTTTCGCGCGCTTCATTCGCTCAACTTATGGTCTACATAATCGGCCCACTGAGCGTACTATTCGCAACACCATCACCCATCTTGAGACCCAGCATTCATTATTGGATAATATTCGATCGAATAGACCACGTCCAGCATGCAGTGAAGAAAATATAGCGGCCGTAGCTGAGAGTGTACAGCAAAACCATGGAGAGTCGATTCGGCGCCGTTCGCAGCAACTCGGACTGACGTATGGAACAACTTGGCGCATTTTACGTCGAGATTTTAAATTGAAAGCGTACAAAATACAGCTTGTGCAAGAACTGAAGTCGCTCGACCTTCCCAAGCGACATCACTTCACTCTATGGACACTTGAAAAGTTCCAAGAAGATCCGACGTTTTCGAGCCAAATTTTGTTCAGCGATGAGGCCCATTTCAATGGATTTATTGAGGGAACACTTCGGTGAGCAGATAATTTCAAGTTTTGGGCCCGTCGATCGTGTGATATCACACCGTTAGACTTTTTCCTGTATGGATATGTAGAGTCTAAAGTCTCTGCGGACAATCGCGCTTCGATCAGGCCTTGTAGCAAAACATCACGCGTGTCATTCGCCAGTTGCCAGTAGAAATGACTATCTGAGACGTAGCCGCGGCCAACATTTGAAAGAGATAATCTTCAAAAAAACAAATGCCAAAGAATGGATCACCCTTTACAAACACGCCGTATCCACTGCGATATTTCTCAGAAATCCGAACTAGCCAATCCTTTTTATTACCAATTCGTTGACTGCAAACTTTAAAAGCAATATTATGGAATTATTATTCTGTTTTTTCAAGCATATAAAATTCTATTTGTTTCACTTTGTAAAAAAAAGACACCCTTTATTTAAAAAACAATTTCAGTTCAGTTTTCCGGCTTTTTTTTTTTTTTTTTGACAAAAGTCAAGTTGAAATTATTTTTCTATTTGTAATTTCTCTTCGTTGTGGTGTTTTTGATGTGATTTGTGTAAAATTTTTGTTTTCCTAAATTTTGATATTCCACTACTACATCCGGATCGAATAGAATTTTGTAATGAAACACATTTGGCTAGTTATAATAAATCTCTATTTAGAAAAAAACTTACAAATTCGATATCTGCATCTCTAATAGAGAAAAAAATAATAAAAATTTTGGTTTGAATTACTCGCGTGCATTTAAACGTGTGTAAGGCCGTTGCCTAGCGGAATATTAATTGCTAATCAGTTAATTGTTTCAAGTACCAGTGAATTCACAATATTTATATTTACATATATGTACATAGTTATGTACACACATATACATATGTGCATTTAATTTTATCTTGTACCAAGTGAGTAAAGGATTGAAAGAAAGCGTTAAGCGATAAATTGCAGCTATAGAAACTGCGACGAAAAAGGTGAGATTGCGGACGAAAGTATGTATGTATGTAGCATTTGTACTCATTTTTTAGGGCGGTTTACTCTTTGTATTCAAAGTACGATAAATCTTGAGAGGGCTTATCGCTTTATATGGCAGCAGTCGCACGCTGGCTATCGGCGATTGTGTTGCCGCAGACGTCTTCCTTATGCGCAGTTTAATTTTTCTTTTTCTTTTTTCGATTAAGTGCAACTAGTACGTCTGGATGTTTGAAAATACTCATAAGTCGGAATTTTTTCTAAATATGGAAAAGAAAAATCCTAGGAGTTACCATTGACTAAACTCGATGTGTGATACATATCTTGTTGCTCTTTCACTTTAATAAAAGATACATATGTCTTCAAGTTGCCTTTAAGCATCACATGTCAACAAAAAAGGGCCTCTACAGAGAGCTAAGATATTTTTTAAATACTGAATTTACACCCTGGTCTCAAATACGGATCTCCACACACTGTTCCCATTTGGCAAGAGCGAGAGAAAATCCAAAGGGTGATCCATTTTGAGGTTCCCTACTTTTTTAAAGAAAAAAAACACAGAGAATTCAAATTTAATGGGAAAACCATTCATTCATTCGAAAGAGCATTCTTTGGCATTTACTTTTTTGAAGATTATCTCTTTCAAATGTTGGCCGCCGTCACGTCTCAGATGGTCCATCATCCGTTGAGTCCAATTTTCGATGACTCGTTCGAGCTTTTCGACTAGTAACTGGCGAATGACACGCGTGATGTTTTGCTCCAAGGCCTGAATCGAAGCGGGATTGTCCGCATAGCCTTCAGACTTAACATATCCCCACAGGAAAAAGTCTAACGGTGTGATATCACACGATCTTGATGGCCAATCCACCCTCCCAAAATGTTAAATTATCTGCTCACCGAAGTGTTCTCTCAATAAATCCATTGATTGATGCGACGTGTGGGAAGTGGCGCGGTCTTGTTGAAACCAAATGTCGCGAAGATCACGAGCTTCAATTTCAGGCATAAAATAGTCCGTCATCATGGCGCGATAGCGGTCGCCATTGACGTTTACGTTCTCACCTTCATCATTTTTGAAGAAATATGGACCGATGATTCCACCGACCTGCAAACCACACCATACCCTTGTTTTTTCTGAATGAAATGGTAGCTCTTGAATCTCTTCAGCTTGCTCTTTGTGCCAAAAGCGGCAATTTTGCTAGTTTACATACCCATTGAGCCAGAAATGGGCCTCGTCGTTGAACAAAATTTTGCATCCATATGGGATGTGCTCAAAAAGGGGTCACGGCTCTGTGGACTTCTCTATTTTAGAAAGTATTTTGGAAAGCTAGTAGAGCGCTCAATAACAGGCCCCAAAACAATGTATTAATTCTTCTTCAGAAATTCGATCAGGCTCTTTTCAACTGAGTGTCAGACTACCAGGGTATCGAGATTGGAAGTTAGCTTATAAAACAGTTCCAGTTACCCAAGTAATATTGGAATAGTGCAAGTGCCGCAGTAGTCTAGGAACCTCGCTGTTTAGGTAAAGGTTTTTAGATCTTCTTTGTGGTAATTTCGAATCTGCGAGCTTAGCTTGCGGAGATGTATTCGAACTCGTATTTTTCTTCCTTTAGAGTAATTGAAGTTCGACGTTCTTCAAGTTCTTGATATTCGTTGAAAGGTTTTGAAAGTAAAGCTTAGAGCTTTAGCACTACAGTAGATAATATTCTCTTGTTATTAAAAATTTTTAACCGTACTCGGGAGATAATCCTTTCATGAGAAAGTTTTCGAAACAGCACAACAACAACAATAATAACAAAAAATAAATAATTTCGTAAATAAGAGTGCAACAAAGCCAAAATGCACACCAAAATAGTGTTATCAGCAACAATATCAACGACAACAACAACAAAAACAAGAACAAAGCACTGCAATGCGCTCAAAACTAAACCACGTAGGTAGCAGTAGTATTCGCCAAGATCATTTAAAACCTAATGCTTTTCTTTCTCATTCTCCAAAAACAAAAAAAAAAAACAAAAAAAAAAACATCCACAGAGCCCACATCACTGCCAGTCTCCGAGCGTTTGCGCTTCTTCACCAATCTCACCGAAGCGGCCAACCGCAGCGCCTGCAGTTCATATACGCGCAGCCCCTCACAACGTTTTCTAGCCAATTCCGATCGCTGCGGCAGCGCCAATTCTTACAGCCACAACAACTCATTCACCTTCACGCCACGTAGCAGCTACAATGGTGGCAGTACAACGAGCACCAGCAGCGCCAGCGTAACGCCCACGCCGATGGAATGCTGCTCTCCGCCACTCATCGACCAACAACATCAACTCATTTCGATCAACGAAATTGACTCGCCATCACAATTCCAAACGTACCACGCGCCAAACGCCTCACCACCGGCGGAGATACAAGAGTCTTCAGCCTTCATCAAGTTGACCAAGTCGAGATCACAAACTCTACTGCCTTCTGTATTGGCGCAACGCTTAGCAATGTCCGCGCCAGCGCCTGCAACAACAGCGCCGGCCATTACTACGTTACCATCTGCGCTAACGCCCGTTGCGCGGCGCATTAAAATGAAAACCATCGGCAAGCTACTGCTGCCACAGACATTCCTCAACAATGAACGCAACAGTCAGCAAAATATTAGCTCCAATACCAATGATAACAGCAGTGGGGTCGCATATAATGACACATGCGACAGCGAAAGCGGCAGCTGCAATGAGGTGGACAACAAGTCAGTGGCAGCGCCGCTCAAGAAAATCGGTAAAATCAAATCCCCTTTTATCGAGAACTGCCTGCAAATGCAGCAAAAGCATCATCAGCTGAACTCCAAGTGCATGAAGCTCGACCACAAATCTACGCCACACAATGCGCTCGCCGCGCTGGAGAACAATGGCCTTAATGGTGGAATTAGTGCAGGCGGTGGTGGTGGCGGTGAACGCGATGTCAACGCTGTACCGCCGCGCAAGCCGCTGCAGAATGGCAATGCCGGCTTGCCAACGCCAACGCGTATTGAAAGTAGCGAGGAACAAAATACGGTCTCCGGCAAAGAGAACAATTATTGTGTTACAAGTAGCGCGCCGCATGTAATGCTTTCACCGACGGCCTCAACAAATGCGGTAAGCGAACAGCAGACGCATTCGCCTGTCGTTGAGATGCGTAAGAAGTTTACGCGCATATTGAACAACTCGACGCTGTCCACATTAGCGCAACGCCATGCCGTACACTCGCTCACCAATGGTATCGGCTCGGGCCACAGTAATGCGCAAGTTCATGGCAGCAGTGCAAGTAGCGCGCCTCCAACTCCACGTAATTCTTTAATAGACGACAAGTTTGCGAAGTACTTTGGACTTACACCCAGTGGATCCCAAAATCAACACACGGAAGCGACTGTCAGCAAAACTCTAAATGTAAGCGAACAAAACGCGCGCACTACACAAATACAAAGTACGTCGTCAGCACGCTTGCCGAACGCGGCCGAAAAAAACAGAACGAAGCGCAGCGCAATCAATTATCCACCTCTACCGCCGCCCGATTTCTGCCATACGCCGCTAGCTGATTATCATCTGAATGTCAGAGACTCAAACGACGATCTATTGGTAATGGACACCAACTCGCATCAAACAGTGAACGCGCTGCCATACGAGGCGGTTAACTACCATGTGAGCAGCAACTCCAATACACCATATTACACGCCGCCAAGTACTTGTCCATATGACATAGCAACGCCAACTACAGCGACAATGACCGCTGTAGGCAGCGCTCTATCATCACTTACCAACGCCGCCGAGGCACAAGCGTCCTCAAGCAGCGCTACAAACGCGTTACAAAGACGGCGCGATATGGCTAAGCGGCAACGCGCAAACACTACCAATGTTACCTTCACACCCACATCCAGCAACACAGATATCGCTAGCGCACAAGCCAGTGTGATGGCAACGCCTGGATCAGGACGCGCGCGTGCTTTGCGCTCACGTGCGCTTACTCTAACGCATGGCGTGCCGCTGCCGGAAGTTAAGCGTTTCGAGGATATTGTTGTGACAAAAGAAGAATTCCAACTGGCGTCTAAAGAGTTTGAGCGTATATTCATGGGTATCATTTGAGACGTGAGGCGGTGTGGAGTGGAACGAGACCGAAAACTACCAGCAAGTGCCAGTTTGTAAGAGTGTGCGTTGGCACGCTTACAAATAAAATTGCAGCGCTGTACCACTCAGCAGGCTGTGCATATTGTTGACCACAAAGTGAAATGTGTTGCTTGCCAAAAGGATAATACAATTTATGATTAGTACGAGATATTGTAAAATTGCTATTAAATTCCAAATTAAATCAATTTCCAAAATTAAACTAAAAATATACTATAAGTCATAGGCGACAAGTGGGAGTAAACGAAAAGATAGAGCAAAACGAAGAGAAAAAAATTTAAAAAAATAAGAAAAAATTTTTCGGTATTTGGTGTGGTTATTTTTTTTGTCCTCAAAAAAAAATCTGTTGAAATACTTTAAAACTTTTAAACATAAGCTCTGCCAAAATTTATAATTAAGTTTTTTTCGAAAAAAAAAAATTTTTTTTTAATGTGCACTTGTTTTAGCGCTCTGCGCTGGCTGTTAGAGTGGAAGCAAGTGTACTCGCTAACTTATGGCTAATTTGTTGTTGTAGACTTCGATATTTTTTTAATTTTTTTTTTTTTTCAATTATATTCTAATCACTTTTCCCTATGTAAGTACGCATTTGTACAATATTTGTGAAGCGAAAAAGAAATACCTGAAAAAACGAACTTGAGTTGAGATTTGGAAAATCACTCATTTAGTAGCAAACGAGCAACAACAACAAAAAAAGTAGTAGTTACTCACATAGAGGTGACTTAAAAATTGCACTCAAGCAAGAGTGAGCAAAGAAAAAAATCTGCTGCAATTAACGAAAAAGTTGTTCGAACAATTTCGGCGCATGTCGTTCAGAGTGAGCGCAGCGCCATTGCTTAGATTGTAAATTTTCACTCATTTAATAAATGAAAAAAAACGATACAGCCCCACTCTCCTAGTAGGAACTTAGTAAGCAGCGTAATACGTGATGTCAAACGAGAGAAATTAACTAGAATTTTTATTTAACGATTTATTTGTAAGAAATGAAAAACAAAAACTGAAACTTATGAATTACAAAATATACGTATATACATTAAGATATTCTCAAAACGTCAAACGTCAAATGTCAAATGTCAAAGGTCAAAGGTCAAAAATGTTAATATATTAAATAAAGACTAAATACAATGGTTTTTATAAATCGAAAATGGGCAAAAAAAATATATATATAAATAATAAAAACCGTTAAAATGCTAACCCAGAATATTTATCTGTTAGTAACAGTTAAAAAACGCGTTCGTACATAATTTGCTATTTATAAACAGTAGGGTAGTCCCTTATTCAATATAATTTTTTTTTTTTTTTTGTAAAATAGCTCAACGGAAAAATAGAAGAAACAAAACTAAATTCAATTTCACCTTATAATATGCAAAAGTATTCAAACTCTATTTCATTACTTTCCAAAATCAATTTATTTTCAACGGCAACTACAAATTTCGCATACCAAGCCGTTATACTAAGTTTTAGAGTTTTTTTTTTTCAAAACGGAAAAAATTAATTTATTGTCCAAATTTCGCCTAAAAGTATGCAAAATAAATGAAATCGTATTTATTTAAGATTTCTTTTTGTAAAATTTTCACCGATTCCAGTCAATAATCATTCAAAAGTATTGTTTCCTGGTGAAAAATATTATTATTTTTAATTACTAAGTGCAAACTTAACTACACATATAAATTTTTTTAACAATAAATATTAATACATATACACATAAAAGCACTTTTCATAATAAATATTTCCTTATGTCGCCCACACTGTTTATCAGTAATTTTTTTTTTTTTTTTTTTTTTGTTACTTTGTGCGAACGCTTTTTTTGAATTTGTTGTATTTACAGTTCGTGCGAGGGCTTTCGTTGCGTAGCTTTAGCATTTGAAAAGCTTAACCTCAAATAGTTGACGTTTTTTATATATTTAATAAGTAGTTTAATTTGTAAAAAAATATATATATTTAAAATGGGCAGAAATTGAATTTGACAAATCTTATAGTTATAAAAATTCTTTTTATTTGAACTTTCTTTTAAAACATTTCAAATCGATTTAATTTTCTATAAATTTTTTGGTTATTGAAATATTAATTGTAAAAAATTGTAAACATTTAAAACAAATACATGTATTTTTAGCTATGAAAAAAAATTAAAAAATTCAACAAAAAAATAAATAAAATAAAATAAAAATAAATAAATAAAAATAAAAAATTCAAAAATAAAAATAAAAATAAAAACACAAAAATTTCTAAAAAAAAAAAGGCTTAAAACGTTACTCACATAACAATTGTTATTATTGTAATATTTAAATTGTATTGTTTGATGAGTATTTGTATAGACATTAATGTAATTTAATTATTAAGTATTTTTGTTTAAATTTAATTCTTTTTATTCACACAAATCCATATGCATACATACAATACACATGTACATGCATTTATATGCTTATTAATAACATTTTCTTTGCTTAAAACACTTAATTATTATTTTTTTTTTAATTTATGTTGCTCTTTGTATTACTATTAATATTATTTATATGCGTTAAATGTTGTTCAATTCAATCAAAATAAATAAAATATCTAAACAATATACTTGAAAAAAAATATTAAAAAAATATATATAAAACGTTTAAATACATAATTCTTTTATGACATACATACACTTACGAGAAAAAAATTAAAAAAAAAATAATCGCACTTTTTATGGCACTCGTGAAAGCGCTAAATATTATTATTAGTTAGGTTATTGAATATATACAGACATACACATATACATTCCTCTATACGTATTTACAGTTATTAATAATAATATATAAAAATTTACTTAATGAAATGTAAAAAATTCCGCTTAAATTTTTATAATTTTTAATTATTTTTTTGTGTTTAACCTTATTTAATATATAAAAATGGAAAATGCCTTATTAGATAGTATAGCAGTTGTTGTATATATTGTATGTGGATATTAAACGATACACATGCATACATACTTGCATTCTGACTCGGTTGTTTGTGATGTTAGAGCAAAATAAATACTGTTAATTAAATATCAATTGAAAAAATTGTGTTGTTTTATTTTAAATAAAGAAATTATTGTTTTTTTTTACTTATTTTTAAATTTTTTCATTTATTTTTAAATTATTTTATAAAAAAAAAATGTACAAAATTTTTATTAATTATTAATAATTAAACATTAAAGAAACTAAAAGGAAGAAAAACTAAATTAATATTAAAAAAGGTTTCCAAAGAAATAGTGGAATGAAAATGAAAATGAAATTGGAAAAGTAAACTTTTCATTTTGGGTCTTCTGCAAAAGTAGTGATTTGAAGTTACATTTTACTAATTTGATTTGATTTATGAGTTTATTCTTCTTCTTTGGCGTATTCATCGCTTATGCTGTTATAGCCTCATCAACAATAGCGCCCCACTGGTTTCTTCCCATTGCTGTTTGGCGCCAACAGATCGCTCAGAGTGTAGTTCTTCCTCTTCCTCTACTTTCGCCAGCGGGTACTCCATCGAATATTTTCAAAGCTGGAGCGCTTTCGTATAGCTCGTACAGCTCATTGTTCCATCGTCTGCGGTATTCGCAGTTGCCAACGCGCAAAGGACCATAAATCTTCCGCAAACTTTTCTCTCGAAAACTCCTAAAGCCGACTCATCGGCTGTCGACATCGTCCAGGCTTCTGCCCCATATGTCAGGGTGGGAATGATGAGCGACTCCAAAGTAGCACCTGTAGGCAAAGGTGATTCTGCGTTGCATTTCAAGGCTGACATTGTTGGTGTTGTTAATGCTGGTTCCTAGATAGACGAAATTATCTACGACTTCAAAGTTATGACTGTCAACAGTGACGTGGGAGCCAAGTCGCGAATGCGATGACTGTTTATTTGATGACAGGAGATATTTCGTCTTGCCCTCGTTCACTACCAGACCCATTCGCTTCGCTTCTTGGTCTAACCTGGAGAACGCCGAACTTACGGTGCGGTTGTTATGACCAATTATATCAATATCATCGGCATACGCCAACAATTGTAAACTCTTGTAGAAGATTGTACCTGGCCTATTTAGCTCTGCATCTCGTATTATTTCCTCCAGCATCAAATTGAAGAAATCACACAATAAAGAGTCTCCTTGCCTAAAACCTGGTTTGGTACCGAACGGCTCGGAGAGGTCCTCGCCAATTCTTACTGCGCTTCTGGTATTATTCAGGATCAGTTTACAAAGCCATATGAGTTTTGTGGGGATATCGAAAGTGGCGTAGAGGCAGTTCCTTATCGTGCTATCGAAGGCGGCTTTAAAATCGGTAAAAAGGTGGTGTGTACCGAATTTTTTCTCTCGGGTCTTCTCCAAGATTTGGCGCATGTTAAATATCTGGTCAATGGTGGATTTGCCATGTCTAAAGCCACACTGATAAGGTCCGATCAGTTTGTTTATGGTGGGCTTTCATCTTTCACACAATACGCTAGATAGGACCTTATATACGATATTAAGGAGACTTATCCCACAATAATTAATCTTCATAGTCGGGTAATGGCACTTCTATACCATCGTCATCGACTGGGGTTTCGAGTTCGGCATCTCCGTGGTTTTCACTTTCGCTGCCATTGAGTAGGTTGGAGAAGTGTTCCCTCCATACACTAAGTATGCTCTGGACATCTGTCACCAGATTACCTCCATGGTCCCTACACGAGCTTGCTCCGGTCTTGAAACCTTCTTTTCAAAGTGAATGCTATTTTATTAATTTTAGCATAACAAAATACTGAATTTAAGAGTCAACAAGCTTTTGGCATTTTTAAATCGAAATCGATCCCCATGAGCTGCCATAGTTGAGTGGCCAATGCGGCTTACGTTAGGCTACTGAGTCCTCAAATTTTCGATGATATTGATGTCAGGGGACTGTGACAGTTCCTTCATGACGTTGAACTTGCATTTCACGAACCACTTTGCTTAAATCGTTGCCTATACGCTCTATAGACATAACTATACTTTTTGTTTTATTTACTTAATTTGTAAAAAAGAAAAATATTGATTCACACAAAAATATACTAATGTGAACAGTCGAAAAGAGGAAAATTCACTAAAACACTTATTCTTCATCATCAGCGCCTCGTAATATCATCACTTTCGACGGTTCGTCGAGTTTCGCTGATATATTATTCTCAGATATTCCACTTCTGATCGCTTTTTATGTACTTTTTTTTATAAATTTAATTTCTTAACGGGTTTGAGGGGTTTGAGAGTTTCAAAAAAAGGAATTTTCACTATTTATTTTTTATATATACAATAATATATTTTATTCAAACAATTTACCATATCAAAGATACATATTTAAACAGTATTTTGTGAAATTTTTATTCAAAAACTCCGAAAACTCAGCCGTTGTTACCTCATCTCCCTTGACGTCACAAAAGAAAATGCTCTTGCCGTGGACAGCGTAACTCATTATTGGTTCATCTAAAATAAAAAATAAACAAAAAAAATATTTCTTTAGTACATGGATAAAACTCGTTATTGGACGAAAAAAAAAACAATAAAAAATTTCAATTTGAATTCTTGACAGACTTTGAACAAAAAAAAACTTATTTTTTTATCAATTTTTCACCATGCATTGGCTCGAAAAAAAATCCTTCGTTCAATGACTAGATAATGTTATTACAAAGATGTGTGCCAAATTTGAACTAAATCGCTTTACGAGAAATCGTGTCCACCGACTTAAAAAATAGAGTTTTGAGATAAACGTGTTTAAAGTTTCAAATTGACACAGACATGGTCTGATGGTCGATTTGAAATTTGAAGAGAATATTTTAAACAAATTTTAAAATTTAATAAGACACAAAAATATCGATTTATTTTTTATTTTTCAAACCCACCTAACCCCTTAACAAAAACTATTCAAATAAAAAAGTTTCTGTATTTTTATGTTATTTGGACATACGTACATATATATGTATATACATGTGATTTGAACTTTTCATTCAACATTTTGTATGTTTTATTTTGTACTAAATTCATTTATTTTTTTTCGCTTTCGTTGTATGAAAAATATTGTTTTTTTGAAGCACGTCACAATGAAGCATTGATGAAAACTTGGATATTAGAAGCTTAAGCATGACAAACAAAGCTGCATGAAAAATAATGTATGTATTTAACCACAATTCTTATTTTCGAATTAAAAAAAAGCGTGAGTATTCTATTTTTCAGTTTATATCATTACTCATGCTCATTTATGTCATTTACTTTAGTTGAAATTTTTTTATAAATTTTCCAAATAATGCAAAACATCTTTTGAATATACATGCCTTTGTATATAAACATATATAATTACAGTCAGTAGTAAAATCATAACTTTCCCACTTGATATTTATTTAATAATTCCTCTCATCTCTCACCCACACAGCCGCAACACGTGTGCCATCCACCAGCACCACTAAATCCGCGTTCGAACCACCTAAGGGGATACTCAAATCAAAATCCATTGGTGTCGGTTTTATGCCCATGGACTTGAGTTCGGAATTGAAGAATCGTCTGAAAAGTTCCACTCATGCATCTGTCTCCAATCTACGTAAATCGGCGACTACACACAACGCCGACAGAGCAACTGACGAGGACGTCACACTAGCTACTGCCAGTCCAGCAGCAACGACTTCTTCAGGCGCTATTGCCTCACAGCACGACGATGCTGTCAGTCTTGTACGCAATCTATCGAATTTGGGTCGTCCACCGTTGGCGGGTGCAAGTGGCAGCAGCAGTGCTGCGGCATTGCGTGGCGGCGATGTAATCGCTTCCACATCGGAGGGTGAAAGTTCAGGCGGTCGTGAGGTATCGGAAATTATAAAGAATAGCGCAGTGGCGCGTAGACGTAAATTGAATGATGGGTGAGTGTGAAAAGAAGAATTGATAGAAGTGCTATCAGCACGCCGATTGCTACTCCTCCTGCTACTACTACTACTACTACTACTATCCTCGAGCTGAGTTGTTTTTTATACCAGAAATACATACATATATACGCGTATATGTATGTACATTATCCTGAAACTGCACTAACCGCACAGCTATGCTGAATTTTATTGCTCGTTTGCTCCTTTACAAAGTGTTGTATGTTTGTAACTAACTAATTCTCCTAGTTTTAATTAGAATTTTAAGTATAAAAACACAAATTTGTATGAGTATTTGTAAATGGCACGAATTTTATAGAATAGATACATTCATATGTACATAAATATAAGATTTTTTAGTGCTAAAAATATCATATTAATAAAAAATTAATTTATTATATACATTACATACATATATGTGTGTTTATATACATACATACCATATACTCGTAAGTCCACTAAAGTACGTATGCAAAATGTATAAAATTGAATTCCAATTTTTGTACGACTCCTAAGTTTCTATTAATCATACATATGTATGTATTTTTACAATCTCTTTATGGCGTAAAATCTTGTAACTAATCGCTAGATTCGCAAAAAATATATACATTGAATTTATGCAAAAACTAAAAGAAAAATTTGATTAATATTACTAATGCATATGTGAAAAGGTATTTTTTTACTAACTCAAAAACTGTTAAAAAAACAAATACGATACATAAAATAAGCTCTTAGCTCTAGGAATGCTAGGTTAAAAAGTTGAAATCGCCGATGCATTCAAATACATTTTTATTACCTCTCGATTTTTTTTCCAAACCAAACACTATATGTATGTATATGTAAAATTTTGTTTTTCATTATTACATAATTTTTTCTTAATAAATGTAATACAACTGAAAACTTTTAATTTTGTATGCAATTCTTATGCAATGTGTAAGCAACATAATCAAAAAAAAAAAACCATATATGTACAGTGGCCAAAAAAAGTAATTAATTTTTTTTGACGTTTTGTTATCACAGCAGCTTTAAATTCATTTGAAAATAAGAGTAAAAATATGTACGAATATGTATAAATATTATCTGTAAATATTTTGTTGATAAGTCTTTAGCTTTTTTTACAGCTTTTAATCTTCGTGGCATTGATTCTACTAACTTTTTGCATATTGAAGCATTAATCTTGGTCCATTCCTCCTTAAGTGCAGCTTCCAAGCCAGTTTTGTTCCTTATGGTATGATTTTTCAACTGATTCTCAAAATGGGCCCATAACTGCTCAATAACATCGATATCAGGTGATTGAGGAGGAGTTTCAAATACTTTTGGACAGTTATACATTAACCATAAGCGAACATCATACGCCTTGCGCTTTGGGTCATTATCTTGATAAAATTGGTAACTGCTTTTTATTCCCAAACTGTCAGCACTTTGGACCAAATTTGCTTTTAAAATATTAAGATATTTTTTATGGTCCATATTGCCGTCTATGAAACAACAACCTCCCGGGGGCAGCAGCGGACATACAGCCCCAGACCATTACACAACCGCCTCCATGCTTTACAGTTGGCTTTAAATTGTTCTCTAAGTGCTCTTCATTTGGTTTCCGCCATACATACGACTGTCCATTTGACCTATGATATGTTAAATTTACTCTCATCTGAGAATAAAACTTGGCTCCAAACGTAGAAATCTTTATTTCCATATGTTTTTGCAAAATTCCTTTCTTTTGTTATTCGCCTTACTACTAATACACGGCTTCATCCTAGCAACCCTTCTATGTAAATTATTCTTTCGCAGCACACAATTCGTATAGTTTCAGGGACACAGTGGATATTAAGATGCTTGGAGACTTCCGCTGTCAGTTTTGGAGCACTTTGAGTAGGAGTTTTTTTTTCACTTGCTGCACTATCCACCGCTCATTTGTTTCAGTAAACAGGTTTAGCCTTCCTGATTTCATCTTATTTTCGAGGTTTTTATTTTTTTTTGAAACGTTTGATGACATCTTGAACAGTAGAGCGAGGTCTAATAACGATTTCACTGATTTCGCGAACCGTTTTTCCGTTGTAATGATAGCTTACAATTAGATTTCTAACTTCATTTGTACTTTGTCCACGTTGTCTTCCCATTTTTGTGTAATTTTATATTTTATTTAAAGGCTGAATACTCAAATTGTTTCACAAATGTCTGTTACTTGCACTTTTTACGATAACAATGGAAAACAACAGTGCTATTTCTTTTTTTTTTTAAATATCAAAAGTAATCCAAAGCTGCCTTATGTCCGAGTTATTTTTTAACATGAATTTTCCTTATATATTTTTATTTTTATTTTTTATTTTTATTTTTATTTTTATTTTTATTTTTATTTTTATTTTTATTTTTTTAATGGCAAATGATGTACATATTTTTACTGTTATTTTCAAATCAATTTAAAGCTGGCGTGATAAAAACAAAACTTTGAAAAAAAAATTAATTACTTTCTAAAAAAGTCTGTTTAAAAAACACGCTAGAAGTTGGTTTGTCCGATGCCTTTTTAGAACTGCCCTTGAGCTAGTTTCCTTATAAGTTTCTCTGGCCGGAAGCAAATCTATCATGGACAAGCCAAATCTCTGTTGTTTATTTTTATACGGAGAGTGCTAAACTCTTGTAGTGGGGATTGAAGAAAGGCTGAAGAGATCACCGAGCTCAGATGGTGTATCCGGATCGTGTGCTGCAAGGCTTCAAGTGTCAGCATTATTGCGGAGAGGAGATTGATATTATTTGTCCTTACTCGCAACTAAGGTGTCATTTCAACCTTGTTTCTACAGAATTTTTATGGAAAAAAGTCAAAATTCTTTTCACATTAATTGTATTTAAAAGTTAGGGCCAATTGCATATTTGAAAATACATCTTAATTCGATAAGAAAAATATAAAATAACTGTAAAAATATAGAACTTTTGCATTCTCTTAACAAAAAAAAAAAAAAAATGATTGTATATTTTTACTGTAAAATTAAATAAAATAAAGTTTATTTTAAAAGTGTTTTAAATTAATATAAAAATAACATTTAACATCATATTAGCGTATTTTGCTTTTCCTTTTTACAATACTTTCTTTTTTTTTACAATTCAATCGGTTATTCAACCAAAGTAAATTCAACAAATAAATTTTGGTCAAAACAACCGGGACCGGGGAGATCGAGTTTTACGTATATGTAAATAGTTCTATTTTTAAATATTAGATTTGATAACATTAATATACATATAAACATACACAAATAAATGGAATGGAATGTGTTATAAATAAAGAAATAAGGAGATAAATAAAATGAAGTGTAAGCGTAATAAAATTTCATAAATAATTGTTTGCAAATTTTTGGAAAAATTATAGAAAAAGAGGAAGGAATAATTACAAAATCTTTATACATGCATATGCGTTCTTCAAAGTGATTTTCGGCCGAGTTCCTTCTCCAATTTATGGTGTGCGTCTTGATATTTTTCCAACAAATTGAGGGACCTAGAAGTTTTTTCTAAGACGAATCTGAACGACCGATGAATTTTTATGAAAAGCTGTTATTTCATGTCTGCCGAGGCGCGACTGCAATTAGAAAATTTTTATTTTCTATAATTTTAGATGTTGCTTGAACCAGGGTTTGAACCCTGGCCGTCCGAATGTTAGTACTCAATACTAACCACTCGGCTATTGCGGCCGCCTCAAATATGCCTGCATACATTTTAAAACAGTCACTCGTCTCTTTAATCTCCTGCACATAAAATCAATCAGTTATATTTAACGCTAGGAAAAATTCACTTAGCTCCTGGTGATTGTGTTGAAGTCATTGATATATGAGTATTGAAATCACAATATGGTGGGGTATCATCGCTAACATCTTCTGAATCGAATATTACTGAATCCTCAAACTGCATCGACTCTGTATTAACATTCAAATAATCGGCGAGTACCGGATCCACGTTATCACATTCTTGCTCTATCATTTCTGCATACTCTCGGACAGCTAACTCTTCGGTATTTTGTGTGCTTGGAATTGATTTGGGTTGTGGAGATTCAGTTAAAGGTGTTATAATGTTTGATGTTGTTTGTTGTTTTATTGTCGCAATATCTGATAGCGTCGATGGAGCATCTAAAGGTATGGATTGATCTGTTATTGTCAAAATGTCGTTAGGTGTTGGTAATAAGGGCGAGTCATGCAATTCTGCCATAGCAGCTTCAACGTTTTTAAGGGGCGAACTAATAACTGTGTTTGCCACATCTTCACTTAGTGTATGATTAATATGTTCGTCATCTTCCACGGTAGACTCTAGACCAATTTCTTCTTGCTGTTTTTTATGCTCTTGCTGACGATCATACTCCCATACCTCTAACCGCATTAAATTTTCTTTTTTTCTCTCGCACCATTGTCGTTCACGTTCTATTCGTATTTCCTCTTCACTATACATGCACACATCTTTATGTCTACGGATACCTTTTATTATTAGCTTTTCTGTTTTCTCTTTTGTCCAACGCTGTATGCGTCCTTGGCGGGTAAACTGGTTGATGAAATCTTGCACGGGATTCCAACGATACATTAGTACGTGACATGGTCGACGCAGACATAATTCTTTAAGTTGCTCCTCATTTAGCCTACGCTCCAGATCTGCACGTGTAGGTATCTGCGGAAAATTTATCATTTCCAGTTTATATAGTTCTTAATTATTAGTACTACCATGTACTTACGAAATCGTCAATGTACGCTTTGTAAAGACCAGGATTTCTTTCAATATCAGCTTTGCTTATACCGTACTCTTCATATAATCTTTCCGGCGTTAGATCCTCCAAGCGAAAGAGCATGTTATTAAGATCCATTTTTTTAGACTTTTATGTTATACTGTTTTTAAATTGTCTTTGATTTGACTTGCAATTAAATATTTGCTATCAAAACAA
The DNA here is from genome assembly GCA_030068015.2 of Neoceratitis asiatica. Lineage (NCBI taxonomy): Eukaryota > Metazoa > Arthropoda > Insecta > Diptera > Tephritidae > Neoceratitis > Neoceratitis asiatica. The sequence goes on from CM061526.1 coordinate 90,500,985, forward strand.
TATTTGACAGTTAACAAGCTAACTGCCAAGGCTATTATCAAAGATGACTGCAAACAAAACTTACTCAAATTTGCTAATATTGCAGCTGAGAGCGTACGCTTATTAACATTCCAAAGTTGGCAGCAGTGTCAGATCAGGGAACGTTCAACAGCTGATATGCCAAAAGCACAAGTCTGGCACAAAAATGTGTAAAAATAAAATAAAATAATCCAATGTTTTAAATTTATTGGAGACCCGCTTCAGCAGCATATTTAAACAAATTATTATAATTTTAATATTACATATTAAAATATTAAAATATTCGAAGCTTTTTTAATAAAATCTTGTCCGTAATCAAATAAGCTAAATTCACGATAAACTCCAAAGAGATATTTTCTGACACACTGTTCGGAAATCTTTTAAAAAATGCGGATATGAAACTTACCCTCTTATCTATTGTCCTTGGGTCACTATTGTGTTTTATTGCTAGGTGAAACTAGTGTGTTTTTGCATTATATAATATGCAATATAAATCAAATCTTACTGCTCATTTCAAGATACTTAAATATTTGTACATCTAAATGCCATGATTGTTAATATTAAGAACTTTTGATCGCTATAACAAAAAACCATTCAAAATAATACAAATATATAAGAACACACTTTTACTATAAATTTAAAGAAATTAATTTAAAAAATAAACACAAAAATAAAATTTAAAATTCGTATTTACTACATTTTGCTTTCTGTTTTTTTTTTTCGTAATTCAAGCGGTTACCCAACTAAAGTGAAAACAGCAAATAAATATTGGCCATATCAACAAAGCAAAATGCTGTACAACCTGAAATGACAATGGCTACATGACCCATAAAAAACATTTTGTAAATATTCACATATTTATTTATTTAATCTTTATATTATATTCAATAATATAAAATTTTTCATTAGTTTATGCTATCATATGTTTATTTGAATTATGAAAGATTATGATACAATTTAAATATAAATAAAAATTAACCTTTGGAAGTTTGCAAAATTGCGTTTTTATTATATTTACCTGTGACATATTGATAATATAACATTTTTCAGCTTTGCTTGCGTTTTTAACATCTCATACTAATTGTATCTGTAATTTATTTTTAAAGTCAGGAAAGTTTCACATATAAATTCCCTGCAAAGTTTAGTCCGACCTATATGTGGGATCAATCGCAGATACGAAAACTACTGGAACACGGTTTTGTCATTCTCAATGTTCATTGAATGAAAACGGTTGAATTCGCTGTCATAGTAACTTCACCTTGGTGAATTCGCCTTGATTTGAAATGAATTTTCACATAAAAAATTGTGAGTCATCTGAAGATAATTTTATATCCATTATTCAAAAATAAGATGAAAAGCAATCGTATTTCTTGTGAATACATTTTATTTTTGAATACTTAAATTTTTGTCAGCAATACAATTTTATTATAGAAAATAAAGTAACCTCTTTTTGTGTTATGCATGCAACCCTGTGTTGAAGCATTTAGACGTAGGAATGATGATAAATGTCAGCACAAAAGTATGTCCAATAACTGACTGAACAAAGCAAAGCAAAACAAAGAGAAATATTCAAAACAAACCGCGCCGACAGCAACAAATACGTACACTAAAATACGCGTCGCTGTGTGCTCCAGCATAGTAAACATATTCTCCACAATATACAATTTCCAGTATGCATGTAGATTTGTAGCAAAAAAGAATCGGTGTGAGCCAGCAGGTACGAAAAACGCAGGTAAAGCAAACTAGCAACCAATTGGTGGCTCTTTTGGAGCTCCAAACAAACAGCTGTGGAGCGAAGCGTTGAAGTGAGTTGTCAGCAGCGCCACGAGCTGTACATTCAGACAGTATGTACAAACAAATCTATATTTATACCTTTATGTGCTTGTGTTTGTCAATTCCAAACGAAAACATGCGACGACGTCTGGTTTGATTGCTTCTGCTGCCGCCGCTGTGGTTCAAGAGGCAGACAGCGTTGAGGCAGTTGAGGCGAACATTTTGAATTCCCTTTTGCTTGTCTCGAGTCAAGTTGAAGCGTTCATTGGAGAAGGTGCTGTGTGCGCGTGTTGATTTTTCGAATATACATTTAATAAATAATAAACGTACTCAAAACGGCTTTGCAAAAATATTTATATTTAATTTAAAATTATACTAACATTTTTTTGTGAACTTACGTACATATATATTTTATGTGAATTATTATCTGAGTTAAATTATTACTGCAGCCGGCTGCAGTGCGCACAATTTTGGGTATCTAACTGCCTACCTACCTAGCTTTGTACGTGCATACATACTAACATTCTTTTGGCGATTCGCATCGTTGACCAAAGCAAGGCGCGTTGGTTGTTTATTGCTTACTGCGGTACGCGCACAAGCTACAGCTGGCACATATGAACTTCTGCATCAGTTCAAATATTTCCATAAAAGTGCTAAACAAAATAAGTTTTATACAAAAAGTGGAGCAAATTTTGTATATGAAATATGTTAAATTATTAAATATATTTACGGCGTAAAGGAGTTACAAAATGATTGAAACCGGCAATTGTATTTAAAAGCTTCCTCGATGAACATACATATACACATATGTACGTGGGCGTATCAGTACACGCATCTATTACAGTATTCATCGACGTTTGATCCATATAAACCTACATATATTGTTGCAGTAATTAAAATTAATCGGAAAGTCTACATACATATGCAAATATCTGTATATAAATATATAAATAATTTCAAAGTGCATTTGTTATTCACTGTTCTGTGGTTTTAAATATATAAATAATTCCTTTGGAACATACATATGTACATGTACTTCGAAACTGATTTTGCAAATACAGTATAAATTCATCATCAGTTTTCTTATCGTAACTCAAACTAAAAACAACAATTCGATGGAAGCTTAAGTAAAGGTTGGTGCAAGTTTTATTGAATTTTTTTTTAATATTAACACTGATTTCAAACTCTCTTTATAGAAGATTGGAAAGAAAAGGCCGTAAAAGATAGTGTAATTTTATATTTCAGAAAAATAAATTTTTGTCGCATTGCGGCTCTGTAGGATAATGGCCAAAAAACAACTTTTTTTTTAAATTAATTTCAATAAAAACAATTGTAAACCAACGAACATACATGCTTACATGTGGATGTATATGGAATAAATATCTTTAAATTAATTCTTTGAAATTTTTTCGTACACTGATTTCAAATTTCTATTAGTATTCATAATATAATTTGGGTTTACAATTATTGCACTTGGAAAACCTAGCGAAAACAAATTCTCAAATTCTTCAATTCAAGTTCATATTTCAGCTCATTTTGTCTTGCATAAAATAAAATTCCGTTATGCAGTTTTGTCAGGAATTGCAATGTTGGAAGCATAAAAACCAAAATTCTTTGATTTTCAGCTGGTCTTTGTTATATATATGTACATACATATGTACTTGTCTTAAATACATTGTTTTTAACAATTAAACCTGAAATCATGCAAACACTTGTGAATTAAATTTGAGATAAAAATCCAAAAAAAAACAAGAATAGAACTGGAAATGTAAGATTTGAACAAATAATGCTTATATATACACACACATACACATACAAATGTAGATTTAGCAAAGTTATAATTTAAAAAATATAAAAATAACTTTTTTTTAGCAGAATTTATGTATGTATACGGTAGCAGATTGTGGCCACACTTTTTCTGCCTCTTTCGAGTATTAAAATAAACGAATTTGTAATTTAAAAAATTTAAATATCTTCTATAGAACGTTGAGGGAAAAAAGTAGAATTTCAACCTTAAATACGATGTATTCCTTATAGAATAATGCTGATCTAAACAGAATGCAACATATTTACCAAATTTTCAAGTAAATTGTGTAAATCGAAAAAATCACTCGGGGAAAATGGTCTGAGCCACACGAAAAAAAAACATAGAATGAGTGAAACGTGATAACGGAGGAAAATTTGTGCCAAAAAAAAAAAAATTTAATAAATTTTAAAAGTTTAATTTTTAAGTTAGCATAATTAGTTTTATGTAAACATTTGAGCTATTATTCCATAATGTTCAATTTAAATTTTTATTCCGCCCACTAACACCTAACTTTGAATCGGAGGTTTTGATAAAATTCCTTTTTTATTTTATTTTTTCAAGTCTTATATGAGATAATGAAGCATAAACATGTAAATTAGACACAAAACCAAAGATTGATTTTTTTCTTTATATAATTATCGTTAAATACTGCTACTCTGCCCACTAATTGACTTTCATTTACGAAGAAGACACACAAAATTAGTTGTAAATAGTAAAAAAAAATTGCATAAATTTGCTTGTTCTATAATGAAAAATGGTTTGTTTACCTTTTGTTTTCAATTTTCTCTCCCTTCTTTTACTTCTTTCTGTCTTCATTGGTGGCGCTACTTCTCGTCTTAAGATATGTATGTTGGCGGCCCCATGAAATTGAAACTGATCACATTATATATGCATAATAAATTTTGAGATTTATGAAGAGAAACTTGACTGAAACTAAAAGTGTAAAAAAAAAGTGAAATAGTTAAATGGAAATGTACAATGCTTCGCCAGCGCCACCTTTTGATCTCCTCCGGCGAATGGCGTTGAGCTATTCCCAAGTGTTAATGCCCCTTTATTGGTTATAAAATGTCTTTGAAAAGTGAAAAAAAGAAAAGAAACGAAAAATTGAATTTATTCGAAATGGAAGTGAATACTTAATACATGAACTTGACATTTTTTATTGCATTGTATTATTTCAATAGCTGTTACACTGCTTATAAAGTCAGATAAATGATGAAAGAAGAAGAGATTACGGTTACGACATTTTAATGCTAATGTAATGAAATATGTACATAAAACTGTTTACAAATATTAGTTACATAACATGCATAAAAATTTTGTGAAATAACTTGGCGCTCTCATGCTAGATTCTAGCACACTTTCATACGTATTTAATGTTTTTTTTTGTTTTGCTGCGTTGCGTACTATAATTGTGCAATTGGTTATTTTCTCAATACTAATACTCTCAATTTCGAATCATGCATCAAGTAATTAAACACACATTATAATATAAAAAATTAGTATGTACATACTTACATACATATGCATATATTTTATAATTTATTAAGAATTTAAATCGCTATCTGCAAACCTAAAAGATTTTAACTGATAATAAGCAATGCGTTTTTTATATTTAGTATAATTTTTCTTTAATTTTATAAGCACTCACTCATTTCAAATTATCTGTATTTTTATATGTTGTATTAAGTAAGACTCACATACACCTCAATACTCGTTTTTAATATGAAACGTGACTTTATTGAGTAATTAAAAAACACTTGTCGTTATATAACAGTTCAGTTGAAAAGTCCCGGACCTACCATAGTAAAGCACATTTGTTTGGAAAAAACCATTTTTTTATTCAACATAGTTCCCTTCAAGGGTGATAAACTGACTATAGCGACCTTTCAACTTTTCGATACCATTTTTGTAGTACGATTTGTCCTTTGCTGCAAAATAGATCTCAGTTTCGGCGATCAACTCTTCATTCGACGAAAACTTATTCCCAGCGAGCATTCGTTTAATATCTGAGAACAGGAGGGGCCAGATCTGGAGAATACGGTAGATGAGAAAGCAATTCGAAGCCAAATTCATGAATTTTTGCCATCGATTTCACTGATTTGTGTCATGGTGCAGTGCCTTGGTGAAACAGCACTTTCTATTGCTTCAAATGCGGCTGTTTTTCGGCGATTTCGCCTTTCAAACGGTCTCATAATGCTATGTAATAGTCGCTGTTGATGATCCTTCCAAGGTAGTCAATGAAAATTATTCCGTGCGCTTCCCAAAATACAGATGCCATAACCTGGCCAGCCGAGTGTTGCATTTTTCCACGCTTTGGGGCGGGTTCATCGTGTGCAGTTCCCTCGGATGACTGTCGATTGGACCTCGGAGTGAAATGATAGAGCCATGTTTCATTTATTGTCTCATATCGATGCAAAAACTCTGCTTTATTACGCTTGAACATCTGCAAACACTGCTCCGAATCATCAGCTGTCATTGTTTTTGGTCAAAAGTGAGCTCGCGGGGCACCCACTTTGCACATACCTTTCTCCTACTCTAATATTCGTGAATGATATGATGTATACGTTCAGTTGATATCTTAAGAGTGTCTGCTATTTCATTCAGCTTCAATTTACGGTCATTCAAAATTATTTTGTGGATTTTTTTGAGGTTTCCGTCGGTTCTCTTTTGGGCGTCCCCTTCGTTCACCGTCATCGGTGCTCATTTCACCACGTTTAAACTTAGCATACCAATACTTGATGGTTGATTTTCTGGGAACAGTGTCCGGTAACTGCTCATCAAGCCAAGTTTTTGCTTCAACTGCATTTTTTCCCTTCAAAAAGCAACATTTTATCGGCACGCGAAATTCCTTTCTATCCATTTTTTCACAATAACAAAAGTTGCTTCACTCAAAATGCTACAATTAACAAACTAATAATCCGACAGCTGTCAAATTTATACACGTGTCTATGGGAGGTTAGGGCTGACTAAAAATCATATGGATTTCTATTCTAGTAGCGCCATCTATATGTCAGGCCGGGAACTTTTGAATTGACCTGTTATGTATGTACATGCATTCAATGTACATATGTACGTGCTGTATGGGTTGGTTATTTTATATATACATACATACATATATAGGTGTATAAACAATAATAAAACAACTGCAATACAGATGTTCTGGATGCTTGGAAGAGAATCGAAAACAAATATTAGAAAACGAATGACGATGATAAATGCATCTATGAAGCAAAAAGCAACAAAAAAAATTGTGAAAAACAAAAAAACAAATACCCGGAGAATAGTTCAATATTCTATGCATGTATGCTATTCGATTCATGCACATGCAATTACAATTAATTATTATTAACATCAGTGTAGACAGAAGTGATTACATATGCATGCACATATATATGTACTATATACAGTATGCATTTCCATTATATGCAATGTAATATGATTTATTTACGGAAACGCATAACTGCATTTATCTATTAGATGCACTCATCTCATGCTTTGGGGTATTACATATGCATGTATGTACTTACACATAATTTTAAAAAAATACATACATACATACATGGTTTTAGGCCTTCATCTGTTGTACCTAACCCATATAAAGACATACATACATATATATGTGCATAAATAATTACCCCTAGGTATGAGATGTTTCAAAATACATATGTACAAACATATATGCACAAAGTAAACTGTTAATACTGATAATTTGAAAACAATTCAATATTGTTTTACATTTAAAGTAAGATTAAAAAAAAACGAATTAAAGAAGCACGTTCCCGCACTTAATGTACTGCACATTACAGAGTGATATGTATACTTGTATACATATGTACATACATGAAGGGTGTCGTTGCTTCTTAAGCAAAAATAGACTGCAGCAGACCAACATCTAGCAGACAATGACCGTCACGAAGTCAAAGCAAGCTGCCTGCCTACCCACCTTCCTATCAGAATATGTACGTATGTATGCAAGAACGCATTCAAGCATGCATATCAAACTCATACTTACTGCATACGTATGCACATATTCACGTATACCTATTTGTTATACTCGTATATAAGCTATTTTGTTGAAAAGGTTAATCACTCGCAACACCACATTTGCCAAATCATCATTCATTCCTTGAAACACTTGTTCATTAATCAATATATGTATACATACATATGTGTGCATACAGTCTATGTATGTTTTTCTGAAACATCAAAGGTGTCTATATTAAAAATGGCCACGAAAATATTTTATTAGCTACCTTCTTCCTGGTATATATTTATGCATGTGTGGTGATATCCTTCATCTCTTTGTCGCTCTTCTCTTCCCAAAGCTCTGCATTGGAAGTCTGCATCCCCAGTTAATGCTGCTGAAACGGTTAATTTTCAAGCTCGCCTTTGTCCCATATACTTTTAACTTTTCACTCCCCCCCTCTGACTAAAGATTGAATACTTAGGGTATTAATCCACAGAACTCAATCAAACTTTGTAGAAAACCTACAATTGATGGGGATCAAAAACCAGCAAAAAATTCAAAATCGCTTCAGCCGTTACAAAGCGCCAATTATGTATATAAATAAAGTCCTAGCAAATATGACTGGCATAGATCCAGAAATAAATCTACCTTTCATGTACGGGGAACAGTCTTCTAACGCTGTTGCAATGGGAATTTATCCCGCCAGTACGACGCTCATGACTTTAGTACGTCCGAAAATACTAAAGTATGGTTCTTGCAGCCAAAAGTTGTTTTTATGAGAATTTACTACGCTAAATCTTGTTTTTAGTCTTGATTATAGTTTTTGAAAGTAACCAATAACTTATTTTTTTATAGTTTTAACAAATAAATTAAAAAAATAAAAACGAGTCTGAAATGAAGCGAGGTGGAACTGAGTCTTTTGTATTGCTTAAGAACTGTTTCACGTATTAGAGTCCAACTGTAGTCGCTCATCATGTCTTTATCACAAAACCGTTGGTATCGTCTTTCGATGTTGGCTAGAGCTTGGTGTATCCGTTCTCCGTGTTCATCGTTCGTATCGCCCAAGTTTTCAGAGAAAAAATCGACAAGAGGATGTAAAAATGTATCTTTAAAGACATTCTAGCTCCAATCTTTCTATAACTCTTTCCAGCGAATTGCCAATATATAATAATAATGTTTAAAATTCGAGGATTTGGGGTTAGCAGGAAAGTGGTGAAAAAAAGTTTTGAAAAGAGTGCCCTCGATGATGCTACTTTGCTCTAATTCTGTGTTACCACGACTGCTTATTGCAAAGTGTAACTTAACTCTCTATCTATTCGACGGTATGCATATCAGTATTATTCGATTCTCGGAAACTAAAACCAATATTGTCAACCGGATAAAATATTCTGATTTCGCCCATCAAATAATTAATTAAGAACCTTTCTAATCTACTCGTGTCAAGAAGTGTACCAGAATTTGTAAACTTGTGCTATCAGCCGAGTATTTTATTTTCGGTTTCACCCGCCCTTGGCCTTCCTCACTCGTTACAACCTTTGAATGGTTGCATGGAATTTCAGACGTGGTTTTATATATAGATATATATGTAAACGAGTAGATTTTAATTGTATGTGTAAAATGTGGGCGGCGTTGGCACGTTATTGCATCTCTCTGCCTGAGCTATTTGATATACATATGTACATGTATTTGTATGTGTGTGCGTACAAACTCATTAATCTAATATTTTATATGAAATCAGGTTTAATAATATTGTGCGTATGTATGTATGTATGCAAATACAAAATATCAAAAGACAATTTACAGAGTATCAAATCTACTAAAACACACATACACACATAAATACGAGTATGTTATGAACACATGTAACAGTTATCAAACTTGCTAGCCTAGCCGGCTTGGCGAGCTCGTAACATTTTGTTAATGATCATTGGTGTTATTTTAAAAAACTCACGCAAAGCGTCACGCAATCGATCACGTCATCATTGACAGTTTCTAATCACTTTCCTGCTAACTGTTTTTTTAGTATTATTCGTTTTTTTTTGCTTTTTATTTTTATTTTCTTTCCCTTCTTTAACTGACTATGACAGCGCAGTGTAAAAAGTTGTAGAAAGTAGTTGAAAAAGAGCAAGTAATAAAGTATTGAGCTGAAGCAAAGAAATAAAAATATAATCACGTTTTTAGCGAAGCCTTAATTTTTTTTTTTTTTTTTTTTTTTTTTTGGGTTACGCTTTTGGAACTTTTTTCACAGTTGCATAACGTGATAATATAGACCTCATGCCATACTGAGCAGTTTTGACGTTAATATAGATTTATTTGCCGCCGGATGCATGTAATTCTTAAATTATTTTCGTTGAAATATATTCTGAGGGCTTGACATGCCCTGCTGAGGGGTCACCGAAAGCGGAAAATTTAATTTTCTATAATTTTGGATGCTGGTAGAACCGAGACTCGAATTCTTCCGAATAGTAGTACTAAAAACTCGGCTACTGCGGTAGTAAAATGGCTTTCGGGAGTGATGGCCCTTGGGCGGATAACGGACCAGCTGAAAGTCGCTTACTTTTATATAGATCATTAATTATTTACATTTCATATTAATCTATTTAGTTCTGGTCACCTTTTGCTTTTTCGATTAGGCCATTGATCAATAGCAGCACTCACAGTTTCTATTGGTATTGACGACGCTGCTCGAACCTAAGATTTTTTCAGACACTCCAAATTTCTGTGCGGTATTCGACAGGCCATGTTCTCCAATTCTGATCACAAACTGTCGTCCAATGGATTCAAATCTCGTGTCCCAGACGGCGAATCATCTGCAGCTATGAAACCAAGAATATTGCTTTTAAGCCACAGCTGGCAGATCCAATATCCATTCATCGAAGAGCACCCTCTAAAACATCCGGCTGGTACAGACCATTACAACAGCTGGAAGGTGAACACGCTGAATCCTTGGATTAACATTTTTTGAGTCTTTGAAAGTTTTTGCCTAGATTTTGTTGTTTCGCTTGTTAAACACTTTTTCAACAGTGAAAATTTTCTCTTCTGTAAAAAGGATACTTTCATGGCCGTTGTTCCCTTGCCACTGGAGATCATCTCGAATAAATATTGAAATTAATGTGGTCCTAAGCGAAAGCAAAACTGCGAATTTGTCCTCGCTGTATGCATTGTAAACTTTGTTACAGAATTTATGACAAGACTAAGTAAGATCTTTTACAGACAGAACTTACATTTGTGATAATTTTATTGAATTCTTAGTAGTTGACCTGTTCGCTGGTTAGAGCTCACGCGTTCTATAACATTTGAAGTTTTTATTGACAAATTTCTATTTTCATTTTAACGATAATTTTTGAATGTTGTCAGCTATAAGAATATACAGTTTAACTGTAATAATTGAAGGTCACCTTTGCTATTTATATTTACTTCGTATGTGCAGCTTATGAGCTAAATTAATTCGGCTCACACACATACTAACATGTGAACGTACAAGAGTAGTAATGGGAGAATTTAGAAGCTTAAACATGCACTGTAACATACATACATATGCATGTTTATGTATATATTCACACTTTTGAAGGTAATAGGAATGCCTTGTTGCGTGTTAACCTTCCACAAATCGCTTCGAATTGAAGGTTTTTAGCTTAAGCTTTGGCGCGCCAACTTGAGTATTTTCCCATTATGACCAAAACCTTGAAATGTGTAAACTATAAATAAATTTCCAATGATAAAGGCAATTTTTTTACAACCTCGGCGTCCTTAATTGATATTAAAAAACATCATTTAGTGCATTAAAGCAGATTTTGTCACAAAGTTTTAACATCCTTAAAAAAAGTGAAAAAAATAAAATAATAAAAAATAATTAAAATAAAATAAAAATAATAATAAAAAAATTAAATAAAAAAATTACAAAAATATATATAAAATCAAAAACTTAGAAGTATAGAAATAAAATTGACGAAAAAATTAAATAAAAAAATTTAAGAAATAAAAATAAAAAAGCTAAGCGAATAATAATAAAATATAAAAATAAAAATGAAATGAAATGAATGGAATAAAAAAAAAATGAAAATTTTTTTTAAAGAAGTAAAAAAATATAAAAAAATTAAAAAAAATTAAAATATTAAACAAAAAAAAATAAAAAGAAAAAAAATAATAAAGAAATAAATAGAAAAAAAATATAAAAATTTATATATACAATACATATATAAAAAAATGAAAAAAAAATAACAATAAATTATAAACAATTAAAAAAGTAAAAACAAAATTAGATAAAAAAAATAAAAAAAAAATAAAAAAAAAAAAAAAAAAAAAAAAAAAATTAAACAAAAATTAATTAAAATAAAAAAAATAAATTTTTTTTAAATTTAATTGAAAAAAAAGAAAAATTAAAAAAAAAAAAAATTAATTAAAAATAAATTAAAAAAAAAAACAAACAAAAAATAGAAAAAATTTAATAAAAAACTTAAAAAAAGAATTTATTTAAAAAAAATTTAAAAAAATTATTAAAAAATGAAAAAATACTTGTAATTAATAAAAAAAAACTAAAAAAATTAAAAATTTTGAAAAAAGTAAAGATTAAAGTAAGAAAGAATCAAAAAAATTTATAAAATATGTACTATAAAGAAATGAAAATAAAATAAAAAATTAATAAATAAAATAAAAAGCAGCAAAAATGCTTGAATATTAGAATATTGTTTTTCTTTCTGAGCAGCAGCGTCAATAATTCGTCGCTAACCAACAACACCACCAATTAGCCAAAATCAAAAAGTAATTATTTATTAATTTCCAAATAAAAACTGAGAAGTAGACGTTAGAAAAATTTCTTGTTAATACGCCTGTAGCAGGTTAGAAAATTCAAAAGTAAAAGTGCTAAAGTTATAAATTTCAAATTTTATATATCTTGAAGTTGTTGAGTGCATAAAATCAAAAGCATTGACTAAATGAAACTTATGAAATTTTTTAATTATGCCTAGCTCCGGAGCTAAAAAAAAATCTAAGAAATTTTTCTGTTGTGTTGAAAATTCAAGCGTCTCATCGACTTAATTTGAAATTTAGATTCTTACAAAAAAATACTAATTTTGGGACGCCACACTTTGGAGGTTCTCATTTAAATAAATAATTTATGATTAATTTATAGTTTCTAACTCAAACTTTCGTAATATTTATAAGAATAAATTTTAAAGTTGATTACTTATTAAATGATTTCGGCAGATTTTTGCCGAAAAAATTTCTTTGGAAGCTCTGACAGTTGCTTGCGTTTTTTTTTTTAAATTTATTAAATTATTTTGTATGAAAATTTTATATTTATTTCTATGTTTTATAACTTTGTACAATCACCGTTTTATTTTCGATGAATATTTGAATCAGTAGGAAAATAGCATATTCTTTTTAAATAAATGATTTATTCCTTCTGGAAGGCTGGATCAATGCAATCAGGCATTACTTCCTCTGACTAACAAGTTCAAAAACTCCAGATTGCTGCTATTATGTTTCTGATATTTTTCTCTTAAGTACATCCCTTTGGCTCACTACGAAAGAAATGTGCTTAATCACCAATTAGACGAGCGATAGCAACTCAACAACTTCGTATGCGACGTTACAAGCCTCACGCTTTTGAAATAATTAACTCGGTGGTCTATCGCCTTAAACTTTGATAATAAATGTCTAAACACAAACATAAAACAGACACAGAAATGCATATTCTTTTATTTACCTAATGTGACCTGTAGGAAAACTTTATGTGGCTGCGCTTGAGTTACCTTCTCAATCGGTTTGGAGAAGATTTTTGATAAGCAATTGAATTTTGAAATTAATTTTAAAAGCTCCTATGTGTACTATCAGCTTTTGCGTTTTAACAATGAGGTCTTTGGACTTTCATTGAAATAGGTATAAGCTTTACTATCTGAAAACTTTTGGAATAAAGCGAAAAAACTCAATTTGGTTTTTTAATTCTTAGCCAAATATTTTTGAAATAATTTTTAAAAGCTTCTATGTGTACTAACGAGCTTCTGCGTTTCAACAATGAGGTTTTTGGACTGTCATTGAAATAAGTAGAGGATTTTCTGAGCTTTCACTTAAAGAGGCATTGCTGGATTTTCTACTGCTCTAGGGTAATTCGATCAGTTTTCCAAAGTTTTCATTCGAACATTTTATCGGAACTTAATAAGCTTTAGTTAAATGTTTTATTGTTTTTTTATTACTACCACGGCTTAGATCTTTCAAAAAATAATCAAAAATCCCATTTTTTCCTACAAGCTCCCGCGCATTGATTTCGTGAAAGTGTTAATCGCGTCGCGCCAACCGATCATGCTGCACGATCAACATGCCTCCATTTTCATGTACATGTAGTTACATACCTACATATGCATGTACTTAATCGTACTTAACAGCCAGCCACGAGGGCATAATAGACATAATGGGACATAGTGTTTTGGCAACCAAACTGCTGGCATGCATTAATGCAACTGGAGGCTTGTACAGGCACCCAATTTGGTGCTCCATTGGAATCTCCACATAAAAAAAAACACAAACAACACTTGCGCCTTTTAAGCGTTTTGTTTTCGTTTTCGTCTCTTATCTGCCTGCGGTGATCAGTGGAGCGCGATCAGCGATTACAGAATTTAATGTTCGGGTTGTGGCATTTCCATTTTTCTATTATTTGTTTTTGTTTTTCTACTTCTCCAGAGTGCATGAGTACTCTTAAACATTAATTTAGATTTCATGCTGCATTCCAAAAAGCTTCTGGATTGCACTTACGGCTGATAGAAATTAAAAGCGAAGAAATAATGCAAAAAAAAAGGAAAGAAATCATTTACATGCTTGCACTCCTATGTATGGGTTGTATGTGCGTGTTTGTATGCATGGGTTGTTTACAACGGCGAAAGTGTAGTGTTTAGTCTGTTGGCTCGCTTCCAGTTTTAAGTACGTTTTTATTAACCATATTTTGAAGTGTTTGTTATTATCGAATTCATTTCGCTTGAGCCTATAATTTAAACAAGCCAATTTGAAATAAGCCTCATGCCGCCGCCCAACTTAACTTAGTTATGCTCGATTTTTATATGCATAGCCGATTTCATTGCTACTGTCGATGCATGAAAAGGCTTTGAATAGAGCCAAATGTGCGACGCGAGCCATGGGTGATCGTAAAAGTGGTAGCAGAACATAAAGTCAATCATTTACCGTAAATTCAGTCACTTTATTGGCAGAGGTTTTCTGCATTCTGTTGTGGTCCGGTATTTGCCTGTTGTGGCCTTGATTGTTTTTGTTGTTTAAGATTTCTTAGAACGCCTCTACTTGGCTGGCGCATGAACTAAGTGATCGTAGATCGCCTTCGACGATTATTTTATCCATATTCTTACATTTTTACGATTTTCTTATTTATTTTTAATGCTAATGCGAGTGATATATTAGACAAGATATTCTTCGATAGTTTTTTTTTTTCAAGAAGTCTTGCTAAAGAAGATAAGAGGGCATTAAAAAAAGGTGACCAGGAGTACACAGAGATTTTAAAAGCTTTACTAACACGGTAAGAGGTCTGAGATTTTGAATTTTTTCGTCTAATTGGATTCGAGGCATTTTCAAAATTCCCAACCTTATCGAAATGAAGCTTCCAAAAGCTCTATTCGTCTTTATTGTACTGTACAAAATTCCGACATTAGTTAATACTGCTGCAAGGCGCGGCAATCTGGAATCATCTCCTGTGTTTGTTGTTGTAACCGCAGAACATTTCCCAAATTGGGCTCTAGGGAATATTGCGGGAGTGACAGTTCTTGGCCGGATAAAAATCCGGATCGTTCCGGTATAAAGAACCGACTGTCGCGAGAACTATTAGATTTTAGTCGCCTCTTATGACAGGCATGCCTTACCGCGGGTAAATTCTTGAACCCCTAACCCGAAGGGGGTACATCATTCCCGTCCTAACATATGGTGCAGAAGATTGGACGATGTCGGATTTATGAGTTTTCGATTTATGGATCTTTGCAAATTGGGAAATACCGCAGACGAAGGAAGCTTTGAAAGTTTTCGCCGCAGAAGCAGGGGAAGAGGCAGTCTTCACGCCGTCGTGAAAATGGTGCCTACGTCAATCGAGAAGAAGATATAAAAATATTAAATTTTTTTCACGTATACTTCAATTGATTAGGGTTGAAAAGTTTCCTTAATTAGATTTCCTGTAAAAATGTTAGGTTAGGTTAGCATAGGTTAGGATAGGTTAAGTGTGACTATCGACTCGGAACGTTTGAGACAGGAGAACTTTCAGTTTCAGCCTCGCAATCACAGAGCAGTCGAGCAGAGAGTGCAAGACGATTTCCTCTCCGCCTGCAGACTGACTTTCCAGTGAATATTTTCTAAAATTCTACGTGAAATTCAGTCGGAAAATGGCCACATGGAGAATTTTATCAACAAAAATGGCTTCAAATTTTTTTCTTTAATAATTCGTTATTATTTTCAGTTAAAAAAAATAGATTTTTGAAGCTTTTGAAAATAGTATTTACACAGTTTTTATATCGTTTTTGTAAAAAAAACCTTATAGTAATCCAACTTTCTTTTAACCAACATTTTGACATTATAAAATTACCCTTCAAACTCACTGCTGTCAGCCACATGAATTCAATTTAACTTTTTTTTGTGTACAAGTCAAAACGCTGTGTGGTCTAAACTAGTTTTCTCAACCAATGAAATGTGACATAAAGAATGTAGGTACACTTGTACTTGTATGGCGCCTAGTTGGCTATTCATTGCTTGCAATTTCCTGTGACACATATCACATTCATCAGTTGATCAACAGACGTGCATAGCTGGAATACTCAAAAAAAAAAAAAAAACCTGAATATCCTTCCTGCAATACTATATTTGTGCCTGTGTTGCAAGTTAATTTTTTATTATTTTAATTTAATTTAATTTTTAATTTCCTTGGTTTGATGAAATAATGCTGTATTGTTTTAAAAAATAAACAATTTAATATAAAAAATAATAAACTGTAGTTATGACATATTTAATAGATTGTCAAATCCAACAAAAAGGGAACCATCTACCCGCTGCTACGAGGCAGAATTCCATCTCGGCGGCGCCGCTGCTGCTGCTGCATCATAAACGTAACCCACAATCACCACATACTTTAATATCAGATAAGATGGCAAACTGTGTCGTGATGACTCACGGAAATGTGACTAACGTCACTTCTTTAAGTTCCATCACAAACATACTTATTACAGAAACATTCGCTTATTTATGGTTCTGAGTTCATATACGGTCCATTTCGTCGTCATAAAAATCTCTTTTTTATATCTTTTCTGCCTTTTAATGTCTTCCATTTACCTTCTATCAGTCTGTCTATCTGTTTGTAAGTCTTGTAAGTCTGTACAAATCACCAGCGCTACCATCGTTAAAATCGTCATGAAAACCAATAAACTCACCAATCGTTGTCAGCGTTTTGTTTCTTCATAATGTAAAATGAGACATCTTCAGTTTAATTGAAAAAAAAGTATCATCAGAAAATTATTTTCTCTCTTTTTGCGAAGAAATTGAAATTAATCAGCTGTTGCAGCTCGTAAAGTCCGTTGTCGTTATATAAATAACTCATTATTTGTGCTTTTCGGATGACCCCGCAATAAGAAATACATTTTTCCGAGTCCGTTAACATACTTTATTCAACAGCGTACCATTCGTTTCTTATCTTAGACGTTCGGCAGCAGTTGGAGACACCAAGTGAAGCCAGATTCTTATCTACCTGATACTTCCAACGCTGTGGAATTATTTCGTTGGAAGTCTTTTTCTTTCTCTATTTCCACCAGCTGGTACTGCATCGAAAATTTGTAAAGCTAGAGTGAAGCTCATGAATAATGAGCGACTTTTAGAGTTTGGTTTTGATTCGTGAAGAGAGGACTTCACTTCTCAATTGTCTACTCAGTTAAAAGTAGCACCTGTTGGCAAGAGTGATGCTACGTTAGATTTCAACCTTGATATTATTGGTGTTTATCTACGAATTCAAAGTTATGACTGTCAACGGAGACGTGAGAGTCGCGAATGCGATGACTGTTTGTTGGATGACAGGAGATATTTCGCCTTGTCCTCGCTCACTACCAGATCTATACGCTTCGCCTCCTCATCCAGTATGGAGAAAGCAGAACTCAGAGCGGTTTTTGAGGCCAATGATATCCATATCTTCGTCGCTGGTCAGCAGCTTTACACTCTTATAGAATATTGTATCTTCTCTATTCAACTCTACAACTTGTATTTTTTTTCTCCAGCAATATATTAAAGAAATCACACGATAAGGAAGCTTCGCTGGGTAGAGAACGGTTCGGGTTGGCCCTTCTCAATTCCGACAGAGCTTTTGTTGATGCTTAGCGTCAGTTTGCATAGCCGTATAAGTTTGGCTGGAATCCCAAACTCAGAAATAGCGGCGCAGAGGTAGCTCCTTTTCGTGTTGCTGACGGCAACTTTAAAATCGACGAAAGGTTTGGGACCCGCATCATAGCTCGAATAGAAAACTTAACAAAGTAAGGTTGACATCACTGCCATTCAAAAAAAAAATGGAATGGACGAGGCAAGGACGGAAGAAGTTGGGTCCTTGTGATATTTATTACAGTGGCCATAAAAAAAGAGCGCAAGTTGTGAGCAAAGAAACTTTCTACAAGTGCTTAGGACGCACATCCGAGCACTGTCACCAACATAACATAAAAATTGGCAACTTTAACGCCAGGATGGGCAAAGAAGGCATCTTTTGTAGTTTTCTACTAGGCTTGCACTCCTGTTCTCTGCGAGTACTCATCAGCAATGCGATAACAGAGAACTGCGAAACGCCGTTCAAATCTTTCTACGTGTAGCTGGCAATGAAACTGTTGATTTTTGATAAAGTAGAAGTGCGTGCCATGAGCGTAAATGATCGAAAATTATACGAAGCGGAGCTTTTTTCTGTTAAATGGGCCTTTTTTTTTTGTTGGAACGAGAAAAGGGATCTGATGACTGAAGATCAGAGTATATTGAGCTTGTGGAGGGAACACTTCTTCCGTCGGGTTGAAAATGAAATACTCGGAGAGTTCGAATGCAAACTCCACTCCATAACATTGATATACAAATTTGATTACTCGCCTTCGAATTGCGATTGCTCGCTTGAAAAATAACAAAGTGGTGGGAGATGACGGCTCATTGGCTGAGTTAATGAAGCTTGGCGGCGAAAAACTGACGAGGAGCATGCATCAACTTCTTTACAGAATATGGTCGGACACAAACATGCCCGACGATTGGAATCTAACTGCGCTCTGCCAAATCCAAAAAAAAGGGAGACCCCACGGTATGTGCCAATTACCGTGGGATAAGCCTCCTCAATATCTCATATAAGTTCGTCTGGCGTTTTGTGTTAAAGACTAAAATCCACCATGAATGAACTAATCAGGCCTGATCAGCGTGAGTTTAGACCCGATGTCCACCATTGACCAGAACTCACAATGTGCCAGAACGAAGTGGGCGAATGAAGTATCTCAAACTTAAAGGTAGACAGCCATGTGAATGCTTATAAATAAGTATAGGTGATTAAGATTACAACAATTGAATGGGTATGATTCAATTCGAACCAATCCTTCAGGCTCGTTTCGGTTTTCTGGTTGGAATCAGTGCTTAAAACTAACCGTATTGGCTCAGTTTTTTACCACTAGTCGGCTGGTTGGCTGAAAAATGTTTTGTTTGTATGATTTGCATGCCTTGCTTTGTCTCCTCTATGTTAAGTCTTTGTTGACTTTGACACTGTGCAAATAGTAATGCAGTACAGAAGGAAAAACTAAAAATAAAAGCAATAACAACAACAGCTACTACTACACTTTGAGTATATTGTGAAAATGACACGCTAACAACAAGTGCTATAACAACACCGCTCCATCGCCACCACAATAACAACTAACAAATCTAAGCTATGCTTTATGTATGTATGTACGTACAGTAGGTAAATAAGAGTGAGAATTCTCCTCTGCTATTTGTTGCCATTATTATTCTTACACTTCTAAAAAACATGAATAAATTTAACAAGTCTCGCTGACGCTGCAGTTGTTGTCAGAAGTGTCAACCTTTCATTGCGCCGACAGGCGGTCGGTCCTTATTTTGCAACAACAGACAGTGCATGAGCTGGAAATGTTATGTACAAGCGGCGCACTTGCGGGAAGGTTAGGTAAATGAGTATACAAAGAGAAAAAACATAACAACATAAGTACAGTAGATATGTAAATATGTATGTCGGTTGCATACTATGATGGGACGGCGGCAGGTGGCTACAGCCTGACTGTCATGTTGACATGTCTAATGGATATTAAAAACGGGGAAAATATGTATTCTCATCATTGCTTCCGAGTGCATTTGAGTTGCATGTGCATATCCTTTGGCGGCGCCCCGTAATTATGTGTGCGCCTGGGGTGTGGCAGGAGGATTTGTTGTTACATCATTATGCCATGCCATTGAACTTTTAGTGCTCACTTAAGTTATCGATTTGGCGGAGTTTTAAATATGTATAATATGCGCTGAAATGATTTCTTCGAGTACTCATTACCTTTTCACACAGCGACCTCTTCCGAAATTTGTTTCAATAAATAGTGGTAAATTTTCAATTTTGTCAAAGTTGTCCACATGTGGTGTGTTCTCGAATAAGAGAGAACATTTTGCTGTTTGATACTGAGCGAGACAGAGATATATTTTCTAGAATAAAAGTCTCGTTCTTAACCTAGTGGCAGATAAGATATCGTGATTGTCCTAAAATAGCTCATACAGCTGCCTGTCACAAAATAGGCTAAGTTTCGAGCAGATAATGTTCCCCAGGCACGCAATATCACCTAACTTACCCATTTTAAAAACTTGTCTCATGCCATTCAAACGGAAATTGGTCCGCATTTAGTAGCATTAGTAGCTCTAAAAGTTCACAAGTCTCAAACTGTCAAATGCCCTCCGAATTCTCTCGGGACTGCGGCTGGTTTGCTTCTGATGCCTCACACAAAGAGCGGAATATGCTATTATGCGGAGAGTTATATAGCAGAATCCTCGGCAGATCAATATCTAAAATTATAGAAATAGTTTCCTTTCAGGGTGTTAAATGAATTGAAATTAAACCAAGCGTTTTTTAAAAACGTTTGTCAGCCGTTCGCAGGAGGCCTCAAAGTGTCTTTTGCAAAATACCGAGAACATCACAAATTAGAGAAGGAGCGCAGCCGAAAATCGCTTTTTGGAACGGTATTCAGATAACTTGGCGCATTTTACGTCGAGATCTTAAATTGAAAGCGTACAAAATACAGCTTGTGCAAGAACTGAAGCCGCTCGACCTCCCCAAGCGACATCGCTTCGCTGTATGGGCTCTTGAAAAGTTCCAAGAAGCGATGAGGCTCATTTCTGGCTCAATAGGTATGTAAATAAGCAAAATTGCCGCATTTGGGACGAAGAGCAACCTGAAGAGATTCAAGAGCTGCCATTTTATTCAGAAAAGACAGCGGTTTGGTGTGTTTTTTGGGCCGGTGGAATCATCGGTCCATATTTCTTCAAAAATGATGCCGGCGAGAACGTAACCGTCAATGGCGAGAGTTATCGCGCCATGATAACCGACTATTTGATGCCTGAAATTGAAGCTCGTTTCCACTTCCCACACATCGCATCGATCAATGGACTTATTGAGAAAACACTTCGGTGAGCAGATAATTTCACGTTTTGGGCCGGTCAATTGACCTCCAAGACCATGTGATATCACACCGTTAGACTTTTTCCTGTGGGGATATGTAAAGTCCAAAGTTTATGCGGACAATTCCGCTTCGATTCAGGCCTTGGAACAAAACATCACGAGTTCGCCATTCGCCAGTTACCAGTCGAAATGCTCGAACGAGAAAAGATAATCTTTAAATTTGAATTTTCTGTGTTTTTTATTTCTTTAAAAAGTAGGGAATCTCGAAATCGTAAAAATGTGAATTTGTACATATACATACATACACATATGGATGTCACAACCATTGAATTGTAAAATAATCATTAAATAAATCGTAAAATCCGAGTAATAAATTCGTAAAAATTAATAAGCTTCGCTCCCTAGGATTGCATAAGTTGTGTATGTATGTATTTTCATGCTTCTGCTGTTCTCATAAAGTAAATCTTCTTTTTTTCTTTCCTTACCGTCTGAACTTTATTTAATTCCACGAGAGTGAATATATTGAAAAAATCGCAAAGGCATACCAGGGTTAGCTGGAACGCAAGGGACTGGTTGGAAGCTTGTATACATACTTATATATACGAGTTCAAATGCACAATTATTCATTTATTTTACTTATATATTGATTTACTCGTACATTTGTATGTATGTACTTCTGTATGTACATTCATTGAGCTAAGAGTGTTTTTTGCAGTTTAAAAGCTTCTTACTTTGCATCTTTCATTTGCAGCTGCAGCTCTCGCATTACACAATTGATTATATTGTATATCTGTGTAGGTATGTATGTTGCATCCTTGAAGATTGTCGATAAGCCAGCAGCGCGCTTTGTATGTTTATCTGAATACAATAGCCATTCTGTTTCTTCAATTCAATGCACTTGCATAATACTGGGGGCCTTTACTCACTAGTGCACTTATCTGATGTTATGAACATTACAAATTGTATGGAGTGAGTTATTCGAATTTTGAAAATCGAATTTTCGATTAGTCAAACTTTAGTAAATATTATAATAAACAATTTTTCCAATTGCGGTCACCCCTCGGCTGGGAATGTCAAGTGCTCCGAGTGTATTTCTGACATGAAATAAAAGCTCCACATAAAAATCCTTCGGCCGTTCGGCGGGGGCTTAGAAAAAACTATAGGTTCCTCCATTTATTGGGAAACCAAAAAAAAAAAGCAATAACAAATAATTTTGAGGTTAGAATTTGACAGCAATAAGGAAATAGAGGATTTCAAGCTCCGTGGTAAAAACCTGATTGGTACGATAAGCATATTTTCCTATAGCCGAACAAGAAGGAATTCAAGGTTTTTCCGGACTAGATCCGAATCCGAATCGAGCATTATTTTCCAGCCGTTTTCGCTTATGTACTTTTCTAAACACCAAAGAAAACATGGGAACCGAGCATTTAGAGCGAAAAAGCACCATCTAGGGTAGTCTTTTCAGTTGTTCGCCGCTTACTTGGTAACCACGAAGGTAATTTTTGAAATTTGTAGGAAGGTTATCGAAAGATTGGAGCTGGAATGTCTCTGAAGATACATTTTCTGCATCCCCTGTAGATTTTTTTCCCCGAAAACTTCAGCGGTACGAGCGACGAACAAGGAGAGCGGCCAGCGCAAGATTTTGCCAACCTCGAAAGACGATACAATAGATTTTAGGACGCAGAAATTATGAGAGACTACTTTTGGACTCAGTTCTTAAGCGATGCTCATATAAATTACTCAGTTCCACCTGTCCCTTATCTTCATTTCAGATTTATTACAAATTATAAAAAACTAAGTTATTGACTATTTTAAAAGACTAGAAAGGGCTTAAAAAAAGGAATGAAGATTCAGATTAAGCAATTTAAATTATCATAGAGACAATATTTGATTGCCTAGGTCCAACACCGTGCATTCTTAGTTTATGGTAGGTCATCAAGCAAGAGGTTTTATATAAAACTCGAATATATTGGCCAGTACTTTTAGAACACTCAGCACTCGCCCACCTCTTGGTCCGATGGAAGCTTGGACTTAAAACATCTCTCTACATATCACACATATATCCATCTAACTACACACATACACTTGCCCACATCAGCATGCAGATGCAATTTCCTACCATCAGCCTGTCAAATTACAAGAATGCAACAAAAAACGACATGCAACACTTGTAATATCGTAGAAATACAACTTGTACTAGACACAATAACAACAATTCCGAAAAAAAGAATTTATATTTGATGCGCCCTGTCAACGTCACAGACAATTGGAGTGACAAACAATAAACTAAATGCAATGTGATGCCATCGCAAGCAGGCAAAAAGTGTATGCAAACATACATATGTATATACACAGAGCCAAATGTATGAAGGATTTTTTATACATATATATATGTATATATATACAGATATATATGATAGCTTTTTTAATACAAAATACTGGACAGACATCAGGCAACTGGGTACACAAGGAGTAGCTAGATAAATTGCGAACGACATAGATGCATATATATCTATATGTATGACGTTCCCCTCTAGAGTGCAGCAGCTTCTTCAGTTCGTTGCTTGTAAAGTGCAATGAAGAAAATCTACTAAATCTTCAATTGATGTGTCTTCTTCTTCTTGGTGCGTCGCACGTCTCCAATCTTTAGCGAACGGACCAGCGCACTTGATTGCTATCGATGCTTGTTGAAGTACTGAAGTGCTGAATTTTGATGCTCAATCACGGACATGGACTGCCGTCAGCGCTGACCAGATTTTTTAACTTTATTGTTTTTCTTCGCTTTTTGTTTTTCGTAAATGTTGGCTCTCGCTCGGTGGTTTCGGCTTCAGTCAAACGTGACATTTTCGCATTTTTTCTTCTACCTTAAGTTACACATAAACGTACATACATACATAGAAATTCGTATAAATATGCTTTTGTGCTTGTGTTAGTGTGATGCAAAATTTAAATTTGAAATTAATTTTTTTTGCTCAGTTTTTTTTCTGCTTTGTTGGTCACACTAACGAGGTTTTGCATAATTTTGTGGTTGTTTTTGTGCAGCCAAAAACTCGACACTCATCGCATGCATTTAAGCGAATTGGATACGCGCTGCGGAATTTTGGTTTCGTTGTAGCCAATGCTGGGGGAAAATGGAATTTGCTTCAGTGTTAAGACACTGCGTCCGGTCAGTGGTTACTCGTATATTCTCTCACTCTCAATTCGCACTTGCGGTAGAAGACCAACTCTCTCCAATATTATAGCTGGCGTAAAAGAGAGCTTGCTGATGATTATGTCTTAATGCGCTAGCCATCAAATGAAAATCAATGCCTACGAGTATATTTCTGAGATAAAAGTAAAATTATCCTACAAAACATCATTCTTTCTGAGAAGTCTTCGAACTCTATATTTCTCCATTTGTAAGAAAAAGGTAAAAACGGTCAACATATGTCGGAGATCAATTATCATCAAGTGCTTAATCGTTTAGTACTGGATTCTTAGATAGAATAAAATCAGCTTCATTCCCACGAACTCATTGATCCATTGATCGGTCAATAAATTCTTATAATCTCAGCCATGCTTATACATACTATTATTATATATTATATATACTATTTAAATAAATCCGTATGCGCTCACCTACTTTAATGTTCAATTATTCCAACACTGAGAGAGGCAGCAATTTATGTATGTACTCGAGATATACATAATGAGCTGTCTGACAGGTTAATTGCTTAGGTTTCCAGTTTAAGTATAATTAACGCCTGTTATACTTCGCACGCTTTTACATATTCATATATAAAGTGCGATACGTTTCGAGGTTCCCTAATTTTTTAAAGAAATAAAAAATACAGCAAATTCAAATTTAATGGAGAATGTTTACTATCGTTCGAAAGAATATTCTTTGGCATTTATTTTTTGAAGATTATCTATTTCAAGTGTCGGCCGCGGCTACGTCTCAGATGGTCCATCCGTTGAGTCCAATTTTCGATGACTCGTTCGAGCATTTCGACTGGTAACTGGCGCATGACATACGTGATGTTTTGCTCCAAGGCCTGAATCGAAGCGGTATTGCTCGCATTGACTTTAGACTTAACGTATACCCACAGGAAAAAGTTTAACGGTGTGATATCATACGATCTAAGTGGCCAATGGACTCAAAACGTGAAATCATCTACTCACCGAAGTGTTCTCTTAATAAATCCATTGATTGATGCGATGTGTGGCAAGTGGCGCCGTGTTGTTAAAACCATTTATTGCGGTGATCACGAGCTGCAATTTCAGGCATCAAATAGTTGGTTATCATGGCGCGATAACGGTCGCCATTGACGGTTACGTTCTTACCGGCATCATTTTTGAAGAAATATGGACCGATGATTCCACCGGCCCACAAACTAACCAAATCGTTGTTTTTTCTTGATGAAATTACAGCTCTTCGTCCCAAATGTGGCAATTTCGCTTGTTTACATACCAATTGAGCGAAAAATGGGCCTCATCGCTGAACAAAATCGAATATTATCCAATAATGAATGTTGGATCTCTTTATAGAACGTTCTTTACAGAACATGAATTTTCGTAATAAAGTTGAATGATTTTTAAACGTTGTTCAGGCGTAAGTCTTTCCATGATGAAGTGCCAAACAATACTGAACAAAAATAACATGACAACTTGACACGACTCACACGTGATCTGTCGAAAAAAGGCCTCTACTTGGATCACCCTTTATATGGTATAATATATATTTACTTACTACTGAGTTAATTTTTTAATCAGATGCAAATCGATTCTTCGTGTGGAGCTTGTGTTGGCAAAAAACTTAACTATTAAACTAAACTGTCGTGACAACTCTTATGGATACGCCCAGGATACAGAATTATTTACGAGTACACTTGGTGGGAATGAGCTCATTTACGAGTTTAACTTCTAAACCTATCACTTCTCAAAGGCAGCTGTTATATCGGTGTCTATGAAGGCATCAAGTTTTCATACGGAACTTTAGTGACCTCTTAATTGCATATATTTTTCTATAACGAACCAATCTCCATTTGATCTATCAAACAGAAGTTAGATTAAATCACAAAATGTCAATGTTAAGCTTTTCTTTTCCAAAACATTTACTTGGCAACTGCCGGAGTTAGCGGAGCATCCTAATAGAGCCAACAGGTGGCTGGAGTCTGTTTTAAGGCATGTTAGTTTCATTCATGCACCGGCTTTGGAACTGCAAAGTGAAATAATCAGTAAAGAATTTTTTTTTGAATCTTTCCTACAAAAATTTCTGACACACTAAAATATATCTGTCTAACCTCATCACCAGCGACCCAGAGAAACTCTCATTTACAATATGCAATCGAACTCTCACCCGTACATGAAATGCCTATTCAATGTACCAAACAGCTGAGGACCGACGGCGGCGGGTGATTGGCGACATGCGCATGCGCATAAAAACTTTCCTTGCCAAATGTAGCCCACACAGCGTATAGTGAAGTGTAGTATTGTACAGGACAGAACCAGTGTGACAAGTGCAGGTGCAACAACAGCAACAACAAATTTCATATATCGCCTTTTGCTTTTATTGCTTTTCTGTGGCGGTGGCGTCAAACGGGTTTAATGTCGCCTTTCGGCCTCAAAGCTTGCACAAACAGTCCAGGCCAAGGTATAAGCCAACACTGTGCATGTGCGTGTGCGTGTGCGCGTGTGTGGGGCTGTTGGATATGCAATTAACTGCAACTTCAACTTGTTGTGGTAAACTATTTATGATTTATTGTCATTGCTGTAGTTGTTGTTGTTGTTGTGGCTATGTATATGTGTTGGTTGTTTTCTAAAATTGTATTTGATTTATTGGTTTTATTCCCCGATAAAGTGGTCGCAGACGCGCCGCACTACGATTCTGTAGAAGTTTCCACCTGCGTAGAATTCTTTTGCCGTTGGCAAGCAAATCAACAACAACACTAGCAAAGTAGGTATGAAGAGAACCTTCGTATGATTTCGATACGACCGACCGAATTACCGACTCAAAACCGATAAAACCAATCCAAAAACTGATTCCACTTTGGGAAAATTCACCACCGCAACATAAATAACTCAGCACAGTTAGCTTTCTATCAATTATAACTCGGTTTCAAGATTCCCACACAAATCAACAACTGCTTGTGCTGTGCTGCCTCCACTTCGCGTAGGTTTGAGTTTCGCTTTTGGTTTCGACTCTCATTCTCGCGAGATCATCATCGTAACATCTCTAACAGCAAATACTATATATATTTTGCCCACTTGTGCTGTTGTCGCCTTGGCAAGGCAGGCGCTTCGATATCACGATCTTTCTCTGCTTCGGACAGCCTATTGTGTGGGCCGCCTTGTGTTTGGTTGCATTTAACTGGTAACAACAACAAGTGGCTTTTTACGTAGACACTTAGATAACGATACATATGCACTTATTGACTTGCTCATTCTGTTGGATCTTCTGGTTTCACTTTTGGTTAAAATATGTAATTATTCATAAGCACATCTCCAGCTTTCAGTGAAAAAGGCCGCTTTCCCTTAAAATTAAGTATCAACACGAGATTTGGATAAATTTACTTGGTTGGGGGAAAGGAAAAGGCTTAAAATGAGCAATTTTGATTTTTTATTTTATTTTATTTTATTTTATTTTATTTTTAATATTTTTTAATATTTTTCATACACCAGAAATTGTATATCAGCTTTGGTCTGAAATATCTAAGTACCAAAAGGAGGAGAGATAGACAGGGTCTGTGAGAATGACCAGCTGAGTTGATTTAGCCATGCCCATCCGTCCGTCTGTATGAACGCAAACCAGTCTTTTTCTCCCAGAAACTTAGTATGCGGTAGTATACTAGCCCAGGTTCGAACCCAGGTTCGACCAACATCCAAAATTATAGATAATTAATTTTTCTAATTGCGGTCATCCCTCGACGCGGAATGTCAAGCCGAGTGTATTTTTGACATGAAAATACGTCGTTCGGAGGCGGCTTAGGATAAACCATTTGTTGGTAAAAACATCAAGACGGAAAACCACAAATTGGAGGAGGAGCTCGGCCAAAAATCACTTCAGCGGCTACAAAGCGCCAAATATATATATATATACTGATCATTTGTCGGATCGGTCTACCATATCACATAGCTCCCATATAAGCGATTTTTTTAAATATGTGATTTTGGGTCAGTAATTCAATAAAACATCTAGGAACATTAAAAGGGCATTCTACACACATATAATGAAGTAAACTTTGACTTCGAAAATCATCGAAATCGGAAGACAATAACCTATTAATTTAGATACGAAGATTTGGGTCAGAAATCCGTCAAAAAAGCACCTAAAATTGAAATTCGTGTGAAATTTGATATTCTACACACAAATATTATAATATATAGGGTGCTTTTATAGAGGTATAGAACTTTAAGTTGGCATTACTTTTCAAGATGGCGACCGATTTAACAGCTGTCAAGTGATTTATTCTCAGATTGGTTTGGCAATTCATCATGAATAGACTCACGCCTGAACAACGCTTGCAAATAGTGCAATTTTATTTCGAAAATAATGGTTGTGTGCGGAAAACGCATCGCGCACTACGTCCATTTTAGCGATGTTTAGCGATGAAGCGCACTTCTGGGTGAATGGCTACGTCAACAAACAAAACTGCCGCATTTGGAGTGAAGGTAATCCTCAAGTGTATGTTGAAACACCGTTACATCCAGAAAAACTGACTGTTTGATGCGCTTTATGGTTATTGCCGATATACGGCCACAAATGTTGGAAAAAGTCATCGAAAATTGGACGTCCAGATTGGACTACATCCGCGCCAGCCGTGGCGGTCATATGCCAGATATCATATTTAAAATGTAATGCCACAAGATTATCTTTCGCATAAATAAAATTCATGTCAATCGAATAATCCATCGTTGTTTTATTGCAACTTAAAGTTCTATACCTCTATAAAAAAGCACCCTTTATATTGACAACAAAAATCTTTGAAAATGACTTTTACATTTTGCAATAAATTTGATATGTTCAGCGTGAACCGCTATTTTCCAACAAAATTTTCATCAGCGACGAGGCACATTTCTCATTGGGTGGCTACGGAAATAAGTAAAATGGACGCATTTTGGGCGCCGAGAATCCTCAAATAAATGATAATAATCTGGTGCGCTCTTTGCTCTGGAGGTGTGATTGAAAATTACTTCTTCAAAAACGATAAAGGCGAGTTTGTTTTTTGTGGGGCTACGCGAAAGATCGTGTTTATGCGGATAAACCTTTAATTCGTGAGTACTTGAAAAGCAAGATTCGTCAAGTTCAGGTTGAGATACCGGTCAATATGTGCCAAATTGTGGTCGAAAATTACTTCAAACGGAACGAAGTTTTCAAAATTGAATTATGCAGTGTTTCACATATAGTGCCAAGGTTCAAACTATATAATAAAAAAATGAATTTCATTTAAAAAATTATTTTTGAATGCATCTTATTTACGTTTATTTTTGAGAGCATAATGGATAACCCTCTATAAAGACTTCGGCATGGCATAATACAGCAGTTTTCAATTTTTATTATTTTTTTTTTATCAAACGCAGTACCTCAAAGAATGAAAGACTAAGCAATTTATACAACCATCCCATTCCAAACGGTTACACTGAGTTTCTTTAATATTCTCCCCTAACAACAAATTGTATTTATAAAGATTAGAAATGAAATATTTAATTTCCAGAGTTATCCTTCAAAAGAAGTGAAACCAAAAATTACCAGCTTCTTCTACGAGTACATGCATTGCGGCGCATCTTTTCTTCATTTCTGTCTGACATTGACATCTGCCAACTTGTCTTGATAGCGCCTTGAACTACGGCAATTCTCGCAATGATTTACACTCGATTGCCAAGATCACCTTAACGAAATTGCAATGTGTCATGCGGCTGGTCAAGTGCA
Source organism: Neoceratitis asiatica (assembly GCA_030068015.2). Classification (NCBI taxonomy): domain Eukaryota; kingdom Metazoa; phylum Arthropoda; class Insecta; order Diptera; family Tephritidae; genus Neoceratitis; species Neoceratitis asiatica. The sequence goes on from CM061526.1 coordinate 90,531,100, forward strand.
ACAACAAACTCGTAGATTGCAATTATCGTATAAATCTCCACTTGGCAGTAGTGACGTTAGCCAACAGTTAATTGCAAATTATAATGCACATAAATACCAACAAACATGCATACATACAAGTACATACATATACACATGTTGTATTCATAGAAATGTGTTGTTGTGTAAATAGTTATTACTGCTAGTCGGTAAAAAGCACCATTAAAGCAACAAGATTTATAGAAAAGAAGAAAAATGCCTCCCGCGAGTAAGCGGACTACGTTATACCTTTCAAGAAAAGAGGCTAAACTAAAATTTGAGCGAAGTGATTTTCTCGTGGAACGAAATATTCGATAATACGATTCTCATATCTGATTAAGTAGTTTCAATATACTACGACAAATGACCAAATTGAATGTGCTTAGCTTTGCAAGTAAAAGAGTTATCACCCAAAATAGCATTTTTAATGTGTCCGATAGGGCTTCCCCTTAACTCAAGCTAATGTAGTCGTCGACGTAGGACGTCTACGCGGTTTGCGAAGTTAGAGAGAGACTCGATGATTAAACTTGGTACTTCATACAGTCATTCGAACTGCGAAGTTACTAGACTCCTAAGACTAGTTCTGGATAAGGTTAGATAGAAGCAGAGGAGATATTTCAGCGTCTCATTTCCTATATATGCCACAGTTACTAATACTAATTCTGCTCGTGTGTGGAAAATACTGCAGTACTCCGCAAGCCTAAATGGTTAACTGAGATCTAGCCCAGCGCAACAGATTACGGCGCCCATTCAATCAGCCATTTCTGATCCGTCCGTGAGATGTTGAAAGTTCAGCTTGAGAGCCACATGCTCCAGCGCCATCCATCCTCCTTCAATAATCCTTTAATAATGTGAATTGAAATCTTCTTTCCCAGATATGTGGGGGTAAGTGGTTTATTTTCTCCAAAAATACCTTGCTTTTCGTGCTATGCCCAAAGGTTTTTGCAGAAATCTCATGACAGGTAAGCAGTAAAGACAATTTTCTGATTTCATGGCTTCATGGTTGTGAGAGTTGTAGTCAAGAATAACATTTTTAAAATATCGTTTGCATGGAAACTGTAATTTTTCTTTCCATGACGTGTACAGAGAATTGCAAATTTCATTCTTTTAGCTTTATAAATCAAAGATCATCATTTTCATGAAGGGTATACAGATCGCAATCGAATGATAAGACAAGCTAAAAATTTTTGAAATTCTTACAACTGTGTACGGACACTTGCGCCTCTTGCAGTTACTTTGGAGAAATCATTATTTTGTTCAATAAGTAATTTTCCATTGTTAGTTATGTATGTATGACCAAACTTGTTAAACGCACACGCTCCAACAACGCTTCCATATCCACCGTTTCGCCATTGCCTACCGAGGCCTACAATCAGAATTTGACGCAATAATAATCACTTGTGGTACAGGCAGGTGTTTTCAACATTTGGCTTTTCTGCTGCTTGCTGCTTTTATTTTATTTTCTAACCTTGCTTTTCTGACACCAATTGTTAAACTGTCATACCATCACCCTGAAGCATGTTAATTTTTAGATTTTACATGGATTTTCTAGTATAATATCAGAAATTCATTGGGGAATTAGTTTATCGAGTTGGTTAGAGGTACTTTAGTGTATTGAACTCAAAATAACATTGGAAATGGAGTTCGTAGATCGTAGATTACATATAGTACGAGGACACATCAAGACATCAGCTGCAGAGATTATACTAAGTATGTCATCTTTGCTTGGAGGAGCGATGATTTTGTAGGGCTGCAAAGATTTAGAGCACATTTGGCAACAAGATTTTGATTTGATTTTGGTGATCTTACAACTAAGAAAACTAACCTATTCATGCAAAGCGCGTAAGTTTTCTTCGACGATCATTTCTACTCAACGTTAATTCATTCATCACTCGGCTGATTGTCTATAGTTTTGGTCTGTCAACGAAATCAAACAGTGCTGAGCAGCTCGAAATTTTTGACCTGAGTGTGAGTTGATTGCAATCTTAATCTCATATATATTAACCTCATCAATGTAGTCTCATTCGTCAGCAATTACTTCATTTCATACAGAATACATGAGAACCAGATTTTACCACAAACTAAACTCGGAACTTTATCGATTTACTCATAATAGAGTGGTTTCCAAATCGTTCGAGTTTGCGATGCTTTGTGATGTTCACACAAAACTTCATCTTCGCTCTGTTCCGTGCACATGTTTTTGCTTCGTGCATAAAAGCTCGAAATGCCCATATTTGGTGGCAAGTGGGAACGTGCCACTTTAATCGTCCATATATGTAAGTGGGAATATGAATACATGTGGACGCGGCGAAAATAGGCGACGTCGGCGGCTTCGCACAACAACAACTCACTCACTCACTTGTTGCTCAGAATGGAGTGTTTTAGTGTAGATCAAAAAGTGTTTAAAATTTTGTTTAGTCAAACAAATGAAAAGAATCCACATAAAAATGGACTATACATTAAACCTCCTTCAATCAGTGATTATTTGCACCAAATATCAGGAAAAATTCTTAAAAGTGTGACTTTTTTTTCTCGAAAAAACTATAATTTTTCAGATTTCGTAAAGTAGAATAGAAAATATTTCTATTTTTAGCATTGCGTACTATCATTCGGTAAGCCAGAGTTCGTGTACTGGTTCGAGCAACATCCAAAATTATGTAAAATAAAATATTTCTAGTCCCTCTCGACAGGGTATGTCAAGACCTCCGTGTGTGTATTTCTGACATAAAATAACAGTTCCTCAGAAAAACCTATCGGCTGTTCGAATTCGGCTTAGAATAAACCGCAGCTCCCTCCATTTGTTCTAAAAACATCTAGATGCACATCACAAAATGGATCATTGATCATCGCAGAATAATTTTTGTACGGTTGATTGTCCAGAGATGCATTTTTAAGTAATTTCAAACTATCTTCTGATCCAAATTTTTTTATTCTTAATTTAATTGAGCCAATCCTTTTAGAAATCAACCCACTTTTGATAACCACTCGCTGTTATAAAGACAACGAACAGTAAAAAACTATACCGACTTGTTGTTGTTGTGGCTTGTCGGCGGTTCTTTATTGCTCCGCTATGTAGGCTTTCCTGCTTTGTTGCGGTTCCGTAGTTTGTGTATTTTGGAGTGTTTATGACCATATAAATGCAGCCTCCTTGCGGCGTGTTTTGTTATTGTAAATTGACCATATGAACCAACTATACGAACTAGTCTAATACAGTGACGCTTACGAGCCCCAACGTTAAAACATACACTTTGGGTGCATTCAATTGTGTTTATGTGTGTGTGTCGATTGTGAAATGATCATGACCATGACTTTATATGATTACAAAAGTGCTTTATATCGCGCCATACATATGTTATGCATATATGTACATGTGTGTGTATGTTTCTGAGTATGTATGTTATTGTATATTTATTACTGGCTTATAGTCGTTTTGACCATAAATGCTTACAATTATTAACGTTCGCCGCTTTTTCCACCACACACGCACGCAATCGCAATGCGCGAGTGAATTTCGAACTCAAATATGGAATATTGTATGAACTAGTGTCGTTGTTGTTGTTTTATTATCTATGGCTATACCGACAATTGTTAGCCCGTTGATCTTGCATCTTTTCAGCTTCACTTGTTGCGTTTGAATTTATGTTCTTTATTATGACTTGTTTTCCATTGTTTGTGACTGCTGATTTTGCGCTTTGGATTAAAATTGCAATTTTATGTTGAGGTTTTCTTTTTTTTTTTTTTTGAATTTATCATCACATAAACGTGGTATATATAAACGTGGTATCTGCAATAACAATTTTGTATGCAAATTATGAGGCTTTTTGAAGCCGATTTAACGAAATAAATGCAAGAAATCTAAAGGTTTCATTTCCTTGTACATTTTCATTACTTTTATTAGCATGCTTTTCTTATAATTTTTCTTTAAGTTTTATTCAATTTAAATGTTTTTCTCTTAACCTTGTTTTGGGTTAGTTTTTTATTTTATTTCATTTTTGTTTTATTTTATTTATTTTACTTTATTTCATTTAATTTAATTTTGTTTTAATTCAATTCAATTTAATTGTATTGTTATATAATTTATTTTTAACGGGTGATCCATTTTGTGGTTCCCTATTTTTTAAAGAAAAGAAAAACACCCAGAAAATTCAAATTTATTGGAGAATGTTTATTATCATTCGAAAGAATATTCTTTGGCATTTATTTTTTGAAGACTATCTCTTTCAAATGTTGGTCGCGGCTGCTCCTCAGATGGTCCATCCCTTGAGTCCAATTTTCGATGACTCGTTCGAGCATTTCGACTGGTAAATGGCGAATGACACGCGTGATGTTTAACATATCCCCACTGGAAAAAGTCTAACGATGTGATATCACACGATCTTGGTGGTCAATCGACCGGCCCATAACGTGAAATTATCTGCTCACCGAAGTCTTCTCTCAATAAGTCCATTGATTGATGCGATATGTGGGAAGTGGCGACGTTTTGTTGAAACCAAATCTCGTGAAGATCACAAGCTTCAATTTCAGGCATGAAATATTCGGTTATCATGGCGCGATAACTCTCGCCATTGACGGTTACGTTCTCACCGTTATCGTTTTTGAAGAAATACGAACCGGTGATTACACCACAAACCACATCAAACCGTTGTTTTTTGATGAAATTACAGCTCTTGAATCTCTTCAGGTTGCTCTACGTTCCGAATGCGGCAATTTTGTTTGTTTACATACTCATTGAGCCAGAAATTGGCCTTTTTCGCTGAACAAAATTTGGCTCGAAATCGTCGGATCTTCTTGGAACTTTTCAAGAGCCCATAGAGCGAAGCAATGTCGCTTGTGAAGGTCAAGCGGCGTTAGTTCTTGCACAAGCTGTATTTTGTACGCTTTCAATTTAAGATCTCGACATAAAATGCGCCAAGTCATTCGATACGTCGGCGCCGAATCGACTCTCCACAGTCTTCGTGTACAATCTCAGCTACGGGACGCTATATTTTCTTCACTGCGTGCTGGACGTAGTCTATTCGGTCGAATATTATCCAATAGTGAAAGCTGGGTCTCAAGATAAGTGATGGTGTTGCGAATAATACGCTCAGTAGGCCGATTATGTTGATCGATTAAGTCGAGCGAAGCGCGCGAAACACATTCTTTATAGAATGTGAATTTTCGTAATAAAGTTGAATGATTTGTAAACGTTGTTCAGGCATAAGTCTTTCCATGAAGAAATGCCAAACAATACTGAACAAGAATAACATGAAAGCTTGACACGACTCACGCGTGATCTATCAAAAATAGGCTATTGAAAAAAGTACCTCTACTTGGATCACCCTTTATTTTATTTCATTTTATTTTGTTTTAATTCAATTTATATTAATTTTATTTTTATTTCATTTTTTTTCGTTTTTTAGAAAAAAAAATTAAATAAAATTTTTTATTTATTTTATATTATTTTATGTTAATTTATTTTATTGCTTTTTTATTCAATTTAAACTAATGTTATTTTAATTATTTGTATTAATATTTGGATTAAATATTATTATTATTAAACTTCTAATTTAATTCAATGAAGATTAATTACCTTTTGCGTTTATTATAAGATTCTTCTCAATTTAGATGTATTTTTATATGCACTTTTTGTTGATTATCTAAATTTTTAAGCTTTTATTGTTAATTTATCCATTAGCGTATATAGACATTCATACATATAGACTGATATCGAATTTCAAAACCATGGAAATTGATTTTGGACTTTTGTGTAGCATTTCTGTTTTTCATTCCTTCTTTGTTTCTTCTTCCTCTTGTTTTTTTGATTTGTCTTGCTGTGTTGCCAATGCCGAAGTTCATGCTCGAATTCTTCTAATCTTTACTCATGAACCATAAATTCAGACCCTGACATGACATTAAGCAATTTTTTATTTCACATTTTTTCTTCCTCTTTGATTCTGAATTTAACGATAGCACGTAAAGCTATAAATCTTATGGAGTGATGAGGAGCGAATTTCTTCAAGGTTGATTGATAGATAAATTACGTACTTAGAGATGTGGGTATATTCGTATTGAGGTGTGCACCAATTGTTGTGCGTTTGGTTGAATAGTTTTAAATGGGAAATGAGCTTAGAGAAACACAGTGTGAAAATTCTTACAGTTTCAGTATTTTTTTTTTTTTTTGTGGTATCATGCACGCAGGTGCATGCATGTGTGTTAAACTTTTGGGTGCAGCTAAATCAAGGTTCTGAATTTTTCGAATAACAAATCGAATCTCTCCAGCTCCGAAGCATTTACTGTTTGTTTTTTGCTGTATCTTCTAATTATCTAAAAATAGACAGACAGAAGCTCTCTAATTGCATACTTAGTACTTTCTTATTTAGAAAACTTATAATTGGCTTGAGACGGTACACTTGGCTCTTCAGCTCAATGAACTTTTCTTTGTTTGTATGTGAAGTAGATGTCGTTGTACCTATGTATTGGGTCTATAACTAAATTCGTGCTGTTTCCCAAGATATTGCCTATCTTGATTAATATTCCTTCATTCCAATATTCCGAACATGCTTCGAAAAGCTGCTTTCATTATGCACCTTTTCCAATATATCTCATTAATATGAAGCGTAAAAGATAATAATTTTTTTCACGCAAATATGTCGAACTTAGCGAACTGGCTGAAAAGTTCGGAAAGTTCTTCTTCACTACTTTAATATGAAGAAAATTGCTGTTGGTGCTCAACGAATTGTGACTGGTGATGAAAAATGGATCTATTTTTGACAACCATAAGTACAACAAGTTCAAATGCGAGGCCTGGCCAACCAGCGAAATCAACGGCAAAGTTGAATATTCAAGGCGCTGAGGTAATATGCTCTGTACTTGGTGAGATCAGCAACCATTAATGGGTCTGACAACAAACAACTCATCAAATTGGTGTAAGCGATTGCCAAAATTCGCACAGAATTTACAACCAGATACGAGGCAATAATTTTGCATAATGACAACGCTCAGCCTCGTCCGTCTTATAGCACAGACTAAACCTTCTGACTACCATTTGTTACAGTCGATGTCAAACGCCCTCACAGAGTACGGTACACATCAGAATAAAGTTTTGGCTGCCAAGCCGGCGCAGTTCTTTTGGGATGAAATCCACAAATTGCCAGAAAAAAAATGGGAAAACGTTTTAGCCTCAGATGGACAATACTTTGAATAATACTCTTCGAGATAGTTTTCTTAAATAAACATTTAAGTTTTGACGAAAACCCACACGAATCAAGTTATTGATCAAATAAATAGGCACAATTTAATTAACTTTATCAGGATCACAGGGTACTTCATAGATGGCATGATTACTGTGAGTTGAATTTCAGTTCCTGTGGTATGGCAATGGGTCTCCTAAAGGCCTTGGTCGTCGTCAGACATCCACTTTCCCTACCTATCAACCTGTTTACCTAAGGAAGGACTTGTTTTCTAGATTTTCCAAAAAAATTCAATCGGCGCCGTATTAACCGAGTACAATGCGGAGAATTATGGATTTGAATCTTGGTCACACTAATATCCGAAATTATAGAAAATGTATTTAATATTTTTTTATTAAATATCTAGACGCATACCACAAGTTGGAAGAGCAGACAGAGCAGCTTGACTGAAATACTTATTTTTAAAAATATACATTAGAAATTAATTACGTAAATAAGGCACACCCTAATGGTTGAATATATGCATCATATGTAAGCCCTGTATGCTATGCGCTGTCTGCTGCACGTGTTGTTTGCGCCTGTTCCATCCACTCGCTTATCTTAATTTGGCTATGCAGAATATGCAATGACGCAAAATTGTTTGCAAATATTTTCACCACAAAATTTACTTCCTCGCTGTGGCGTTGTTTGAATAAAAATTTATTAATAATATTTTTATCTCATCCAAATATGTATATATATATATATATTTAAACTGGTTTTTTCTTTTCCTTTCGTTGCAGGTAAGTGTAAATTTTCATCGCCAAACTTCCCTGAGATGGCAGCTCTGACGCGTGATTTAAAGAAAAAGATCTAAAAATTTGTTTTTCATAAACGAGACTAAGGTAAAATGTACGTATATTTATGTTTACATACTACACACACACGTGAGCAATAAATATGTGTTTTTATGAAGGATTTACATGAAGATTCGCAGCCATTGCAGCAAAGAAAAAATGTGACTGACTCAATCCACCGCCAGTTAGAAAACTGCACTGGTTTAAATTTTAAGTGGTGATTTGAAGCGCACCTGAGTCACGTGCTGACTATCGCAAAAACAACACCAAACAACAACATCAAGCAGTCGCATTGCCGATTTCGAAAATGTTTGCATTTCACGCTCAACTGCAGTGCTGATAATCCTTTTTTCTGCTGATTTAACAATTTGGAAACAGGGTTGATTTTCCGTCAACACATTTTTTTTTATGTGAAGCATTCTTGAGTCCCTTTGTTTGCAAACTCGATGGTGTTGTATTACCAGTGATTTGTCTGCGTCGCAAAGTAGCTCCCAAGTAAAATTTTCAAATTGCCAATAGCTTGGAAAAGGGCATAAAAATTGGGACTGAAATAATACAACAAAAATTTCGTCTGTAAAGAGTTTATTTTTTTTTTTTTTTAACTGAACATTTACACCCCTTATTTGCCATATTTTACACATTCACTCATTTCGCTTCCCCCACAAAAGCTTCTCTATCGTATTGTTTAAATGATAGTATTTAACCCCCAAAGAATCGTTTGATCCTCTCGGTGGTCAGTTTAACAAGTTTAAAATCTGCTCAACTTGTTCTTGTATATTTTGTGTTGTCGTAAGTTCATCGTAAACCACCGATGGTGGTGGTGGTGTCGTGGTTGTGGACGATGGCGTTGGTGGCGCCTCGGTTGTTGTTGTTGTGGTTGTGGTGGTAGAACTTGCTGCTGTCGTCGTTGACGTCGATTGCAGACGTGGTTGTCGACGTCCATCCAGACAACCTTGCAGATAGTTATAGTTCCCGGCTGTATCTGTCACATATCTCCGCTCAGCACGTTGGCCACACTGCTGATGATGTAAATCGACGAGACGATAACGCTCCTGCAAGATGGTCGCAAACTCAGAGGCGTTGCCCGAGAGACTATAGGCAGACTTGGTGTTTTCGGTGCCCTGTGGGTGAAACATAAGCAAATTTCATATAGTAAATTTTATTTCTAAGGAGTGCAGATTGCAGATAAAAGTAATATTAGGCGTATGTTGCTTTTATCGGAAATGAAGAAGGAAGAACCAAATGAGTGATTGAGAACTCGGAACGTACAAGGGTAGCGGCGAGTGCCAACAATGTTAACTTTTCTATCAATAGCTAAAGGACAGATCTACGCAAAACCCCCACCCTTTTTCATTTGGCCAACAAGACAAACCTTGGATTGATATCTCGTTTAACTTAACTAATGAAGAATCCTGATCTATTTAATGAAACTCCCAAGTAAAGGTTTAGATCCAGTGCTCGCAGAAATACCCAGAAACTTAGTTTTTTCATGTGGCATCTATGATTACTATCATTTAATTCCATAAGAAACACGCTCAACTAGTTTTTCCAGCTTTGAGTCGATAGATGACACCTGGTGGGCGACTTGTCTTTAGAACCGATAAGGCAAAGGGTCTTAAAACATAAGGTTCTATGTTCAGCAGAAAGGTTATTTTCCACCCAAATACACACCCACACCCACAATTACTCACAATTTTCGTATGACAATTAAACAGCTCCAGTGAGCTATTGTGCTTATTACAGTTACGTAGACCGGCGCACACGGCCTCGGAAGCTTCCACTATTTCACGTCTCTCCACCGCCGCGCCCTCCTCAATGTGTTTGCGTTCCTCGCTCGCTTCGAGTAGGCAACCTTTGTAGTCCTGGCCGTATGCTTCGCTGATGGCATTTGAATGAGCTATGTAATCGTGGAAACATGCCACCGACACTTGCGGATGCAACGCCGAAATTTGCGAGGTAAATAGCAGGTGTGCCAAACCCTGTTTGGATGGTAGTATTGCTGGGTTGTGCTGCGTGGTTTGTGGCATAACCAGTTGCAGGTGGCCGACGGCTAGTGCCAACATAATTACCAACTGTACTACTTGGTGTCTTCTTGCCATTTTTTCGATGACTTTTACGCAATTTCACAATTTGATCGGCGCTGGTAGCCTTAAATATGGGCGCGTAGTACTCCAAGTCTGCGGTTGGTCACAAACACCTTATGGAACTGCTCTTTCTCTCTGCCGTTTTCTTTTTGCGTCGAGTTCTGGCTCGTCGCACGGATTTATCGAAACTATGCTGCTCGTCAGTTTAGTGGTGGTTTTTTATATTAATTTGTGGCAGAAAAATTTGAATATTTACTGCACGGCTTTCTTATCAGGCGTTATCTCGACCACTGAGTTGATCAATAAACACCACTTTCACCTCATACACCGACTCTAATGGCAGACACTTTTCATTTAAAATTCATTGTTTGTTCTGACGCATCGTCATTTCACTAAATATATACGAGGGTGGATTAGAAAGCTTAAGCTCTAAGTTAGAGTTTTCTTAGAAGGGATGAAGAAGTTCTGGAATTGATCTCTAAGGCGTTCAAACTCGTTGATGCTCACAGTGCGGACTGTGCCAACTGTGATGGTGGCTAAAATTGCTTCTCAGAAGTGTTTAAAATTTGAGGAGTGTGCATTTAATTATAGGTAATTACTAGAGCTCCAGATACCCGGGTATCGAGCATTGCGAGGATCGGGCATTCAGCAAAACATAAAAATTTTAATTTCATTTGTCAAATTTTTTTTTGCGTTTCAATGATTTTTACACTTTGCATAAATAAATTTAAAATGATTAAAAAAGTTTTGAGAAAAAAGTCAAAATGCTTGTCAAAGTACTCGAAATTCTCGTGCTCGGCTCGAAAAATTTTCGAGTAATGAGCAATGAGCAGTTGTGCGAGTGCTCGCTGCTCAAATGCTAGCACAGCTCGAAAATGTTTGAGCAAGATCTGGAGCACTAGTAATTTTTGCTTCTTTTCTTACCCTTTAAGCTTTCAGCATGTAGTCCTAATATGGAGGAACCCCAACTGAGAATCTCAAAAAGTACATAGAGATAAAATTTGTTATGTTGATGGTCGGTCTGAGGGCAAGGGGGGAGAATTTTGAGTTTTTGATATTCCATAAATGCCAACATTTATTAATTTTCAATACACCCACGTATCTCTTCCGAATATGGGAACATAATTTGTTAAATTTTTTTACGTTTTATTTTTTTGCTTTTAGCGATTTTTACTCATCTCCCATTTTTTTGTTTTTATTTTTATATTTGATTTTGCAGTTACTCTGCAGATCTCTTAGGATCGTGACTTTAGAATAGCAAACACACACATGCAAACGTAATAAAAGCTCGTTTTTATTTAATATTTACAACAGTTCCGTTGATAATAAAGTGCAATGAGGGTAAACATGTTTAAGGGGATGTACATTTAAGATTAAAAAATTATATTGCTTTTGTGGAATCCCTTTTTCTCTACTATTCAAAGAGGCAGATTTGAAATTACACAATTATTTAAGTGCGCGATTAACCGATTAATTTTGGTAAATAATCATAATTCTGTTTGATCAATTAATGTCAAAATCTCATTAAATATATAGCTTATTAAAATGCTGTTAAATCAAAAGGTGATTAATTATTAATTAATTAATTAAATTGACTTTAATTGATCAGAAATTTAATGCTTCGATCATCCCTAATAAATTTATTTAAAATATGATTCATTGCGGCAATGAAAACGTGAGTTGAGCATGCAAATATTTGGAAATTCACTCAAGATTATAAAAATATAAATTTTACATGCGTTTGCAGTTATATTTATATGTATTTAATAAATTTCTCGTGTTACTAAAGTGAAGAACTATTTTTCAGTTTAGTTTCCATTTCTCTATTTATAAATAAAACTTCTGTAAAATAAAAATAAAAACAATTTATTGCAAACAAATTAGAGAAAACTGCCTTTGTGGGAAGAACAAAAGTTAAACAAACAAACTTATTATCACTAAATATATACGAAAAATCCCAATAATTGTTAACACAGCAACTATACTCATACGCCATATGAAAAGAAATCACCTTATGCTAATAAAAATTTAAACTGTGTCTCCGGCGTATATATGTATATAGGTAAACTGGATATTTTAGTTTATGAATCACCTTGAAATTGCTTCCAAAAATTACTTCTGTGACATAATCAGTAGTATCATAATCGAATGATATAACAAATGTCCCAAATGAAATTTTTTCTGAATAATCTAGGTTAGATTTTCCAAATCTTTTTTGCTCTCCCCTTACTTTTTTATAGAAATTTGCTGGGAAATATTTTTCAAAAGTTTTTTTCAGCCAAGTAATTAGCACGTTCTTTCTTTCTGATCCTCTAAATCATTTCTATACACCCTAAATGTAGGCAACGTTTTATTGTAGCGCATAGGTAAGGATAAGTTTAACTGGCTGCCTCCTTAGGAAGCGGCGAGTTAAGGGATGTTTTCATATGCAGCAAATGCGTTATCGATGCAACCGATAACAGGTAGCAGCCCAAACGGAATTTCTTTAAGGAAACAAAACAAAGATAAACACGAAACAATAGACAAGTAATGGTAAACAACCTAACAATAGATAAGTACTAGTAAACAGCCTAATAATAAAAAAATACTAGTAAACAAACCAAACAACGGATTAACAATTAGCAATGGAATTTCCACTGCCGACGCATCTTAGTATAAATAGCCCTAAGTGTACAAAATGTAAAACTGTATTGAATTTATTTTAATAAAGAGAACACATGAAAAAACTGTGTAACTATAAATATAATTCTCTATTCAGTTCTATACAAACGGAATAACTCGCGCATAGATGATGATAACTCCGTATGAACCACATGCGACCAAGATTATGTTCTGCTACACTTCCTGTTATGTCTCTAGTCTGAAGAACGTTGCTGTTTCTTTTTGTTTTGTTTTTGAAACAGGTGTTTCGGATCTTTAACCACTGCACAGTGAAGATCCTGCAATTTATTCTCGCAAAGTGAGGTCATCTGTCGTCTGCAGAACGTCGGGCATTCACAGACTACCAGTTTATCTTCAACCAGGACTAGTTTGAGGGCAAGCGAAACCAACCGAAGCTTCTACTAGCAGCCTGTCGCTAGTGGAAACTTTGTAGTATGTTTTGCAAATAATTTTCGCTATACAGCAGTCTTTTGCTCGTTACTGGAGCCTATTTGTTTCAATTAATGAAACTGGTAAGTTTATGATTAGTTCCTGTTCCGAGTTAATTGTGTTCGTCGGCTATCTCAGACTCTGGTACCCAGTAAATGTGGGTGTACCCAGGTATATAACATTATCAAATGTTTTTATAAATACATGCCTACATTTAGGAGGCTAATTTCAATTAAAAATTCATTTTGTCTTTTTAATCTACTTCTGAAATAAGATTTGTTTGAACCAGCATATGTATATGTTCGAGATACTCTATATACAAAATAAAATTATTTTAAGTTTGATTTTCCTTTCAAAACTCTCAAAAGTGTTGAACCCTTAGCCATAGAAAAACTGCAAACGAAAAAATATATTTGTAATATACTTTTGGGGTAATGACATATATACATTAAATCAGAAGAACACGTACAGTAGGTAAGTTGTTTAAAAAACAGCTATATTTCAAGGAATCTTTACTTGAAGCTAAAAAATTAAATTGCAGTATTTAAAAATTACATTTTTAAATATGGAAAGGAATCAATAATCATAAAATAATATTCGTAAATAAAAAACTTCAATTACTATTCCCCATTACAAATTATGGTTCAATTAATTGCACGTACAGTATGAATAGCTTCAGTTTAAGTGTTTTTATCTGAATTTCGCTTTAATGAATTCACATAAGCGATTTTTCACTTACTGGCATCTACGGGTGATATTTTATTCCATTCTTCCAAAATAATATTTTAATTGGTCCTTCGAAGAAATGCCGTGTGTTCGACCTTTCGCTCCATCAAATCCCACATATGCTCAATCGGTTGAGAACTGGACTTTATGGTGGATGTGTCAGAAGGGTTCTGCATGCAGTTGTACAGCAACCAAGTTCTAATTAGATTGGAGTTGTGATTCGGATCGTTATCTTATACAAGCATGAATTTATCCACAATTCCCTATTTTTCTACACTTTCCTTTAAGTAATCACAGCAAGTTTCGGGGCACATATTTTCGGATTAGATTGCACCATTCGCAAAACTTTTATTTCTTCTCTTGCGGTTAGAATTTTTTTCCTGCCTCCGGCAACAGCATTTTCACAACATTTATTTTTCTTAAAGTTCTTCACAACATATTGAACTTTAGATCCCGACCTTCCAACTAATTTGCCAATTTCAGAGTAACATTTTCCTTCGCCTGTCAACTTTATTATTAGCTTTCTTATTATAAAAAACATTTTCGTGTGGTCCTTCTCCATTTTAGATGTTATGTATGATTACATCTAAAAAATCTATTTTCTATAATTGTGGATGTTGTTCGAACCTGGACTCGAACTCTGGCCTTCCGAATGATAGTGCGTTATGCTAATGACTCGGCTATTACGGCCGAAATTAATCATAGATATTTTACTATTTATCTATATTCTGAGTGTGTATTCAAATTGTTTTTTCAAGTCTTCTTAAAAGTTTTAAAATTTTTGAATGATTGCTTAAGAAAGGACTGAGGAAAATCGCGTATACTTCGAAGGACATTAAGTTGATTATAGGATATTTTATTAAAAATAATTTGAAGTAAAACATTTTCCTTATGTAACTTATTTAGTATAATAAGTAAAAAATCATTTGTATTGAACGCATTAAAAATCATTGCAAAAGTACAGTCAATTCCAGATATTTGATTTTTTTTTTAGTTTTGTAGTCGGTGCATTTTTTAGGACTCATAAAATGACTGTGGACCTATTTTTTCGGTCATTCAAAAAAAATGTTTTTATAGAGGGAGAAAAATTTATTCAATTAGCGCCACAAAAATTAGTGGCATTTAACGGCTACTTTGTTGTGCCTCATGACGCCTTGAACATCCTGTTTTATACACATTGTAGTCCTTTGTCTCAATTGTCAAGTGAAATGTTAACACACATTGTGGCTCAGAATACCCATACTACTGTTGCTACTACATCTTTTTTCCTTAACGACCAAAATTTATTATGAAAAACATAACAAAGTAAGTTCGATAACAACACAAAGGACTCTCTGCTTTCCTTAATGTGAAACTGAAACCCCTTTTTAGCGTGTAAAAAGTCTCTAAAGAGCCAAAAGGAATATGAATAATGCACTCAGCCAATGATAAATGCATGTGTACGTACATATGTACGAATATCAAAAGTCAAAAGTACCATCAATAAAAGCAAAACAGAGTTTGGAGTAATTTGGGGGAGTCGCCTCAGTGTCGTTGCTTTGTTTCCAATGAAAAACACCGCTAATGCAATTTTAAGGGTTGTAAAGGCTTTTTCGTTACGCTTCGGGCAACCGGAAAACCAAATGCGCGTACTTTCTCTGTTAGCTTTCCGGTAGACAAACATTATACAGTGGAACGGCAAAACAGTAAAAGTTTACGACCGAATGCCGGCAAACCGGCATTTTTAGTCTACCGAAGATCGATAAAATCAACAAGGAAACGAAAATAAACAATGCCTGAAAGCGAGAGAGAGGGAGAGAGCGAAAGAGAAGCAATGAAAGTGACGTTGAATTTCAACGCCAGACAATGCAGCCAGACGGCAGAGAGGTTGAAAATACGAAAGGACATGCATGAACTCCAACCAACGACCGACCAACAGACGTCACTGCAGACACAAAGAGAAATGATGTATGTAAATGGGGGTAACTGGAAACTGAAGTAGAGACTGCGTGATTCCTTTGTTAAAAAAATTTGAGTGGGGAGAGCAAAGTGTGCAAAGATTGATGAAATGTTGGCGAGCTTTAAAGTATCTGCGGGTATTACAGTAAAATTTGAAAAATGAATTTCAGACCACTTAAATAAATCAAAATTATTTAAATGAAAACATTTTCCTATATTTATATATTTTTCTTTACAATGTTGGAAACTCATTGAAACGGTTCTCTATATCCTATTTATTCGATTCAATATATAGTTTTTGGGTTTACGAAATCACTACTGCTCAACTAAATTGTTGCCTACATTTAGGCATTATTCAGCAAAGACGCATACCATAACCCGGTGAAAAGCAATCAACGATAACCAGGCATTGTATCGCCGTAAAGGAAATCAATAATTCACGGTTCAATACTATCTGCTAATTTAGGATTATATTGACACTTAAACCTTAATACCCTTTTTGTCATGCATCATTGGATGATCATTAGTAAATTTGAAAATTGAGTTAATCAATAACAAAAATAATAAAAAAAAACTCGTTACGTAAACGATACCCAATATTGCTACTGTTTGCACAGCTGACTGAGCTGAACTGATGATTGGCTGCTTGACGTGCTGTGTGATTGGCGAATATAGAAATAAATATATATGAAATGGCATGTTGACTGAAGCCACAAAATTTTCATATCACTTACAATTCGTTAAATTCAATACGATGTCAATAATTCAATAATTAATTAAACTTGATTTTATAGCTAACAACAAACAATCAACATTTACAAATAATTATGACAGCTGTATGACAACTGAGGTGACGAGATAATGACTTTGTAACTATATTTAGATTTCTGCCAATAGATACATACATATATTCAGTTGTAATTTAAGCATCTCTAAATGACAGCTTTTAGTATTATGTTTGAAAGGGAAAATTAATAGAACAAAGCTCCTAGAAACGAAAGGTTGGGCTTAGAATTGATTGCCAAGTGGAGTGCATAGGGTCTGAATTAAAAAAAAAAAAAAACTCGAAGAAACTTATTAAAAAACATCCCGAAATGTGAGATCACCAAGAGTTTTTTCGAACCCTAATCACTGTTATCGTCTGTTTACATTTAGTGTTATTAGTTTCCTTAGCGATTTTCTATTAAATTCAAACCACTACTGCTTTTCTAGTTGACGTAAAATAAACGATGAAAAGTGTTGCCTACAATTAGGCGCAATGAGTATCTGAACAAAAATTGAGCTGAATTGAGATAAAGCGAACTCAAGACTATCCATTTCTAATATGCATAAGTCTTTGTAGACGTTAGTTAGTTTGCGTAAAACAAAACGAAGAAATCGTTGCCTACATTTAGGCGAAAGCATTTATCTATACTTAACATAAAATAATTGTTGATAATCCAGTTCGAGTGAGAGTAATGTGAGCTCCAAAAGTGTTTGTTGTATTTATAATCAATATTGGGTCATATTTCGATATTTAGTAGATACTTTGACTCTTGCGCCATCTGGAGATGGAGTGTATTCGTCCACAACATTTTTATATATATATATATATACCCAAAGGGTACAGCTACATTTTGAGATACACGCAAAATGTTTGAAATTATTTCTATACATTTTTTCATTATTATAATTTTTTTTGTTTTTTTTTTGTTTTACCGCAGTAAATCTACTAATTGTGGGAAACCAGTTACTACTGGATAGTTTTTAGAATTATTCTTTTTATGCTCTCAAAAACGTCAGCAAATTATGTTTGTGACTCATCAAATAGTAGTGCGTCGGTCATAGGCCTTAAGCTGTGCACCCACTTTAATGACGAATGTGTCATGCCACATTCTCATTGCTGAAGCTCAAGCGTCAACATACAGACTAGAAAGACTACTACTACTAGACTGTCTTAAGGGTTCGTATTGTTGTGAATTTTCTTAAGCACAAGAAAAGTGTATTTTTCTATAGTTTTATTTTTGCTTCACTGGTTTCTTTTGCTTCTTAAGTACTCTGTTCCTTTTGCTACTAGTCTGTTGTGCGTGTTCCTAGTGTTTTTATACCTTACATGAACTTAAGCTTTAATCAAAAGTATACAAGTACCATAAGAAGAAGAAGAAGAAGAAGAAGAAGAAGAAGAAGAAGAAGAAGAAGAAGAAGAGATAGACAATCAAAATTTATAGCCATATGGCCAGAATGACGAGCTGAGTTGATTTAGTCAAATCCGTCTCTACGTCCGTCCACTCGTCTGCTTGAACGCAGACTAGTCTGAGAGGTATTTCTACGAATCTTAGTATGCGAGTGTATTTTCGTAATGTCCCATATTGATCATTTGTCGCCTAGCTAGCATTATATAGCTCCCTTACAACCGATTCGTTTAGATAAAAGGTTTCGGGGCAAATATCCGCTAAGAAAGCATCTAATAGTGTAAAATTTTGTATGCCACCCACGTGAATTCAAATAAATATGAACACTGAAAATCGTTGAAATCGAATTTTCAATCATTTTTATAACATCTTGAAAGGTATGAAGACCTCTTCTCGGCACTTCTTTCTTGTTTTTAATTTTCATTTGCCACTGTGGCAACCAGCAAGATTCTTCAGTCTACATCGACGACTACTTGTCTTGTCTTTGGTTAATTGACCGCAAGGTTTTTTCTATAGGAAAATATAGTTTAGAAGTATGTACGTAAGCATTTGTGTATGTATGTATGTGAAGTGATTTTCAGCGGTTGGTAATGAAATGTTGAGCTTTCATATGTGTAGTTGGCGGCTCAAAGGTTCACACAGTACTTAGTGGGTTATTGAAGCACGGATGTAGGTATGGTAGATATGTGTCAGTATATATGTATATGTTTAATGTTTCATTTTGTTCATCGTACATTCAACTGTCATCGTCGCGCCGCAAACTTGTCTTTACTCAGCCAACCACAGCTGATTTGGTGTGAGAGTCCCGCTTAAGACATTTGTACACGCTTTAAAGAAAATTACACAAAAGCAGAAAATGAGGAACAAAAATAAAGTTAATAAGTACAGTAAGTAAAGTTTTTATAATTATGACAATACCGTTAAATTGTAAAATAATAAAATGCTTCTGTTTGTGGTTGCGCATTTACCTTGCTTTTCGCCTTTTAATTGTAGAGAGTCTTCCAAAATCACTTGGCTATGAGCTGGCCGCACAGTAGGGAATAAGAAAAAAAATAAAAATCACTTTATTTTATTTTACAAATTTTACCGCTCACATTAAGTTTGTAGAAAAAATTTGCAAAAAAAAGAGTGAAAATAATTAATTTTACTAATGATTTTTGCAACCTTGAAGCATGCTGCTGCTGCTGGTTACATACACTCATATTAAATCATTTGCTATTTTTAATGCAATAATTTACTGAAAATTAGCAAAATTGTTTGATTATTTAATGATCACTTTCAATTCGTTGATTGTTTTGTTTTTAGTCATTAGAATGGAAGCATTTTGTAAAGTAATTAATTTAAAAAAATAAAATATTCATATAAATTCGTATTATTATTTTTTTTTAAAGCAACTCAATATTTTTGTTTACCTTATTCGAAAAACGTTGCTGTAACTTTCTGTATTTGGTACAATTTAATGATAATAGTTAGTATTCAAAGGAGGGTGATAAGTAAAAAATTACGAAAAGTCCTAATTAAGATTTCAATTCCAAATATGCTAATATATAAGTATATTATTGAACACTTTTCTGCACATATTGGGCGGTATCTCAGCCATATCTTGACAAATGTTAGTTTTCAACTGCTCAAGAGTTAAAGGTTTATCCGCATAAACACGGTCTTTCGCGTAGCCCCACAAAAAAGTCCACCGGTGTCAAATCGTACGATTTCGGTGGCCAATTGACATCGCCAACACGAGGGATTATGAGGCTGGGAAATTTCTCGCGCAATAAAGCCATGTTGGGTCGTATTGTGTGGCATAAGGTACCATCTTGTTGGAAACACATATTGTCCAAATCGTGTTCTTCAATTGCAAGCCAAAAAAAGTCGGTTATCAAACGACCATAACGAACTGAATTGACAGTGACGTCTCGCCGTTATCGTTTTCAAAGAAGTAAGGTCCAATCACAATTCCGTAGACCAGACAGTAAGTTTTTTTTTGGGTGTAATGGTCTCTCTTCAATTATTTGAGGATTCTAGCAGTCCCAAAAGCGTCAATTTTGCTTATTTACGTATCCACCGAGCAAGAAATGTGCCTCATCGCTAAAGAAAATTTTGTTGGAAATCACTGAAATTTTGTTTAATCAAGTTCAAGTGCCATAATGTATCGCAAGAAAGCCAAAGCTCTTGTGAGAACGTCAAGAAATACTCACGTTCGGGTCTTCGGCTACATTTTCATTTACAGCAGCGATATTTCAGGTGGAACCAACAGAACACAGATGCACAGGCCTTACAATATCTACAACCGATCCAGTCTCTTCAAATTTCTTTAAAATTTTTACCAAATTCTTGAGTAGTTGGACCATTATGTGCATCTTAATCTCCTCTCAAAGCATGAAACGTAGCCGCGATTGTTAAGCGATCCACTTTCTTAAGTTCCTGACATTTAACTAACAATTACAACAATTTTCGGATTTCAGTCTGGTTAGGATTCGAACCTATGACTCCCCTTAAAATGCCTAAAATAAAATACATAATTGACAATTAAAAGTCTCAATTGCAGTTTTGTCCGCATTTAATATTCAATAATTAATTTCTAGTACAAAAACAAAAAAGAAAACATCATTAAAATTGGCCTTGGCAGTTGGGCTATTTACCATATTAACTGCCATCAACCCCATTGCGCTACGTGCGCTTATAACAATAACAACTAGCAAATCAAATAGCAATTAAGTCTAGCTTTGTGAAAGAGGCTCAACGCTTAATGCGAATGGAAAATGAAAGACGAAAAGAAAACAAAAGCAAAACACCTTACATACACATACACATATGTACATATGTATATAAACACACCGGCTAAATGCTCAAATTGATGCTCCCAAACAAAAGGTGAGTTTGCGAATGCCAAAAGCCACAACTCAACGCAACACTCCTCAACCGATGCTGCTGCTGCTGCCAACCACCACTGCCGTTGTGTGTTATGATCGTGGGAATTTCGCCAAGTCTGGGGTTAAGTTTCCGATGCACAGCTGAGACTGTTTAATTGCCACAATGAATGAGCACTCACTCATACATACGCATACAGGTTATGACGATTTTATGCGTGTGTGTGTGTGTGCGTGTGTAATTAAATAAGCCAATTTGTGCGTTTATCTATAAAGTGAGGCGGAGCAAGGGGTGCGACAAGTTGTTTGAGTAGTCGCTATGCGTGGCAGCCGCAATGTGTTGACATTGAAAAGATAAGCGTACAGACGCATGAGCGGTCGGTCCACTGCCGCTGCTTATGTTAACTTACGATTTCAACAGCAATTTCTGCAAAAAACAATTACAAAAGTGATTATGATGCTGATGATGATATGCGCACAGACACTGGACAGCATCAGCTGTGATGAAAACAAAATTACAACAAAAAATTGAGAGGAAAAGTTGTGGTGAAAATAAAAAATAATTTTTTTTATCTTAATTAATTTTATTTTGTTTATTTTATATGTTATATTATTTATTTTAACTTTATTTTATTTCATTTGAATTTATTTTATTATTACATTTTATTTATATTTATTAAATTTATTATTATATTAAAATTTCAGTTATTTTATTTTATTTTATTTAATTTTTTAATTTTATTATATTTTATTTTATTTTATTTTATTTTAATTTAGTTTGTTTTATTTTATTTTATTTTTTATATTTTTATTTTTTAATATTTTATTTAATTTTTATTTATTTAATTTAATTTAATATAATTTTATTTTGTTTTATTTTGTTTTATTTTATTTAATTTAATTTCATTTTTTTTTAAATTTTTTTTAATTTTATTTTATTTTTTTTTTGTTTTTATTTTTTTTATTTTTTTTATTTATTAATTTTTATTTTTTTTTTAATATTTTTATTTTTTTTTTAATTATTTTAAAATATTTTTTAAATTTAAAAAAATTTTTTTCTTGTCTTTTATTTTATTTTGTTTCTCCGCTCACGATCATTTCAAGTTAACATTTACTTACAAACCCTTCTAGGCGGCAGCTACGAAGTTTAAGTACCATTTACTTATATGTTGTTGTTGTTGTAACCGCAGAAATTAGGCTTCGGGAAATATTGCGGGAGTGACAGTCCTTGGCCGGATAAAAATCCGGGTTCCGATATAAAGACTCGATTGTCGCGGGAACTATTGAATTTTAGTCGCCACTTGCGACAGGCATGCCTTACCGCGGGTAAATTTTTGAATCTTTAAGCCGCAGGAAGGCCATTTATTGATATCTAATGGTCTGTTATGGCAAGTTCCTATTGTTCACATTCATTCTTTTGTAGATCAAGGAAATGTGGATGCTCTGGATTTTTAACTTGTGAGCAAAAATCTGTTAAAAATCCTCTGTTTTATTTTTTATTTTTTTATTTTTGGTCATCGACAGTTTTGAAATTATCTCACTTCGTTTTGACCTTACGTCACTCATATAGTCTTTTAGGATTTATATTCCATTTGCATACGCTTTCTTGGTTATACACAAAAAAAAAATTTTGTTTTCAATTTTCTTGTTCAGCTTGATTTGACTTTTATTGCTTTTTTAATATTATTATGCTGCATCACGTTGAGCACTTGAACTGTAAAACCGCAACTGACATTTGCGCGTCTCCCTCGTTCGTTATACGTATTTACTCATACAACACAGTTGCTCTTTTCTTTTCTTTTCTTCTCTTTTTTTTTTCTTAATTTACGATCATTTGACTTTATGGCTGTTGGTGAATTTGTTGCGGCTGCGAACTGGACATGCTCACGCCACAGAGGTGATGCTTTAAGTATCACTTTAGGCCAATTTCGTTTCTTCAATTTATTGGTCAAGAGTTTTATGATTGTTAAATATAAAGAAAAATCAGTTTAAAATTGTTGGAAAAAACATTTTTATTAAAATTTAAAACATTTATCGAAAAGGTTTTATTGATAGCGTTTTCATAGCATTTTTTTTTTAATTTTTAATTTATATTTTTCTATTTTTTTTGTAAATTTCATTTTAATTTATTTTATTAAATTTTCATGTTATTAAATCTTTAATTTATTAATTTTTTTTCTATTTTTTCTTTAAATTTTTTTTTGCTTTATTTTGTTTTAAATTGTTTTATTTTCCTTATTTATTAACCGTTATTCTTTGACAATGACAAATGTTAAGTTATGTACAGTGATCATAATGTGAATTATTTAATATTTGGAAAGAAATATGTTATATTGGCTTGCTTCAAAGCACCTTGCTGCTGATCAGGCTGCTCAATAGCTTTTTTTTTAAGGGAAAGAGTGTCTGAAATGCTTTTCCATCACTTTGGTTTTGTAGACAGAAGCTTGGTAAGGGGTCGAACCTGAGACACTACTTATTCATCCATTCGAAAAACGTCTGGAAAACTCACACCACTGATATCAACTAGTAATTCTATTGCTAGGTCTTCATCATCTGTAATTATTTAAAGATTTTCCTGTATATTTTATTGTGTGTATTTCTTTAAGTAGGTGAGAATCGTTGGAAGAGTTACAGCTCTCCACGCCCTGTTCATTAATAAAAAGAGCCATCAGAACCGAGATATACGAAATAAGCTGCTTGTCGAGAGATTCTAAAATGAGCTTAACAATTTCTTTGCGATAGCACGTCTTTAAATTATAGTTAATCTTTTGGTCGAATGGTTGCAATTTTAAGTTGTATTCGATGGAAAGAAGTAGAATTCTGCGTTGGAAAATGTATGAAGACTGTTGTGGTTAGTGCTGTTGTTAAAAATTTCTGTGACGATCCCAGTTTTGCTTTTGTACGATAATCAATAGGATACGATTGCACTTCTTTGAAGCATCGCGGTTTCATTGCTTTTCCTGTCACTAAGGGTTTAGGTTTTTCCGATTTTTCCATATTTACTTAATTTATTTTTTCAAAATCTGTACCAATCTAAGCAGACTTTTTTTGTTTAAACACAACTGCATTCCCTTTTGGAAATTTGTAAGCCAATTTTTGTGGCACGATTTGTCAAAATAGGTCTCAGTTTTGGCCTGCACTCGACGAAAGTTTTTTTCCAGCGAGCATTCTTTTGGGATCTGACAACAGGGAACTGTCACTGGGGCCAGATTTGGAAATACGGTGGATGCGGTAGCAATTCGAAACCTTATTCAGAGAGTTTTGCAATCGATTCCACCGAAGCAGCATAGCATTTTCGTCCTTCAAACGGTCCAATAACCCTATGTAATAGTCACTGTTGATGGCCTTTTCTTTTTCAAGGCAGTCAATGAAAATTATTCCTTGAGCATCCCAAAATACAGACGCCATAGCCTTGTCAGTCGAGTGTTGCGATTTTCCACGCTTTGGGGCGCCTTCATCGTGTGCAGTCCACTCGAATGACTGTCGATTGGACTTCGGAGTGAAATGATGGAGTCATGCTTCATCCATTGTCGCATATCAACGCAAAAACTCGGATTTATTACACTTGAACATCTGCAAACACTGCTCCGAATCATCAACTTGTCGTTGTTTTTAGTTAAAAGTGAGCACGCGCGGCTCTCACTTTGCACAGAGCTTTCTCATACCAAAATATTTGTGAATGATATGATGTACATGTTCACTTAATATCTTTAGAGTGTCTGTTATAACATTCAATTTCAATTTACGGTCATCCAAAATCATTTTGTGGTTTTATTTTTTTTATTTTTTCGTCGATAACAACCTCTTTTGGGAGTCCACTGCGTTCAGTGTCTTCGGTGCTCATTTCACTACGTCTAAAGTTAGCATACCAATCTTTGATGGCTGATTTTCCTGGGGCATTGTCCGGAAACTCGTCTTCAAGCCAAATTTTTGCGAAATACAGAGTGCCTCTAGAAAAATTAATGAAGTCAATCGAAATTTTCTGAGTGTATTCTTCTGTTTTCTTTCTTCCTCTTTGCGGCTTACCCAAGCCAAGCATTTTTGATAAATCTCAGCATATCTCTCCATGTGTTAAACCAATGTGATTAATACCCTTTAATTACAACGATTCTACCTCTTTTTGCATCCATACGCTCTTGCAGCGAGATGTAAATGCCGAGAAAGTCAGTAAGTGAGTGTTATCCTATCCGCCGGACAATCAACCTTCGTTAACATTATTCATTATTCATTCATGTATTTTCCATGTACCTACCTGTGTATGTACGTACCGCTACAATCAGTAAAGGAGATTTCACAACATGGCGAATTAAGCAGCTTTAAAGCGAATTAAAAAAAAACTGAAAACAAACTCAAGTTAAAAGCAGATGAATTGAAGGGATCGCGGCATGAAGGAGGGAGGAAGGAAGTTCACTTGCAGTGCTAGTGTGTTATCTGACACACCTTCTCGGAAAACATCGGCAGTAAAGTGAGACTTAATGAAAGAAAACAAGCAACAACAAAAACAAAAAAATTACTGAGAGTTGTTGGAAGGGCAGTTAGAAGGATGCAGTGGCAATTGCAAGGTAGATAAATGTGCAATGAACTCAGCTTGCTGTACACCATACAAATATTGCGGCAGCTTCTCTGCAGCCTCGTTGCATGATGAATTAATGATTTTGGTTGTGCTACGCTCGTACACACACATGTGAAAATGCAACTGCACGCGAAATTCCAGCTTATTTTGCATATCAGTTACCTTTGCATTTCACTAGTTGTTGAATTTTATTTTATTTTTCGTGTTTATTCTTCACTCTTGGTTTAAGCTTGTTAAGAAGTTCTGGTTTATTGTTTCCAACATGCAATGTAAAACCCTCGCTTAACTACCTATTTTTTATAGGCCGATATTAAGGTGGGGCTTAAGAGTGCTTACTACTTGCAGCGTAGGTTATTTATCACATAGAATGTTGTTGAAGAATGTGGCATAGGTTTTTTTTGGCTTTCAGAACAGTTCAATTGGTATTCAGAAATTTCCGGTCACCTCTTCCAACAAATTTACCTCGAAAAATTCGTTAATCACACTTACCAATTTCCTCATAAAATTCTTGACATCTTACAAACCTGATTTTCCAATAAGTTCCCCCGCATACTTCATTTCTCCACGATCTGAAAAATTCGGATTTTCTCAAAAATTTATACAGAGCATTTCTCTCCTGAATTCTGCACAGTTTCTGCTGAAATTTTATATACAGGGTTATCCATTTAGTGGTTTCGAAAGTGCAGAGCTATATTTTGACGTCTGTCAAACGAAACTGTCAAACCAAAAATGTTTTGTTTTAGCTAAAAGCCAGTAATTTACGAAAATGGTTTGCCTAACAACCGCACAACGTGTTAAAATTGTTGATAACTACTACAAAAATGGGGATTCAAACGTGGCCACGTTCCGTGCTTTGAGAGGAGATTATGGCGGACATAATCCTCCGATTACTAAAGCAATTGGAAAAATTTTAAAGAAATATATAGAGACTGGATCGGTTACAGATTACAGATATCGTAAGGTCTGTGCATCATCGTTCTGCTCGTTCCACCTCAAATATTGTTGCTGTAAGTGAAAATGCTGCCGAAGACCCGAATGTGTCTCGAAGTTCTCAAGGGCTGAGACTTTCTTAGGGCACTTTATGGCGTAACCATTCACAACGCCGTGGTTACGTCGACTGGGTGCTTGAACAACAGGCATTGAACCGTGATTTTTCCAACAAAATTTTCCTCCGCGGCGGGGCACATTTCTCTCGGTGGATAAGTAAATAAGCAAATTTGTTTCATTTGGGGCTCCGAGAATCCTCAAATAATCGAGACCATTACACACAAAAAACTTACTAACTTATTTTGAGAAATGCATAAGCGTGGAAATCTTTTGCTTACATAAATGAACTAGTATTTAACTAGTATGAAGCTGAAGCATTATCAAATAATTGACATTTCGCAGGATCAAGTCGTTTTGAAAATGCCATTTGCTCGTATATAAAAAGATGAAAACTGACTGAGTAGTTGCGATTGTTTGACAAACTAGTTTAAGTGTAGCTTTTAATTAGGACATTTGGCTGTCCGGTATGTGTATTTGTAAATATATAAATACATATGCGTTTATCACTTACATTTTCGCAAACCATTCATTTCTCCCCTGATCCGCCTATCGTCGATGCGCTAAGTTGCTTTTTTTCACAACACAAAATTTCGCTACACTCGGCTGCGCAACAACAATTAAAAATTAAACGAAGCGCGAAGTTTTCATTTTCTAAATTTACATCATAAAAGTACACCAGTCCATCGGCCCACCGGTCCACCGGTTAGCTAACGAACCCGCTAACAAACCCACCTGTTAACATTGTTTTGTAATATTTATTTATTTGCTGTTGTTGTTGTTATTGTTGTAGTTTAAAGCAAACAATTGTGTGTTTTTGCAGTTTGTTGTTCTTTTTGCCGTACTGCACCCTCACTTTGTTGCCAATAATTGCATTTACACCAAAAATTAGCACACTTTAGTTAGTCAGCGTGCGATTTGTGTATACCCCTCGACTCACCCGCGCCCATTTGGGAGGTGAGAATCTGCGTGGTGTTGTAACAACATGGTGCTAAGTGTGATATGTTGCAAGCCTCATTTGTGCTGCACAGCCGCAGCGAGGTTACAGATGTTTTGGTGGTTGCGAAGTGTTGATTTGGCACCGGTAATTGTCGCCTGCGGCAGTCATCAGCTGTGACGGTGTTGAAGGCTTTCAATCTGGAGGGTGAGGTGGGATTTTTTATTTATTTTTTCAGCTCAATTTGCTGCTGAGGGTACAGAATCTAAAAAAAATTACTTACATTCAAAAAGGCGGTTCTAAACTTGTTAACTAGCTCATTGAGGTATTTGGTACTTTATGGGATTTCAAGATGATTTTCGGCTTAGGAATTCAAAAACGAGCCGAGATCCCGAAACTTTTGTATATGAAAAATATTATTATTTAAAAGTATCTAATTTAACATTAATTTAGACGTGCACAAATTTTGAGATGAACGAGTCGTGATGTACCATGTGGAGGGCAATATTATCTATTTGATTTCACTTTGGTCACTAACACCCAACCAATACAGCTCATCGCAGAATACTTCCTGGCACAATTTCTACCCATACTTAGAGCAGTGCTTGGTGGGCGTGCAGTTAAATCTCTCCAACTTTCTTTGATCCTCATGAAAACCCTCCGTCAATTCGGTCGAACTCACGAAATAATCTGTCTACTTCAGACAACTGTCAGTTAGGACCCTACCGCAGGGATGCAGGGACACTTGCTGTAGGTAAAACTTTTCTCAGTCACTAAAGAGGAGACTCGAACTAGAACTCGAACGACCGCAATGTACAAACAACTATTGATATTCATAGAGAATCGCTGAACTGTTTCCTGTGTGTGAGGTCCTGTGAGATCAAGTGACAACCGTCGCTTGCGAAGACATTGTGCTGCTACCTACCTGCCTACCTCTAGAACTTCTTCAAACCTTATGTTGTAAAAGTCGTTTTCTGCATTATTCGTCCGAGAACTTCGCTGGGAATTCTTAGCTTATGCGCTCCTTAGCGTGATAGCCTCACAAAAATCTTTCACTAGTCAAGTGTATTTCCGCAGTTGTCAGTTGTCAGGCATGTGGTATTGTAAACCCTCCACCGATTGCCAACTAGTTTCCCTCTGGCCTTCTCTAGTAGCTTTTTTATTTGCTTTTGAATAAAAAAGCTTTGGTTCCAACTTCGGTAAATTGAGCGCCGCCGACATGAGTTAATTTCAATACAAATGTACTAAAATGCTCAATTCCATTATCAATCACCACCCACTAGGCCAACAACTACATATTATCGCCTATTCAAATTACCGTAGAATTTTAGCGTTTTAAATTGAAAGACGTCAATCGCCGCACCCACCGGCGTAATTTCGTGAGTTTTCAGCAAACAATTCGAATGCACACATAGACGCACACATGAATAACTGTATGTATGTATGTATTTTTAGCACTTTACTTACATTTTCGTATCATTAACGTCAGCGGCGTTGTCAGTTAGCGAGTCAATTAAAGTCTAATAAAGACCCACGGACAACAGCAAGTACAACAATAAAAATTCAGCACATTTTTTCGCATTTCGCATTTCGCCT
Organism: Neoceratitis asiatica; assembly: GCA_030068015.2. Taxonomy (NCBI): domain Eukaryota; kingdom Metazoa; phylum Arthropoda; class Insecta; order Diptera; family Tephritidae; genus Neoceratitis; species Neoceratitis asiatica. The sequence goes on from CM061526.1 coordinate 90,560,149, forward strand.
CACCTGATTTTTTTCGTTTTGTCTTTTGGCTTCCTGTGCATTTGTTTGCATTTGTCGCGTGGGCGTACGCGACGTATGTATGTGCATGTGAGAGTGTACTTAAATACATACATAGTTGCCACATAGCACACCCAAAAGGTGCCTTTAATGTTTTCGCTGCTTAGCCGGTGTGCTCCGTGTTGCATGTCACTTAAGGCTTATTAAGGCCATGTTTGCTCACTTTAACCTAATCATTAAAAACTGGCCATTGAATTGCCATCGGCGGCCGGTGCGATTGTGATTGCTATCAGTTAACATACTAAGTGTGTGTGTATGTGTGTGCATATGCCTCATTGGATTTATTTTGCGGCTTTAGCATTCTGCGCTTGTTGGCGAAAAATATTTCAGTCGATTTTATTTGCAAAAAAGCACAGTGGGACAAAATACATAAGGTAGTACGCAAATTAAATAAGTATTAAAAATTCGGTGGACAAAATTCTAATTAAAATCATTTTTTCTTTCGCGATTGCTGTACTGAAGTATCGAGCTTTTGAATCGCAAGCCACGCTTGCCAAGGCATTCAGATTCCAAGAAGGAACCCATGAGTTTCTCAGTTGCGGGTGATAATGAAGTTATAAATACGTACAAGGTGGTATTTTATTAGGAGATTTTATTTCAAGTCAGAAATACTTTCGTAGGGCTTGACACTCCCTGCTCAGGGGCGATCGTAATTGAAAAAATTTATTTAATTTTTTATTTAAATTAATTTTCTATAACTTGGCCTTCCGAATGGCAGTAGGCACTGCTAACTACCCGACTATTGCGGCCTTAATACATACATACATTTAATTGACGACCATTGAACTCGTCCCGTTCTGCTTAGAAGCAAGCAAGGTAGAACCAACTCGGAGAAAAATAAAAAAGGTCGTTGATTTTGTTGGCTTAAGGAGGCATGTAGAGAGTTAGTAAGGCTAATTTTCCGGGGCTCTTTCGAGGGTCGATTACTTAATTCACGAAAGGAGAGAAGAGAAAAGCGTCTCGATAGCAATCGGCGTCTCTCACAGAGTGCGTGTAGTCATGTACGTCCCTCCTTGTGGTGGTGGATAGGCTCTCCTTCATTCAGTTATCCGCAAGGATGGTTCCTAGCTTCTTATTAATGGAGAGCAACTATTAACTTTGTGGCAGTAAAAAGGCGAGACCAGCAACCGTTTATCTTCGAGCATAGTTCATCAATATCATCGGCAGTCGCATATAAACTCACAGAAACTCCTTCAGAAGGCGGAGGGAGTTTGAAGATATAAAAATTAAACAGCAGTGAAGAAAGAACACCTCTCCGAGAAACTCTCTGCTTAAATTTCATATGCTTTTTCACTTGATCTTGAAACTCCACCGACAGTCGTCAATAACCTAAGTGCTTCAAGGTCCACAAATTCTGTTCCGGCAGTAAGGGGTTCAAGAAGTCCAATGTTACCAGGTCATCGTCAGCAAATCCGTATTCATACGCGCTTTCAATTCCATTTTTCCTATTTTAAAAATATTATATTTTCTCCACGTCCGACACACTGTGCCTCCCGTGCAAGACACGTAATTTTCCGCTGATTCGCCGAAGCACAATTCTTTTTTTTACTGCTCACAATAATTTTTGCCTCGCTTTGAATGTTCACTCATCGCTTGCTGTTTACTGTTTATTGTTTGCTATTCGGTGATTGTGGTTTTTGCGGTTGGCAATTGGTGTGATGGCCGATGCTGCTGATGCAAACCGCAGTAAATGGCCACTCCCGTATTTGCAACGAGCAACGTCTTCCTACAGCAAAATTTCGTGTAATTTTCCTCAAAACCACCAACAGAAAGCTATCGATTACCCACAATTGCCTCTAGCATTAACAACAACAACAACAATGCGGCTTCATATCACTTAACTGCTATAATGGCTGAAGGCTATGAGCCACTAACTACGCTGAAATTGTTGTTGCGTATGATGGGGATGGCTGCAAAACGCTAGTTTTTAAAATACAAGTGAATTGAAGAAAAATTTCCAATTCTTTATTATTGTTATTGTTTTGTAATCATCCTTGCTTTCCCTACTCGACATCACATTATTATTTGTTTTGAAAAACAAAAACAAAAATTAATGAAAATTGTTTATGAAGATTTCACCTCAGACTTATGCACTTCGCTTAGGGTTGCCACTTATGGCAAATCAATTAATTGTATGTCAACAATGATTTTGCGTTTGACGTTGTCAGTTAACTACTTAACGGTCTATGCATGAAAAAATGTTGGATCCGGTACCTGTAGTCGCCAATTAATTTCACTTTCCATTGGAGCGAAAAGCGAGTTTGGCGAGTTGCAACACCAAACAGGTCATAAAAACTAATTATGCAATTTAGTTGATTTGAATATCAGCGCAAAAGTGGCTTAATTGCATGACAAGTGCGCTAAGCGTCAGCGAACGTCAGTTTGTCACACGTTCAACGAGTTGTTGAAATCTATGATATTTTTTGCCATTTGCAATAACAAACTGCACTTTACTTCGCCAGCCATGTTGCATGCCACTCACATGTTGACTTTAACCCAAATTTCATTTTCGACGAAGAAAAATGTCTTGGCGCCTACTCGTACGTGTGCGAATTGGCTTCAGCGGCAGTATTTCACATGGGCGCCTGCGCAGAAAAATCCGCCAAACAGTCAACTGCTAAACCAAAAGAAACGAGTAAGGAAAAGGAAATTTTTTTTTCTTTTGGCGACCGCCAACCGCTAACGAGCCGCCTCGTCTCTCCGCTGTCGTTGCAATCAGCCGTTGTCGATTTGAAATCGTGTCATGCAGTCAGTGACGCTGTCACCTTTGTCGCCGTTCACGTCCTCCTACTCCACATTTTGGTTTTTGTATTTTTTTGTTTTGTTTACTTTTCAAATTTTTTTGCTCGCCTGCAACAAGTTTGGCCTAACAAGTTTTCCTTCGTTGCATTGCAAGGCTTCAAGTTTCGTTATGGTGATGGCTGGCAGCCAACCCGCCGCGACCGACTGAGGAAAGAAAAACACGAGATAACTAATAAATAATGTGACTCCGTGCAGTTAAAGGCAGACCAGCTTGTGCCAACAAAAGACAGTGCTATGGAAAAAGAGTAAACTCGCTGTGGAATATGCGAAAGTGACCTGCCGGTAAAGTACCAACGATTGACTGAATGTCCGACTGACTGCGTGCCTTCAATTTGAAGAAGAAAAAAAGAAAAAAAGTAAAAAAGCTCGCAACGTTTTGATTTGTTTTTGCTAACAAAAGTTAGTTTATGGCCAGCAATAAGTGGGTCACATGGATCTGCACTCTCGTTGTGACCTATAAAAAAGGTAGATCAAACAAGACCGTTTAAGTTGGAAGAAAAAGTTTTTTTTTTCTTTTCGAAAGTTAACTACTTTCATGTGCTGATTACATTAAATTTTGTTTAGATTTCACTTGGGTCATCTTCATAGGTCTATTTCTCGAGCACATTCGATATATCATTCCCATCATTTTAAGAGTTTGTCCTATCAACAATGCATCACCACTAGGTCCTGTTCCAGTACCATTTCCTTCCATGCATTGTACTGCGGAACCCAAAAGAGAGATATTTAGTTCCGCTAAAAATATCATCCATCTTTTAGTATATATATAAAAACGTTTGTTTTCCAAGATGTCCAAAACTATCCGTCAGATTATACCGAAAATTTGTTAGTTTGTTTCTTTGGTTCCCGGAACGGTTTGTAAGAAAACAATTTTCAGGAAATGAACCAGGGACTAACGTATTAGAAGAAATTGATAGTTCGATTTATTTGAAATTCGTTACATTAGCAACTTTACGCTCCACTACCTGGAAAGAAGGATATTTCACGTGAATGGAACCGATCGGAATACTCAGATGGTCCAAGGACAAGTATCGCTTTGTTTGAAATTTAGTAAGTTGATAGCTTTCAGCGTAGATTAGCATACGGAATACTTTTATCCAGGAAAGGGATCACAAATCAACAGATCAACGATCAATCGTCATTCGCCCCATATATGGATTGGTATAAGAACCATTTGAGAATTTCAGCGACGAAACGAATAATTGCCTTGAAATTTGGCTGTAAAGCATCGAATCGAATTTTGGTGCTTATGGAGTAAGAATTATTATAAAGAGTTCAGTTTAAATTTTGACCCTTGCTTTGATCACACTTTAATAACCTGCAAATATCAGTGCCTTCTATTCCGATATTTAACTGACACTACTAGTGTGACGTTAATATGTAAAAGTAAACTTGGCAAGAAAATAAATTGTCTTATTTATAAATTATAACAACCGTTTCATAGCAACGTTGGTAAAATCACCAGAAACAAATACCCATTTTAGTGTTCGCATACTAAACCTGACATGACATTGTCAGACGTGACCTTCAAATTATCATAATACTGGATTTTTAGTATCTTAACTCATTCATTTTGGCGGGCGTATCTTCTTGCTTTTTTGTCAACTCATTTTTTATGTTTTTGCCAGAAATGAATTTAATGTCGCGCGCTATGACGAATACGGAATGAATTCATTGAAGACACGCGATAATGATGTGCAGGTATTGGTGGATTTGTTGTTGTTGAAGTAGTCAAAAAAAGTTACATGCTTTCAGTTGAATTAGCTGCATTTTATATTTAGTTTTCCGAGATATTTATTTGATTTGAAAAAAATTTGAGGTTAGATCTTGCTGTATCAATTTTACAAAAAATTGCTTAATACATTTTTCCCCTCATTTAAAGGACAATCATCACATAAGCGAAAATCATAATAACTGTTTGCAGTAAAGCCGATCCCAGGTACATCAGGAAAAACATACAAACCTTTTGTCGTGAATGGCGTTTTCGGGTCTAACTGCGAACCAGAGCAGATAAAGAAGTCGAATTTACTCTATACCATCTACTGGCCTTTTTCTTTGAGACAGTAGAAAAATATCGAATCAAGCAAAATTTTATTCATTTAAAATGTTTTTTTTTTCATGAAATTCCTTTTTTATTTTGAAATTTTAATCTTGGAATTATATGTGAAAAACTACATCATTCAAATAACCGCCTCGTGAATTTTTGCTAACTTCGATCCAATTGAGGTAATTTTCGATCAATTTTTTGGCACATATTGAGCGGTATCTCAGTAATAACTTGATGAATGTTGGTTTTCAAGTGCTAAGAGTTAAAGGTTTATCCATATAAACACGGTTTTTTGCGTAGCCTCATAAAAAATTTCCACTGTGTTAAATCGCACGATCTCGGTGGCCAATTGACAACGCCAAGACGAGAGATTATTCGGGTGGAAAATTTTTCTCGCAATAAAGCATGTGACATGTAGCACCATCTTGTTGGAACCACATATTGTCCAAGTCAGGTTCTTCAATTGCAATCCAAAAAAAGTCGTTTTCAAAGAAGTAAGGCCCAATCACGCCTACGGGACAAAGAGTGCACCAGACAGTAGATTTATTTGGGCGCAATGGATTCTTTTCATTTATTTGAGGCTTCTTGGAGTCCCAAATGCGCAAATTTCGCTTAAGAACCCAATCGACGTAGTCACGGCGTTGTGAATTTGTGAATGGTCAGCTGGCCTCAGTTGTTGTGTGAGCTGGACATTTTATGGATGGTCCTAATCCTAAATCCAAGTAAAAATTAGACCATAATGTAACGTAAGAAAGTCCCAACAGCGATATTTGAGGTGGAACGAGCAAAATGATAATGCACAGGCCTAACAATATCTGCAATCCAGATCCAGTGTCTTTAAATTTCTTTGAAATTTTACCAATTGGCTTGAGTAATTGGACGATTATGTGCACCATAATCTCCTCTTAAAGCACGAAAAGTGTCGACGTTTGAATCACCATTTTTGTAGTAGGTTTCAACAGTTTTAACGCGTTGTGCCGTTGTTAAGCGATTAATTTTCATAAACGCCTGACTTTTAACTCAAACAAAAAATGTTCGGTTTGACAGTTAAGTTTGGCAGAAGTCAAAATACAGCAGCGTTGCTTCAGAAATCATAGAAAACAACAGATAAACAAACGTTTTTATATGCATATATATACATACAAGTATATAGTTAATCAGCTCTCTATAGTCACTGAACAGTTTTGCAGCCTAGCTCGTCCTCTGGTTTATTGTGTGCTTCTTGATGTTTTTTCTAGCAACTGGAGGGACCTCATATTTTATATGCTGCCTCCAAACGGCTGATGAATTTTGTTTTCGGATATTAGTCTCGCCAGGATTCGATCCTATGACTCTCCTTAAAGTGCCTAAAATCAGAAATTCATTTGGTCTTAAACACTTTTAAGTTAGCCTAATTCAAAATTAGTCTACTGTAAAAGAGAGAGACAGATGTCAAAATTCAGCCCTGCACTTTCGAAACCACTAAATGAATAACTCTTTATATGTATAGGTATATACAAACACACAAGGTCGTTCAGCTATTCATCCTTATACCTGCAAGGATCAATGTTTGCTGAAAAAATTTACAAGTCATTTAAAAAGGTGCGAATGCGCAAGTGAGTGAGCGAGCTAGCTAAGGAGCGTAGCTGGCTGCGTGATATGTATGTAAGTGTGTTAATGTTTGGAATAAATGTTTAAACATATTTATTTATGCAAAGAAAACATTTGTACATACATATTTTCATATACATACATACACGTTTATCTACACAGTGCCTTTATCATTATAAGAATTCTGAAGCGTTAGGTATACCTACATATATATAAGTATATATTTTTCATATGTGCATACATATGTGTGTATATATATGTGGTTATATACGCTATTGAGTCGTTAAGTCCTACTTTCCACTAAAATTACTTATCAAATTATCTAAATAATCAAAATTTGTCCAAAATTGTTTACTATTAGAATTTCGGTATACAAGATTCTTTCTGCTTTTCATGAATATACTCACTCCTCAATCGCTTTTTATGTTCTCAGTGCATTTGTCAAGGTCTTTACGTTCTTGGAATAGTGAGTTTTGAGCCAAGGATATGTATTTAACATTTCATTGTGACTTGAGCTCTTCTGGACTCAGTTTATTTTCGTCTTCTGTCCGCAGCGGTCGTGTATCTTTTTTTTTCGAAAAATTCAAGTGTCCTTTATATTATTTGAAAAACAGGATGTGAATTTCATATTTTTGAAATATTTTTCGTGGACAATTTAAATTTTCTGCATAAATTTTGTGTTTAAAAGCAAATGCAAAAATTTTTTGCTGAGAAATCTGTAAAGTTGCTTCACTGAAGCTTCTTCTGTAAGTCTATTAAATTCTCTATAATATTTTACTCTCTTGAGCATTTAAAAAAAGAAAAAACCAAAAAAAAATTGATCTTTTTAATGCATTAAATTTCAATCAATTCATAAAACAGGTTGGACATTTTATGTTGATTCACCCATATGAGAATTACATTGGCTGTACAGCGGTTTTCACCGGCTGCCAAGCGCGTTTTTGGTTTTAAAGTGGTGCAGACACTGGCATCTACTTATTTTCGTACTGTTCCCGAAAGTTTTTGCGGCTTGTTTTGAATTTTTTAAGATATTCTTTATTTCCAACATTTTTATGCGACTTGGCACTGTACAACGGTATTAAAAAGTTATAGGTTGCTAACCTATGAAGATGTGAAATAACATATCGCAAAAAAAAAGGTTGATAATGTCAAGTGTCGAATAAACCCTGTTTCACAGTTCTCGTGCGAGTAACACCCCAGAATTTTCGTGTGTCGCAAATTTAATTTATTATCATTCCAAAGGACATTTTTTGGCATTTATTTTTTGAAGATTATATCTTTCAAGTGTTGGCCGCGGCTACGTGTGATGTTTTGCTTCAAGGTCTGAATCGGAGCGGGATTGTCCGCATAGACTTTAGACTTTATATATCCACACAGGAAAAGATCTAACGGTGTGATACCACACGACCTTGGTGGCCAATCGACCGGCCCAAAACGTGAAATTATCTGCGCACCGAAGTGTTCTCTCACTAAATCTATTGATTGATGCGATGTGTGGGAGGTGACGCCGTCTTGTTCAGACCAAATGCCGCGGAAATCACGAGCTTCAATTTCAGGCATCAAATAGTCGGTTATCATGTTGCGATAACGGTCGCCATTGACGGTTACGTTCTCACCGGCATAATTTTTGAAGAAATATGGGCCGATGATGTTTTTTCTGGATGAAATGGCAGCTCTTGAATCTCTTCAGGTTGCTCTTCCTCCCAAATGCGGAAATTTTATATGTTTACATACCCATTGAGCCAGAAATGGGCTTCAGCGCTGAAAAAATTTACCCCGAAAACGGCGAATCTTCATTCAACTTTTCAGTAGCCCATAGAGCGAAGCGATGTCGCTCGGAAAGGTCGAGCGGCTTCAGTTCTTGCACAAGCTCTATTTTGTACGCTTTCAATTTGAGATCTCGACGCAAAATGCGCAAAGTCGTTCTATACGTCAGTTCGAGTTGCTGGGAACGGCGTCGAATCGACTCTCCACGGCGTGCTGTATGTGATCTATTCGGTCGAATATTATCCAATAATGAATGCTAAGAATCAAGATGGGTGATGATGTTGCGAATAGTACGCTCCGTAGGTCGATTATGTTGACCATAAGTTGAGCGAAGCGCACGAAACACATTCTTTACAGAAGGTGAATTTTCGTAATAAAGTTGAATGATTTGTAAACGTTGTTCTGGCATAAGTCTTTCCATGATGAAATGCCAAGAAATACTGAACAAAAATAACATGACAGCTTGATACGACTCACGCGTGATCTGTCAAAAGAAGGCTTTTGAAAAAAAATACCTCTAGTTGGATCACCCTTTATTTTAAGCTAAAAAATGCTAACTATTTTATTAAGACACTAATTCAATTAAGGAATAAGAATTTTTACCTTAGATGTGTTTAGTCTAAAAAGAATAATAATTTAACTATGAATTTTGCAACTAGTTCCTTTTCGTACTAGTGAAAATTGCGTGGTAGTTAGTTTTAATGTAGATGTTTTTGATTTAAGAATTATTTGTTTTATGGAATTAATTATATTCGCAACTTTTTTTACTCTATCCGGAATGCAATTATACCGTATATGTATTATATGGCCCTGGTGCCCCCTTTCATATAAATGCGGCATTATCTTCCTATAACCTTCCTATAATCTAATAGGATTTATTTCATACATTATAAGAACTGAACATGTAAAATAAGTTCTATTTACTTCTGAGGCTTACGGTATCAAAGGGTTAAAGAAGGTTTTTCCTTAGGATTGGACACAATAATAATAATGAATATAATAATAAGAAGGTTTCCGGCCGATCTCCTTCCAATTTGTAGTGGATTTTTATGAACTGCCTTTGGTTTCATATTTGAAATTCACTCGTAAACCTTGACATTCTCTGCCGGGAGGGGTCCGCAATTAGAAAAATTCTATCATTGAACCTAGATTGTCAAAATGAAAACGGAATAGTTAAATTGTTACCACTTATGGACTAGTCATTTATGGCAAATGCTGAAATATCTAACAAAGCTGTCTCATTTGACTTTTATAAACACGCGCATACATACATTTTCTAACTATCTTTGCTGCACGGGAAAGTAAACAATCCATTTATTTGCTTGTGCGTCTCTATGTTTGCCACAGTTAAAGGTGAATAGTTTCCCTTTGGCGCGCATAATCCATTCGTACCATCAGACCCAGCACACAATGAATATTGCATGGTCACGATTTCCGCATTAGAGTTGTTCTTATTTTTGTTGTTATTCCATTTTTTTTTTGTCGCTCTAAAGTCGAATGTGATTTCGTGCAGCTGGGAAAGTAACTTAAGTGAGCTTCTTATCGCCACGAGGCTCAATTTTCCCTTCTTAACATCGAAAAGAAGAAGACTGAAGAACAGCAACAAAGTTGTATGCATTGTAAATATGTATGTATGTATATATGTATGTGTGTATGTACTTCGTTGCATAAATATTCGAAGCTTCCAGTTATAAGTGCCGCTCATTAGCTGTCAGTCGCCGAACGCCTGGCGTTTTGGGGCGTACAAGGAAGTAGTTATGCGCTGCCGATGGGGCATATTTTATATGAATGTACATACATATGTACAAATGTATGTTGGTATTCCTATTCCTAGATTGCATCATTGGTCGAACCCGCTGAGCTGGTTACATGTCTTTTAGTGATTTGTTTACCAACTTCAAGGAAAATAAAAGCAAAAAAAGAAAAAAAAATGATTTACCACTTTGCGTGTTGGCCACTTTGGCACGCATTTTAACTGCCACTTTCGCGTGCCTGCCGTCTGCTAAGCTCCGCGCTTGCATAAGTCTGTGGCGCTCCGAGTTTTCCACATAATTTATGTAACTTCCTGCCAGTAAAAAAATGGCAAATAATTTATTTAGAAAATTTCCTTTTAAATAAAATTATTAATATGGATTTTATAATATCTAATATATTCTCTTCCATCTCTTTTTTATCTCTCTTTCCAGCACCAATCTCATTGCAAAAAGTAAAAGTCATTCGGCCATTGTTGCCCCCGCACCACCACCAATAGGCGGCGTAGCGATTGGCATTGGCCCTCAATTGCCACCATTTGGTATTGGCGGTTTTGTCAAATTACGGCATGTAGACAAAGCGCAAGATCAACAACAGCAACAACAACAACAACAACAACAACAAGAACAAGGTGAACAATACAAAGCCACCGCTGTTTCAAGCCACAGCAACTTTTCAAACGCACAAAGCTCACAAGAACAAGCAGTACAGGAAGGTGAGGCCGCACAGTCACAGTCGCAGTCGGGCAATTCCACAGCATTACCAGCATTCTTGCAAGGCGGTCTTCGACGCAGTCTAACACAGGTGAGTGAGCGAGTGAGTGAGTGTGAGTGAGTCATAATGGTAATTAAATTATGAAAAAAAGTCTCAAATAAATGTCAATAAAATCTTGATTTGAGGATACATACCTACAAACTAACGTAACATTCAAGACCTTGCATGTCAGTAAGAAAAAAATTCAAAGAGGAAACTCAGAGTTTTGATGAGTCATTACAATAACAAAGAGTTTAACACGGGAAATCCGCTCATAAAAGGCAAGGAAAGTTAAAGTATGACATGAATGACGTCATGAAAAAAATCTCAAAGAAAAGCCTTAAAAAATTGTTATTCTAAGCATATACGGTATTTGGATTTTTTGCAGTAGCCAGTGACCAGTGTAGCCCCCAAGTGGCTTAAAAAGGAAGTATCTATCGTGCACTAAGGACTAGTTAAGGAATGTGAAATGCTTAGGGAAACGTTAAGCCTGGATGTGCGTGATCGCATGATCCTATTGTCCTGGACTGTATAGCGGGTGATCGAAGGATCTTTTCACTGACTTTAGAAGCACCATGGTATGATAGGAACTATTTTTTTAAAAAGGCGGGTCACAGAGGAAAGGCTGGTAATTGCCGAGCTGATAAGCTTGGCGACATCCCTTAAGTCGATATCACCTGTGTCTTCTAGAACTCCAGGCAGCTTGATTGCGCCAGGAAGAGGGCAAATGGAATTATCTCAGAAATTTTTCGGTACACGTTTATAGGTGATAGAGTCTTCTAACTGAAGGATTCTTGGGACCGCAATCAAACAAATTCGAGTTTCCATGGTTGTGATTTGGAAATATTTTATGGGTAGTTTTTTTGTCAGTATATCAAAATTTCGTTACTAGCTCTTCCTTCTTTTTTCGTTAATTTAATAAAAATGCGTTTACTGGAGAACAGGGGCGATTGGGGGCTTATAGTGGTCCAAGTCGCTAATAGGTCCTCCGACAGCACGGAATTTTCCTCTCTCAACATTTTTTACTTGATTTCGAATATCTCTACCAGAAGAAATGCCAACATCCATCTTCTTTTCTGGAATTTGAAGTTTCAGACGATCAAATTGTGAGTACAACGAAATTGTTGTTACGAAGGTTTGAACACAGTGTCAAAGATACCTTCAGTGCCCACAGTTGCTCCTGAGATTGCCAAGTACTGTTTTAACATCCTTCAAGCCATCCCTAGATTAAAATTTTGTTAAGGTCGTCTTTATAAGGCAGGGAAAATTGCCAAGGTTGTCATGGGTAGCCCAAGTTCTAATTCTGAATTTTTTTTTTCAGAGTAGTATTTTTTGAGCGTGGATCTCCTGCTTGCAGGCTCTGGGTCGCTTTTATTTACTTTCGTTTAATTAAGTAAAAAATCGTACAAGATCCCATCGTCCTCAAAAAAATAGAGCAAACCATGTTGCTGATGAATATTTTTTTTTAAATCATGAAATCAGATTTACTTTCAACTTTATAAGTAAATTATCTTAAACTAAAATCGTTTTGTTTTTCTTCTTTTTTTAAGGTCATGGGACCCGATCAACGCACAATCACCGTCGGCTGTAAGGCCGGTTCAATCGCCGATCGCCTCGCGGCACTCCAGAAGAGCGGTGAGGATGATTGGAAGAAGAGAATTTCGCGACGCGACGAAGTCGACGATATACGACGTGAGAATCTCGTAAATGTGAGTAGATAGAAATTTTATTTATTTATTACTCCTTTCTTAATTGACCAATAACGGCGAATATACATGTGTGTGTGTGTGCATACATAAGCATTTTATTATGCAATCGTAAACAAAGCGTAAAAGCAGAGGCAATTTTTTTTTTATTGAATTGTGTGATAATGAAAGAAAAGCGCAAGTTTGAATTTGTTTTCTTTTGCGGTTTAGTGGCCAACTTCACAGCAGCGTTGGAGTTGCTATTGTTTAATGTTTATTTATTTATTTATTTATTACATTTATTACATTTATTTTTGAGCGTTGCATGCCTCGTTGTTCGCCTGACGGTTGGCTGATTGATGTGAATGCGGTAAATGCGGCAATAATGCACAGCAAAATGCCACAGAATAAACAAACAAAGCGAAGTGCAAAAAAAAAACACACACAAAAACAAACGTACATACATATATAACAAACATACATACAAAAGGCAGCAACTACGTAACCGATTCGCAGGTGGGCGGCAATGAGGGCAGCAGCCGCCGTGTAGTCAACCAGCCAGAAAGTGAACCACCTATAGAGTAACTCTACAGTAACCCGTTACACCAAACACCAACAGGTCTCTCCGCAAGTGACGCGCGTCGTCACATGTGAAACTCTATCGCCAGTTAACGACGGCGCATTGTTGTCGCCCATGAATTCATTGAATGGCAGTAGTAATGGCAACAACAACAAATTGCCTTAACGGTAAAAGTGTTTCCTTGTTTGCAAAAAAAAAGTGCTCTTTCAGTTTGCTGTTGACTGCTACTGTATGTTAGGCCCAACAACCATGGTAACCGACATTTGTGCAGCGCTATAAGAGGGGCGTAGTCAGCCGCGTCATGGCTGCTTTGTTGAGCCTCAGATGGCACGCGTGCGCAGATTTATACAACATAAAACACTTTATTGCCTGCTTTGTTGTTGCTCAAGCTATTAGTTTTTGTACTGTTTGGTTTTTTTTATGAATTTTTCCTGTTTTGTTCCAATTGTTTTGTTGATCCCATTCTTCTTACTCAACTCGTTGGCGGAAAGCAAAAGTGTCACAGTTTCGTGCAGACAGTTACCTTTCTTTTGTATTTTTCAGTACTCTTTTATGTACATACATACATGAATACATACATACAAACATGTTGCATATTTATTAGGCATCTTCACAAAGAATTTTCTTGCGGTAGCAGTGAAGTCAACTTCAATTTTAATTACGTCGATATTATATGTCTGCGCATTGTGCGTCAGCGTGTAGCTGGCTATGCGCAGGCATAATTGCATTGCAAGAGAACTCAATGGAAGACCAAGCGGTTTTTGTGTAATAAATGAGTCGCAGTACTAATGAGTAATCTTCATTTATGTACATATATACATACATATATATGTGCATATTTATATCCAAATACCTATCGGATCACCATCAACATAAAGTACAGTATTTTTCTCAAAAAATACTTAAAAATTTGATATAACTTAGAAATAATTAATTATTTAAAAAGGAAAAAGGTTTTAAATTTCATTACTTTTATTAACTATTATCAGATATGTATATATATCTGGCGAAATAGCACCAAATTGACGATGATATGTATGTAGAAATGTATTTTATTAGACTCAACAAACAATTGTTAATTCCTATTTGTGTCTTTCATACTTTCAAATTCACCATACAGTAGTGGCGAGTATTCAAATACTCTCCCTTACAACAAAACAAAACAACATCACTTTATTTTAGAAAACTTAAGCAAGCATCTTGCATACTTTCAGGCGTACCAGCAAATAGTCTGCTGCACTGTAGTCCATTATTTGCTTTAAATGAAATTTCTCAATTTCATATTTCTGTATTTAAGATGAAGTTTATGTTGAAAAATAAATGAAATAAAATAAAATTTTATTGAAACAAATTATAATAAAATATAATTATAAAGTAAATAAAATTTTATAAAAAAAAATATAAAAAGAAATATTAAATGAAAACTGGATTAAATAGGCAAAAATAAAAATAAATAATTTTAAAAAGTTAAATAAAACTAAATTATAATAAATTAAAATACGATAAAAATAAATAAATAAAATAAAATATAATCAAATTAAAATAAAATAAATAAATATATTAAATTAAAATTGAATAAGTTAAATTAAAATCAAGCAAAAATTAATTAAAATGAAAATAAATTAAATAAATAAAATATTTAATAAATAAAATAAAAAGAAAAGTAAATAAAATTAATAAATAAATAGAATTAAATTAAATTTTATAAAAATAAAAGAAGTTTAATTAAAATAAATTAAAAAAAATAATAAATTTAATTAAAATTAAATAAGAAAAAAATAAATAAAATAGAAATAATAAACAAAGCTAAATAAAATAAATTTAAATATAAAAATTAAATTAAATTAAAAATTAAAAAAAAATAAATCAAATAAAATAGTTAAATTATATAATTATATTAAGAAATTAAATTTAAATTAAACAAATATTAAATAAAATGTAAATAAATTAAATCAATGAAAAATTTAATAAATGAAATAAAGGGAAGACAAAATAAAATTAATAAATAAAGAGAATTAAATTTAATATAATAAAAACAAATGAAGTTTAATTAAAATAATATATAAGAAAATAAACATTAAATTCAAATTAAATAAAAATAAAAAAATAAAAAAATAAAAAATATAAGAAATATAAAAAATATAAAATATAATACATAAAGCTATATAAACTAAATTTCATTTAAATTAAATTTAATTAAAACATATTAAAAACAATAAATTAAATATAATATTATCAAACTAAAATAAAATAGATAAATTATATTAAATTAAAATTCAAGAAATTAAATTAACAAAAATTTATTAATATGAAAATAAATTAAATAAATGAAAATTTTTTGTTTATTAAGAAAAAAGTAGATAAAATTGAAAAATAAAGACAATTAGATTTAACTTTATAAAAAATATATAAAAAAATTAATAAATTTAATTAAAACGAAATAAGAAAAAATAAATATAAAAAAATAAATAAAAAATATAATAAACAAAGCTAAATGAAATGAATTAAAATTAAAAAAATGATATAAAGATAAATAAATAAATTAAAATATAGTCAAATTAAATAAATTAAATTAAATTAAACATCTTATGCGTTCTCAAATCACTTTCAATCATTGTACTCGCACGTTTGTATGTACATATATATTCCCAATTTAGAAATCTTCATTCACTGTCGTCCATCAAACGCTTTCGTTTTCACATGTCATGAGGAAATGGTCAACTATTATTGATATGTATGCATTGAACTGAACACAGTGAATAAGTAAATAAGGCAACTACGCAATATACTTACATACATACGTGCACATAATATGCCACATTTGGTAGCAACAAATAAAAGCGTCGATCCGACAATCACTTAACGTATGTGATTAAATTAATAATTACGATCATGAAGAGTGAAGTTGTTGACTGGTTGACTGGCCATGCTCATATGTAGATAGGAAAAGTATGATAACTACTATGGAAACTAAAAAAAATGCAAATGTAATGAATATAATGTAATAAATAATTATTTATTTTTGAAACCTGTAAATCGCATACAATAATAATTTAATAATAGAAAATTTGTGAGTGAGTACACTTTGTTGTTGTCTTGCAAAGACGCAATGTCATTGGCTCTTTGCAAGCAAAGTTGATTGTTAGAAACACAGACACATTTTTGTTATTGTTGCTACGCAGTTGAGCCGCTTTACTACTACTTCTTCTTCTTGTTAAACGAGCAGTGCTCATATCATTAACAAAAATTTAGTTTACTGAACTCTGTGTGCCGTTCTTCATATTATTTTTTAAAGATTTAATAATTTTATTATATTTTTATATTTATTCTCTCTTGTTTAACCTCGCTTCTCTTTATTACTGCATTTGTTGACGTCTAACAACGCCTAACTGTTTTAATTCTCATTGGTTTTTTTTTATTTTTGCTTAAATTTCTTTTATTAAATTTAATTTTGAAGTTCTTGAAGCGCGTTCCTTCGTGCTCGTCGTGCACTACTTATTCGCAAAAATATCAAAACAACAACAACATAAAAGAATCAAAACGTTAACAAGCTCAAAAAAAAGAAACAACACTCAACGAATTGAGGCTAAAATAAAAAGTCGGTAAATCTGATCGGTTATGTTATTTAAGTATACAAAAACGTAGAGCTCAGTAGGATTATTTTGTATTTCGATACGAAAATCTGGTTCAAATGTGACAAATTTTGGTTAGCGAAAAAACAATTATTTACAAACATGCTTACAAATAATATAAAATGTAATTAAAAAAAGATATTAGTTGAAATTAACGGTTGCTCCATTTCAAGGTTCCCTACTATTTTAAAGAAGAAAAAAAGCACAGAAAATTAAATTTTAATGAGAAATATTTATTATCTTTCAAAATAATATTCTTTGGCATTTATTTTTTGAAGATTATCTCTTTCAAATCAGAGCCGCGGCTACGTCTCCATTCGTTGAGTCCAATTTTCGATGACTCGTTTGAGCATTTCGACTGATAACCGGCAAATGACACGCGTGATGTTTTGCTCCAAGGCCCGAATCGAAGCGGAATTGTTCGCATAGACTTTAGACTTTACATATCCTCACAGGAAATAGTCTAGCGGTGTGATATCACACGATCTTGGTGGTCAATCGACCGGCCGAAAACGTGAAATTATCTGCTCACCGAAGTGTTTTCTCAATAAATCCATTGATCGATGCTAAGTGTGGGAAATGGCGCTATCTTGTTGAAACCAAATGTCGCGGAGATCACGAGCTTCAATTTCAGGCATCAAATAGTCTGTCGCTGATTCCACCGGCGGTGACATTTTTGCTTGTTACATACCCATTAAGCCAGAAATGGCCCTCATCGCTGAACAAAATTTGGCTCGAAAACGTCGGGTCTTCTTGGAACTTTTCAAGAGTCGCTTGGCAAGGTTGAGCGGCTTCAGTTCTTGCACAAGCTGTATTTTGTACGCTTTCAATTTAAAATCTCGACGTAAAATGTGCCAAGTCGTTCCATACGTCAGACCGAGTTGCTGCGAACGGCGCTGAATCTACACTGCATGGCCTTCGCCTACACTCTCAGCTACAGCCGCTATATTTTCTTCACTGGACGTGGTATGTTTGGTCGAATATTATCCAATAATGAATGCTGGTTCTCAAGATGGGTGATGGTGTAGTACGCTCAGTAGGGCGATTATGTTGACCGTGAGTTGAGCGAAGCGCGCGAAACACATTCTTTACAGAACGTAAATTTTCGTAATAAAGTTGAGTGATTTTCAGGCGTAAGTCTTTCCATGATGAAATGCCAAACAATACTGAACAAAAATAACATGACAGCTTGACACCACTCGCGCGTGATCTGTCAAAAAAAGGCTATTGAAAAAAGTACTTCTACTTGGATCACTCAGTGGTAGTAGACATCTTTTTGATGAAAAAAATATAGGTATATTTTAATAGATTGTTGTTAAAAATAAGTATTTCCAAATCTCTGAATTCTTTTTTGCTTCACTACAATGAGTTAACAGTGCAGCTTGATGGGAAACAGCTATTTAAACCAATTAAAAAAGCTCATTTGACTCATTTGACCATTGCGGCAAACCTTTACCAGCTCAGAGTTGCTCGGTATTTGACTCATATTAACTAATATATTTTTATTTTTATTTTTATGAACATTTTGCTTTTATTTTTCCGCTGGTTTTTTTTTTTTAACTCAAAGGTGGCTAAAATTACATACACGTATCTTCTTCTTCTTCTCACAAAAAAATACACTTCAGAAAATCAACAAAGTTAAAAGCAACTTGCAATTCTCATGCAGCTCAAAAAGCGGGCAAAACTAGACAAATATTACTCTCAGTCGCACTTCTAGCGGGGTTAGCCGACACACTGTGACAACATAGCATTTAACGCCTTTGCACTGAATGTGGCATCATAATTAAAGTGGCGCAACAGGGCGCTTGGGTTACAAACAATTTATTTACCATTAGACGACGTCGGAACAAAAAACAAAAAACAACAACAAAATGGGTTAAATAAAATGGGATCGTAAAGTAAATAGTCACAATTACACAGACAATATTTTTATTTTACTTAGTAAAGGAAGGAAAAAACACTTTTCATTTGAAAAATCAAGCACAAGTGTTGTTGCTTGTGTATTTTACACTTGCACACACATACTCGTACATATGTATATGCATGAGGCTATTTGTTAGCAATTATTCTTGCTACACTTTGTGGTCTTCATTCGCATTCATTGACTTGGCAGCTGCGGCGGCAATTTGTTTCACTTTAGTTCCTCCGCTTTGCTAAGCTTCAAGTGTGTCTCACTGACGAAGCCGCCTCATAAGGTTAATTGAATCACAGCAAGCGTTTAGGGAGATCGAGCTTGTTTTTTTTTTTTTTTTTTTTTTTTTTGTGAACACTCAACTTACAACTAACTGTATTTTTATGTTCATGTATTCGGGTAAATTGCTCAGCGTCTTGCCAATTATAACTACATTATGGCTCTTTTTTTCTCAATTACTTATACATATATATTTTTCTTTATTAAAATTTTCTTTTACTAATTTTGTTATGCTATATTTTTCACTGCACTCATGTTCATGAGTAACTTGTATCTCTTTTGAAGTGTATTCATCCTCAAGTATTTTTTTATACCCAAACTTCTCCAGAGCTCACTTTATTCAATTATTGGAGAAAAAAATAATAATTTCGTCACTTAAATTAAACGCTCACACAGACTTTGTCTTTTGGTAAAGCCTTATTTGAAATCAATTGGAGTTTTTCCAATCAGTTAGACAAGATATCGCATGTGGGTAACCTTTTGAAAGTGAAGAGGTGAATAAAGTGATATAAAAATTTAATAATTTTAAAAATTAATTTAAAAAAATTAATTTTGCTTTTAACTAGCATTTTAAGATACACTTTAAGATAATCAAATACCAAAAAAAAAATTTTAGCTTCTGATAGATCGGTATCTGGCTCACTAAACCCTACTGCAAAAAAGAAAAAATATTTTTCATGTTAATCTAAGCAAAAAACTAACTGTGTTCCAAATTTCAGGTAAACCCAAACATGAATACGATTTTTTCGACCCTAGAGTGCTTCCAAGTAAAAAAATTACCTACTTTTCTTCTTTACTGTGAAAACTGTCAACACAGAATAGAACTAACTGGAATGTAAGAAAAAAGATCAAATTTAGCTTTGATTTAAGCACTTGAAGCAGTGCAAGACTTTACGATTTATGTTATTTTTACCTGTGCTTTTGACAGTAGACAAGTCAAGCAAAACCAACACAGCCAGTAGACATTAGGCTAGGGCCTCCAACATAAACTATTTTGAAATCTCCTTGAACAAGAACACAAAATTTCATCAAAATCGGTCAAGGTCTTTAAAAAAATCGTTACGGCTTTTTCGAATAGGTCAGCTCATGGCACACATTTTTTTTATAGAGGTCATTTGCTACTCCACTTCCCGTAAAATGTTAACCTAAGCAAAAAGCTTCCAATGTACCAAATTAAGTTAAAAAAAATACCAGTTTTCCGAATTTCTAATCACTTGTATCGATTGCCGAAAGCTACTGAAGAAGGACTCAAAATTGGGTTTATTCGAACCTTCTTCTTAGGTTTATGCTATGATTGTTCTTTAGGATAAAGGTGCTGTCAGACGTAGCACTTAATTCATTTCGAATTGCATGTAAAAATGAAAAATTTCGAAATTTAATTTCAAGAGCAGTGACACGTAGCATAAAAAATTTCATGAAATTGAATTTCAATTACTGCAAATTGGACTGAATCTGCATTTTACGAAGTTAACATTTTCCGACAATGTCAAATCATTTGACAGCAATTCAGCGTCAGATGGAAATTTTATTTCAGAGATCAAAATGCAGATAAATGAGCATAGTCACACGTTAAAATTTTTATTTCTGCAGTTACTTGAAATTAAATTGCGGAAATTAATTTCAGTGCGGTCATACTGCGAAATTAAAATTTTTTGACAGCAAAATGTGTGAACGAAATAAAAATTGCTTTGAAAACTGCTACGTCTGACGGTGCCTTAATACTTGTAGGCAAATACAGAATTATTTAATTAATTTCTTACAAAAACGAGTAAGCGTGAAAATTGTTTGAATTGGTTCTTAGCGCTTGTACGCTTGATATTTTACTCAAACAAATTTAAAAAGAAATATATATATTTATCGCTATTTGAAATAATTTTAGGTAATTTTCCAAAGTTCTTTCAATTTTCAAAATTTCAAAAATAATTTTTTTTAAATTCGTTTTTATGATTTAAGTTTTTTCCATTTTATTTACTTTTAGTTGAAAAAAACAATATTTTTTAAAATTTTTCCTCAAGTGTTAAATTTATCAGCTTTCATAATCTTAAGTTTTTTAGCAGTTTATTTCATGAAATTTTAAAAATTTATGAAATGATCAAATCATTAAAAAAAATTTCATAAAGAAAGTTTGGTTTATAAACATTTAAAATATCTGAAAAGCATTCTGAATCTGGCCAATTCAGGTGAGGACAAAGTTATCGGTAGTAATAATATGTGTTATTGCTAACCCATATTCTACTGAGTTTGTCTTGCTGATTTCACGAGTACTTGATTTCTATATTTATATCTTCTACTTTTAAAACTGTCGTCAATCATTTCAAGGTGGAGTGTGCAAAAAAAAAAAAATCGAATGAAAAATGATAAAGAAAATGGAAATCAAATTAAAATTAACCGTAAAATATAATTTAACCACACCTCTGTGTCGCCTAAATATTGCTACCGAAAATACCTGCGCTTTTGATCATTATCATTAAATATTACCGCAAAAAAACATTAACAATGATAATCACTACATGAAGAAGGAATAAGCAAAAAAGAATTTATTTTTAAGTCTTTAACATGCAATGAAGGTTTCGCTGATAATAAAATAAAGTTGTGTGAGGTGATGAAATTTAAAAACCCATTTAAATGCTAAAAAACCAAAATAATTGGAAATGAGCATGTACGAGTACATATGTATGTTATTGCTTTTATAATTAATTTTTTTATGTTGTATATATGACCGTAGCAATTTCTTCAGATTTTTGATGGTTTTTTAAATTTTGCTGCTTTCGAAGTATGATTGGTCTGATCTAACGCTGAATAAGCGCGGCATTGAAAGCAAAAAATACAAACTGATCATACATATTTATATCCCCATTTTAGAGTATCTGAGCTGATTTTGATCACTTACGTCAGTCAATAAAACTTAACAATTTTTTAACAATGGATTTTTTTTTATTATAAAGTGTTCTTATACAAGAAAAAAATTATCTAAATTATTAATCTTCCGATCGTCTTATAGAAATTGAGTAGTAGTAATAACTGTGATATATCAGGAAGTGAAATCACAAAATAAATAATGATAGCGTAAAAACTTTGAAAGTTAGAAACATAAAAAATATAATTAAAAGAATTATGGCAGAACAAAGGGCTTATCAGAACAAATGGAACAGAGTAAAAAAATTAAATTAAAAAAATGAAACACAACAGATATAAGAAACAAAACTCAGAGAAAGCTAAATCACGATTCACTTCAGCAAAGAAACACAAAGAAACAGATTTTTTTCTTATAGAAACAGGAACTCATGCGTACATATATACTTGTACACAACAGAGCTTCAATTCATCGAAGAAAAAAGAAAACAGATCGCAAGAACAATTTACAACCAGCGTTGGAATTCAACAAATTAAATTACAAAAGCAGAACCAATAAAAATTACAAAAAAAAATGAAACAGCAGCAACCAATAAAACAAAATAAATCGATAACTCAGACTAAAGGTATTTCGTGATGATTCAGTGTTGAAAAAAGAAAAAGAAAAATAAACAGAAAAGTAAAAAAATTAATGGCAAACGCGAACGGAGAATGGAGAGCAGAGTTTTTTTTAAGAGACTTACCGGCCAAATATCAGTGAACAGATCGAAAAGACGTGATCAATGTAAAGTGATCGCCATTGGCATTGGCTACTGCGCATGCGCAAATGCACAACTAAGCAACTGACTGACTGATTGGAGCAAAAACCACTGCGTAAGGCAATAAAATTGCGAGCATTCAATAAATGTGAATATGGAAGCTGATTCTATACCGGCATAATGCTAATGTCAGCTGCGGTAGCGACTAGTGAACGATAAAAAATGAAAATGAAAATAAATTTAGAAGAAAAAACAGCAAAAAAAACTACGACAAATCAGTAGCAGCGCTTGGGGCTAAGGTTGTAAAAACAATAATTCTTCAGCTTCAACTGTCTGTCTCTCTGTTCATTTATCAAATTGAACAAAAGAACCAATTACAAAGTTATGTAGCTGCAAAATACAAACTAACGTACAAACATACATACTTACATACGTACTACTCAAGTGCTCAACAACCAAGAACCTCCTCATTTCGTCTGAACAACATTGAATAATGTAAGTGACTTCAAGATCATCGGTCGTCGTCTGGCACAATGTCTAACAGAACATACAGTGGTCGACAAGCAAGCGAAGTGAGCTGGCGCACGGCTATAAGACACCGGCAACTCAGTGATCCAGTGATACGTACAATGTACCACGACATGGTCAATTTGGCTATCTTTCATATAGCCAGTCAGTCAGACAGTCAGTCAGCCCGTCAGCCAGTCAGTTAAGGTTGAGTCAAATGGCTATCGAAGTCGTGGCAGACTCTTGGTGGCAGCTGTTTGGCTTGGTTTGGCAGAAAGAAAAGCGTTTTCTGTTGCGGTAGAACTGTAAAGTGGGGGAGAAAAGAGTTTGGCGCTTTTGAAGTCGTGATTAAAAATGAGCGTGCCACAGACTGCAGACATACATACACACTCGTACATACGCTACGTAAAGAAGAAGAAGTTATATATTATACTGTGGTGAGGTTCACTTTGTAAGCTCGTAAATGATGCTGTTTGACAGCCCGGTAGGGAGATGGTAGCTAGACAGCGCAGGAAAATTATTTTCAATATATTTCAATCCAAATGTTAAGAGCTCTTTGATAGTAAACTCTGCGCGGAGTTGCTGCATTTTAGCTTCTCAGAAGATCTTTCATTTTCAATTTCCAATTCATTTTTGTGTAACGAACATATTTTTTAAGGACGATTTCTAGATTATTTTAATAACTATTCAGTAGTACGTTTTCTCTTGGGGGTTTCTGGAATATTGGTTTGGCTCATAACTGCTTTTTCTACAGATATTTGGAAGGCTTTTCCGTGAACTTTGTTTGAGAAGACTTCCTTTTGCTTTGAAAATGAATTCATTGAAAATTAAAGATATTTCAAAAGAGAGAGATCAAAGCTGTTCGAGCCTCTCATTTGAGGAAACATACCTTTTTTCTAGTTTTTCTATTTTTCATGCGAAACGCTCATGCCAATTTCAGTCAACTCATCATCCTCTGGTAGATAGCAAGACATCTTTTCAAATTCCTACTGGGTGCGCTCGCATAAACTACTTGCGTTGGACTCTCCATCTCCATCTCCTCACCTCAAGCAGAAGTGTGCTGTAAATCTGCTTCATCAACGAATAGTTCGAAAAATTTTATGTCCAACTCTCTTCGCTTTAATTTCATTTTTATTTCATTTTTTGTATATCCTTTTCTGGTTCTGCTACTTCTAAAAGCAGATATTATTCTTGCTGCACCTTCCCTTGTACTGTGTGTAGCCTTTTTATGTTAAGCTGCTTTTGTGGTGACATAAATTATTACCAAGTTCGCCTGGGTTGTAGCCCAGTACATAATGCGGTATGTACATATGTATGTATATATTTCGTGATGCTTCTGTAAACTCAGTGGTAAAGTAATCCTCATGAAGCAAGTTCATATTCGTTTTTCGGAGATCCATGAAAGATCACGGCTTGAGCTAATAACTTAAGATTGAAGTAAGTCTTCTAGATTTAATGCACCAGAGCTTGGAAAATTTTATTTCGTTTAAGCTGAGTGCGGTTTTCCTAAGTTCCTCAACCATGGCATCAACCGTCATAATTTCATTCCCAGGTAGCTTTAAGGTAAGTCTAACTTCGATCACTATAGAAACGACCGCTTTTGAAAATTCCGAGGAAATCAAGTATCTGGTACAATCTCGAACCCTCACTGTGCTGTGGCTAAAAATATTATAATAGAAATTTCAGTAGAATTCAAGTGCTCAAAGGTATGCCATGGTAAATAGGGATGAAAATTTCTAACCTAAAAATCTACTCCATGAATAACGCTTCTATATAACGGAGTAAAGATCACAGAAAACTGTCTCAATTGTGGTCTTAACTGTCCAATGTCTATTAAATATCTATGCCTGAGTGATGGTTCTTTCTCATAGACCTTTATCTTAGCTGTCTTCAAGGGTATAGAATTATTTTTTCCTTTAAATAAATTCTCTTTGGCACCCTTCAATTCGCTACAGCGATGAACTGGAACTAGTTAATTCTCAACTAGGGGATCAAGTTCCCTTCTTTATGAATGTGTTATCTAAGAATGAAGCAAGGAGTCAAAGCTCTTAGCTTGGCTTCTTTTTTTTTTTTTGATGGGTCACGGTTATTGGAAATATCTCGACATTAGCGCCACCTACTACTTTTCGACTCTACATGGGGCGTTTATATTTTATATTAAAAAAGATTTTTCATAACACATTTCTTTATTAATTTAATATCTAAAATTCTCTCTCTACAAGCGTAGTGAGCTACGCTTGCAGCCGACAAGTTTTTAAGTTGAAAAAAAAATCAAAATTCGTCAATATGGAAAAGGAGACAAAAAACAAAAAAAAAAAAATACAAAAGGTCGACAACATTTCCATATGAGCAACGGATGATTCATCGTTCTTGCGTGTCTTTCTGGGCGATCGTGCCTTTTGCATACGAGTGAATGCCACAGCATCCAAGAAGGGACGGTCTTCAGCCAACATTGATTTTTTTTTATTCATTTACATACATACCGTATACATATAACAAGCAACCGACTTTACAGAGAGATAATCCTATCCAAAGACTGTTGCTTTATTATTATTTTTATTTTCCTCTAGATATTTGTTGGCTAGGCTCAGGGCTGTGGACGTAAAGCATGCCAAGGAAGGGAGTTGCGCGTGCGCTTCTGACTCATTGCGTTAATTTTATTCATATTTTTTATATACACACATACATATTCTATGCGTTTGTGCCAGCAGCGCTATGATCCTCGAAAATCTCTCGATCATTTTATAAGAGAGCGCTAAGCTTGACTGTGCAAGCACGTCAAGCAAACTTTCATCTTTCTCTATTTCCATTTGTATTCATTTATTTACACATGTGTGTGTGTGTCTCTGTGCTGCATTTTATGCTCCATAATATATTTATATTTTTCTTTTTGTTAAAATTTCTTGCTGCTTGAACGACGGCAGCTCCGCATTGCATTGGCGCGCTTTCATACGTTTAGTTAAGCACGATCGCTCGAAGCGCTTGCTTGCTGCTGTACAGCACGCCGGTAACAAAGCGCTTGCATACATATTTCATATTCATTTTTCGTCTCCTTCGTTTAAGCTTTGAATTTAGACACTCTTTGTCGGGGACTGTGCTCAAATTTGCTCACTTTGAATTGAATTTCTTATCACAGCCACTGTGTGCATACAACTTGCTGGCTTTTAAAATAGCTTTTAGTCAGCAGCAGCGATAAGAAATTGAATGCGATATTGGTTGATTGAGTAAAAGTGGCAAGTGGTGACTAATCACCCTTGGAAAGGCTAGCAAAAAATGCAACGCTAATTAATCAAGAAGCAATGAATTGCACAAAATCGAGTAGAACTTGTGAAAAAGTTTATAAGAAAGTGGCAAATTGTTGTTGTTGCTTTGTTTGAAGTGTAAGAATTTTTTTGGTTGACGGTTGGATGATAATAAGTGATTAATTGGATGATTAATAACGGTTTGATTTTTGTGTAACAAAAACAACGGTGGAAAATTAAAAATTAATTAAAGCACAAAATAAAGTGAAAGAAGAGATTAATGAATGCGATAAATTAATGTGTGAAGAAAAGAAAATAAATTGAGCGTTTAATGAAGTAACTAAACGATTTTTAAAAATAAAACAAACTGACTGAAAAAAGAAAAAATGAGATTAAAAATTAATTAAATTAAAATATTACATGAAGAATAGAATGGCATAGAATATTATAAAATTAAATTAAATTAAATTAAATTAAATTAAATTAAATTAAATCAAATTAAATTAAACCAATAAAAAAATAAAAAAAAATATAAAAAAAAATAAAAAAATAAAAAAATTAAAAAAAAATAAAATAAATTAAAAAAAAAATAAAATAAAATAAAATTTAATTAAATTAAATTAAACTAAATTAAATAAAAATAAAATAAAACAAAATAAATCGAATGAAATAAAATTGTTGATAAGAAAAAAGTTCAATTCAAAACAAATAAATAAATAAGCGTTCTGAACGGCCATTGGGATGGGCTTATGCCTTTCGGCGTCAATGTTTATTTCAATTTACGTGTATAGAATATCAAAATATATCAACAAATTTTTGACTTAAAACTTCGTATCTGAACAAATCGGTTGTAAAAGGTGCTCCATTTCGAGGTTCCTCACCTTTCTCTTATGAAAAAAAAACACAGAAAATTCAGATTTAACGGGAAATGTTTACTATCGTTCCAAAGTACATTCGCATTTATGTCTTGAAGGATATCTCTTTCTCAGATGATCCATCCGTTGAGTCTAATTTTCGATTACTCGTTCGAGCATTTCGACTGGTAACTGGAGAATGTCACGCATAATGTTTTGCTCCAAGGCCTGAATCGGAGCGGTATTGTTCGCATAGACTTTAGACTTTACATATCCCCACAGGAAAATGCCTAACGGTATGATATCATATGATCTTGGTAGCCAATCGACCGACCCAAACGTGAAATTATCTACTCACCAAAGTTTTATCTCAATAAATCCATTAATTGATGCGTAGTAGGCCGATTATGTGGACCATAAGTTGAGCGAAGCGCGCGAAACACATACTTTATAGAACGTGAATTCTCGTAATAAAGTTGAATGATTTGTAAACGTTGTTCAGGCGTAAGTCTTTCCATGATGAAATGCCAAAAAATACTGAACAAAAATAACATGACAGTTTGACACGACTCATACGTGAACTGTCAAAAAAAGGTTATTGAAAAAAGCACCTCTACTTGGATCACCCTTTATATATGATATAGTCTTCTGATTTCGATGATTTTCAATACCAATATTTAGTTCATTATATGTTTGTAGAATACCGAATTTTATGTTCTTAATAGAAGTATTTAGGAACCGAAATTTCATATCTGAATAAATCGATTGTATGAAAGCAATATTATTTAGTCAAATTTCGGCCGATGACGACAAATGATCAATACATTACAAAAAGACTCCCACATACTATGTATTGTTCATATATCCCAAAAACTGAAAAACTAGTTTGCATTCAAACTGACGGACGGACAGACGGGCATGGCTAAATCAACTCATCTCGTTATTCTGAGTATATAGGTAAAAATTTTGAGAGTCTAAGACTTCCCCTTCTGGTACCTACATACTTCGGACCAAAGTTAATATACTATTTCTTGTACATGAAACGTATAAAAAAAATATCAAACGATAGAAAATACAAATTTAATAATCAAAAATATTATTTCATTGCTTTCATGGTGAATTGTTCTGTGACTGCACCTGTATATATTTAAAATTTTTATTAAATTTATAAAATTATTTTAATATTCTACCTAACTGATCTTTCTCATTTCGGCAACCTTGTTATGGTAAATCCATGCATAAGATTTTCGAATCATGAAAAATCCGAAAAACAATAAGAACATTTCCCTTGGCGCTTTTATCTTAATACATACAGTCTGAAGTCGTTTCACCTTGTATATATGTACATGCAAATAAATACTTAAACGTTTGCTCATGCGTCTGTCTGTCTGTCTGTACATATGTATATGCACATAGATATGTATCATTTTATGACAAAATTGAGGTCCAAGTCCATACTGCTCCACTTTAAGATTTCTTAATCTTACACTACGTAAACTTTGCATGCAAATATAAACATAAAAATTTCAGTAAATAAGCACGCAAAATGCCAGCAACAACAACAACTACGCCGCGCAGTATTTCACTTAAAGCAATTAAATAAAAATGACACAGATAATAAAAATAAATAAAGACATTATTTGAAAATTATTTGTCTACATATGAACGTATGTATGTGTGTATATACACACATATCAACAATACATATACAAACAAACACACTTAAGCTACCAGTTGGCCAATACAAAAATCAAAGGTGCCAAAAGTCAGTATTTAATGTCGCTGCAGCGGCGTATGGCGGGGAAGTCAAGAAAAAGTCATGACAATAATTTAAATGAATTAGTAGCGGCTTGTGCTTGCGTACATTTGAACATTCCTACACGTATTTTAGTTCAATAGTAGGAAATACCCCAAGAGGTGGCGAGATGGCAGGAAAGTAACGTAGAAACCAAAATTTCTATTTCTGAAGACGTTTTCAGATATCAGAGCATGCATAAATTTGTATTTGCGTGCTCTTACATGAGAATATATTTTTAGAAAGTATCACTCAGAAGGCCACGATGTGCCACGATTAAAGTAGGCAAATACAGCGACGATGCTGCAAATAGCTGTTAAGAATTTAAATTTTGGTCAATTGAGATGGCCAAGGTATTGCGATTGTAGAAGAGGTGATAGGTAAAGAATTATAAGAGTTGCTAATTATGCCTCAAATAATGCGAAATCTTGAAGCCCTTTCGGAAAAAACTACCGACGAACTAAATTTCGAAAAAATGGAACCTTTTCTTTGGTCTCTGTTCGGTTTTCGAGAAAGGAAAGTATTCATATGCTTATTAGAGAAATATCTATTTTTTTTTGAATAGTTTGGTCTCTGGTCCCTTCCTTCTTGGGAGAAAACGTTATTCTAAACTATTCCCGAAACACAAAAAAAAATTTAAGAAGTTCCAAAAAAACATATAGAATATTTTTATACAATACGTCCCCTTTCTGGGATAACCTCGTAACTACATTATGATGGTGAAGGTTTTGCGCACTGATTTTTTTGATTACAATGAGGTGGTGCATCATGAGCTCCTGCCAAAAGGTTGTACAGCTAATAAGGAATACTACAAGGAACTTATGCAACGTTTGCTTGAAGCAATACGGCTCAAACGATCGGAATTGTGAAAAAAAAATCGTGGATTCTGCATCACGATGATGCACCAGTTCACACATCAATGTTTATTCGT
The DNA here is from genome assembly GCA_030068015.2 of Neoceratitis asiatica. Taxonomy (NCBI): domain Eukaryota; kingdom Metazoa; phylum Arthropoda; class Insecta; order Diptera; family Tephritidae; genus Neoceratitis; species Neoceratitis asiatica. The sequence continues at coordinate 90,589,945 of CM061526.1, forward strand.
AATTTTTTTTGACCAAAAACAAAACCGTAATTACGCTAGATTTGGCTCCCTGCGACTTTTTCCTATTCCCAAAACTGAAGAAACCAATGAAATGAAAGCATTTTGCCACAATTGATGAGGTAAAGTCAGAATAGAAAAAAGAGCTGATGGCCATACCGAAAGCGTATATCAGAAGTGCTTCGAGGATTGGAAAAAGCCGAGGGGGATTACTTCGAAGGAGACAAAATAGATATTAATGAATAAATAAGTTCTTTAAAAAAATTCGAAATTCATGTTTTCCTTTGAACACACCTCGTATACCTTTTAGCACTCCTGTTCCGTGGAATATAACCTAAAATGTTCATAACGCTGCAAGAAACTTTTTTCTAGAGGCTTTTGATTTTTGTAGAGGCTTTTTGATAGATCTTGTAAACTGCCCTCTGAAACGTCGTGATGCTATCTTATGACTGATTGTTTGTAAAAAAAAAAAAACCAAAAATAAATATTAATCGAACAAATTCTAGTACTATTATTTTTATGGAAACTAAAGTAAAAATCGATCTAAACTACATTCGCGGAAAATTTTCACTTTAGTGACTCTAAATGAATGATTTTCAAATACACATTCTCAAAGGATTTTTAATGCACAAAGTGACCAAATTACACCTGTGACTATGAATAAAATTTTGAAAAATTATTTAGATAAGTACAATATGTATGTACACATGTCTGAATAAACTATTTTATGTTCATAATTTCGTATGATTCTCAGACACGAAGCGGTTCTATAGCCGCTAGAGCGCAGCTGTTTCTTCCAACACAGACGCAAATATTTTAAAACAATTTTTTTTTTAATGTATATATGTACATACACATGTGCATATGTACAAATAAAAATAACAGACATTAATAATAAAAGACCGCTACACCTTTCGCCAACGACAATTCTGTCGCTAAAGATGACCAACACAATGAAGAAATTGAAAAAAAAAAATTAAAAAAAATATACATATAATAATAGAGAATCAAAAAAGTAAACAAAAAAAATTGTTCTGGTTTTTCACTATCCGTTGACATTGTAGAATCATTTTTCTTTTCATTTGTATATACATACATATGTACTTATATGTTACATATGTACGGTGTGCGCATGCAAAGCTTTTAGGCAGCCAAGTGTAGCTTCATGCGCCATACACTTGTTGCCAGCTTCTGTTCCGGCATTTGAAAACCTAGCAAACAACAACAAAAAAAGAGAACACAAAAAAACAACAAACAATATAAACAATAAATATTGTTCAAAACAAATTATTCATTTGCGAAAAAATAAAACTACACACAAACACTTGTACAATCAGCAAGCGAACTGCTTGCTCTCTTCAGTTTGTGAGCGGCCAAGAGTAGTATGTACATCGCTCACCCAAATGAGGGGATCTTACCGCTTTGAGCGAGCACTGTTGCGGTGTGTTCAGTGAGCGCTTTCCTGCTCTCTGCCATCAATAGTGTGAAGTTGCCGCTCACAGTTGGGCGTACAGTAGGCTGAGAGAATGGCAAATAATAACCAGTAACTCACGCCAGCAGCTGTTCAAGCAGCTCTCATTGGGCGGCCTTTTGTGCTCCAATATAAAAATTAATTTTATTATGTTGGTGCGTCTGTAAATAGTTAGTTATCGGTTCCGCATTGTGAGCATTGTACCTTCTACTCATACCGTCTAGTTGAGATGAGATTTTAGTGAACGCAGATATTTCGAGACACAACAACGACCGTAGAACGCGACGGCAGTACGCGTAGCAAACGAATATTTTTTTTTTAAATCTTAAGTTTTAAATTTAAAATAAAATACAATAATTACTATATATTAAAGATACTGCAAGGCGTTGACAGTGAAGTTAGTTGATCTCAAAAGGACAGTGCAAAAGCCGAAGAACTACAGAGAAATGTAATGCAAAAATATTGAGTGTGGAAATTGGTCTAAAATACCGTTAAAAGGCTTAAAAGCGCACACAGGCAATAATAAAATTAGTAGAAAATAATGAAAGAAAATCTCAAAAAATTTAAATGAAAATTGTCAAACAAATTAGCTGTGAAATCTTAGAGATTCACAAGATACGTACATTAAAAAAAAATTAAATTAAGTAAAAAAAAAAATTATAATAATTAGAGCATATTTTTCTCATATTTTTTCCAAATATTTGTCGCTGTGGTTTTCAACTGTAGCTTGCAATTTTTTCGTAGCACTTTAATAATAATTAAGTTAGAATAAAAAAAAAGAAGAAAAACTAGTGCAACCAAAAAAATCTGCGCAAAACGACATTTGTGAATTTGGAAATAGTTGTACGAAAAATCCGCTTGCAATCGGATATTCGTGTGTGGGTGGCACCTGCGACAGCTGAAGATGCGATTGCTGGCAAATTATATATATACATATACGTTTGTGTATATATGTATGTATGCACGTTTATAGGCATTTTTTGACTTCATGATTTATGACATTATCTGCACTATAAACACATTTGCACACGCACTCAGCTACTCGCAATTGATTTCTATTTGTACATTATTCTACCGGCAGAACAAGAAGCAAATTTGAAAAAATTACGGTGTAAAACAAAAAATATTTAGTCGTCGATTTGTGGTTGCAAAAGTTGCATGAAAGTCGAAAGTCGTACAATTTCATTAAAGTGTTAACGAAGAAGTCAGAATTTTTTTTTAATATTTCTGCAATTTTAAAGTAAAAGTTAAAAGCTTTTGGTTTCTTTTAATTTAAAAATTTAATTAAAAAATAAAATATATAAAATTTATAAGGATTATTATGTTAAAATATAACAAAAAAAAAAGAAAAAAAGAAATTAAATACCAACAAAAATGGCAAAAAACTAATAATAATAAAGCGAATTGATTACCTAATTAAACTATAGTTAAACTATACTAGAAAATAAAATGGAAAATTAAGTGTTGAAATACATATATTAAAATGAAATACAGTGGCGGACAAAAATCTACATACACCTCCTGTTTTCGTTGAATTGAAAGTCCAAAGAGTTTATTGGAAAATTTAACGATACAGTTTATATCAACTATCTTCCCTTATCATAAAAAACTTATTTTTAACATGAAATAGTAAAGCTATGGCAAAAGAACATAAATCTAACATTGAGAAAAGTCTACATACAGTACATACATAACTTATATTAGCGCAAAAAACTTTGATTAATATCAGGTAACATGATCTTTTTAGTATTTAGTTGGTTCACCGTTCGCATCAATAACAGCTTGAAGCCGTCGTGGCATCGAAGCTACTAAATTTGTCAATTCTGAGGGAGTAATACTGTCCCAAGCTTCAATTAGACGTTCGTTTTCTAATGTTGAGCTGGAAATATGATTTTTTCTAATTTTTCGCTCCAAAATCTCACATACATGTTCAATAACATTCAAATCTGTGCTTTGACGTGGTGTGTAGTTGGCTTGGAGCATAATAAAGCAACCAATCGTTAACAATATGGATTGTGTGCTTTGGATCGTTATCTTGTTCAAAGATGCAGCTTTCGCTAAGCTCCAAATTGTCTACCAAAGGCTTCAGATTAGCTTCCAACAATGACTTATATTTCAACCTATCCATATTACCCTCATAAAAACAAACCTCCCAACTCCAGGAGCCGCATTCGCTTCCCAAACTATTACGTTGCCGCCACCATGCTTCACTGTTGGTACTATATTTTTGGAGTTACGTGCAGTATTTTCTTTTCTCCAAACTTTTGCTCTTCCATCACTGCCGAATATATTGAACTTCGATTTGTCTGTAAACAAGACTTTTTGCCAAAAATCCATTCCCTTGTCTAAATGTGCTTTAGCGAACTCCAAGCGAAGTTTACGATTTTTTTCAGAAATAAGAGACTTTACGTTGCGTTCTACTGTGGAATCCGTTACGTTCAAAGCTCTTCGAATTGTTCTTGTTTAGACACACTTTCTTGATGAATTTGCGAGGTTTTCGGCAAATTTTGAAGCAGTAATCTTCGCATCATCATTCACTTCCTTCAGAATAAAGTTGATGTCTGATCTGATTTTCGATGGATCCATTTTTTTTTAAGTTTTTTACAATGGTCTGTACTATTGGTGGACTTAAGTTTAAAAATTTTGAAATTTCATTATATGATTTCTTTTCTTTTCTGTGCTGAATAACCAAGTTTCTTACGTCAAAGGATATTTCTTTTCGCGGAACCATTGATGATGCTAATGTGCTCAAACCAACTAAATTCAATACTACCAAATTAGAAAACATAATAACAAAAAAAAAATTGTAAAAAAAGGGTACCTAACCGCCACAACAATACAGCATATCGACGTACCTGTTAGTAAATCCGTGGTGTATGTAGACTTTTGTCAAGGAAATTTTTGCGTCTTTTTCATCAAATTGTTTTATTTTATGTTAGAGAATGGATTTGTTTTAATACATGTGATTAGAAAAGTATTTAAAATAAAACTGTATACCTAGATTTTTCAGCAAAGCGATAGTACTTTCTACACAACGAATTCAGGTGGTGTATGTAGTCTTTTGTCCGCCACTGTATATTAAAATGAAATACATATTGAAATGGTTCATTCATTACTAAAATAACAAATAAAATAAATTTATTTATATTTAATAAAAATAAAATTAAAAAATATAAAAAATATAAAAAAATATAAAAAATAAATAAATAAAGAAATAAAAAGTAAGCAAAAAAATAAAATAACATAATTAAAAAAAAAATTAAATTAAATTAAATTAACTTAAATAGAATAATAAATAAAAATTTAAATAAACAAGAATACCAAAATAAAATAAATAAATTAAAATGAAAAAAATTAAGCTAAAGAGTAAAGTAAAGTAAAATTAAAATAAATTAAATTGATTAATTTAAATTTAATGAAATAAAATATTCTAAGGATTCGTCAAATTTAAATAAATTGATAAAAATTAATATAAAGATTTGTAACACTAAATAAATTTAAAATTAATAAAATTCAGTGCATCGCTAAAGATTTTAACTTAAAAACAAACCCAACAGCAACAATGCCGAATATTGTACTAAAAGAAAACTTTTTGGGCCAGAAAAAACTAAAGTGCTAAAAAACTAATAATTGTTCTTTTCTACAGTATTTAAAAGGTACAAAATAATGTTTTTTGTGAAAAATAAACGACTAATAAAGAAGAACTGAATAAGACATTACGAATTTCATAAAAAGCGCTTGTGATATAAACAAAGTAAAACCCACGAATTGTGAAATTTGTTTTCATATTCCTGATAAAGAAAATAAAAAGACTTTAAAGAATATAGAAGAAAAAAACTGAGCAGAACTAAATAAATATCAGCATAAAAACACAAAACATTTAATCATGGATTTTGATTATCAAGAGTACCTCGCTTACCTCACCTACCTCGAAACCTTTTGGGCCTATTTTCCCTACCTCTTCTACACTTTCGTCTTCCTTACACTCATACCGAAATCCATAAGACGCATCAAAACCTTTGCCGATACAGATTACGAAGCCAATCGTCACAAATACCACCGTTGCTATGCGCCGGACATTTGCTGTCACACACTCGGCCAGGCAATGCCCAAACCGAAACCACGTAAAGCCGTAACGCGTGTCTATCCGAAACGTCACAGCACCGCAGGCACCACCGACTACAAGCAGGATATCATGACACCAACAGTCAATCATATCAAACGACAGGTGGAGCCGGCGTCCATACAAACCAACACACATGTCAATCAAATTGCAAAAATGTTTGAAAATGTGCCCACAGTCACAGTGTCGCCAGCATTGTTGGGCAAGAAAATCAATCGCGTAACACCAACCATACAGACATCGGATAGTGGTGCATCTGAAGACACAACAATGACATCGGCATCAACACCAACAAAGTCGTCTCTGAATGCCTCGCGCCTTTCTCAACTCCTCTCGCATGAGCAAATTGAAAATTCACTGAGTTTGTTACAAGAGACAAATACGGATGAAGAACAGAGCTGCTGGCGTGAATCGCCACCACGACGTACGAAACGGCGCGCTGAGCCACCCTCAACGTTGAATTATAGCGGCGCAGGCACGTCTACAACACCATCAACCGCCTCGCCTGCCGCCTCATCACCACCCTCCGACTCGCCGCCAATGCCATCCTCGCCAGTGCTTTTCCGGCCACAGCTAAATATGAAATCAAGTTTCGAGGATATTTTCGCTGCCATCGCACTCAACGCAGAGAAGAATGAGAATTTCTTATACGCCGGCTGTAAATCACTGTCGCCCGTCACCTCCATCGACGATATACTATCACAACGTCGCCTTTCACGACCACTCTCCGCTTACTCGATCAGCGATCTGTTGAATGAGGAGAGCAAAGCGTTGGATGATGCGAGGGTTGAGAATTTCATGACGGTGCTGAACACCACTTGAAATGGAGGGAGAGCGCGATCGGAGTTCTTTGTACAAATTTGTATGTAAAGTATATAATTAGCAATATCGAGTGGTTTGGGGCTGTGAAGTAGTTTATGCAATTAAAGCTGGGTGTGTACTTTCAGTCAGTATGTGACTGTATTTATCTTTGAACTTGCGACTTTAATAAGGATGTAAAGGTTTGTTTAGTTCGGTTCGAAAAGATGGAAACTTGCAAATTAAAATATTTCGATTGCGAGATCGGTTCTTGAGCACTCACGTTCGTAGTGATCGGAGCATTGCCTTAAGCGCTAAGACTCCGTTCCTCAAGATACAATAGCTCAGAGACAATCAAATCGCTTCGGTTCCAAAAAATCCTCGTACGTTTAAGAAAAAAAATTTCTTTCGATCTCACTTAGAATAACCTGAATTTTTTCGTTCTAAAATCAATTCTAAAGGCTCGAATTTCATATTAATAATTTTAATCACCGGCAATGGTCCTAAAAAACTAAGATTAGAACTTCGTTCTGTTTCTACTCAATTCCTCGGACTCTGAGTCTTATAAAAACAAACTTTGCTTTTAAATCCATTTTTTTTTTATCGATTAAATGTACATTAAAAGGCATCGCCTGCTGTATCCACTCCGACTTTGGTTGCGAAGTGCAGACTTTCGTAAAATTTGAAAACCTTCATCCCGATCTCGATTTGTCCACTTTCGGAACATCCCTACTCTCCAGGCACAGTATGTATCTTAGTCTAGGAAATACATATATATATATATATTAATCACTTTACTAGTTGACAGCTAACAAGTTAGTCAGTCGCAATGAAATGTCAAAGTGCCATGCGAACAGCGCCTCAGCAACAACAACAAGAACAACAACATCTATAATCTGTGTTGCTGCAGCCTTTGCGCGCTCTAAGCGAGCAGCTGCAGCTGCTGTTCTCCAACGACGATGAGTCAGGCGACGTCAATGCAGACGTCAGTCACAATTTTACATTTAGTTTGCGGAATTGAAATTGAAGAAGGAGATTTTTTTCCAACATCTTTTTTGTGACGTTAAGCATTTGTAATTTGGAAAAAAGCAGGAAAACACTGTGAATAACCAATTAATTTTTATGACTTTATCATAATTATTATGTAACCGCTAGTAGTAGGAGCAATGTACATATGCATGTATGTCTATGATTGAAAATTTAAATAAATATTTGTAGCAATCAAACGACACAAACAGGCCAATTAAGATCACAAAACGAGAAAAGAGTGTAAATGAGGCATAAATTTACCGTTATTTACTAGTTACTAGTTGGCTTGCCAATTCAAAGAGCGACGAGCGCTTTAACTCGGCTTTAGCTTTTATATAATTGCAATAAAATAGTTGATGTAATAAGCATTAAAGTCTTTAAAAAAAAACAGAAATTCATAATGTCTCGTCATTACATGAACTCTCTCGCTTCCGCTCTCGCGCGAGATCGTAATTGCACTTTAAATATATTAAAACGTTTTAATTACATATATAATTATAATTTTCATACAAATATATGCATATGATTTTGTACTTATTTTATGTTATATTTATATTCATATGAATTATGAAAAATAGCGCTAATCTACATATGTATGTATGTATGTAAGTGAATTAATCAATCTCAGATAAAAGAGATAAAATAACTCGTTCATGCTCGTGACACTTAATTGCTAGGAAAATGAATTTCACTGTAACGATATGCTAATGCCAGTATCTCACGAACGACTAAAATAAATATACAATATGTATATATATATATATATGTAAAACGATTGTAAATAAATAAATGTATTTCTTTTTAAGTATTAACAAATTTTTCTAAATGTAAACGAATAAAAACGATTTTATGCAGAATTTTAAGCAGAATTACTGAACATTTTTCTTTGTAAAAATTGAAGTCATCGAATAATGAATTTAAATAGATTTTCATGGCTGACAATAGTACCGTAAGTATGTTACAACTAGTAAACTAAAATTTTTCTCGGCGAGTTCATATTCAGACTTTGTGAAAGCATCGGGGTAGTTTTTTGATTGGTATATGGATTTTGAACTAAAATTTATTCCACTGATCGTAAAAAGTATTTCCACGTGAATTGAATTATAGCTGAATTTGTGAGTCAATTATATCTGGAAAAAAAAAAATTATTTTATTATTATTATATGCATAATAAATATGATCTTTTCATTTCTAGTACAGTGCCATTATTCAAGGTTACAGAACCTTTTGAACTTGAAATTTCTTACAATTGAGATAACCTTTTCAGGGTGTTCTTCTTTGCAATGTCCGCCGAGTTTCTGGGTATTTCGATTTATGATTATTTTTTGTAGATGGTTGGAATCATTAGAAGCAGTAATCGGTCTGTGTATTTGAAAAATAAGTACTGACAATAAACACCCAATAAATCTGAAAGTCCTTAGAACGATAAGAATACTGAATCGGGCCTAGAAAGTTATCGAACACATTATTTCATGAAATGTTGGTTGCAATAAAATTCTTCTTACTGCAAGTTTAAAATCTCCATTATTACCGTTTTCAAAGAAATCAAAAAAAGAAACAATATTTTTCTCAGGGTTTTGTGAAGTGATTAATCTAAATTCCGAATATAACGGTTGCTTCATTTCGAAGTTCCCTGCTTTTTCAAAGAAAAAAACATAAAATTCAAATTTAATGGAGAATGTTTATTATCATTCGAAAGAACATTCTTTGGCATTTATTTTTTGCAGATTATCTCAAATGGTCCATCCGTTGAGTCCAATTTTCGATGATTCGTTGGAGCATTTCGACTGGTAACTGGCGAAGACTCGCGTGATGTTTTACTCCAAGGCCTGAATCCACATAGTCCTTAGACCTTACATATACCTACAGGCGCCGTCTTTTTGAAAACAAATGTCGAGGAGATCACGAGTTCAATTTCAGTCATCAAATAGTCGGTTATCAAGGCGCAATAATGGTCGCCATTGTCGGATACGTTCTAACTGGCATCATTTTTGAAGAAATATGGACCGATGATTCCACCGGCCCACAACCCACACCAAACCGTTGCTTTTTCTGGCAGAAATGGCAGCTCTTGAATCTCTTCAGGTTGTACTTCGTCCCAAATACGGCAATTTTGCTTGTTTACATACCCATTGAGCCAGAAATGGGCCTCATCGCTAAATAAAATTTTGGCTCGAAAACTTCTGATCTTGTTGGAACTTTTCAGGAGCCCATAGAGCGAAGCGATGTCGCTTGGGAAGGTCGAGCGGTTTCAGTTCTTGCACAAGCTGTATTTTGTACGCTTTCAATTTAAGATCTCGACGTAAAACGCGCCAAGTCGTTCTATACATCAGTCTGAGTTGCTGCGAACGGCGCCGAATCGACTCTCCACGGTCTTCGTGTATACTCTCAGCTACGTTGACCATAAGTTGAGCAAAGCGTGCGAAACACATTCTTTACAGAACGTAAGTTGTTCAGCCGTAAGTCTTTCCATGACGAAATGCCAAACAATACTGAACAAAAATAACATGACAGCTTGACATGACTCACGCGTGATCTGTCAAAAAAAGGCTATTGAAAAAAGTACCTCTACTTGGATCACCTTTTATAAGATACTTCAAAAAAGCGAGGATATTTTCATAATTGTCATAATTTGAAATTTTCTTAAATGTTACTCTTCCGGCACTATATTAGAAAAGGTTTTTTTCTTAAAAAAAATGTTTCCAAAATTATATCAGAACCATAACAAGCTTGAAAATTCACATGACCGAAATTTTGAACGTAAATTCGTTTATTTTTTAAGAATCTTCTTTTTTGAGGCTAGAAGCTACTATTTTTACTAAAAATATATCCAGAAAAATTTGTTGATATTGAAAAAATTTGAAACTGTAATAAATGGAGATCATATCATAAACTTATGATTTATGAACAAAAATATCCTGGATATCGAAATTTTCTGAAATGGTAAGCCCGATACTTATTTGGGTCCGATTTTCTATTCTTATCCTCGTATAGTCTTTATTAAACATTTCTTAAATCAATTTCCCTATGAAATAACGCATTAATTACGATAGAATTTGCCAGATTGTGCAATGCGGCTGTTAATTACTCTTGGCATGTACTCTTTCGCTCCACTATCACTACCGTTAAGTTTCTGCATATGCTCGAGTGCACTCAATTGAAAATTATCTATCAAATTGTTTCAATTGACGCAACTTTATTTATTTAGAGTGAATATACAATGGTACTAATAACTCAATAAATAAAGCGAAATTCGTATATATGCAAAAGTAAATAATTAAAAAATATTCACAATCAGAGACATTTAGACACAGTAGCATTTTTCTTCTTATTAATTGGCTTAGGCACCGCTCAGTCTTTCAATTTCGTTTCATATTCACACACCTTCCATCGTTCCATAATCTGCGGTGTTCGCCTTCGCAAGCAAGTGAGGAAACGTAAAACCTTTCTCTCGAAAACTCAGACTCAGCGGCTCAACGAATGTTGTCAACATTCACGTTTCTGCACCATATAGCAGGACGGGAATAACAAGTGATTTCAACAGTTTAGTTTTAGTTCAACGAGGACTATACTTTTCGATTGCGTACTCACTCTAAAGTAGCACCTGTTGGCAGCAGTGATTCTGTGTTGGATTTCAAGGGTGACATTGTTTTTGGTTTTTATGCTGAACTTAAATAAATGAAATTGTACATAACCTCACCGTTGCAACTGTCCAGGGCGACGTGGAAGCTAGTACGAGTGTGTACTGACTTAGACTTAGATTTTCCCAACATTCACTTGAATACCTGATATTCTTTGCTTTCTTCTTCAGTCTGAAGAAATCAGTACTATAATAGGAAGAACAGAAAATATTACGTCAACTTCAGAACAAGAGAGTATACATTTTAGAGATCTTTTTAACCCTTTAAGTTTTATTTTTCGGATTTTTTCCCCTTTTCTTGGCAGACGATTCTCTTTATAATCCTAAGAGATATGGTTTTATTGCTGCATCTGTATATTCAAACTTTGGAATCCACAAATATACAGGGTACACAGGGATTGCTCCCATCTAGTGAAAACTAATGTAGTGAAAAGAGAGAATCTGTGAAAACGGAGCTCACAATAAGTATTGCATAGTTTGAGGTGTTTAATTTTTCTTTCGAATAATTTTATATTTACCAAAGGTTCTTCGGAATAATTCATTCTGTTTGACTTTTCGATTAAATATTTCACACACAACCATTTTTATACTTTGACAGCTAACACCAGTGTTGTAAAAGAATGGAAATTATATGCCAGTTGAAAATAAGCCAGCTGGGTGTTCTTTTGCAGGTCGGGTGGAAAAAAACACACTTCTATTTAATGAATTATTTCGGTGTTAATTATACGAAAATACGAGTTAATCTAAACTCGCTTAATTAAGCTACTTGCGATTGATCACTCTCTACTCTACTAATGTGAATTTCAAATTGACCTAATTTAAGCAATACAACAAAGTGTCATAACTACCGTTATGCGTACACCGAACGATTGGCAAATTTTTATTTCAATATTTAAACGAAAAATATCTTTCAATTTGTGCCCCTTATCAACTGTCTTTTGTTTTGCAATTCTTGGCCTCAAAACCCATCAACCGCCGTAGATATCCACACAACAAGTTGAGGTTGCAACGAATAGCGGCTTAACATATTAAAGGCGCGGATATTGCTCAATGCAAATTTGCATGCACACATATACATATGTATGTCTGTATGTATGTATAAGCCAGCAAACATATCGACGATAAGTTTCATAAACAAATTTCATACATATATAGAGATATATCTCTCGTTATTCTGTGGGCTGTCAGTGCAAAAGCCAATGAACCTTTGACTTCAACTTGTTGTTGCTACTTGCCGTCTTCTGGTAGGCGACGTAAAAGCCTACATACATACATGCATGCACTGTACGAGTATGTATGCACTGTATTTTTGTACTCTCATATCATTGGGCAAATAATCATAAGCAAACAAATTGCAATTCATAAGCAATGTCTGCATGTATGTATGTATGTGTGTGTGTGTGTGTGAATAAGACAAAATAAAAATTAAACAAATGAAATGAAATGCAATGAAAAGAAAATAAATAAATTGAAATGAGCCACAGCGAGTAATCAAGCAGTCAAAGCGTCAATCGGGCAAACAAGCAGGCAGTTAAGTTTGCTTGCCAACTAAACGTCTGTCCGTCCATTCATATAATCAACTATTCAGCTGCTTACATACATATGTACATTGGCTGCGGTTGTGGCATGTTGTCAATTAATTCAACCCAATTTACGTACTTTACCGTCAACTCCACTTCTTGAGTTGAGTGGGGACACTGATAAAAAAGGGCTTACAGTGTAGTACGCAAACACCAGGCACATACGAGTATGCATGCACTCGTCTGTATGTATATATTTATCTGCAGTTACAATATGTTTTTGAAAATGAGCTGAGGATACTTGAAATGAACTTCCCTTTTAGTTACATTTAGAATTTTTCTCGCATTATACCCACACACACACACGCATAAAGCTTTGAACTTTCGTCCTGGCAGATTAAATATGTCGAAATTTTTTTTTGTTCTGAAAAATTACTTCATCGCAAAAAAAGGAGTTTTTGGCAGCTAATATAAGAACTTTGGTACAAAATTTCGGCAATGTGATGATATGTGTGGTATTACTTTTGAGTCATCGCAGGTTTGATTCTTCCCAAATTGACTGTCAACAGAGAAATTTATGGAAATTAAAAATGTTATATGTAATTTTTTATAATTATAATACCAATAACAAATTCTTAGAGTTTCCCCATAAGCAAAACATCAATAAAAATAATTTTGTATGTATCAAAAAGGCGTCAACAACAACATGCCCTATAAGGCAGATCTTCAAAAAATTGTTTTTAAGACAGGTTCTTTTTTTAGCAATAAATAAGATGACACTTTTATGGAAACTAACTTTGTCTAAAAAAAATATTTCATTGACTGAAGCCTAGGCATCAATACTCGGTTATAAAATTTTTTAGGTAATCATCTAAAATAATAATGGCAGGCAACTGAGGAAGAGTGTGAACACAATTTTTCTCCTTTTACTTTTCAAATATGGCAAACCAAATATGATTCACAGATATTAAGTAAATAAATCATTTTGGCGACTATTTCATCATATAAATCAGTATGTAGGCATGTAAGTGACACCAAGTTAGTAAAGAAAAATAAGAAGAAGAAAAACGAGGTCTTTATACCTTTCATGAATATAGGCAAATTTAATTTATTTGTGAAGAAAGAGTTTAAAATATTGATTGATCCGAAAATTTGAAATATTATCAGTGTCCGTATTTGAGATGGGGAATTAGGAGAGTTATAATCCGAAACTATATATCTGAACAAATCGGTTGTATGAGAGCTATATGATATAGTCAACCAATCTAGCTGGTTCTGACAAATGTATTTATCAATGTAACAGCACATCTGCCTACCAAGTTTCATTCAAATGTGAGAGACTGCTTCTTATGGTACTTACTTACTTACTCCAGACCAAAGTTAATATACCATTTCATTTACTTGAAAGATATATAAAAAATATCCGAAGAATAGATCCAAAATTATGCCCTACTGAACTGATAGTCCTGAACTCCGACTTCCAACTGGTCAAAGGTTAGAGTAATAGTAGGCGGAGGGGATTTCTTTCAAATTCCATCCATAAAACATTATTTCTGATACCATCACTTCAGTAGGCTTGAAGTCACGATCTCACCTATCAAGACATATTTTATTTTTAGTGAGAGCCGGGCAGTAATAAAATTTCTAAACTCGAACACGATAAACTGTAAAACTGAGTGGGATTGTCGAAGATCTTCCATGGAGATCGCTGGACAAAACACTCTGAACATACTGCTTTTACTAATTTATAGGTTCTTAAGGACGGACCCAGCGTTACCCAACCTCTCGCACAACTGACCATGGGAAGCACCTGATGCATAAATGTAAAATTCAACAGACCGGCGACCGAAAACCAGCTACAAATTCGGACAACACATGCTATAAAGTAAATTGCGATAAAAAAAACCTTGAGAAGTAAAGAGGTTATTTATTAGTTTAAAATGCTCACTAAATATTTATTGATACAAAAATGTGCGCCAGAAGAATTCAATTTGGGGAATGTATGTATATTTGAATCGTTCCACTAACATCTGAATAGAACGTGCATTTCAAAGTTTGTTTTGCATAAAAAAAAGAAAGAGGCATAAAATGTCTAGATGATCTTAAAAAGGATACTAAAGATAAGCCCGCTAAGTAGGGATAAACAATTTCTCTATCTTTTATAGAACGAACTGATTTAAAGAGCTTGACATCATCTACATATAAAAGAGCTTTAGAATCAATAACTACATTTGGAAGATCATTGATGAATATAAAAATAGTAAAGGGACGGGAAAAGGGAGAACTACAAGGCACGACAGAACATATTCTGATGGCGTTAGAACTTCCTGAAAAGAGGGAATAACTCTAAAAATAAATTAGAAGCCACAACAGATCATTGCCGAATAAGAAACTATGCTAGGAGTGGGCCTATATTAGGAGCTCATTTTAGAGGAAGTAGGTGGGAAGCAGTAGGTCTTGCTTTCAAACGTCAAAGCAATAAAATTAATGGAAATTTATTTGAGAATTCGATTGGGTGGCAAGCGAGTCATACAGTTGGAAAGGTCATTGAATACTTGTGATACCTTAGTTATACTATAAATACTGAAAGTCGATTAATACGATTTTTCTATCTTCAAAATATTCTTTACAACACGTGTTTGATTCATATTAAATGTTGTAGTAAATTTTTATTAAAACTATTTTCCCTGCTGATAACTTAAAAAAACCTAAAATGCAATAATTTTTTTGAAAAATTCATTAGTAAAATAGCCAAATATATATAAGATGTATTTCGAAAAGGCTAAATTTAATATGATTGATGACATTTGAATTAAATTTTTATTTCCCTAAAATGTTCATTTATAATAACATTTTTACCTAAGCTTTGTTTTCGGTTTTAAAAACGTCAACAGTTTCAAATCAAGCCAGACAAGCCTTAATTTGTTTATACACACGTACCTATTCAGTGTTCCAATGTTTCACACCTTTCAAACAAATAATAAATATAAATATGTACCTACGTATGGATATACAAACCATCATACATAATATGTACATTTATATAACTACGAAATATTATAAAATGCTAATTTAATATTTCTTTCTTTTTTATATTTTGCACTATTAAGTCACACAACAAAGCCAACATGCGAAGATGCTTGTATGTATGCGTAAACTCACTTCAATTCATTAGCCACTTTGCCATAAAGCAGTGATGATGATGATGATTCATAAAAATTTACTGATAAATTATTTCGAAAATTCGATTATGAATGTCCAGTGTTTATTTGAACGACATTTAAATATATTGATGTATAAACAAACAAACAAAATATAAATGTACATACATATGTATGTATTAAAGCAGGTACATATAGATGCAAAACCGATTTGTCATAAAAAATGTTCGAGGAGCGAGCGTTTTGGTTAAAGGTTGATTCCATTGCGTTTCCTTTTTTTATTTGAGGTTGTTGTTAGTTGTTTATATATATATATATATAAACATATTTTTAATTTATTTTATTTTCCCTTCGCTTTGGTTTACATGCGAAATATTGATAAATGCGAAATCAATCGCCTGACAAATATTATTTGTTGACCTAACATTTGTTTATAATGCTTGAACAGTTGTTATATGTATGTATATTTAGTAGTCAGATACTCGTATCAAAATTTGCCTGTAGGTATGTATGCAATAATATTGATTATTTATTTAATAACTCTGTAGGGAAAAATACCAGTTGCTAACTAGAATCCTACTAGTTAGCATTTCTGCACCAACTAGTTCATCCTTCATATATTTTCCGTGTAAGCAAATGGTATTTTTAAACGGCGATGTCCAACGAAATGTCATATATGTATGAATATGTGTTGAATTTCTAATGCAACGAAAGTAGAACCGAGAACCTTACGCGCTACAGTGACTAAAAAAAATTCGAATTCGCTAAACCTTAAATATATGGAATATATAAGTATATAAAAGGTTGTCCTTTCAGTGGTTTCGAAAGTGCAGAGCTGTAGTTTGACATCTGTTAAACTAAACTGTCAAACCAAACATGTTTTGTTTTAGTAAAAAGTCAGGCATTTATGAAAATCAATCGCTTAAAAATCGCACAACCCGTTAAAACTACTATAAAAGTGCTGATTCAATCGTATATTACGTGCTTTAAGAGGAGACTACGGTGCTACGGATGGATCGGTTACAGATATTTTAAGGCCTGTGCATCATCGTTTTGCTCGTTCCATCTCAAATATCACTGCTGTAAGTGAAAGTGTAGCCGAAGACCCGAATGTATCTATTTCCCGACGCTCTCAAGACATGGGACTTTCTTACTGCACATTATGGCGTATTTTCCACTTGGACTTGCACCTGCATCCATATGAAGTCCAACTCATACAACAACTGAAGAGTCCTCAAATCGTTCAAGAGAGGCCATCACACCCAAAAAAAAATAAATAAAAAAAACGTACCATCTGGTGCGTTCTTTGGTCCGGAGGTGTGACTGTGTGTACTATCACTATCAATTCGGAGCATTATGGTCGTATGATAACCGACTTATAGGCCGACCGGCCTGCAAATGAAGAACACGGCTTGAACAATATTTTTCCAACAAGATGGTGCCACATGCCACGCTACACGGAAAAAGGATTTATAGCGAGAGAAATTTCCCGACACCGCTAAACTGTTTTTTGTGGAGCTACTGGAAAGTCGATGTTTATGCAAAAAATGGATATGCCTATAGTTTTAAGCCCTATTTGCGAGATGCTACTCAAACGCGACATCATCTTCTCTTCGGTTACAATAGTAAGTCCATCGTGTACAAGCGGCATTTTGTGGCGGTGAATCTTGTCACAAATTGGATTGAAAGAAGAGTAAACATAACGAGACTGCGGTACTCCTGGTACTAAATACTTGTTCTCTGCCCTAGATCGCTTTTCGCTGGATCACTTCTGCTACTACTCTCTACCAACGTCAGGCAAATTGTGACTAAAGCCCTTTTGGACTAAATACTCGAAAAGATTACCGTTTTAACTTTTACAGTATTCATGACTGCTGTGCATAACTGTGTCTAAGACTACAAGTATTTTTCGGGGATGCTGAAGAAACTGTAAAAATAGTTTATCAAAACACTTCCATACGAATGTTCTGATATTGTAAGGCTTAAATTCTCCAATGCACAGTCATTAAGGCCAAATAGTATATACAAATGAGCTAAAAGCTTGAGTAAGACGTTCTTACTTATTCTTGAGTTGCCTTTTAACCCAGAGGATACCAGTTCATAGCTCATAGTATATTTCACCCGATTGAAGGTAGCTTACTCTACATTTCTAGGTTAAACTTCAAAATGTTGCTTGTTCTTCTGTCAAACATTCTAAATTAGTATTTACTAGGATCTTATTCTCACAAGTTTCATAAATATATATGTACATACTCAAGAAGTTCTGGAATTGTTTCTCTGCAGGTAAATTAATTTTTATTTTTATTTTCGATTTTATTTTGCTAAAGTAGAAATCTGGCATGAATAAATTAACTAGTATCTAACTAGTATGAACCTGATGCTTAGCCGTACTATTGGCAGGTACATCACCATGTTAAAATATACTGGTTGCCTACATCTGAAATAGATGGAAGAGTGTAAAAGTGCAAACTAGTTGGATTCTAGTTAGCAACTAGTATTGTTCCCTGCTGGGTACATTTGATATAAACATACGATCAATAATACATGTATTTATGTATTAACTGCTAAATTCCAAAGATGACTCATTTCAATTAACAACTAATAAATGTTTAGTTTCCCAATTTTTTTTTTATCAAAAGTAAAAACTCTCTGAGCACTACGGCAGCTTTTGCCGCTCTAAATACACAAACTCAACTCAAGTGTTTTTTTTACATATTTTTGCCTCAATCGACCTTCCGCTGATAACATCTGCACTACATGAGCTTTAATCGTTGCTATCTTATCAAACATTAATGGGAATTACATAGTTTTTTGCCTGCCATATTTTGTTGAGGTACTCGTATCTCCCCTTCGTGGAGAGAACGGTTGATGTCAAGATTGCAAAATTTAATTATATCAAACTATTGTACAATACCCTCATGAGCATTTTTTGTATGCAAACAGAGAGAGAACTTTTGCTACTTATCTAACACTTGCTTACATATATGTATGTACATGCACCCATTTACCGACAACTATACATGCGTACCCAAAAGTACTTAAAGTTACGAGTAGATTGAAGTATTTTACCATAAAGCATGCCAAATAATCAGCTAGAAAGGTGAGTAGTCGACGTTGCGCCAACAGTTAACCGACTCCACTCACTTCAAACGCTTCTAGAATGCGTCGCGTACGCTGAAATATCGAAAATCCGTTAAAAAGCTGGATTAAGTAAATCCCACGAAACAAAAACATATACGCCGCGCCGCGTTGCCGTAATTTCACAATTGTTTTTCTGTTTTTTTTTTCTTTTATAGCCGTTTATAGCCGTTTGTTTTCATTTTGTCACGTTTGCAGTTTTTCTCCCTTCACATTTGATTTCGTTTAAATGCCACTTTGCGCTTTACTCGTTGGCAATAAATACAATCAATATTAAATTTTTGTGTAAGGGTTTTAAGTGCACGTAAAACGGAGAAGAAAAAACATTTCACTGCCGGACGAGTCATCATTGCATTCATTGCATTTGTTGCATCAGCAACGGCAGTAGTGGCAGCAAGTGTCACGCGGCGGCGTCGTTCGACTGCGCTTGCCTTTGATCGAATGCGATCACGCAGGTGTGGCGCCTTTTATTACTGGAAATTCAGCCGTAATGATATTCATTATCGAATTAAACGAATTTAAAGGGCAAACAGTTATTTCAGTTTTAAAATAATTAAGTCTACTTTTTGCGAGTATCAACTAAGAGATAAACCTAAATCAGATTCAACTATAGACCAAGAGGAGTATGGAGAAAGTTAAATTGGTAATATCAAACGACTGAAAATAATTTATTGTGCAAATACACATATATATGTATATATACATATGTATTTAATAAATAAAGTATTTACTTTTATGTGGCCGATTATTAATTAACTTACCCTTTTTTCCTTTCCATCATAAAATTTTTAAACATTCTAGAACAAATGCTTTGTAAACGAAATTGTATCTGAAAATAGAAATTTTCTTAATCTGAATTCTTAAAAGTACTTCAACCATTGTAACACGCTGTCCGAAATGTCCGTATGTGGATATAAGAAAACACAGAAAATTTATTGCGATTTTTAGGCAAAATCTCCTGGTATTTACCAAATTAAATCCATTCAGAACATACAACTGGCATATCATTGATGTATATTATATACCTGGTTTTTAGTAACATATAGATAAAATATTGATCACAAAAATCATCGAAATCGAACGACTAAAACTGTTGCTGTGTTGCTTTCATAACAAAGATTTTTGAGGTACGAGATTTTGAATTATGGTAACAAACTGTTTGACCCTAACAACAATTCAAAACTGAATATTTTTTACTACTAAAACTGAATTCGTGGAAAGGATTTTCGGTCAATTTGTATATCCCAAAAATTTTTCCTCTTCGAATTTGTGTTTACTTAATGTTCTTCCAACAAATTGGGGAACCTACAGATTACACTAAGTGGCCTCCGAACCCCTGATAGATTTTTATGAAAAGTTTTTATTTAATGTCAGAAATACACTCGGAGGTTGGCGATCTCTCGCCAGAGACGATATTCTAGCAGATATCTATACTGATTTAAGAAAACTCCGCCATCCATCTCTGGATATCCACTTAAGAAGATGGCAATATTCGCTATTATTTTACAAGTTTTGTGTTTGATTCCTGATTTAGGATAAATTTATCGCATGCTCTTGGTCAAGAAGAACGAGCCCGAATGAAATAGTTTTTCTGTAGTCTCCATCAAGAGTTGAGCTGAATGTTGAGGAGCCAAGTTATTTGGATAAAATCGTAATTGAGTCATGCAATATAAATTCCCAAAGTTCAGAGTTAATAAATCCCTAAAAAATAAACCACTTTAAGGTTTTCAGCAGATCTGATGAAAATTGTGGTTCGAAATTTAGCTGCGTGTTAGTAAGATCTGTGACCAGATTAGAGTGTGCCTATTGGGAAGTAGTCCAAAAGGCCCTCAGCATATTACGAGAGTTGCCATATATATTTCGGGATTAGAGAACAAAAACAAGTATTAGTCATCATGGTCATTGCTTTTAAAAATATTCTCTATTAAAATCTACTATAAACTTTTGCATACGTTTGAACCAATTGTCGAAGCAATTTTACTACTCTGATTGCGGTATCTCCAAAACATGCATTCTGAAAACATCAACCGCCTCTTCAGGTGTCGAAAAACGTTGACCTTTCAGTTTATTTTTTACGTACGGGAATAAAAAGAATTCGTACAAAGAGCCTATATATATTAATATGTCATAACAAAAGTAATTAACCTAAATACCTTTTCAAAATTTTATTAGATTTGTAGATTGTGTATTTGGCATGGAATCAACCAACTGTTTTAATGTTAAATTGTTAATTGCTTCCCATACCACCAATAAGGCATCCTTAAGTTGTTTAATGGTCTCAAACCGTCTCGCATTTCTATAAACTCTGTTTGAAAGTATCTCCACAAATTTTCAATAGGGTTAAGATCTGGGCTTATTGCTGTCCATTCCAAATGAGGTATGTTTTTTAATGAAAATAAGTCTTTAGTCGATCGCACAGTATAGATTGGTGCATTGCCTTGCTGGAAAAATCCAAAAACCACCATAAAGATTACCAATAAACTCGATCAGTACTTCATCCAATAGCTTAATATATATTTATGCAGTCGCCCTGATGGGCATGAAACACAGCGAAGATTTCCATCATATCCAAAGACAACCCAAATCATTAGTGAACCTCCATCATGATTTCACTTATAGCGAGTTTGGCGAGACTGCTGTATATCATGCCATTACTTATGGCAGCCATCAGGGCCGTCCAAATTAAATTTTTTTCGTCAAAACAATTACAATTTTTAATTCATCTGTCCATAATTTTAGTTTTTCAGCAAAGGTCAGACGTACCCATATATGTCGGCTTTGCAGCTTGGATACAGACTCCCGAGACTCATGTCTAACCAATTTATTTTGCGTCAAGATTTTGGTGGATTTAAATATGCATTGATTTCCAAGCAAGATATGATTTTCTGCGTTGCTAGCCGCCGAATTGCGCGCTTAAATCTGTCACCGATTTTAGTCGGTCTTCGACAGTACTACGGATAAAGTTTAAAGAAGAATTTTGAATATGGAAACATATCAGAGAATATAACAAAAACAACTTGTATACCTAAAAAATAAATACTGTTATTAAGAGAGGAGAAGCCATTGTGAACTAAAATGCACATCTACTTTTTTCCCTTAGGTTCATGCATATTTCTTTTCAGCTTTGATTCTTTTTTAAATGGATAGAAACTAATAAAAAATGCTCTCAAAAGCTGAAAAGACTGAATTCACTGAAATAAAAATGGAGTTTAAAATTCAAGTATAATAATAAAAATAATTTGATTAATTATATCCATATACAAAAAATATTACAACAAACTGTATTCAGCAAATTTGTTAGCAATTTAGTTAAAAAAAGGATTTTCAATGTCATCGAATATCCATAAGCACTCTATTGCCGCCACCAATTAGTGTTATTATTATTACAATACTTTTTCATTTATGTGCATTGCGTATGGCCTAACTGCAATTTGTTATGCAAATGACGGCAAAGTGATTGCAATAAAAACAATTTCAAAAAGCAATTTGATTTTGGATTTGTTTGTGATTTGCAATAACACTCAGCCGCTCAAGGGGTTCGTCGTGAGTTATCTATGGCTGGTTGGTAGTAGTCACGGCGTGCTGTGCAACAATGTGTGATGTCCATTTAAGGACTAAAACAAGTTCATACGAGTATGTGTGCACCATGTAGATATGCATAAATGCAAGCAAAAATATAAAATAAAAATAAAAATAAAAATAAAAATATAAAATTATTTACGTGCGCATATATGCAAACTGGGCCTATAAAAATATTTAAAAAGCAACAACAGAAAATTAATAATCAAACGCAAATGGGAAAAACCATAAGGCAAAGGGGCCATTCTAATTCACGATAAAAGTGCGCAATAACAAAACGTAAATGGAAATGATCGATTTGCTTTTTGCTGCACACAGATGCTTGTGAATGTATTTATATATCTAACTATGAATGAATGTGCATATGCTTTTGCTCATCTATTTATTTATATAACATACATATATATATATGATTCTTCTTTCTTTTTTTATTTTTATTATAATCTCAGTTGTCCATTTTCTAATGCGAAAACAATTTGAAGTGATTATTTTTAAGTACGCCTTTGCATTGTAAACCTTTTGCAAAACTTGTTGCCATTGTTGCCCTTGTTGTTGTTGTGTACATTTCTAATTTGAAATCACGAAATTTCCAATTTGGACTGACAGAGAAATATTCGATTGGTAGCGACAATTTTTGGGTCATTCAAAACGCCCACGCAAAGTTCGCACGCAAACTACAAAAAAAAAGATGAACAAATGACATACATACATTTATATGTACATACATATGTATGTATATACTCCTGAATTTGTTTGTATAAAAATATAAAAAAGAATTTAATATTTTTATTTGGTTACACAACAAAGCATTACGAAAGTGTTTCTAAACCTAGAAATATATATGTGTACGATTATATTGTTAATCTTGTTTGTCATTAAAATTAATTATATACTTTGATAAAATTGTCTATAAATTTTTTATTGTTTATTAAAATTTGATTATCGACTCTTGTAAGTTGATAACAAAACATTTTTTCTCTTCTCTCTCTTCTCTCCTCTCTGTTCTATCTTCTATCTATTGTTTTGAATTTCCAGGATGTTATAAATTAATTATTCTTTAAATAAATCATGACTCATTGATAATAATTCTTTGTTTTCACCATTAATTGAATGTTTTTATGAAAGGTAATTATCTTGAGTAGTGTTTTATGGTTATAAAGTGTAATCAAAGTAGAGGTACTTTTTTCAATAGCCTTTTTTTTGACAGATCGTGTCAACCTGTCACGTTATTTTTGTTCAGTATTGTTTGGCATTTCATCATCGAAAGGCCTGAACAACGTTTACAAATCATTTCACTATATTAGAAAAATTCACGTTCTGTAAAGAATATGTTTCGCACGTTTCGCTCAACTTATGATCAACATAATCTGCGTACTGAGCGTACTATTCGCAACACCAACACCCATCTTAAGGCCCAGCATTCATGACTGGATAATATTCGACGGAATAGACCACTTCCAGCACGCAGTGAAGAAAATAGAGCGGCCGCAGGACGAAGACCGTGGAGAGTCAATTCGGCGCCATTCGCAGCAACTCAAGATCTAAAATTGAAAGCGTACAAAATACAGCTTGTGCAAGAACTGAAGCCGCTCGACCTTCCCATGCGACATCGCTTCGCTCTATGGGCTCTTGAAAAGTTCCAAGAAGATCCGACATTTTCGAGCCAAATTTTGTTCAGCGATAAGGCCCATTTCTGGTTCAATGGATATGTAAACAAACAAACATTTGGGACGAAGAGCAACCTGAAGAGATTCAATAGCTACCATTTCATCCAGAAATAACAACGGTTTGGTGTGGCTTGTGGTCCGATGGAATCATCGGTCCATATTTCTTCAAAAATGATGCCGGTGAGAACGTAACTGAAATTGAAGCTCGTGATCTCCGCGACTTTTGGTTTCAACAAGACGGCGCCACTACCCACACATCGCATCAATCAATGGATGTATTAAGAGAACACTTCGGTGAGCAGATAATTTCACGTTTTGCGCCGTTCGATTGGCCACCAAGATTGTGTGATATCACACCGTTAGACTTTTTCCAGTGGGGATTTGTTAAAGTCTGAAGTCTATGCGGACAATCCCGCTTCGATGCAGTACTGGGAGCAAAACATCACGCGTGTCATTCGTCAGTTACCAGACGAAATGCCCGAACGAGTCATCTAAAATTGAACTCAACGGATGGACCATCTGCGACGTAGCCACGGCCAACATTCGAAAGAAATAATCTTCAAAAATTAAATGCCAAAGAATGTTATTTCGAATGGTAATAAGCATTTCCCATTAAATTTGAATTTTCTGTTTTTTGTTCTTTAAAAAAGTAGAGATCCTCGAAATGGATCACCCTTTATCACATTATTGGTATTTTCATTTTGAACTAGGAAAAATTATAATAAAAATCAAATAAAATTGTTCCGGACTTTGCTAGATTTTATCGAAAAATGTTTCCATATACAGTTCTAAGTTATATAGGATGAAGGAGAGATTTGAAGTTTTTCCAAACAACTTTTGCTTTCAATGCACGCATTTGTTAACACGTTGCATACGCCTGATTTTATACCCTGAGAAGGTCGACATTACTTTTTTTCGCTAACCAAGATTTCGTTACCTTAATAGTCTAACGAGAAAGTTTAATTTTAGTTCCCTAAATCGTCTATTGAGTCTAAGAAAGCTGAAAACGAGATATCTCATCACCCTTACAACTTATTCTGTATGGAATATAACGTGATTAGTCTGAAAGTATGCTACAATATGTTATATTTTGTAAATATAGCACGACGCGAAACATTTTATATGATGTAGAGGTGCAGCACATCTCTTCTTCCAAAAGTTATTTGTAATTATTATTTCTCTTAATACAATTTTTATATTATAATTATTGCATTTATTTATATGAATTCACTTTTTTATGTTTCAGGAATCACTTTCTTTGGCACACTCCCTATCGGACAAGCCATTGCCTAACTCACCTCTTATACCAACTTGCCTAGAAGGTGGCAAAGTTTCAGATCGTTTGGGCAAATTGAAAACATCTTCAGAGAAGTGGAAAGATCGCATTGGTAAGTGTAATAGTTTTTATTTATTAAGTTTTCTATTAAATTCTCTGAGAAATACAATTGGAATAGGATATCGGATATACTATCACTATATTATTACCTTTTTGATTTCTCGGCGGTGACAGAACTTCAATTCTCGAACAACACGATAAAGAAAAGCGACCTTTTACACCAAAAACGCACGAATTGCTCCAAATCTCGATTACAACCTCATCCGAGTCGCCCTCAAAATAGAATACTTACTGAAGCGTGTTGGAAACCACAGGTTTGCAGAAACCCAGAGACCTCTCGGTCATTTATAGGATTTTGTTTCAATTTGCAAACAATTTTGGTACGCAATGGATGGTTGAAATAACCTTAGCTGATGACATGACTATTCCATGAGCCAATAATTTTATTCGACCCTAAGCTGTTTTTTTTTTTTGAAGCTCACTAGTAAACGTTTCTGTTTGTTAATCTTTACGTAGAACCTTCGGTTTCGGCCATATTCCCGGTCATAGCAGCGCTTGTAGTGCTTCTTTCGCTACTCCATCAATTAGCCCATCCAGAGGATACGTTTTTAGATCTTTCGAAATATATCTCGTGTAATCCGATCAATCCGTCAGAATGTGATTATCAAATACATCTTCTTAAGATCAGTGGAGATTTTAATTGAAGCTGAGTGTAATATATTTGTTTGAAATTCATACTAAACAAAATCTTAACCAGCTCACGCTATACTGATCTAAAATTTCTACTTTTATTGCTTCTTTTACTCTCCCGCAGAACAATCCGATGCATCGAAATTCACCGTCGCTGGACGTCTACAGAAGAAAGCACAATCACCCATTGAATTACAATTCGAGCGTGGACAAGATGCCGAGCCTAAAAAATGTCCAATGCAAATTGTGCGCAGTGCCAATCAACCACAACTCGGACTCGCCAAAAGTCCATCTATGATGGTTACAAGCAATTCAAATGGTGGCACCAATGGCGGCACCAACGGTCATCACAGCTTTCTACAACGCAGCTTGAGTGTAACAGCCGAAAGGCCCAATGGAGAATCAGGAAATTCCAGTTCAAACTCTGATTCCGATTCGGATGGACGTTGCAATGAAAAGGAGGTGAAAAATATAGCAAATACAAAAAGTGCTGCTGCGGAACGTGCGGCTCTCGGTACACGAGTTGCCGTGCCAAAACCAGATGATGAGGAGACATTCGAGAAGTTCTTTACTTCGAAGAAACAAGCCTCCGCACCGACGAAGGTGATTGGTGTTGATGGCGAGGTGAACGATTTCGATTTTGACAGCATCAAAGCGACCCAACGGTAAGTCTGAGTTGGAGAGTTTTCGAATTTTCTTTCATTTGATATTTACCATATTTTATTTTCGAATTTGTTTATAAACGAAAATTTTCAAATATAAAACTAAATTCAAATTCAAATTAGCTTTGGCTTATCAAAATTTATTATTGCCTCCTTTACAGACTGGTTACAAAACGCGCCATACAAGGACCAAAGGGTAGACGAGCAGCACGTAATCCACTAAAGAGCCTTGCCGAACGCAGTGATATTACATCCGAATATACCGAGATCAAATCCGGTGTAGCTGAACGTGAAATGCGACGATTGAAACTCGAATCATGTGAGTATTCGGCAATGGTGTGGTGAGGGTGTCTCTACTGTTTTTTGTTGTTGGCTTTTTGGATATTTGTAAGCCCATAAACTTTCTTACAGATGGCCATCGCAGTAGTAATTTGGCAGCTGAAGCCATCGCCGGGCTAGCATCCGTCGAAGATTTCAAATCGGTTTCATTGAAATCCTCCTCATTGCCGCTTCAACAGATGTGGGTGCCCTATAAAAATCTCATGCTGCTCCACGTCAAAGGTCGTACGCACGTGCAGACGCGCTTGGTCGAACCCACTTACACATCTGTGAATCGTGGTGATTGCTTCATACTCATTCATGGCGATCAACTCTACCGTTATGTCGGTTCATTCGCCAATGTCATAGAGATCGCACGCAGCAAGAAGATATGCGCCTACATCATCGAAAACAAAGATCTTGGCTGCACGGCCACTTCGGAAGTCATACTCACCGATGGTAAATTCTTAAATGAACGTCATTGGAAGAAGTTCTGGGAGTTGTTGGGCAAACCGGACGATTACCAAATACCTGATTGTGGACACGCGGATGAGGATGATCTTTTCGAAGCAAGTCTTATAGAGACTAACAAAATCTATGAATTCCAAGATGATTCGCTGGTGCCGATGGAGAAGTATTGGGGTTCTATACCCAAAGTGGAGATGCTAGACCCGAATAAGGTTATCGTATTCGATTTTGGGAGTGAGATGTATGTTTGGAACGGCAAGACTGCACCATCAAATGCCAAACGTGCTGCTATTAAATTGGCGCAAGAGCATTATGATACGGGTGCTGTGGACTACTCAGATTGTTATGTGAACCCTGTTAGTTATGCGTCCATTGTGGGTTGCCGGGACTCATACAAATTTCTACGGCGTTGCGAGAAGCGCGGCGATTGGTGTATTTTAGGTAAAATCACACAAAATATGGAAACCTCACTGTTCAAAGAAAAGTTCTCTGATTGGCCTGAGGTTGAGCGTGAAGATTTGGAAAAAGATTATCTAGCGAATGGTGTGCACGCCGTGAAAGCGCTCGATGGTGAAGCTCTGTTCAAAGGTGAACCCTATGTGGAGCCCAATTTAGTATTGGAAAATTCAAACTTGGGACGTGGTAACTTCTACTATGACGACGATAGCATGCGCCACTTCGATGTCATCACAAAATCCACCGATAAATGGCAGATAAATGAATTCAACTTCGACAAGGCCGAATGCAGCAGCTATGGTCATTTCTACTCTGCCGAAAGTTATATTGTACGTTGGATATACCAGATCTCCGTCACCGTACGCGAGCTGAGTGGTAAAATCTCCAATCGCGCTACTGTCGGTCGCGATCGTTGCGTCTACTTCTGCTGGCAGGGTAACGACTCAAGCGCTAATGAAAAGGGTGCGGCTGCGCTACTCACGGTGGAACTGGATAAGGAGAAGGGCGCTCAGAAGCGTGTTGCACAAGGTGATGAAACGCCTGCTTTTATACGCCTCTTCAAATTGCTCTTCCAACATAAAGGACGCAAAGAGGATTGCTTGCGACGCCGTAGCAGCTGGCGCCTCTACCAAATCACTGGCAATGTGCCCGAAGAGACGCTCCTCAGCGAGGTGGACTGTGAAGCGCGTCAATTGCGTTCGCGCGCCTCAATGTTGTTGGTAAATGGCGATAAGGGTTTGGTCTATATATGGCATGGTTGTAAGAGCGCTAAGCATACACGTGATGTAGCCGAAAAGGCTGCAGAGCAGTTGAAGTCGAAGAAACCTGAAGATTTGTTTTTGGACAGTGTAGGTGTTGTGCAATTGGAGACGGTGGAGGAAGACAAGCAGCAATTACCTGACTTCGCCCAAGCGTTGAATGGCCTCAATAACGACGCTTATTACAGCTTACAAAAAGAGTCAGCGAAGGATTTCGCTTATACACCACGCCTCTTTCACTTCTCTAGCACACAGGGCGTTTTCAGCGCTGCCGAATTGCAATATGCCCTGCGCTGCAAGGATCTACGCAGTCCATATCCATTCACACAAGCACAACTCTATAATGCACGACAACCGACCATATTCATGCTGGACGATGGCGATGTGCTATGGTTGTGGATGGGCTGGTGGCCGTTGGAAGATCTCAAAAGTGAGTTTCAAGTTTATTTCTCTCAATTCTCAACAATTTTAATTAAATGTATTCCATTATTGAATTCTCATAGTTACCACCGAAGAGCGCAGCAGTCCAACAAATGAGAATCGCGCTGGCGTGAATCGTTGGATATCAGAACGACGCGCTGCTTTGGAGACAGCTGTCTCATATTGGTGCGCCAAATTCGGTATGTTATACAGAGATCCATTTATAACTCGGTGCAATTAACGGTACTTATATCTGTATTGTTTTCTTGTTTTCCATAAAATTAGGTGAAAATAACGAAAATGACTTCCACGACATTAAAGGTTTTGTCGTTTGGGCTGGCCTTGAGCCGTTAGCCTTTAAAGCTCTCTTCCCTGACTGGACTGAGCGTGAAGATATCAAAGAAATCAACATGCAGGTGAGTTCCAAGGCATATACACGAAAGGAAATCAGTTTTTGCTAATACTTATTTGAAGTCAAATTCGGTTCTTCTCATTTAGCTTGGCCAGATTAGAAACGAGTAATTTAGGGCTTCTCTTCAAGACCCTCTAACGGAAATTCCAAATTAGACCTTTATTCGTTGCAGCATAGGACTTACGAAATGTTTTGTAGGAACCCAAAACATGTGCGATATTATTCCGACCCCTAGGTGACCTTACAGGTCAAAGACCTTCGTTTGTCATACTGACTCTGTGGGTACGAGATTATGGACTTCTGGAGATAGATCCAGGAAATGACCAATTCTTTCTAGGTTTGGTCATAGGGCAATGAAGTCAGCTGTTGATGGTTGCTAGATCACGTTTACCTGATCAAACGCATTTAGGCGTGCCGCTGAGGAGAGATTCCTCGCACCTTTATAGATGTTTAAACAAAAAGTTACCGAACACATGAAGTCGGACTACATTAAGGGCTGAGCAGTGGCAGAGGTAAATTTCTAATTACTTCTCCTCCTGCGACATAAGTCATTCGAGAAATAACCCATTATCCTACCTTGAGTCTCCATTAAACAGTGTAAGGTTGTTATGGTCATAGTGGTGATGTTTGGAAAGAGATAGAATGTGTTCTCTTCTCCTCGATAAATGGCCAGATATGTCTGATTACATTGCATGTAGCTTCACCCCGCCATCTGCTATTGGTACCCTAATAGTAGAGGTGATTTGCGGTGAAAAGAGAGATTTGCCCACTTCGTATGCAAAATTTACCGTGATTAAGACTATTCCCCCTCTAGCTAGAGACGTGAAGTTAGATGAGTTCAGTTTAGACATTTTCGCTTAACCTCACCGAAATGCAGCTATACAAAAGCTTTCAGTGTTGCATAGGTTCAGGTATATGCTGCTTTGTTTTTGTGTCATTGCACGGATAGGAAAACCGTGTAGCCCTATTATAATAAAGACAGTTAATTGACGCTCTTCATGTTATTGGTGGCGATTTTAGAAATATTCTAGCTGCTTTTTGATAACTAGAACTGATCTTTATGCATCACTCAAATTTATCATAATAATTTCTTATTGCCAATTAATAAATTTTGTTTTTCTTGCTTTTTTCTATGCGTCAGGATGGTCGCACCGACGAGCCCACCCCTATCACGGACGTGCTAAAACAATTAACACAAACTGAATACCCGCTTGCCATATTAAAGAGTCGCCCACTGCCCGAGGGCGTAGATCCGACACGTTTAGAGTTATATTTGAATGCAGAGGACTTTCAGACGGCGCTTGGTATGACCAGCACCGAATTCGAGCAGATGCCATTATGGAAACAAACCAATCTGAAGAAGGAGCGTGGCTTATTTTAGACTTACAATGAAAAATAATAATTAAAATTACGTGAAAAAATTATTCTAAATCTATTAAATAAGTTTAAATGCTTAAAGACTAGAAATGTTGTAAGTAAAAGCGGAGCTGAAATATTATGTAATTAACAAAAGAAACAAAACAAAAAGAAACAAAAAAAACACAAAAAATAGGAAGAGACACAATGCTATACAAATTGAGAATTATATTTTGTAATGACATATTTATATGAAAATGCACGCAAACGCACGTGAACACATGCATGCATTATGTACACACAAACAAAAACAATCACTTTTGATATATTTGCATATTATATACAGAGGAAAAAACAAAAAGCAAAAAACCAAAATAATATTTATTAACTTTTTACATATTTTACAAGCATACATATACATATATATAAATATGCGAGCGTTTGATTCTAATATTTATACTAAGGCTTCATCATTATACACCCATACTTATATATAATATATAATAATGAATATACTCGTAAATTAAAAAACAAATAACCAAAAATGTATTTATACATCTTAATCATCTTACTTATACATATATGTACATACAGACATATCTACTAGCACATGCTTTTTTGATAAAACTTTACATGAATTATGCGAAAAAAAATCAAGCAATTAAATCAACCAGCTTATATAAGCAAAATGGCAGCACTTACTGCACACGCTGCGCATTTGGCTGAAATTATATTAAAAAGTAAAAATGAAAATGAAAATAAAAATATTTATACACCCCACATGCTAGTACCGCTGCAATTATGAGCAATAAAAAGTTTGAAATTTTTTAACAAAACTATAATTTGTTTGTTGCGCTATTTACACATTAATAAACGTAAGACTTTGCCCATTTTACTTACTTGCGGCATTATTGCAGTCCAAATTATTTTAAAATTATTAAAAAAAATTTTTTAAATTTTTTTTTTCAGCAACAAGCTGATTATTTCATTCAAAAATGCATAGATATTTATAATTTTTAATTATAATTTGTTGTCAAATAATTGTATATATATATATCCGCACATATATTTTTTAAACAAATAGTTTTAATTGTTATTAAAGAAAAATTGTTTTATCAACAATATTTAATTGCGAAATAAATTATTAAAAAATTGTTTGCGTACTAATCATGATTTTATTGTTTATCGCATACGTTAGTATAATTGTAGTATATATTGTGCTTTAGATTTTTTTTATTTACATTTGATAAATGTAACGCCCCCAAAAGTTAGTTCAAATTATTTTAATTAAATTCTAATTTTATTTTATTTGAAGCGATTTGTTTATAATTCTCATATGTTTCATGTATTTTTGCATTATAAGTTAATTATTTTTATTTTATTTTACTTTCCCGTTACCATTAACTGTTACGTATTTATGTTTTTGACATAATGCCCTCGTGATGAGCGCCTGCTGTCATTGGCTTAGTACCATGCGTGTACATCAATAAAGTTGAGATTCTAGTGAATACAATTGCGTTTGAATATTGGGCGGGCAAACTTTCTTTTTTTTTACTGTCTTCAATAAGTTAATGAATTTTGGAATAATCAAAAATCTATTTTATCAGTTAATTAGATTAATAATTCAAATTAATTATTATCGATCGATTTACACGTCCATTTTGAGAAAATTAATCTTTTAATATAGTGAAATAGAATCAATTTTTTCATCAATTGCTTAATCAAGTTTTAATTCTTGAGCATAATAAATTAATTGAATAATCGTATTTCCGTACTGAATCCATTATTTGTAGAAATGCTGCTAATAAATTATAAAATAAATGAAATTTTTCAATTCTCAAAGGAGAGTCTGAAGTTCCCCAAATTCAAATCGCCAATGTTTATTTATCTACATAACGGTATAGAGATTCGCATGTTGAAAAGCTTCTCAATTGTTCCTCTTGAATTCGTCTTACTGAAGAGGTTGGGTGGGATTGAAAATTTAAAAAAATCGATTTTTTTGTCTTATTAAATTGTAAAATATGTTTAAAATATTCTCCTAAAATTTCAAATCGATCGAGGTCAAATTCTAAGAGATAGACGCTTTGAAAGTTCCGCCCATCAGGTATGTCTGTGTCAATATTTTTTAAGTCGGTGTACACGATTTCTCGAAAAGTTATAAAGCGATTTTGTTCAAATTTGACACACATCTTTATAATAACATTATCTAGTCATTGAACGAAGGGATTTTTTTTTTATTACCAATGCATGACCAAAATTTGATCAAAAAATGTGTTTTTAACTTCCTCCAATAACGAGATTTATCCATGTACTAACGAAATATTTTAGGTTTTTTGATTTTAGATTAAGCAATAATGAGTTATGCTGTCCACGGTGAGAGCATTTTCTTTTGAGACGTCAAATTTTTAATAAAAATCGCACAAAATACTGTTTAAATAGGTATATTGGATATGGTAGACTGTTTGAATAATATATATGAGATGAAAATTAATTTTTTTAACCTCTAAAACCCACCTTAAACCCTTAAACATAAAAATAATAATAGCCATCTCCCAAGATAAAGAAAACTTTTAAACTGGAAAAGCTTCATCCTAAACAGGATCCTAATTTTTAAAGTGTAGAGAACACAAAATTCCCTCGAGTCATGGCATTGAAGTCTTAAAATTGTTGTTGGAAGAAAGAACTGTGATCTTTATAGAATGAGAATAAGGAAATGATTGTAATAAAAAGCAACCTGTAAAAGTTACAATCGGGAATGGTCGTAACCACAAAGAGACCAAATTTGAATGATCAACGAAATATAAAAAAATTGATAAAATTTGTAGTAAAGTAAATGAACTGGATTATTTACGACCCATTTTCCATAATATTCCATTTGCTACTTAAATTTGTTAATTTTTCTTTATTTGTAAATTATTGTATATTGAAATCAGTTATTTTTTCTATGTATTTTGGTTGTATGCATATGTATACTTACATGTACATATGTATGTCCATCATTTTTACCAAGCAAGAAATCCCCGTGACTTGGTGATTTTTTTTTTTTTTTTTTGGGGATTTTAAGGTCAACCCCACATCTCAACGGAATGGCTTGTGACCTTAACAATTAACCATTTTTCAGATATTTGTCATGTGCCAAATTCAAAAAAAAAATACCAAAAAAAATTTCGACTCTTTATCCACTTTAAATCAACACTTACAGGAATATATGCTCCATCAGAACTTTCAATGGTCCATCAGATCATGAAGTGGAAGGTCCAGAGTATGAATGTTTCCTTAGGTTGAACCGTTTAGAGAGAGGAGATAGATGATAAATTTTTAAGGCGGACCATGAGAAATGTACGTTGGATTCCACAGTGCTAGTAGAGGTTTCAGGTCCCCTCCAATAAAGTGACAATAAATATTTGTCTATCTCAACTCCATGGTTCACAAGGAAATATACTTTTTGTAACGCAGACCAAAACAAAAAAAGGAAAGAACAAGTTTTTGAGTTCTTCCCTGATCTTATGCTTAAATTCCGTTGTTTTTTCTAGTGATTCTACCAATTATTGGATCCATGGCAGAGATCAAATGCAAAGAGAATGGGGTCCTTTACTTGCGTCAATCGAATAAGAAGAATAAGTAACTCTACCTTTTTTAGCTTACAGTTCGGCTTTACAAAATCATTTTTAGTTTAGGTTATGTTACTTTATTAGAAAGATATAACAGTTTGCAGTTAATTTTAAAAGATTTTCCTAATATTTCTTAGTTCTTGTTTTTAGCCTTAAATGAAACTCAGAATTTTGAATTTTTTCGCTAATTCCACTCATCTTCCCGACCTCGATTCCCTTTACACACTGCAGCCACAGCTTGGGCCACTACTGCCTTGCTCCGCTGCTATAGATTTGATCATGCGACACATGAGCTCGCGACAAGTGCTCTCGCGACTTTTTCCCACCGCCACAACCTCTGCGTGATTGGCATACTCCTTCTTCTCATAATCCAGCGCTGCTTTGTTGGTAATCAAACTGAATGCGAACACCTTAAGACCACAGTGCTGAGCGGTAACCACTTCGTGAGCGGTTGACATACCCACCGCATCTACGCCCACAGTATGCAGCATTTTACACTCAGCGATCGACTCATAATTCGGGCCGCCGAGGAAACAATATGTACCCACCTTAACAACATCATTTATGCCCATCTCTTTGGCTATGCCCAAAGCGCGTGTTATTAATGCTGGATCGTAAGCATCGGTCATGGATGGGAAACGTGGTCCAAAACGCTCGTCGTTCGGTCCACGTAGCGGTGAATTGCCAGAGAATCCCACAAAGTTGATATGATCGCGTATGAGCATAATGTCGCCAACTTTATAGCCGGGATTTATGCCACCCGCTGCATTGGTGATCATCAGGTACTCAATACCCATTAACTTCATCACGCGCACCGGCAGAGCACATTTTATCAACGGATAACCCTCATAGTAGTGAAAACGCCCTTGCATAGCCAACACCGGCAAACCCTCCAGCATGCCGATTACCAGGCGTCCAGCATGGCCAACCACTGTCGAGACAGGGAAGCCGGGTATGTCTTGATATTCGATGTTTTGTGCATTCGTAATGGCTTCGGTTAGTGAGCCCAGTCCCGAGCCACATATAATACCAATGACCGGTTTGACTTGTATCCGTGACAGAATGTTGTCAGCGATCGCTTTAACCGCTTCATAGGGGATACTAAGAGAGAAGGTATTTTGTGAAAAATCGCATTTTCTTATTTTAGTGTTTCTTACTGTTTTTCTTCACATTTGCTTGACGGACACTTTTCAGCCATTACGATAGCGAAGCAAGGATGTGGAAGTGCGAAAAATTTAATATAATTTTTTCGAACAAAAATTTAGAAAATTTCAACTGAAATGATTTCAATTGAGTTTACGAAAGTTGAAGTCAAATATTGATCTAAAATGCTTGGGAATTTGTTGTTGCCAGTTCAACAGCAAGTGGGAATTACGAAAAAGATTTAAATCATCTTCAATAATGAATTTTGAAGATCATTTAAATCGTTTAAGAGTTTTATTTTTGAAACGCTTTCACAAAATTTTCGAAAATATTTAATTTATGTAAATGTAGAAATTAAATTTTTCGATATCTCCCTTCATTTTTGTGATATTGTCTATGGAACAATATTTACAAAAAACATTATTTATTTTATTGATATTTTAGATTTAAAGAATAAGAATTTTTCAAAATCTTGCTAGTGATATGGGCATTAAAATAAAGTAATTTTTATGGAAATCTTTTTTATTTTTATGGAAAAAACCACAACGAAAGGTGAAAGGTGTTGAATTAAAAACAACCGGCAACCATAGAGCGTATTAAATACATAAATTATTATTTTTTAAATCAATTTTTATTTATCTCGATAGTCGCCATACATATAACAGATAGACGTTTGTGTGAGATTGAAAGGAAATTAAAAAATATTGTACTAAAATTCAATCTAATTGCTGCATACCTTTAGGCTGTCGAAAAATCTCCAGATAACACACTGTTATAAGTTCTCTGATTTACTTTGAAATATGAACTATTCGAAAATGAAGAAATTCGATTTAAAAGAAGTAAAATTCAACAGAGTTAAAAAAAATCACAAAAATAATTTTTTATATAAAGGAAATAATGAAAACAATTTAAATAGTGCTAAATACGCTTTTAATTTTTTTTTAATAATAATAAATAAATTCTTTGTCTGTTTCAGTAGGAATATGGTATAATACAAATAGGAATTAAATTGACGAATATACCGTTAAAAAAGAGCACCCAGCAAACTCTTCATTTTGCGACTTTTTTACATTTTTTTTTTTTTTTTTTTTTTGAATAGCGTTCCTATTTGTAAATCTAATTGGTCATGGGATTGTGGTATGTTTGAACCACCAGGAGGCTGGATGTAGAATGCTCAGCTCGCTCACTTTCAAAAACTAAGAGCAAAAAAAAACTTCATCTTCGTCCTTGTCGGATGACGTTTATTCAACCACTGCATAGGCTCTTTGCTTAAATCTACATAGATACAAATATATGTATACAAATATGTATAATTGGTGCTTTAGAATCTTGAAATATTAGGCCGAGCTACTCATCCAAGATGCGTGCCAACAAATGGAGGAACCTACAGTTTACACTACGCCGCCTCCGAAATGCTGATGGCTTTTTCTGTTTAGCTTTTATTTCATTACAGAAATACACTCGGAGTGCTTGATATTCCCTGCCGAGGGGGATTTTCGAAAATTTTAGATGTTAGTCGGAGCAGAACAGAAACTCTGACCTTCCGAATGATAGTACGCGCTGTTTACCATTAGGATACTACGTCCAGCTCAAATAAAAATGGAAGTTCTTTACGAAATAAGAATCTTAAATTAAATGCAAATAAAATATTTCCGTCCATTAAATTTATTCAAATGGAAAAAAATTCTAAGAATCTTTTTTCAAAGTTTTTAATGATCGGATACTGCAAATTTAGGACTGTACAATTTTTGTTTAATTGAAAACAGACCATATTTTAATATTAAAATGTAAATTTCTTATACCCGCCTGGGCGATAAAAGTTATAGCCTCTTCCGACGCCAACACTTATCCTCATCAGACTTTTCAGACTTTCCAAACTACAGAGATGGAATTGGATGCAAATTGTGCATTTCAGTTTTGTATTTTATTGCTGATTTTCATTTTTCCAGCCGGTCTACACTAATTTCTCAATAAGATTAAATTTAAACGTCGTTTAGTAAGTTAATAAGTCAATAAGTTCAGAAACCACTAATGGTATATTAACTTTGGTCCAAAGTATGTAAGTATCAGAAGAAGAAGAGATACATTTGTACATATATATTACAGTTCTAGCTACCCGGGTATTGAGCAGTGCGAGCAGTTCGATGCTCGTTCGATAGTCGCTCATTGCTCACCTGCTCAGCAGAACAAAAAAATTTCAATTTTGTTTGTCAAACTTTCTTTGGCTACCAATGATTTTACACTTTGCTTAAATAAATTTCAAATTATTAAAAAATTAGCTGAGAAAAAAGTCAAAGCGTTTGTCAAATTACTCGTGCTCGGCTCGAAAATTTTCGAGTAATTAGCAATGAGCAGTTGAGCGAGTGCTCGTTGCTCAAATGCTCGCACAGCTCGAAAATGTTTGAGCAAAATCTGGAGCCCTATAACATACGCCATTTCATTTAAATAACAAAAGATTTTCCATTTTTAAATACATTTTTATTTTTCGTGAAGAAATGAACTCACAGCTGTGAAGTATAGGGTTTTCCAATAAGTGTGATGTGATTTCTTTAAAAGAAACCCCACTAATTGTTAAGGAAATTCAAATGTTTTTTAATTTAATGTGAAGTACAATCGATACCATTAAGTTCTGAATATAACGTCATTTAAATGGCATCCACGACTGCTTTCGCAGGAACGAATTCGATGAACCCAATTTTTGAGCACTTTTTGCACTAAATCAAGTCGTATGTCATGAGCAGCACGTTCAATACTGTCTTTTAAAGCTTGAGGAGAGTCTGGCTTATTGCTAAAGACCAATGTCTTCAAATAACCCCACAAGAGGAAGTCTAATGTTGTTAAATCATTACTTCTTGGAGGCCATTCAATGTCTCAATTTCTTGAAATAATCGAATCTCCAAAACTTTCTCGCAATAATTCGGTTGTTCCACGTGCTGTGTGACACGTAATCTCGTCTTTTTGGGAACCAGATGTTGTTAGGATCAACTTCTTCCAATTGTGGCCATAAAAAGTTGATTATCATCGATCTATACCGCTCTCCATCAACAGTAACGGTGCTATCAGCTGCAATTCGGCAGAAGTACGGACCGATGATTCCACCAGACCCAAAAATCACACCAAACTGTCAATTTAGGTGAATATAATGGTTGTTCATGAATAGTTTGTGGATTTTCTTCGCACCAGCATCGACAGTTTTATTTATTTACCGCACCGCTCAGATGAAGAAAGTGAGCCTCATCGGAGAAGATGATTTTCTTAAAAAAATCATTATCGTTTTCAAGTTGTTTCAAGGCAAAACCAGCAAATTCACGACGTTTATCGTCGTCCATGGATGAAATTGTAAACAATATTGAATACAATGGAAAAAAATGAAAGATCCATATTAAAAAGGTTCAAAACGACACTTAGAAAACATATCATCCCTATTGGAAAACCCTTTATATTGTAGAAAATTTACTAGGTTATAACCTTACTTTTGAAAAAATAAAAATCCAACAAAATAATAAAATAAATCCAATAACAAGAAGTAAAATAATCGGTAAATTTATTGAATGTTGAGTGTTAAATATTTTATTTTATCAATATGCATATAGCATTAGCATCATATTGTATTTATATACTAATATTACATACATACATACAATTCTATAAATGCATTCGGTTAGAAAAGTGTAGTAAATTCTACAATAACTATATTTAACTATTTAAATATATTAATAATAAATAAATACATCTATAAGTATGTATTATAAGGAAGACGACATACTATTAAAATTTTTTTCTAACAATTCACTGGCTTGTGGTGGCTTCCATTACTTAAAATATTTACCAGAAAGCCACAAAGTAGCAAGAAGTTAGTGATTTGTGATTGAGCTTACTACGTCCGTGTGAAGTGCACTTGCATCTGCTTTCGTATTTATTTTACTCGGTAGACTACTTAACTCGCTAAATAACCATTAT
This sequence comes from Neoceratitis asiatica, assembly GCA_030068015.2. Taxonomy (NCBI): domain Eukaryota; kingdom Metazoa; phylum Arthropoda; class Insecta; order Diptera; family Tephritidae; genus Neoceratitis; species Neoceratitis asiatica. The sequence continues at coordinate 90,629,658 of CM061526.1, forward strand.
AACACTAACACTATTTTTTGGTTCCATTCTCCATTTTGTTCCACTTCATTTCTTGTCATTTTTCTGCTGAATATCCTGTGCGATATCGCGTATCATTCGACACATTAGCTCAGCACAAATTGATTGACGTGACTTGCCCACCATTACCACTTCCTCGTGATTCGCATCCTCCTCACTGCTATCATAGTCTGTCGCACATTTATTTGTGATCAAACTGAAGGCGAATACCGTGAGATCGCAATGTCTGCCTGTGATCACTTCATGCACCGTTGACATGCCCACCGCATCAACGCCCATAATTCGCAACATTTTCAATTCGGCCACAGTCTCATAATTCGGCCCACCCAGACATGTGTAGACACCTTCGTGTACATCATTCTCAATACCCATCTCACGTACCACCTTGCGCGCCTTACGTACCAATTGACGATCGTAGGCGTTAGTCATGGGCGGGAAACGTGGACCGAAGCGTGGATCGTTAGGACCCTGCAGTGGTGAATTGCCAGCAAAGCCCATAATATTTATGTGGTCGCGTACAATCATAATGTCGCCAACTTTATATTTCGGATTGAGACCACCTGCTGCATTGGTGGCGAATAAATATTTTATACCGACCAGCTTCAGGACACGCACAGGCATCGAACATTTCGCCAATGGATAGCCCTCATAATAGTGGAAACGTCCTTGCATAGCGACAACAGGCAAACCCTCCAAATAGCCGAAAATCATACGTCCAACATGACCCTCCACAGTGGAGACGGGGAAGTTTGGTATATTCTTATATTCGAACGCTTCTGTGTCGGTAATGTGATCGGCTAGTGAATTCAAGCCCGAACCGCAAATAATACCGATTACCGGGCGTATGCTGGTTCGTTCCAAGAAGAAATCGGCGATCTCCTTGATCAGCTCATATGAATAACTGAAAGAGAGGAGCAAAAAGAAAAGGGATACATTAATTTGATATCTTCGGAATTCTTAATTATTAGTAATATTGTTATTTATAATTTTTCTTAAATTATATATTTGTGTGTATTTGTTATTGTGTGTATTTGTATTATTATATTTGTGAAAGAAAAAAAAACACCTTAGTGCTGTGCATGAGACTGTGTTTTGATGATGGTACAACATTTTTCAAAATACAATGCTGATTCTTGTCAAAAATATTATATTTTGTTAAAAATGAGTGTCTTCAACACAAAAAAATACAAATAAAGAAAATTACACAAAACAAAGAAATGCTTTTCCCATCTGCATGGCATACTGACTGAATTTGGAGTAAAACAAAACACTTAAATTTACGTGAAAATAGACCCACAAAAAATTCAAAATTTGCCCAAAAAATAAAAACAAAAAACTTCCATGTGTATTTTACAAAACATCTTATGTCAAACAAGCTATTCTTCTTCTATCTTATCGTTTTAATTAATTTGCCTTTTCATTCTGTGGCATTGCTTTGTAAGTTGCGAAAAAGTTAACTGAAATATTTTCGGGTTTCGGTATCCCGAATAGTTTCTTGACTACATATTAGAGCTCCAGATACCCGGGTATCGAGCATTGCGAGCAACTCGATGCTCGCTCTATATTCGCTCATTGCTCAACAGCTCAGCAGAACAAAAAAAAAATTAACTTTGTTTGTCACTTCTTCTTTGGCGTTTCAATGATATTTACACTTTGCATAAATAAATTTAAAATTATTAAATAAAAAAAAGTTTTCAGAAAAAAGGCAAAATGTTTGTCAAAATACATGAAATGCTCGTGCTCCGCTCGAAAATTTTTCGAGTAATGAGCAATGAGCAGTTGTGCGAGTGCTCGTTGCTTAAATGCTCGCACAGCTCGAAAATGATTGAACAAAATCAGGAGCTTTACTACATATTCAACATTGGAATAAATAAATTGGTTTTGAAAATGTTTTAAATTTCCCACGCGTTATAAGAAAAATAAAAAAATATCAACATTAGTAGTTCATAAGGTATTTTTTTTATATTTTAGTATAATGACAGGCAACAACTTTGGGGAAACACGAATTTTAAATATAAAAATCCTTCAGCTTTATGAGATTTAGTTTTAAAGCGAAAAGTGGTATAAATGGCTTTTTAAAGCACTTAAATAGCCGATTTTGGTCTGTTGAATCTTTCAAAATTATGCGTTCAAAAATATAATCAAGATTTAATTTTTCAACTTTCGAAAGGCGTTAATTTCTCAGTGAAACTGAACTTTTAAATTTGGGATTACAAAGATATGTCACATTAAAAACTTTCGTAATTTCGGAAATCTAACTAAAATGAGTTAATTTAAATGATTTAAGTACATTCATTAAGTTTTCTGATGTAAACAACCCATAGATCATCGCTTATTAAAAACTATCAGAAATGGTAAGCCCCCAACTGACTAAAAAATCAAGTATGTATGACCGTATATATATATGTATATATATATATATATTTTTTTTTTTTTGATATACGCATACTACCTTTGAGCAGAGAAATAATTATTTTATGCTTTGTTGATGAAGACCTATTAATAATTTTTTTTTTATTATTAACTACATACTTATCACGACTCGTGACATTGAAAATCATAGAAAGCGAAAGTATGATAAGATAGGAGTGAGAAAATACCGCCAAAGTAACCAAACTGTTGTAAAGGGTTTTCCAATAGGGATGATATGATTTCTAAGTGTCGTTTTGGCCATTTTTAATATGTCATGATCTGTCATTTTTTTCATTGTATTCAGTAATGCTTACAATTTCATCCACGGACTACCATAAACGTGGTGAATTTGCTGATTTTGCCTTGGAACAACTTGAAAACGATAACGATTTTTTTTTAAGAAAATCATCTTCTCCGATGAGGCTCATCTCATCTGAGTGATGAAACTGTCGATTCTGGTGCAAAGAAAATCCACAACCTATTCATGAACAACCATTATATTCACCTAAATTGACATTTTGGTGTGATTTTTGGTCTGGTGGAATCATAGGTCCGCACTTCTTTCGGAATGAAGCTGATAGCACCGTTAATGTCAACGGAGAGCGGTATAGATCAATGATAACAAACTTTTCATGACCACAATTGAAAGAAGTTGATCTTAGCAACATCTAGTTCCAACAAGACGGGGCTGCGTGTCACACAGCACGTGGAACAACCGAATTATTGCGAGAAAGGTTTGGAGATTTGAGTATTTCAAGAAATTGTGACATTGAATGACCTCCAAGAAGTTGTGATTCAACACCATTAGACTACTTCTTGTGGGGTTATTTGAAGTCATTGGTCTTTAGCAATAAACCAGACTCTCTTCAAGCTTTAAAAGACAGTATTGAACGTGCTGCTCATCACATACGACGTGGAGACCATTTGAATGATGTTATATTCAGAACTTAATGGTATCGATTGTACTCCACATTAAATAAAAAACATTTGAATTTCCTTAACAATTAGTGTTTTTTGTTCTTAAAAGAAATCATATCACTCTTATTGGAAAACCCTATATTTCAAGAAAATGGTGTTTGGCAGGGTGATAACTGTCATTGAATTGAAAAAAGGTTAATAAGCACGGAATGCTGGCAGGATCTAAAAGATCAGCAATGATTTTTAAGTAATTGATCATCACTCACGGAAATATTTATGATCAGCTTCCTTTAAGGTCGTATGCTCTACTAATTGGTCTCAAATTGTCCTTTATGGGGTATATTGATATTTTTTTTAAATTTTTATTATTATTTATGCAAATTATGTCTAAACCTCATCATAAATTTCTAGAAATTAAGCACTTAATTGGATGATTTAAAAATATATAATTAAAAAAATAATAATTATGTAAAATGCGTGCAAAGATTTGAACTGATAAAGTGTTTGTGAATTGAAACTGAGACTAAACAAGACAAACTAAAATAGTCAAAATGAGATTATAAAAACATTTGTGGGTTTGATTATGATCACGCATGTTGAATACATTATAAAAAATGAAAGAACTGAAATTGAATAAACAAAAAGTGAAAAATACTTTGGGATTATGAAAATTTTCAAAAAAAAAAAAAAAAAAAAATGAAAGAAATAAAAATATGGTACAACACAGATATTGAATAGAAATACTAGTAAGGACTGTACTACAAAGAATTAGCACCAAATAATAAAAGACAAAAGAACGAAACTAAACAAAAATCGAAATGAAAAGTTTTACAAATTACAAAAATAGAAATAATAAAATTACTTCTACAAAGATTTGACGCCTAATAAATAATAAACAAACAAAAATTCAATTCTACTTATGAAAACTTATTTTTTCGAGTAGAAGAAGGACAGAACACATTTCGAATTAAAATGGTATTGAAGTTTGTCTAACTAAATATAATTTTAAATAAACTTTTTGAGATTTCTACTTTACATAAATAAATGCCAAACATACATGTATTGCTGTAAATTTTGAATGCACAAAAAACAAAGAGTATTTTTCTTGGACAAAAGTTGCATTAAAACAAAGGACAAAATATGGAATTTTAAAAATTTGGAAAATTTAAACTACAAACTTTTCTTCATTTATAACCATCTTCATCCGATTTTCGACCTCGACTTCATCCGCGTAAATTTGTTGATTGTTGTTATTGTTGGTATTCGACGTTGAGCTGGCGGAACCACTGGAATTACAATAAAAGAAAGTTTTTTAACAAAAGCATATTTTTTTTTATAGAATCCTTGAGACGTATTAAGTGTGTAGGGTTTGTGCAGCGAATTTCGACTACAGCGTGTGTGCGTGCGTGCGTGCGTGTAAGCGTGTGTGACCGCTGTTGTTGTGTAATAAGCTTTTAGCTACGGTTTGAACCTTGAACCTGGTTTTAATGTTCTTCTGTGTGTTTCTAAGTGAAGATAGTGTGTTTTTTTTCACGTTTTATGTGCTTTTCTTCAAATATATATGTATGCAACATAAATGTATGTATATATAAAAATCATATTTGCTTGTATACAAAATTCAAAACATTAATGACGCGCTTTGTTAAGTAGATCTCGGTTTGCGATCGTAAATAATAAAGTTTTGTAATCACAAATAAAAATAATTTTGTTTTTTTTTAGTTCGCTATGAAATAATATCAATTGTAGCCCACCCAATGATTATCAGTAATTATATGTTTAGCTTGCTGGGGCTTAGCAACATTCGTACGAAATTCAATTTTTTTTTTCAATTATTTGACTGACAACATTGTCAATATTGAGGTTCAATTTGTTTTATTGATTTGTATGTATGTTTATTCATGTATGTATCTTTACATTTAACGAGCTTCTTGTTGTGCTTGAGCGTAGAGTCAATCTCTACACAGTTTTTGGTAAAAATATGAGAGTGCTTCCACTTTCGTATATAATATTTAAATGCATAAAGAAATGCAAAATAACTGTCTCTTATTTTTCATCTTTTTTTTTTTTTTTTTGATATACGTACCTCCCTAACCTCAAAAATGCCTTTAAAGAACGTCATCAAAGGAGTTGCGATGTATATATGTATGCATTTATTATTTTCAAATTTTTACCAAATACTTAAATGTTTATAATCTTTGTTATTCGATATTGAAACAAGTATCTGGGGGGTTTTCACTCACTTTGATACTCTTATTCCGGGCAATAATAAGCTGATTTTCTTTGAAAGCTGATATTTCACGCAATTTTTTTTCATGAAGACAGTTGTGTAAATCGTCCTTCATGTGAAAAGTTATTTTGTTTTAAAAATGAGTAAAATTTTCGAAGAAATATGTCATTAATGCTTTTTTTTACTAGAGCTCCAGATTCTGCTCAAAAATTTTCAAGCAGTGCGAGCATTTGAGCAAAGGGCACCCGCTCTCCTGCTCATTGCTCATTACTCGAAAGTTTTCGAGCCGAGCACGAGTTTTTGAGTATTTTGACAAAAACTTCGACTTTTTTTCACAACTTTTTTTTAAATTTCAAATTCATTTAAACAAAGTGAAAAATCATTGAAACGCCAAAGAAATGTTGACAAACAAAGTTAAATTTTTTTCTACTGATACCGTTGTATTTGGAGCTCAATTTTTTGCTATAAAAATTGACGGAGTTTGGTAGGGTAATTTTAGTACATCCATCACGCTGACCAGTTTCTTCGTCAATAAACGACAGAAGTTCTACACTGTGAGGTCTTAGATAATAATGTTCAATATGCACTTGATGTAAATAAAATCTAAATTAAAATAAACCGCGAGATGCAATATTATCCTAAATGTTGGCCAAATAGTACAAACCAACTCTCCAAAAAATTCCTTCCATTAACCTTGACCCGAAAAAAAACCTTCAAAATTTCATTAAGGATTTCTTATTTTTATATTTTTATATTTATTTGTTGAAATTCCATAAAAAAAACCTAGAAGTGAAAATCGAAAAAATTTGTTTTCTTCATCTTGCGCACCCTACCCTATCCCAGGTGTTAATTTTAAGTTTCTAAACCGATGATTAAAGAATCAATTTGAAAAATATGTACGTGATTAATAATTTAAATAATAAAATAATAATTTTTTATTGAATTGATCATTCCAAAACATTTTCTATATATTATTTTGCACAAAAGTTTTATTTCTTTTAACCGTAAATCAATTGAGGACTGCCCTAATATCGAGAAATGCATATATGCAAGCATTACAATTTAAATATGTATGTAACTAGCTAGTAGCTGCGTCGCGTACTTATGCAACATAAATACATTTTATTATCAAATTATAGATCGTTATTCAGATGTTGTACTAAGGTCAGGCTTGATTTGTTTTGAAATTTTTTTGCACGAGTACGCAAACGGAAAAACAAGTTCATGTGTTCATCTACATATGTAATTTTATTTGTAATTATAGCGACGTTTAATGAATTTTAATCATTTAAATCGTACATTTAACTAAAAAAAACGGACCACCTGCTGTTCTAGCCTTAACCTAGGTGTTCCCAATATAATTAATCAATTTCATTATTTAATTTTTAATTTTTAATTATTTATTTAGTTATTTTTTAAATCAATAATTTTGTATTTTCTTTTCGGAGGATAACAACAAATAAATATTTATCATCCAATTTTTAGGAATTTTGGAATTTTTTTGAACTATTTCAGCTCTAGAAATTTCCTGTTGTTAAATTTCCAGTTGGGTCTGCATTAAGGAACTATATTTGCCGCCTGTTGAGGAAGCAAATAAATATGCAATAATTTTAATTGTTATTGTTAATTAGTAATTATTTCAATAAATTCCGTTTAAAATTATTATTAATACAACTTTTGATTGATAGCAGTATGCAAAAGTTTTCATTTCTGAGCTGATAAACCTAATTCAGACTGAAATTGTTTTTGATGTTGTAAGCATACATATATACTCGTAGATTCATTGGTAGTAGTAGGTTCCGTAATGCTTCAAAAGTAAATTATTCAAAAGAATTATTGTTTTTGTTCAAGGAGTAGATAAAGCCACTTGCTCTGCGCTTAGAATCCCACAAGTACTGTTTCAGAATGCATTTAAAACGCTTAAATGAATGTATTCAACAAATTTTCTACTCAAAATCTGCTAGTAATTGTAGGTAAACAAATTTGTATAAAGTAATTTTTATTAAATAAATATTTATAAACAAAGCTTAACTAAAAAAACTTGCCTCGGTGCTCGCAAACTCACATATGTTATATGCCCAATTTCTTAGATACATATACATATGCAAATGTATAAATGTAAATGTATCTGTCAAGTGTCTCTCGACATGTCAAGGTACTTTAAAACAAGAAACGCATTAACCAAGTGCCAGCAATCAAATTCAATTAATGTAAAATACCGACAACTATATACGTGCGTTAATATATTTATATTTATTTTATTATTTGCCTCAATTGTTCTCTAGTCAACACTCTTACTGCGTATTTGCGAAAATTAAAATAAATTGCTTATTTACTGAACAATAAAGGAAAGAATAGTCCAAAATATGGTACAAAATGAACTCAACACCTTTTTAGTGATGTGACAGGGACATACAGTACAGTTAGAATTAAGAAATGAAAAAAAAAATTATATTTTTAAATTTTATTATGATTGGTTAAATTCGAAAAAACTTGACGTGTATAAATTTTGAAGAGCCTAGCGACAAAAGAATTCATATACCAGAAGAAAAAGAATTACTTCTTGTCATTGGTGTAGGCATCGTTTACGCGCCAGCCAATATTATATATATGAAATAATTCCAAGATGATAAAACTTGAGTTAAAATTTCCGTAATTTCAATTTTGAAGCATGTTGGGATTCTAATTCAGTTTTGAAACATACTTTTCTGAGTTTATCTTGAAATTTTCTGTAGACTTATGAGTAAAAACCAATTTTTTTGTACAAATTTTGCTTAAATTGTTTTTATAGGAGTTTTTTTAAATGTTATTTGTTGTTTTCAATAATACAATACTCGAAAAAGTTCGTATTTGGTTAATTCTTGGTTGAAATCATAAGGTGCAAAAGATTTTTGTACTTATATATAATCACTTTTTTTCAATATAGCGCAACATTCTTAAAAATCCAAATTACGACAATTCTGAACCTAATCTGGATTTTTGGAAGAATCTTTTATTCCAGTTTATACAGTTCTTACCTGGGTATCTAGAAGCTACTATTATTGCCGAGAACATATCCTAAATATAGATCAATCAAAAGGTTCTGAAGAAAAATTTTACTTTGAGCACTCACACTTGCAGTATCGAAGTAGCTTATTGCTACAAAAAAAAAAGAAAGGAGAAGATAAGCCTGATATCTTTCTGAGACCAATTCACTATACTTATCGTCCTATGGCCTTGAATTTAAAACTAAAAATTTTTAAGATGCTTTTTTCAAGTCACCTCTCAATAACCTTAATTTGTTTTTCGAGCTGATCAGACCATTTTTTTTTTTGTTTTTTTGGGAAAAGTGAAAAAATTACAACAACAGCCTGAATGGTAGAAGTTATAGCTATTTCGGAAACCACCACGTTTCCTCACCAGACATCCTTCCAGACACCCATGTTTGAATTGGATTCGAACTTGAGATGTCCACAGCACGAACCAATAGTTAAACCAATAGGCTGCGTGTGTGCCGGGTTAACTCATTGTTGTTTTTCACTTTTTCCCTCTTCCTACATATTCACGATCAAGTGCTCAGAATTTCTGTAGCTTCAAACTTGTCGTAATGTAGTTGTTTGTCTTTGTGAAAATCTACTGACAAATATTCTGAGGCAACGCTTTTTTTATTGTTAGAGAAAATTTAATTCGTTCGACAGGATCTTCTGTAACACCTAGATGCTTTTTCAGGTCACAGTTTAATAACATCAATTAGTTTATCGGGCAGATCAGACCATTTTTTTTTTTTTTTTTTTTTTGGAAAAGTGTAAAATTTTTGAACTTTTTTGTGACAAATAATAAATTTAATTTTATATATGTACTTTAAAACATTGAAAGTAAATGAAAGCTCATGCATACATAAATATCTATAAGATATTAGTTAAAATCTATTTTTGAGTTTATATAAGAGTATAAATATTTGGCACTTTGTAATTGCTGAAACGAATTGGCCGTTTTGTGGTTTTGCGGCTTGATACTTTTACTAAAAAATGGAGGGACCTAACAGTTTCTTCTTAACCGTCTCCGAACGGTCGATGGATTTTTATAAGGAGCTTTTGTCTCATGTCACAAATAGAATCGGAGGGCTTGAGACTTAGAAAAATAAATTTTCTATAATTTTTGATGTTACTCGAAGCTGGACTTGAACCCTGGCCTTCCAAATTGTAGCACGCAATGCTAATCACTCGCCTATAGCAGCCGCCGAGTTTTTCGAGTTTACGATGGGCATAAAATTTAGAAAAAAATACTTTCGCTTTTGTCAGCTTATCACAATCAAACAGGCAGTTGTTGGAATTTGTCTTTTTGCTTTTTGTATGTCGTAAATACCCACACATGAAACTTTAGTATAGATAAAGTACTCACACATGCATACATTAGTGCGTACAATCCTCAACAGAAATTTATAAAAATACCATAAAATAGCGAAAAATATTAAATTGTAAAATTTTGATGCTCTAAAATCGATAAGATTTTCAAAAAAGAAATTCAAAAAAATATGTGGGTAAAGTACACAGTAATTTTACGAAGTTTGTTAAAAAAAATACATTTCAAAAATAAAAACAATAAGAAAGGCGTGATTGAATGAAATAACTAATTATTGAGCAGGTCCAACAATAAATTTAATTAAATTTCCCAAACCAAACGGGAATTTCAAGTTTCCAACGGAGAACTAGTATGTGCTAGCGACTGAGTATTCATTTGCACATATCGATAAATGTAAATATATTTGTATATGAGCTTGCGGCTTTATCAGCCACTATCATACATACATACATACATGCATACATACAGCGCACACACCCACTTTTTCCAGCCAATAACACACATACTGCAGCGATTTCAATGTAACATCACGTTTATTTGCGTGTGTGTGTGTGCGTGTGTCACAAACAAAACTGGCCGTTAACAAGCAGCTGTTATGTGGCAACATAACGTGCGAAATGTGGTCGAAATGAAAAATTTCAATAGAATTTATGGCAGCAGGTGTGCGTACACTTACGCAGTTATTGTTATTGTTGTTGTTTTTTATCCTACATACATACATATATAAGTATTGCAAGAAAGCCGTAGAACAGGTTTGCGAGCAGTTGAAAATGTACAAAAAAAATTGGAAAAAATTATATAATAAAGTTGTTGTTGTTGTTGTTGTTTTATAGCGGATATGCAAGTAAAATTTTAAATAAATTATTTAATTTTACATTTTTAATAAATTAATAAATTAATTTTATAATTATTTGTATGCGCCTGTCTGCCTGCCTGTCAGTTTCTTCACTTTTGTTTCAGTGTCTTCTTCTTGATCTCTTACTACTTCATCCTCATCTTCTACTTTTGCCACTTGTTGTCTCGTCACATCAATTGACAACACTTAACTTTAGCGCAATTTGTTGCATGTGGAGGCACTAACAAATACATATATGTACATTTTTACACATATATATGGGTAAACGAGTATATACTCGTTTTATTTTTTCTTGTTTGGGTTAATATAAATCAGTTATACTAATAGCAAATGCTCATATATACAAACATACATATGTTTTTATTTGCATATACACGTATATGTGATAGGTATCTGTGTAATTTTGTCATAAAATATCAACTCCAAATATCGTATTTGGAGATTTTAACTACTTTGTGTAAAATCTGTCGTGTTGCAGTTTAAGAAAATATTTTTATTCTAACAAAAAATTGCTGAATCAAGCAAATTTTTAAAAGTATTTTCTTTGAAAATGTTGCTTTTTTGGTGTTGTTTTGTACTTAAGATATTTTGTACAACAGCATATTTTCAGCAAATATATAATTTAAATTTTAGCCTAAGCCTTTATGTCCATTTAAGTTATTGAAATCTGAAAAACTATTTTAAACGGAAAAGCTTAACTAAACCCAAGATTTTCGATTATATTAATTTTGATGGAAGTTTTCTAATGAATATCGAGCTTATGCTGACATAAGATTTTATAGCAAGAATTTCTTAATAACCGATTGGACGTATCAAAGAAATGGGTGCACTTAATTCTTATGCCGTAGGAGATCTACTCAAAAAGTATGGAAGTGGAAAATTGGACCGCGTTCACTTTTTCTACAAAACGTAGAATTTGAAAACGGATTGGATTAAAATGCGCATGACAAGATGACGAACCATAATATGGTTTTAACTGATTTTTGACATAACTCCACTTAAGTTGTTTTATTATATTGTCACAGATATGTTAAATTTGGGCATACACGTACACATGCAAACGAATATTTTGTGTTTGTTGTTTCTTGCCTTTTATGTTACGTCTAGCACTTGCTTATCACTTTGCTTTATATTTTATTGTTCCAATTTTTTTTTTCTTATTAAATTATTTTATTGTTTGTTTGCTGTTTGTCTTGAAAAGTACATATACAATATAGTGAATATACAAAGTCAGTTTTAATTGGTTTTGCGTCAACCAAAGTTCAAAAGACGTTCATATAAAAACAAGTTTTTTTTTCGGCATTTTTATTAGTTTAGCATAAGAATTTGGATAATTCTTTCTGAGAGGTTTTTAATTAAATATGTTTGAAGGGCAATATATATATATATATATATTTGCAGATATATTTTCGGGGCAAAATATTGAACATTTTACAAATTTAAAGGCCTAACGGATTTCTATGCCAAATATTTCGTTAAAAATTGCCACCAATCCGGAATCGAACTATCTTTGAGTTATAAGTAGTACTTATATTAAAAAAAAATCAGTCTATCGTAAAATATGACAATCTTGATACGTGTACATAAGTAAAAGTAAAAAAATATATATAATTTTAAAAGCGAACAAATTTAGAAATAAATCCACATTAACTTTTGCTTAGAAATATGAAGACAAATAAAATTTCTTTATTTTTAATGAAAAATAAAGCATGAAATACAAAATTACAACAACAATAACAAAATAATAAAATATATTAAATTCAAGACCTAATGGCCTCTGCCTGTTTGTTTTCTGTCATTTCAGTCCTCATATCAACAAAATAATTTTTAAATAAGCCAATCAACAGTTATTCTTTTATTATTAGCACATAGAGTTCAAGGTTAATTGCTTTAAATGTTTTTCACAAATTTTGGGCATTCTTTGTTTTTGTGATTTTAGATTTTCTATATATTTAATTTTATTTTTTTACAAGCTCTTGACATTTTTTCGCCTAATTGATCTGCGACTGCCAACAACAAATAGACATTTTCATAAATAAATAAATAAATAAAACAAATGAACCTCAAATCTGGATTTAAGCGACTGGCACCGGTTCAGTGCTCCGTATAGAGATTGCCGGCATGCGTAAATATACATATGTTTATGTGTGTATATGATTATCTGTTGTTTTATATGTAATTTATTGCATCATACAATTGTGTAAATAATGAATAAATGTGCTTAAAAAATCTTTAAAAAATTATTCCAATAATAAAAAAATCCTCTACTGTAAAACTAGAGCAAAATTAAGATCCATTAAAAAAAAACTGAAAATTAGTACAAAAATGTTCTTTAATTTTCTAGACAAGACTTTAAATAAAGCATTAGTGAATTACGTTATTTAAATGCAAAAAATTACTTTGAAAATTCTTTCAATTCGAAATCTCATAAGTTCTGAATTTTTTTCGTATACTTTTATATTATTATTTTTCAAAAGCGAAAATGCAAAAATGCAACAACAAAAAATTTGGAATTTATCAATACAAATCTTTGACTAATTTTTACTTATGTATGTATGTTTATTTTGAAAGAAATTATCAATGTTCCTCGCTCTCAAATAAATTAGCTATAGGAGAAGAACAGGCAGCCCACAAAATTAAAAGAGGTTGGGTGGGTTTAAAAAAATTGAATTTCTTATTAAATTGTAAAATATGTTTAAAATATTCTTCCAAACCTTCAAATCGATCGGAGTAAAATTCTGCGAGATAGGCTCTTTGGGAGTTCCGCCCATCAGGCCATGTCTGTGTTATTTCAAAACTCAATATTTTTAAGTCGGTGGACACGATTTCTCGAAAAGTTATAAAGCGATTTTTTTCAAATTTGGCACACATCTTTTTAATAACATTACCTAGTCACTGAACGAGGGATTTTTTTTCATACAACTAATTTTTACGGGTCAATGCGTGGCGATCAAAAAATGTGTTTTTTTGTTCAAAAATTAAATTTTTTTTCTTCATTAAATAACGAGATTTATCCATGTACTAATGAAATATTTTTGGTTTTTTGATTTTAGATGAACCAATAATGAGTTATGCTGTCCACGGCGAGAGCATTTTCTTTTGAGACATCAAGGGAGAGGGCTGTGTTTTCGGAATTTTTAAATAAAAATTTCACAAAATACTGTTTAAATATGTATCTTTCTTTGAAAATTCCTTTTTTTAGGTTCTGAAACCCAGCTAACCCCTTAATAATATTTTAACTTAAAATCATTATAAGTAAACAGCTCTAGTTAATGTTGTCGTTTTTCTTTGTGTTGGAATGCAAAATGTGTACAAATTCAAACAAATTCAGTAATGTAGGCCAAACATGACCAAAATGTAAAAAATCCAAGGTAATTTGTAAGCAAATATGTACAAACATACATATAGTATGTGTAGCACATGAGATAGACTTTTCTGCTAACAGAAAGTCTCGAAAAAAATCAGAAATTAAATTATTTCCACAAACTATTTAAATAATTGTTATTCAAAATTATTTCATTTAATTTTTTCATAATATTTTATTATAATAATTCAATGAATACGTCAAACAGTGGTGGAAATTATCAAGCAGCTGTTTTTGTTATCGCAAAAATATTCTATTTTTTTATATGATTTTTGTGTGTGTTTTTGTCTATTCCATCATGTACTCTTTTGTAATAACTTTGTATTATGTAAATAGCCACATACAAGTATATATATATATATATATACATATCAAATATATTTTCTTACTTTGGACATTCTTCAGCAATGTAGTTGTTGCTCCTGCCGTTCGCATCACCATTAGCATTGCCGTTGAGGGCTTTGGTCTTCAGCAGATCGGCACCGTTGATAGTAAAACCCGTCATTTTTGTTGTTGTTTATTTTTTTTTTGTCAATACAAAACTGATTTTATTAATTTACTTTTATAGAAATTATACCAAATATGATAGTTTTTTTTTTGGTTTTTGTATCCGCTTCAAGATTTGCTTTGTGATTTCACTTAATTAGTGAAGCAACAAGTTTTTCATCAATTTTTTTTTTTGCGTTTAAACAACAGCTCAATGAAAATTGTAATAGACGAGCAACAAGTGTCACAAGTTTTTTCTTTTTTGCTTTTCTTAACGTATTTCTAGAAAATTCTTTGGCTACGTCCACAAACAATTTTTTTTATTGTTTGCCGTCTTGTAAAATTTTTTTTTTCTTTCAGTAATTTCTTTCACACCGTATCTGTTTCTGTTTCTGTTTCTATTTTACTCCTATTAGATGTTCACGATTTATTTGAATACCCGCTTGTAGTATATTTTGTCGTTCATCGGCTTACTGCTTGTTGTTAACTGATCGTCGGCGCTGGTCATCGGCGCAATTTATGCTCGCTGTGTTTGTTTGCTGATCGTCGTTATCCGTACACAATCAGTTGGCACCCTACATGCGGCACATATGACTAGAGTTCGGACCATGAAAGAGTGTCATAAAACAATGCAAACAGATATTGAAGAAAAAAAGGAAAAACTCATTTTTCTAGTTAATTGTTTAGCTTATCTGTAGGTAAGCGAATGTAAAAGCAAAACATATGTGCATATGTATATATGTATGTTAAATGATATCTATGCAGCAGTTGGAATCTCTGTTGCCTTTTACCATCTTTCTTTCCACAAACAATTGGCTAGAGCATCACTCCTCATGAACATGTTTATTTGGTATAGATAAGCAAACATCACTTCAAGCTGAGCACACATACATACAAGGCGTTTAGGGAAGAGATCATGCTAGAACGTTTATGTGGATGATATATATTATTAGTGTAGTAGGTAACCGTAACCGTAACCGGTTTTTATTTTATTTTAATAAAATGTCTTACATAGATTTATCTTAACAATTTCTGATAATATACGGATCGGAAATAACTAGATTAGACTTGAAAAATAAAACAAAAAAATAAATTTTTGTGACAAAAAAATTTTTAATCATTTTTTTAAATTACACATATGTACATATGTAGATTGTATGATGCGAATTAAATGAATTAGTCGCTAATAAATAGGAAATAAAGGGTGATTCAAGTAGAGGTACTTTTTTCAATAGCCTTTCTTTGACAGATCACTCGTGAGTCGTGTCAAGCTGTCATGTTAATTTTGTTCAGTATTGTCTGGCGTTTCGTCATGGAGAGACTTACGTCTGAACAACGTTTACAAATCATTCAACTTTATTACGAAAATTCACGTTCTGTAAAGAATGTGTTTCGCGCGCTTCGCTCAACTTGTGGTGAACATAATTTGCCTACTGAGCGTACTATTCGCAACACCATCACCCATTTCGAGACCCAGCATTCATTATTGGAGCTGAGAGTGTACATGAAGACCGTGGAGAGTAGTGGATTCGGCGCCGTTCGCAGCAACTGATATATGGAACGATTTAGCGCATTTTAAGTTGAGATCTTAAATTGAAAGCGTACAACATACAGCTTGTGCAAGAACTAAAGCCGCTCGACCTTCCCAAGCGATACCGCTTCGCTCTATGGGCCCTTGAAAAGTTCCAAGAAGATCCGACGTTTTCGAGCCAAATTGTTAGGCTATGAAGCCCATTTCTGGCTCAATAGGTATGTAAACAAGCAAAATTGCCGAATTTGGGACGAAGAGCAACCTAAACAGATTCAAGAGCTGCCATTTCATTCAGAAAAAAACAGCGGCTTGGTGTGGTTTGTGGGCCGGTGGAATCATCGGTCCATATTTCTTTAAAAATGATGCCGGTGAGAACGTAACTATTTGATGCCTGAAATTGAAGCTCGTGATGTTCGCGACATTTGGTTTTAACAAGACGGCGCCACTTCCAACACACCGTGAGCAAATAATTTCACGTTTTGGGCCGGTCGATTGGCCACCAACATCGTGTGATATCACACCATTAGACTTTTTCCTGTGGGGATGTGTAACATCTGAAGTCTATGCGGACAATCCCGCTTCGATTCAAGCCTTGGTGCAAAACATCACGGATGGACCATCTGCGACGTAGTCACGGCCAACATTCGAAAGAGATAATCTTCAAGAAATAAATGACAAGGAATGTTTTTTCGAATGATAATAAACATTCCCCATTAAATTTGAATTTTCTGTGATTTTTTTTCTTTAAAAAAGTAGGGAAACTCGAAATGGATCACCCTTTATATTAACTATGTGGTGGTATTTAAAGCGGAAGTTATTGTTCACATCCACAACGATCCACTTTTAATTGCTTTTAAGAAAAATAATTAAATAAAAAAATATATTCTATAAATGACCATTACCAGATGACATACGAGTAGGAATCGTTGATTTCCGAGAACTTTGAATCATTTAATAAAACCATAATATATATTTATGTGGTATATATGTATGTCTTAAATGTTTATGAGTACTATGGAATTAAATCTGAGAACCTGGGGATTTACCAAAAATCCATCGTTAAGTAGAATGCTGCATATCACAGTTACTTTTACTTGGAAGTATATATAAGTAATATGACGCTTTATAACTGCTGAAACGATTTTGGGCAGATCTCCTCTTTCAATTTGTGGTGTTTTTATTCTAACACGCCTCCAAAGGACTGATGGATTTTTTCAGGACAGAAATGCAAGCCGCAATTAGAAAAAATAACAATTATTTTTTTTAAATTAATTTTCTACTTTTGGTTATATGTAAGTAAATGAGCTGTATTCAAAGGCCTATTTTTGTTAGAAACATTATTTTTTCATTGGATATTTTGTTATACAACAAAGAAAAAATGGTAGAAGTGACAGCTGTTTCGGAGATCACCACATCTCCTCATCAGACTTCTTTTGCCAGGAATCGAACCGACGGATTGTGGCATCACAGGCGAGTGCTCTACCAACTGAGCCAACGCCTGCCATGTTATCTGTTGTTGTATTATTCAATTTAATTAATTTTCTATTATTTTGGATATCGGCATAGTCATGGTTAGGGCCTTCTCATTGTAGGATGCACACATATATAACAGGTGAATTGTAAGAACATTTTAAATAGAATATCTACAGAGAATTATTAAATAAAATGCCTGAAATTGTTCCAGACATCAGAATAGATTTTGCTATTAGGGCTAATCAATCAATGGTAGGCTACCATTTTTATTCATATTATAAAGAAGAGTTATGTTTACGATTTTAATTTTGGTATTGAAGTTATGTTCAATTTCAAAAGCAACCATTTGCAAAATATTTTTATTTAAAGATTTCATATATACGCTTATAAACAAATAACGCAGTATATCCTGCAGGAAAAGACACAAGTTGTTAACTAGAATTTGAATTTTTTTATTTAAATAGCCACAAGTAGTTTCAACATGGTTATGACCAAGGAATAATGAATTGTCCGTTTACGTTTACAAATACTTGCCCATTTATGCAGTCCTTAACCGACTGGCTTTCATGATTTTATAAGAAATTAATGACAAACTGAAAATAAAAAACATGCCAGAAGTGTGCTGGTGCCAATTGTTATTATCAGAGCTTTAAAACACTAGTATTGAACTAGACCATTGCAAGGGAGTTCAACTTTTCACTGCAGGGCGCGCATGTGTACATAACAGTCGAGCGTTTGGACTTAATTGGAAATGTTTTGACAAGCCCTATTAATGCTCCTTGGAAATCGGACTAAAATAAAAACAAAAATAAAACTTAATAAAAGTAAAAAAAAAATGTTTCTATACTAATTTAATTAATTATAATTATAAATGCAAATTTACATGTTACATACATATGTATATGCACGTAAAGTCGCATGTTACATATGTATATGAAAATTAAAGTAAAACGTTTACTGGATTCTTCTACAACGTTTGTAGGTTGTAACTATTCAAATTTGCCACAAAAAAATTCATTTAAAAAAAAAATTTTGCAATATTAAGTACAAATTGAAGTTAAAATTCTCGTTACTATTTTTTTTTTTGGATATCCGAAAATAATAAATTCAAAAATTGTAAATATAATTATGTATATGGATTTAATTTATTCCGAAAACTTTCTCATTATATATGTATATAAAAGGCTTTGCGCTGAATAACTGACAGATAAACCACAGTGTATCACAGAGACTTTTGTTCTGCGGCGTGCCTACTTGTTAACAATGGATTTTCGGATAAACTATTTATAAAAGTACTGAACCGATTTTAACCGAATTTCGTACTCACCAGTGATTTGGTCCAACCTAAAAGTAGTGATGGTTTTTTCCGGGAAGTGGACGAGGAACCGATCTTTTCGGAAAAATCGTCGAAAAGGGATCGATTAATGGGAAGTTTGCGTATTTGAGATTTTCATAAATAACCGTTAAATATTACTAGAGAATACAAACAGTTGAGAACAATTTAATAATTAGCTATTGTAATTGATTGTATATATAGTATGGGTGGATGTACCAATGGATTAAGAAAAAAAACAATAGCAATTGCATATATAAAAGTGTTCCGATTTTTATGACATTTAGTTTCTGCCTCTATGATGTCTCGAAAAGTGCATATATAAAATTTGGTTGTGATCGGACTCCAGACGAGCCCACCACATATAAAAATATTAGCGAAAATGTGGTGGTTGAGGGACCATCATATTCATCCTACCTTCGCATGTGCTTCTACTCGATCTCTATGGAGTTCGATACAGTATGAAACAAAAACAAGAACTAATGGTACACTTACAAAACTCATTGCACTATCTTTCTAAAGAATGTATCAGGCTAGGAAGGGTATTTATAAATAAACCGGGCTTTATGTCCATTACATTCGATACACAACCTTTAAAATTTTAGCAATAATAATCTTAATTCTTTCTCTTTGTCTACTTTTAATGATTTTTCAAAAGTTTCTTCAATAACATTTCTTTTAATTCTTCTTCAAACATTTCAATTACTTTAATTTAATCGTTTTCTTTGTTTGTTTGTTTGCTTATGACAGAAATTTTGAGGTGCCCAGTTTGACATTATTAAAAGCTTATAATAACGTAAAAATTGTAGGCATTTGTGATAATTCATTCTGAAATATTTAACCTCAATATGATGGAAAAAACTGTACATCCTGAGAGTACTATTTTGTAAAGTCTACTGATAACTCAGCTCGTAGCTTCTATACTAATAAATATATTTTATTTGAAGTATTTAGAATAAAGCCTCATACGACACTGTGCGAAGTTGCGACCAAAAACTTGCTTCCAGTAATTTATAATTAATACATTCTTTGTAATTCCCCTTAATTTAATATAATATATATATGTATAAATACGTTGACTTGTATTTTAAAAGTGCTGAATTTTAGTGACTCGGAAGAGTTCAGCACAATGCTAACCTTTAAAAATTTACCGCTATCCTGTCGCAGGAAATAAATTCTTAATTAGCTTTCCTTGCATTGTTATCAGAAATAGATCAATGAACGAAACTCATGCGGAAATTCGACTTGCACGTTTTTGTAATCTTTCTACAAAAGGGTTATCCATTTAGTGGTTGCGAAAGCGCAAAGCTGGATTTTGACATCTGTTAAACTAAACAGTCAAACCGAACATTTTTTGTATTAGTTAAAAGTCAGGCCTTTATGAAAATGGATCACTTAAAAACCGCGCAACGCGTTGAAATTGTTGAAACCTACTACAAAAATGGTGATTCAAACTTCACCACGTTTCGTGCTTAAGATATTTTATGCACATAATTGTCCAACTACTCAAGCAATTGGTAAAATTTTAAGGAAGGGACTGGATCGGTTACTGTAAGTGAAAGTGTAGCCGAAGACCCGAATATGCCTATTTCTCGACGTTCTCAAGAGCTGAGACTTTCTCACGGCACGTTATGCCGACTTAGTTACACCTACATCCATATAAAGTCCAGCTTGAACGGCTAAAACACATTTCCCACTAAATGGATAATCCTCAAATCATTGATAAAAGCCAATTACACCCGAGAAAAAGTTACTGTCTGGTGCGCTCTTTGATCCAGATATATGATTGGACTTTACTTCCTTGAAAGCGATAACGGCGAGACGGTCGCAGTCAATTCGTTTCGTTATGGTCCTATGATAACCGACTTTTTCTGGCTTACAATTGAAGAACATGACTTGGACAATATGTGGTTCCGACAGGATGGTGCCACATGCCACACAACACGAGCGAATATGGCGAGAGAAATTTTCCGACCGCGTAATCTCTCGTCTTGCCGTTGTCAATTTGCCACCGAGATCATACGATTTGACATCGTTGGATTTTTTTTGTGGGGCTACACGAAAGACTGTGCTTATGATAAACCTTTAACTCTTGAGCAGTTGAAAACTAACATTTGTCAAGTTGCCCAATAGATGGCAAAAAGTGGTCGAAAATTATCTCAAACAGATCAAAGTTTGCAAAAGTTTGTGAGTCAATCATTTGAATGATAATGCCAAGGATCAAACTTTATAATAAAAAATGAATTTCATGAAAAAAAATCATTTTAAATGCATTTTATTTACGTTCATTTTGGGAACGGCAAAATGGATTATCCAGTATCTCCTGTGTGCTGCTATTTAAAAAAAAATGTATTGCATATGGCATCAATGCCAGCATTTTAACCAAATATTGACTGATTGTTTGATAAATAATTTAAAAATTGTTAGACTCAAGGCGCTGATTCTGTAATAGCCCATAAAATACAGGATTCAAATAAGGCAATAGGGTTTAGTGATTATTCCATTATTTTTAACTGAAGTGTGCATTTATGTAAACTCGTGGCAAATCTTCTAAGCTGACATAATAGTCTACAGATGCGCTTTTATTCCCCAAAAAACTGAATTAAAAAAATATAATCAAAGTCAAATTAACTACTATTTTCGGACACTGTTTATAGTTTATAATAAATGTCTCGCTCTATATACATAATATATGTAAATGTGTACAAACTGTGCTACCGAAATCATTCTAAGAAAAGCTCAGTGTCTCAGGCAACGCCCCGTTATTTTACTTCATGGGGGGTAATCACGTTTTTATATATTGAAATATTCATAAAAACAAGTGAATGTGCGTAAGTCTACTTACTGCTGACGTATGCGAAAGAAAAACAACAAATATGTACAAGTGTTTAAGAAATATGTATACCCAGCAGGCGATTAAGATGACAATCTTTTTTTCTAAAAAAAATACTTAAGTTCGAATATATTTTAAGGAAACTAAAAAAACAAATAAGAAACTGGAGAAGTAAAGTAAAGGATATACGAAAAGTTGTGTCATATTAGCTTTCGTTGCTGTTGTTATATTAGAGCCGTTTCTGTTTTCTTAGAAAAGAGGAGTGGAATTGCAAGAGTGTCTTCTATAATCTGACTATATGGATGAAAATTTTTATATTGCAAAGAAGTTATACAACACAATAACGAATGTTTTTGTATTCAGAAAATGATATATTCAGAATATTAAATATGTACATTTGCATATATGTACCTATACATACGTCAACAGATTATCAGTTTGGTACAAGTAAACAACTCAAAAATATATAAACACAAATCTTTTTTTTTTTTTCATTATAACAATAAATATGTTTACAAAATAAATCAATCAGAAAGTTATGCAAAAAAAAACCGCAAAAGAGAAGTCCTTTCGCATTGAAAAACATGTAATGTAGGTCACACTGATAATTTCAACTTCTAGAATTTTCGTTACTTGCCGAAGTAGTGTGTTTGGCATCCAAAAATAGAACCAAAAACTAAAATATTTCAAAAAAAAATTCATTAATGTCCAAAAAACCGAAAATTTTTAAATATATATTTAATCGCTTGGTGGAAGTGAAAACAAGTAGCAATGGCAATGATCAACAAATACCAAAACATTTCATCAGCACCAAAGAGAGATGTGATTACATACGAGTACATACATACATACATATGTATGAATTATTGAAGAAAACAAACAACTTCACGTGCTGTCAATAGCATTTGGTTTGACTAGTCGAACGATTTTATATAGTATGTAATCTATAACATGGAGAATAATGGCATGACTCGATTTAAAAAAAAAAAAAAAAAAAAAAAATCGTGTACATCTATTATGATTAAATTATCATTAATGCTTAAGTTTTGAAGATGCAAAATCAACTATTGACATTCCTGCCTTGGGGAACGGCAGCAATGAGAAAGTTTAATTTTCTATAATTTTGGATGTGGTCGAACCCTGGTCTTCCGAATGGTAGTACACAATGCTAACCACTCAGCTTTTGTAGCCTAAAAATAATAATAATAATAATAATAGTTCATAGTCATCATTTCATTTTTCATTTGCGTCATCGTTCTTCAGTCGACATCAAATCGTGTCGCAATTCAAAGCCAAAAGTCTTTCTTACACATTGATATACTTTCTTAGAAGTCGTTCTTCTAACTCGATCTGGTTTGGCGCAGGGGTGGTCGGTTATTTTCAGTTGCTTTCATCGACAGGGAAATCTTGTGGGTACAACTGGATGCATTCCATGATTTCCGTCTCATACCGTGACTTTCTTTTTTTAGTTTTCTTCTTCGGCTGGCAACTGTACACCCTGGGCAGCACCTTCCGAATGCAAAGTTGTCTATTCAACTGCAGCGAAGTGGTCATAGCTTCCCCAAGAGAATAATTGTAATAATAAATAATAATAATTAATAAACATACGATTACTTATATATATATATATATATATATATATATATATATATATATAACATATATATGTATGAGTGAGCATGCGTGCAATTGCACATTTCCCGGTTGCTGCCACGAAGAATTCAAACAGCTTAACGGTTATCTTTAAATAAATATTTGAAAAAAAAGAGTCAATCAGAATTTTCAAAACAGGAACAGAAGTTCGTTGTTTTATTTAGCTAAAAATAACAAAATAATTATTGAAAATATGTGCCCAATAGTAGCGGTAAGTCTCTGTTTGGTGATTTTTTATAGTTCCGATATTGCGGCCGCAATAACCGAGTGGTTAGCAGTACGTACTACCATTCGGAAGGTCACCGGTTTGAGTCCCGGCCCGATCAACGTTTCAAAAATTATAGAAATTTAATTTAAATTAAAAAAATGTTAAAAAAATATCAAGATTCACATCACCAATTGACAGCCCGAAAATCACTTCAGCGGTTACATAAGCCAATTACGAGGTGTGTTCAAAAGAAAAGGTGAATTTAGAATTTTTTTGGAAAATTGCTTATTTACTCATCAATATCTATATTGTCCGCTTCAAAGTAATCCTCCTCGAATATAATACACTTGTGTCAACGCTTTTTCCAATCCTCGAAGCACTTCTGAAATGCGCTTTTCGGTATGGCCATCAGCTCTTTCTTCGATTCTGACTTGATCTCATCAATTGTGGTAAAACGCTTTCCTTCCATTGGTTTCTTTAGTTTTGGGAATAGGAAAAAGTCGCAGGGAGCCAAATCTGGCATGATTACGGTTTGTTTTTGGCCAAAAAATCACGAACAAGCATTGATGTGTGAGCTGGTGCATTATCGTGATGCAGAATCCACGATTTGTTTTTTCACAATTCCGATCGTTTGACTCGTATTGTTTCAGGCAAACGTTGCATAACTTCCTTGTAGTCCTCCATATTAACTGTACGACCTTTCGGCAGGAACTCATGATGCACAACACCATTGTAATACAAAAAAAAAAAAAAAAAAAAAAAAAAAAACAATTGAGCAAAACCTTCACATGTCATCGAACTTGGCGTGCCTTTTTTGGTCTTGGCTCATCTGGCAGCTTCCATTGGGATGATTAGGTCTTGGTTCCGATGTCATGATCATATACCCACGTTTCGTCACCAGTTATGACCCATTTGAGCAAACCCGGTTCGTTGTTGACATCATTCAACAACTCTTGAGCGATACTAATGCGACATTGCTTTTGCTCAAAATTTAGCAATTTCGGAACTCATTTCATTGCCAAACGTTTTATGCCTAAAACATTCGAGAAAATTGAATGGCCGATTGATATGCCAACATCCTCTGCAACTTCTCTAATAGTAATTCGATGAGTTTCAAGAACAATTTTTTCACTGCTCCGATGTTTTCTTCGCTTGTTGACGTGGTTGTACCTCTAGGACGCTCATCGTCATCAACATCTTCTCGGCCTTCTGTTAAGTGCTTGTACCACTTATAAATCCTTTTTGGAGACAAAGTGGACTCACCGAATGCCACAGTCAATATTTCAGGTAACTTGGAGGGACTTTATTCAATTTTTAGCGCAAAATTTAATACAAGTATATACATAAGTATACTCTTTGATCCATTTCAAAATCGAAAAGCACAGAAAAACGTGACTAACCTCTTCTGTTGTCAAAAACAAATTACTAATCGAAATTAGCTCCTAATACCAGCACATGATAAACATGTGTGTCCGATTATAACAAAAACAAAAAATCGATAATCGAATGTACACAAACCGCGAAAAATAAAAATTCACCTTTTCCTTTGAACATACCTCGTATATGTATATGTATATAAGGTTTAAAAGGAGTTAAAAATACTAGTTTAAAAATGCAAATATGGAGTATTATTTTTAACAACTAGTATCTTTCTCCTGCGGGATAGCTACATACTCATATGCATACAATATTTAAATCAAATTTTTCTCAATCCGCACTTGCTTAGAACAAATTCTTTCTCGAAAACTTGTACTACGTCTCTTTTAAGGTGAAATTTTTGGCATAAAAATAATGAATGAAAAAGTAATTGCCTTCATACATATAGTCTCTACAAATAATAAATGCATAAAAGCGCTAATAAATATTTATTTCTTTGTTTCTCTATTTTAATATAAAATAAATTCTACAAATAGTCTTTCTTATCTATTACTATATTAGCGATTTGGTCTTCATCAGTTTTCTAAGCTCAATTCTTCGCCTATGCAAATTTGCCCGTCCGACCGTTCGTTAATTGGTCTGCTCAATCGTCATTTGTTGATATGATTTTCTCATTATTAATCTTTCAATCATTTAACCATGCCGCTGTGGTGCCCCATTGTGCTCATAAATTAAAATGTATAGAGCAATGCCGTGCGATAATTACATCAGAGTATGAATGGTAAATTTCCATTGGGGTAATAAACAATAATAAAAGCATTGAAGAGTTTAAAAAAAAAATTAACAACCAGAGGGAAACTCATTCTTTTTTTGGTTTAAAGAAAAATTTTTTTGATTTAAGTCGCCTGACATGCTAAAATCTCATTTTTATTACATACAGGAGGATATTATTGTCTCCTCGTAAATGTTGACCAATGCTGAAGTTTTCCTTCAGTAGGAATTTGCCTAGTTTTTAAATTTTCTATAAGTTCCTGTAAAGAACTTCTTTTTTTCTTTAACCGTCAAAACATCGATTTTTGACAAAAGGCATTTATTATACATATAATTAACTGCTTATAACTATTCTTTCAGAAAAATTAATTTAATAATGTCGGCTATACAGCGTTCTCCCTAGAATGTCTCCATTTTTTCGGGAACCACAGCCGCACACACAGCTCCTGTAATTTTTTTATTTTAATAAGTTGTTAAACGGTTTCCGCTTGCAAACAGCAATAGCTACAGAAGTTTTTTCAATATATGCATTTTGGACAAAATGGCGGTGCTCTAAAGGAAAAAGTAACAATTTGACCTAAAAAATTATTCGAAATTTGTTAATAAAAAAAAACTATGCAAGTAAAAAAATTCTACTACGTTCTTCTGTAGATAATGTATTTCTGAAGATGTTGTCAAAATTTCAAGTGAATCGGTTGTAAATTGGTTGAGTTATGTTCCCGGCCAACTTGAAAAAAAAAACAGTTTTGAGATAAACGCGTTTAAAGCTTTGAATATACCTTGCTGACTGAAACAGACGCTCCACCTAGAGAACGAAAATGGGGAAATGTCATAATCTTTCGGGATAACATTTTTGAGACCATAATGTATCATTTGAAAGAAAAAAAATCAATTTTCCAAAAATTCTACAGTGGTCTAACCCCTTAAAGGAGGCTTAATTTACTAAGTGTTCGGTGGTTACCTAGAGGTAGAAAATATGAAGCAATAACATATAGATCGTATCTATATCAGACGTCACAAGACATTTTCTTTACCAGGCTTCTCATATAAACGTATTTTTGTCTAGCGCACAATCTTCGCTGAAATTTCTTTCTAAAAGCACCTAATTCATACTTTGTTGCCGCTTGAGTCTTTTATTGAGGCTGCCCATAAACGGAGAGTGTTGTATTTCGATGAGATAAGCTTTGTTGAGAAGTTTTTCTATATCTTCTAGAATTTACTTGTTGTTCACAGTCCTTTGGATGGTAACTCTAATAATATCTAACCGGTTACAGTGGCTCACCACCAATAAAAAAAATGTCTGCTTCATAATTTTCCTTATTTACCTTTTATTAATATTTTAATATTTGGACTTATTTACTTAACTTGGAATACAAGTATGATTACGAATTTTCTTTATTAAATAAGTAATTTTTTTTTAGTAATCTTACATACATACATACGATTTTCTACAATTATATTATTATATTTTTTTTTTTTATAAATACTTTATAGTCACATTGATGAATACTCATATTCTGCAGTAAGAAGAATTTTTGTGTAATTGTTTTTCTAATCGAAAGAATTGGTAATAAAATCGTCTTTAAAGATTATGATTATCAGCACTTGCTATGAAGTAGAACTCTAGATACACGGGTATTGAGCAGTGCGAGCAGCTCGATACTCGTTCATTGCTCAATTGCTCAGCAGAGCAAAAATTTTCAATTTTGTTTGTCAAAATTTCTTTGAGTTTTACACTTTGCATAAAAAATTTAAAATTATTAAAAAAAAGGATCTGTGTTAAGGAGTCAACATTTTTGCTAAATGTTCGAAATACTCGTGCTCATGTCGAAAGTTTTTTTTAGCAATGAACGATGAGCAAGTGTGCGAGTGCTCGTTGCTCAAATGCACTCAAACTGCTCGAATGTGTTTGAACAAAATCATGAGCTCTACTATGAAGTGAGTATTATTTATTGACTTTATTTAAAAAAATACGTCGTGTGACTAATAATTCACTTCGATGTACATATAGAGTAGGTAAAAACATAGTGGCGCTTCAGAGAGATTAAACATTTTAGACGTTTCTTCCAATACCAAGGTGTTTTCCACATTTCTTTGTTGCTTGTTCTCTCTATGTATCTCTCTTTAGCTCTCAAATTTGACACACTATAAATCCTTTTTGCAAACTTTTAAAACCTTTTCAGTGCTGCTTAATATTTTGTTGTTGTTATATTTAATATTTTGAATAATTTTTAACTTTTATGACTAGATTTTCAATTTATACATTTCTTTTACTTCCACTAAGATTAACTACGCTATATTTACTGTTTATATTATGTATTTCATTCTTGATTTATGCTTTGACTGTAACATAAAATGGTGAAAAATGTTTAACTTTAAAATGTTGGCTAAGTAAAATAGTTAAAAATATTTATGCTCCATATGGCAGGCTCAATGTTGAAACTGTTAGAAAAGTTGCTTAATAAACTTTTAAACTAATCTTTTTTTTTTAATATTTAGCAAAGTTGAGTTTAGATCTATTTGTTTCTAATTAAAAAAGTTTAGAAATTGTTATTAATTTCAACGTTTATAATAAATTATTTTAATTTATTATTTAAGAAAAGAAAAAAAAACGTATTTTAGGTTAAACATCAATATAAAGTTAGATCAAACATCCTCATTCGCGCGTGAAACTTGATTAATCAATAATTAAATTTAAATTAAATTAAAAATAATAATCTTTTTTAACAATTAATAAATTTAAACAATTAAAATATCAAAGCTAAATGAAAAAAAAAATATAAAAAACATAAAAAAACATTCAGAACCAGCATTAAAGCTGTACTATTTTCTTAGCTATATTCTTACTACTCACACTACTTAGTAATTTAAATACTTTGGTTGTTAAAACGGAATCAATAAAATGTCTGAGATAAATTCGGCTACAAAGTTGGTGACAGACAGTGGTACTGAAGGACCAGTGTATGTAATTAATTTAAATATATTACAAGGAGATTGATTTAAAAAATGCTCATAATGCTTTTAAACCCAACCCTATTATGCTTTTAAAAGTCCATATGAATTAGAAACTTATGGCTAACTAACTCTTTCAAAATAAAAAAATTCAAATAATGCAACAAAACAAAATGTTGACTCTTCCAGCACATAAAAATATTGAATAAAATTATTTTTTTGCGACAAAAAACAAAAAAACGCAAAGAATAAAAGGAGTAAAATGAATGCGAATTTCGCGCCACCACCACCAAATCCACTTCGATGGAAAGCAACCAATGCAAATTGTGAACGACAGTCTACCCCAAAGGGTATCATCTACAAGAGTATGGAAATTTCGTTATAACATTGATTGGTTTGCTGTTTACAAAACCACTGCTTCTCAGTTTCAGTGAAGGCAAGAAGAAAATGCTATTTATTTATATGCTGAGAATAGTTTACAGATTTGGATTACAGTTCGATGTTTTAAGGCAATGCTCTGAATGTACAATGTGATTCGAGTGAATCAACCATACAAACAAAATTAGTACCTCATTTTAAGTGTGGGACGGTTTTACACAATGAAAGGCACGAATGTGTATGTTTGTGTGTAGTACGTTGTTTACTTCTTCTTGTTGTTGTTGTTGTTTTTTTTTTTTGCAATTACTGAGTAAAAAATAATTTTTTTGGTTGTAATTAATGTTGATTATATAGTATAAAATAGTATTGGTTTTTTTTTTTTGAAAATATATTAGTTAAAAATGTTTTATTTTAAATGTTTAGTTTTGATTTTTAGTTTTAATTGATTATTATTTTTTATATTATAAGGCGTACGTGTGTTTGCCAAAATTCTTGTTAGAAATTGAAAATTAAAAATAAAAAATTAAATTAATTTTAGATTTCTAGTTAAAGGCGATCGATCAAAATATACATACATATGTATGTACTATATAAATATATTTAAAAAATTGTGTTAAAGAAGATAAATATTTTTAACACATTGTATTCACAGCGAATAATATTGGAATACTAGAAAGTCAATTCATTTGATACTAAGAAAGCAAAGTAGCTTTCGCTCAAATTTTTTAACAATTTTCAACACACTCACTTAATAGTGAATAAAGTTTTTTTGTGAATACCATTAATGATATAAAATGAAAAAAAAGTTTCAATTTGATTTTAGTTTAATTTTTTTATTTCAATACGGCACTGTTTTTAGGCGAGCTTTCCGAAAGCTTTGTTTAAGAGCAATTAGTCAAGTCAACGGCTAATGCACATGTGGTGAAACTGCACTAGACTGGCTTTAGGACGCATGCGCATGCGCAGAATTAGATACAAACGTCTAAGCCAGATTTGAATTTGTGTAGATTTTGATTTGGTTAAGTTTAATATTAATAAATTTACGATTGTTTTAGATTTTTTTTTAATAAAATTTAATTTACAATTTTTAAGTAAAAGTATTTGTTGGTGTTTTGGAATACATTCAACCTCTATCGGTTGTAAGTACAATAGAATAATTTTTGAAATATTTATCAATCTTTCCTCTTGAATTTAAGCTGTCCAGCCGCAGAAGGTTGCTAGGTGGTAAGGTGGATTTTACAAAATGAAAAAAGATAAGAAAGTAAACTCGTTGACATACATACACACATTCATAAGAATATGCGTATGTATTTGAATAAAATAATGAAATAAATTGTTGCTTAGAGATTATGGCTGAATGAGATATGTGAAACATTCACAGCTGCTTCAAAGTTATGCTTCAAAAATCATATTTCTTTTCAGCCTTGATTTTGGCTAAGTTAATATAAAAACATATAAAAATAAAAATATCACACTTCACTTAATAAATATGAGTTAGTTAGCCAATTGCGAACATCCAAATTAGTGGTACATCGAAGTCACTATTTCAAAACTTGCCTGAAAGGTATTCCAGCAGCTATTCCAGCATTAAATAAAATAAAAAAAAGTTTGAAAGGATTTAACATTTAGAAAACAGAAATACAAATAAAAGCAAAAACCAAAAAAAAAAAATATTAACTCAAAAATATTGTGAAATTGTCATTTTTCTAAATGGTAAAATTGGAAAAAAATATCGAAATAAAACAATTTTTCTTTTTCAATAAACAAAAAATGTACTCCACACATATTTAATAATTCCATTTAGCGTCAAATAAAAATCATTCATAAACAAACCAAAAACAGCATAAATTATGAAACAAAAAATTTAACTATACATACATATATGAAAGTGTAAAATAATTATAAATTATATATAGGTACATATTTGTTAAATAAAATTCAATATTTTTAAGTAAAAAGAAAAAAGTGAACAACAAAAGCACACATATATACATACATACATAATAATTAATATGCAATTAAATAATTACACACATACATACACAACAATGACAACAATTAATATGGGTTGTAAAAGAAAAGAAAACCTATTTATGTAGTTACACACACATAAACGCACATACATATATCTAGCCATACACATATACATATAAGTTATTTTAATAAATTGAAAACAAAAATATTTCGATAGCATAAATATTTAGTACAATTAATACTACATATACATACATATGTATTTTTTATTTATAGCTTTTCAATAATTTATAGTTTTTTTTTTACTTAGCGTTATCATGAAAACATTGTTTAAGTACTTATTATATGCGATTTATTTTTG